>CM065593.1:113899181-115117002 GCA_033119425.1 Bufotes viridis | reverse complement strand
AATGTATTTAATAATGGGGAAAGGGGGCGCACTGGCCAATGTCTTTAATACTGGGGAGGGGGGCACACTGGCCACCAATGAGGAGTGACTTTTACTATACAGATGCAGGCAGAAGAAGCTCATTGCCGGCACGGGACAGAGGGGGGATAAGGGCGCACTGGCCACCAATGTATTTAATAATGGGGAAAGGGGGTGCACTGGCCAATGTCTTTAATACTGGGAGGGGGCACACTGGCCACCAATGAGGAGTGACTTTACTATACAGATGCAGGCAGAAGAGCTCATTGCCGGCACCTGCCTGTGACCGGGCGCTGCGATCCGCGGCAGTTAACCCCTCTGGTGCGGATCGCATCACCCGGTCACAGGCAGCTGCCGGCAATGAGCTTCTTCTGCCTGCATCTGTATAGTAAAAGTCACTCCTCATTGGTGGCCAGTGACCCCGCCTCCTCCGCCCCTCTCGCTCTATTGGTGGAAGCAGCACAGGGGGCGGGAGAGACACTGCCTCCTTCTCCCAGTGCTGCCGAGGAGAACATGGCCGCGCTGAGAGCGGCGCAGCCACGTTCTCTGATACTGGGCTGTGCAGTAGCGCAGCCCAGTATCGATAAAATACTAATCCTGGTATGGAGCTCGATACCAGAGAAAAGTATCGATTGGGTATCGAAACTTTGATACCCGAAACAACCCTAGTAAGTAGCATTCCAATATGGGGACTAAAATGCAGATCATGGTGTTAGTGTTCTATAATGGGCAGTTTAGGTGAAAGACTCCCTTTATGGTCTTTATAACTGATGGGATAATGGTTTTTGTTGTAATGTCTCATGCAAGTGCTGCAATGATCGTACTTTTTCAGTACACTTAAAGAGAACCTGTCACCAGGAAATTCACTGATAAACCAGGCACACTGCATTGTAGGGCTCACTCTGCTGAATATAATGATACCTTTCACTTGGTGATCTGTTGCTTTATTGTGGAAAAAAAGTACTTTTAATCCATATGCTAATGAGCTGATTGAGTCCAGCAGTTGATACGAGTCCAGCGTGTTTTTCCTATTCAGAGCTGTAGCCCCTCCCCTATTCACTTCTATAGATCAATAAATAAATAAACCACGCCCCTTTTACAACTGAAGACGTGAATAGGGGAGGGGCTACAGCTCTGAATAGAAAAAACGCTGGACTCATATCAACTGCTGGACTCCAATCAGCTCATTAGCATATGGATTAAAAGTACTTTTCCTCCACAATAAAGCAACAGATCACCAAGTGAAAGGTATCATTATATTCAGCAGAGTGAGCCCTACAATGCAGCATGCCTGGCTTATCAGTGAATTTCCTGGTGACAGGTTCTCTTTAACTCATCACCATCACACAAGATAAGGCTCATGCACACGGCCATAAGTGTTTTACGGTTTGCAAATCTCAGATCCTGGCTGTGAGCATGCCGCCTTTTTTCCCTGTCTAGAGAAAAGTCCTATTCTTATCTTCCAAACGGACAAGAATAGGACATTTTCTATTTTCTTGCAGAGCCATGGAACGGACATACGGATGTGCTGTCCGTGTCTTTTGTGGCCCCATAGATGAGAGGAATAGGTCCGCACCCGATCTGCAAAAAACATAGTGCAAATCAGATGCAGACCAAAACTAAAGCTGTGTTCATGAGGCCTTAGTAATAGATATCTCAAGAGCATCTGTCACCAAAGATCCCCCCTCCCTACCAATACTGTGCTCGCTGGATAGGGGAAAAGACCCTGATTCCATAGGTGTAATTTTTGTCTTTATAATCATTTGCATTTCCTTGAAGTAAGCCCCAAAAATGTCCATTTGTTGAATGCTAGTGCATACCCAGGGCTCCTGAGCTCAGAGAAATCGTAAAGCAGGACCCTTCATGGCTTCATTATCATAAAACACAGATAGTTTGCAGACTTGGGCCTATTGCACACTACCGTATGCCCTTCCAGACATACGATCCGTGAGCGGGCCATATGTCCCGGGCGGCATTGATTGTGCGCACAGCATTATAGATTACAATGATGCTGTGCACGTCGGGTCTCCCATGGGACTATTGTCCCACACTTATATAAGTGCGGGACAATAGCCCTGCGGGCGGCCCAACATGCACAGTGACAGCATCATTGTAATCTATGATGCTGTGTGCTCCCATGTGCACGATCAATGCCGCTCCGGGACATATGGCCCACTCACGGATCGTATGTCTCGGAGGGCATACGGTCGTGTGCAAGAGGCCTTACTGCAAGGGAATGCAAGTGACTAGACAGATGAGATATACAGATTCAGCCATTACAATCCAGCCATTACAGTAGATGGGGACGGCTTTGTACTCATTGCAACAAATAATGTCTTTCAGGATGTGTCCAAGTACAATTATCAGGGTACAACCACGTGGTACAGTTGTGTTGCGGTTGTAACACAGCTACTCTGCGTTCCTGTACCGTGTGGCCTGAGCTGCAGCATGCTGTAATTAAACGAGTTAGACTCACTAGTTAAGTGAGTTTGCATTGTTAATGGCCACACGGTTTTGCATGTGCTGAGCAGCCATTAACAGTACAGACAAGTGGTCAGTGACTGCAGCGTGGGCGCCTCCTGTTTAGACCAGTGCTAGATTTGCAGTGTCACAGGGGTTCAGGCTGGATAACAAATATGCAGGGATAGATTTTTGGTTGATCTACTTTCAGATTTTTACTCTAGAATTGGGGCACACTTTTGGTAAAAAATGGCACATCTTGGGACCCACTCCCATTCCCATGAGGCTCGGCTTCTTTAAGCCCCACCTCCTCCAGCAGATCGGGAAAATGTGTAGAAACCCTAGATGCACCATTCTGTGTAATGTTTTAGGCATATTAGTAAAGCCGGTGTGTACTTGAAGTGGTATTTTGCGGGATGGAGGTTAACTATTAGATCGGTTCCCCTCGGAGCACCTAGATGTGACTGGAGCAGCAGGTCAGACATGGGAACTGCCACTCCATTCATCTCTATGGAATTTCTGGAGACAACCGAGTACAGCGCCTGGCTATTTCTGGATATCCCATAGAGATGAATGGAGCTTTAATTAATGCGCATGCGCCTGGCAAACGCCCTCTTGCAGCTGGTTTCGCTCCATTCGCCCGGCCCGGCGAAACAGTGCGCAGGCGCGGGATCTCGTCCGGACTGTAGGCTGAAACAAGCGAATAGGAGGGCGGGTATAACCACAGGCTGGTCGGGGAAACGTTCAAAAAAGGCAGCGCAGCCTGGGCTCCCATACAGTATGCGCCACCCCTGGGCACCTTCAAGAGCTCATTTGCATAAGGATTAAACTTCCTTTTTACACCTACTTCAAGTATGAAGAAAAAGATAAAGGTACCCTTACAGTCTTCTATATCTGTGCTATTGGGCGGAATAAACACTCTATATGGCCATATGGGGGTGAAAGACTCCCTTTAACAACTGGAAAACCCCTTTAACTTAGCATTTTATGTATTCACACTAGAGTTGTCACAATACCCAAATTTTGATTCGATTTCGATACCATAAAAAAGTATTGTGATACTCGATACCATTTGATATAACACAAAAAAAATAAAACACCCAGGGGTGTGGAAATACTGTAAAAAAAAAAGCTAGTTGTCGAAGAACTAAAGCGGGGGCTCAATCTACTTATCCCTCATGACAATCTACTTGTCCTGACGTTATACTGTATGGGGGCAGCCACAAGGAGACGTTATACTGTATGGGGGCAGCCACAAGGAGACGTTATACTGTATGGGGGCAGCCACAAGGAGACGTTATACTGTATGGGGGCAGCCACAAGGAGACGTTATACTGTATGGGGGAGCCACAAGGAGACGTTATACTGTATGGGGGCAGCCACAAGGAGACGTTATAATGTATGGGGGCGGGGGCCACAAGGAGACGTAATACTGTATGGGGGAATCCACAAGGAGACGTTATACTGTATGGGGGCAGCCACAAGGAGACATTATGCTGTATGGGGCAGCCACAAGGAGACATTATACTGTATGGGGGCAGCCACAAGGAGACATTCTACTGTATGGGGGCAGCCACAAGGAGACATTATGCTGTATGGGGCAGCCACAAGGAGACATTATACTGTATGGGGGCAGCCACAAGGAGACATTCTACTGTATGGGGGCAGCCACAAGGAGACGTTATACTGTATGGGGGAAACCACAAGGAGACGTTTTACTGTATGGGGGAAACCACAAGGAGACGTTATACTGTATGGGGGCAGCCACAAGGAGACGTCATACTGTATGGGGGCAGCCACAAGGAGACGTTATACTGTATGGGGGCAGCCACAAGGAGACATTATGCTGTATGGGGCAGCCACAAGGAGACATTATACTGTATGGGGGCAGCCACAAGGAGACATTCTACTGTATGGGGGCAGCCACAAGGAGACGTTATACTGTATGGGGGAAACCACAAGGAGACGTTATACTGTATGGGGGCAGCCACAAGGAGACGTTATACTGTATGGGGGCAGCCACAAGGAGACGTTATACTGTATGGGGGCAGCCACAAGGAGACGTTATACTGTATGGGGGCAGCCACAAGGAGACGTTATACTGTATGGGGGCGACAACAAGGAGACGTTATACTGTATGGGGGCAGCCACAAGAAGACATTATACTGTGTGGGAGCAGCCACAAGGAGACGTTATACTGTATGGGGGAAACCACAAGAAGACATTATACTGTATGGGGGCAGCCACAAGGAGACATTATACTGTGTGGGAGCAGCCACAAGGAGACGTTATACTGTATGGGGGCAGCTACAAGGAGACGTTATACTGTATGGGGGCAGCTACAAGGAGACGTTATACTGTATGGGGGCAGCTACAAAGAGACGTTATACTGTATAGGGGCAGCCACAAGGAGACGTAATACTGTATGGGGGAATCCACAAGGAGACGTTATACTGTATGGGGGCAGCCACAAGGAGACATTATACTGTGTGGGAGCAGCCACAAGGAGACGTTATACTGTATGGGGGCAGCTACAAGGAGACGTTATACTGTATGGGGGCAGCCACAAGGAGACGTTATAGTGTATGGGGGTAGCCACAAGGAAACATTATACTGTATGGGGGCAGTATATATATATATATTCAATACTGGGGCAGTGAATACCTTTAATGTATAATGTACATTAAAGGAATTTACTGCCGCAGTATGGCATATATATTAAAGGCATTCACTGCCCCAGTATGGCATGTACATTAAAGGGATTCACTGCCCCAGTATGGCATGTACATTAAAGGGATTCAGTGCCCCAGTATGGCATATACTATATGTCATACTGGGGCAGTGAATCCCTTTAATATATATGCCATTCTGGGCACTGAATCCCTTTAATATTATGTACATGCCATAATGGGGCATTTCCCACCCCATACATGGAGGGTGAGGGGCTGGAACCTGGCAGCACAAAGAGTAAGGCAGTTCTTAGCTTCAGCGCCAGTGAGAAGGAACAGAGCTGCAGCCTGACAGAAGAGCATCCTCCACATCTCACCCAGAGGAGTCACCACACACACTACCTGCTGGACTATCAGGACACGGGCTGCCACCATGTGAGGTGACAGGAGCTCCTACTACTACTTCAGCCACTATTGCTGACTCTGCTGGGAGCTGGATGGCTTCTGTCCGATGGCGCACTCCTCTGCCTCCGACCTCCGGCCTGCACAGCGCTGATCACAGTTCAGTAAGCAGTCCGGACGTGCTGCCGGGCTGTGCATCAGATAAAAACCCGCTGCCACCCTAGCCCTGCTACTTGCCCGCATGAGGGCTAAGCTACCTGCACAAACTACCTGCCCGGCGCCGGGAACTACATGTCCCAGGCGTCGGGCGATACGAATTCCACACCCCTGAACACCAAAAAAGCAGCGTGCATTCCGCATTTTATGGAACAGTCCTATCCTATTTTTTTGGGGGGACAAGGTGACTAAAAAAAGGCGAATAGTGCAGTTTTTAATTTAATTTTTTTCTGTTACAGTGTTCACCGCATAAGAGAGATTTTTTTTCTATTTTAATAGTTTGGCCTTTTCGGACGTTGCGATATGTAATATGTTTATTGTTTATATATTTTATATGTAAAATTGGGAAAATGGGTCATTTACCGTATACTTAATATTTTGGTGGGAGTTTTTTTTTACTTTTTATTTAATAACTATTTCCACGCTTAGGGGCTAGAACCTGGGATCTTTTAATCCCTTGTCGTATTCACCCTAATAGATCTCTATTAGGGTGAATAGGATGTTAGACTCTCCCTGCTGCCCTGGGCTTCGTGCACACAGCAGCAGGGAGATTACCATGGCAGCCAGGGCTTCAGTAGCGTCCTGTCTGCCATGGTAACCGACCAGAGCCACTTCTGGGGCTCCGATCACAACTGGCACCGCACCACCAATGAAGAGGGCGGAGGGGACCCTGTGGCCACTGCCACCAATGATTATAATACTGGGGGAGTTGGGGGGGCACACTGCGCCACCAATGATTTAATACTGGGGTTGGGGGGTGCACTGCGCCACCAATGTTTTTAATACTGAGGGGGGCGCCACCAATGAACATAACTAACGTTTAATACAATTTTAATACAGTACAAATACAGGAGGCGGGTGCCGGCGGCAGATTCACATAGCCGGCATCCGACCTCTATGACAAGGCACTGGGTGCCGCACCTGAGGGTTTAACTGCCGCTGATCCCATCTCCCTGTCATAGAGTTCGGGTGCCGGCTATGTGATTCTGCAGCCGGCACCCACCTCCTGTATTTGAATTAATGGGTGAGTTATCGTCATTGCTGGCGCAGTGGACACAGCCCCTCCCCCTCCTCCTCCCCTTTCTCTTGTAATTAGTGGCAGCGGCACAGGGTTGGAGGGAGGGACTGCTTCCTTCTCCCCTGTGCTGCTGTAGCGCAGCCTAGTATTGGTAAAAGGCAAATCCCGGTATCGAATGGCTACCGGTACAAAAGTATTGATTGGGTATTGATAATTCGATACCCGGTGCAACCTTAATTCACACTAGGAACAAAGTCTATTATTTCCAGAAGTAGCTTTGCTAATTGTGCACCATGGATGCATTACAATAAAAATATACACGTGTAACTTATCTATTCTTACAGAAACGCAAACAGTCAAATACTTATAACCAAGGGGAGCTGGATGCATTGGAGTATCACAAAAAGGTATGTGGCATAATGGCAATTTTGTATAAAATATTTAAAGGGGTTGTTTCATCTCAGACAGTGGGGGCATATCGCTAGGATATGTCCTCCATTGTCTTATAGGTGCAGGTCCCACCACTGAAACCCGCACCTATATCAGGAACGGAGCCCCACAAGGTGCTGGCTGGAGGATTCTGGTCCGGCTACCACCGGGAAGTGTCAGGGAGGGAAGGAGGGGGGATAATAGGAGGGCAGGTGAGAGAGAAACTCACCGCATCCTCGCGGTGCTGAATGCGGATAAGTTAAAGGCCCTTCGATGATATAATCCCATGTGGCCACTTACTACTGGTTACATGGAGATGACATCATCAAAGGTCCTTTAGCTTATCAGCATCCAGGAAGATCTGGGCGTACATATATCTCATAGGGCCCCATAGCAAAACTTTGTATGGGCCCCCTGCACTGAAATGAATCTGCTTTGTCCACAGAAGGATGAAGCAGGTTCACTCATCACTAGAGCAGAGGTGTGACTAGGAAAGACTAGGCCCAGTAGTATATTTTTATATGATTTAGGTGATTACATGCTAAAATGCACACTATTGTGTGCATGAGACCCAAATCTGAAAAAGGAGTTTTTAAGTAGTATAACTATAGGAATTGCGATAAAAAACGAATGCAGCTGAGAACCATCCTCCACTCCTTTTAACTTATTGTACGCCAGGCGTGGCCCCCGACATTGTGGGCTGTTGGGGAGTATGTTTTTACCAGATTTATTGGACAGCAAGCAACAATGCAGAGATATTGGGAAAAGTCATTTACCCCCCCTGCATGAATTTTGTATTTGTATTTATATGTGCTGATGGAATAGACGTAACCTGCCATAACTCAATAATGATAAAGGCTCTCAGGACACAATTAGTCAGTCTTCTGATTGACAGGAGCGTGCTGCATTCTCAGCATATTGTACTTTAGCTAGCAAGCGGATGTCGGAATAGAATGTGACAGCAATCCTTGATCCCTCTGAGACTTCTGTCATTATTATATCTCATTTTGAGCCCCTCTTATGAAGGTCCCTGATGGCTACCTTGGAATGGGAAGCAAAATGGCGGTAATAGTGTAGTTACTGACATGACTGCTTTCTTTGCTGTCCACAGCTGCATCTGGATGGTTCAGTGCCTGTGTAAAAGAGGATGCAGCTGTATACAGCAAAGAAATTGGTAACATGAGTAAAACTACATTTTGCTTCCCATGGATGTGGTGGCGCTGCGATGTTTACATAGACCACTGATGGGTGGGGCTGTGTGGCTAGAGTGCAAGTGAAGTAAAAGCATACCGTGAGTTTATTGTGCCACAATATGAACTGTATGGCCATTTTGGAAATATTATTCTGAAGTGGCCAACCCCCTTAACAGCTGCATTCGAAATAATTCCAGACTAAAGGGGAATTTCCATCTGGACATATACTGTACAGCCTATCCAGAGAATATACCATAAGGGTGCTTTCACACTAGCGTTTTTACTTTCCGGCGTAGAGATCCGTCGTCGGGTCTCTACGCCGGAAAGAAACTGATCAGGATAATCCTAATGCATTCTGAATGGAGAGAAATCCGTTCAGGATGTCTTCCGTTCAGTATGTGAACATTTTTTGGACGTTGACAAAACCGCAGCATGCTGCGGATTTGTCTCCGTCCAAAAATCCGGAAGACTTGCCGTAACGCCTGATCTGGAATTAATGCTCATTGAAGTGCATTAATCAGGACATTCAGCTCTGCGCATGCGCAGCAGCAGTTCCGATCGGGGCCCCAGTGCAAGCTGGGGCTCCAATCTGTTACCATGGCAGCCAGGACGCTACTGAAGTCCTGCCTGCCATGGTAAGTACTCCGCAGCAGTGAACTTACCTGCGCTGCGGCCCCCGGGCGCTCCTTCATGACATCACAGGGTCGGTCGGCGCATTGATCTATGCGCCGTGGGGACCTGTGACATAATGAAGAAGCGGCCACAGCGCAGGTAAGTACACTGCTGTGGAGTACCATGGCAGCCAGGATTTCAGTAGCGTCCTGGCTGCCATGGTAACCTGAAAGCATTTCGAAGACTGATCAGGATCCTGATCAGTCTTCAAATGCTTTCAGGCGACTTGCGTTCTGACGGATCCGGCGGGATGGAAGTGCCTGCCGGATCCTCAGAACACAAGTGTGAAAGCACCCTTAATGTCTGAAGGAGCTGATCCCACCTCTGGGGCCTGATTCTGTTTCAAACACAGAGCACTGTTGCTCACTGCAGTGAATGTAGAGGTGGCTGAACATCCACCGCTGCTATGGGACTCCTGGAAATAGTCCCTTACGTGGCCATTTTTGGAAGTCACGTGAATGTAGAGCGCTCAGTGTTCCTGATGAAGACACTGATCCAACTTAGAAATGCATTGTATGTAAATAAATAAAATTGCTATTCATCTACATATCCACTGAGCCGCGCCGAACCAAAGGTCCTAGAAATTTTTATTTTCCGCTCATTAGTAGAGCTCCACTTTTGCCCTTCAAGTATGGCACATAGACAAAGGTTGACATCATGAGACAACCCCTGCATATTTAGATTTTTTTTTTTTACATTAAAAGTACATTTGTATTATTTTCAGATTTAGAAATAATTTAGTACAGTACAAGGTGAAAGTAGCTCAGAAAGGCCATGGCAGCTTCCAAATATTTCAGGTCATGGAGGTAAATACTTTACGGCCCTATGGGCTCCTCTTCTTATGATAGAGACTTTCACTGTAAAAATGCTTGTTTTGTATTGAAGCACCTCATTTCTGTTATTAAACTCTGATTTTAGGGACCAAAGGTTAGAATTTAGTAGTTATACCGTGTAGAAGCCGTTGCCATGAAATTGCTAGGCCGCTGTTCACTTCTTATAGCAAACCCCACAGCGGGACATTCATATTTTATATTCCACAAGATTTGTTTTCTAATAATGAACCCACTTTGTACTGTTCTTCAGTAAACCTTCAAAGACTTCTCCTTTTAAAAGCCCAGTCAGCATGAAGCATCACCGTAAGCAATGTACTAAGATTTTGAATGCCTTTTCACATGAGAATGTAGATTTCTTGTTCTATCACCGCAGTTTCCCTGTTGTAGCGCTCTGCAGGAAGATGTGCTAAATAGGTGTTAATGATGATAATTCTTTAATATCCGACATGCCTGAAAGGAATGACTTGTTTGTATGGCCAGTATAGATTGTGTCCCCATGAAGAGCTCCACTTGTGAGGCTGCAGCCTTGAATTTGATTATGAAACCCCTCTGATGTAGTAAAAGTCTACGAACAAGGTCTGCATGAATTATAAATGGTGCTGAATTTTTCATTGAATTACGGAATGTTTTCTTGAGGAGATCTCCTCACAACATACATAATTTACATGTAATAATGGCTGCTGCTTTTACTAGGGGAGTAACGTAACTGGTGGCAGGGGTAGATGACTTGCAAATCTAACAAAGATTTTGTAGGAATCATTTTTTTAATTTTAATTTTAAAAAATAGCTGTTTCAGGAGGCTGCCTTACATGAAATACTGCTCACCAACGAACCACACATGGTTTAGATGAAAGATAAGCAAATCGGTTCTACCAGTTTGGAATTCGTCCTGAATTTTTTTCAAGAGACATAGATTGAGAGACTATGCTACTGTGGGTTTCTTGGCAATGTATATGTGTTGACTGGGGGGGTACTCTTTCTTATTACGAAGAGTGCCTAGTATGTGAAGTACTTGTGTGGAGTATTGTAGGCCAGTGCCCCACTGGGTTTCTTCAAATATATTAAGATTAGCTTCTGATGCTATCAGATGTGCTTATTTTCATATATTTTTGTCAGAAAGGAACATTGCTTAGCCTACAATATAGACATCACATATATAATAACTGGTCTCCATAATGGAAATAGTACCTACCCAGAGGTCTCCCCAAGGCCTCTATAATAGAAAAGCTGATTCTATCTGTGGCCAGCTGTTCTGGACAGCAGAGAATGTCGGGGATCTGCTGGACAAAACACGCTCGGCATTCTAGAATATCCCACCCAGGATTACCCTCTCCCTTTTCAAAAATGTGGCTAACCGGAAAAGGAATCAAATATTCATTAATATTAAAGGACTGGGACACATTTTCTGATCTTGTCTAAAATAGATTTGTACGTTACAGTCAGAAGATTTAATAAATCTACCAGAGTAGAACATACTGTGTGATACATTTGGCACACCTTGATAAAAATTAGACGTATTTACTAAAACAAGCTCAAGAACAGCTTACTGTACATGAAGCATTACATGTAACTGTGTCACTGGCACCCTATAGAAGCCTTATCTATGTATAAGAATAAAGTCATGTTCACACGTGACATAAGCGCTGTGGATTTTCCACAATTGTGTACAAAAAATCTGCAGAAGTAGCAGCAAATTGGATAAAATTTGGGTGGGTTTCCCTGTGGAATCCATTTCAGTTTGTGCTGTAGATTTCCACCTGGATTTCACCCTTTGCAATGCATAGGATGAAATCTGTAGCCCAAAATCCACTACAAATCTGCAGCTGGAATTTCACAGCAGAACTGCAGTAAAATCCGCCCTGTGTGGTCATACCTTGAAGAGGTTGTCTCATCATGGACAATGGGGGCATATCGCTAGGATATGCCCCTTTGTCTTATAGGTGCGGGTCCCATAGAAAATGATACTAATACTGGATGGGGGGGGGGGGGGCTTGTTATAATCTATAATACCAATGAATGTAAAACACATTATTCAAGTATAGACAGCTGGTGCCGGCGGCGGTATAACATACCCGGCACCCGGCTTCAATAAGAGGGCATGCGATTCGCCAAAACCGCGGCAATTAACCCCCCAGTGTGCTTGCCGAGATCCCATGAGTGCTCAGTTCACCACCAGGTTTGGGCATGCTGGCCAGTACACTAGATGACGGAAGGGGCTTACAGGGTGGGCCAAGCAAAAGGCTGGGTAGGAGTTATCTGAGAAGATGGCAGAGCAGCCTGGGCACTTACAGCCTAAACGCCGCCCAAGGGCATTTGTGAGCCCACCTTTTGCATATTAATAAAACTGCATTTTTGCTGCTGGTCAATGTCAGAACAAAAGAACAAAGGTGCC
This sequence comes from Bufotes viridis, assembly GCA_033119425.1. Taxonomy (NCBI): domain Eukaryota; kingdom Metazoa; phylum Chordata; class Amphibia; order Anura; family Bufonidae; genus Bufotes; species Bufotes viridis. The sequence goes on along the minus strand of CM065593.1, from coordinate 115,104,700 downwards.
ATTTGACTCATGTACATTTATGCTACTGCGCTATGTAAACAGTGTATAAGGTGAAATTGTGGTGACAGGTTCCCTTTAAGAATAATGATTGGGGGGGGGGATTTTGTACGTCCTTAAAAGGGTTTTCCAGGATTTTTATACTGATGACCTTTCCTCTGGATAGGTCATCAGTATCTGATCGTAAGGGTCTGACACCCAGGACCCCCACCGATCTGCTGCTTTGAGAAGGCAGCAACGCTACTGTGAGCGCTGCTGCCTTCTTGCAGCTTACCAAGCACAGCACCGTACTTTGTGTAGCGGCTGTGCTTGGTATCGCGCTTAGCCCCATTTGTTTCTATTGGGCTGAGCTGCTCTCAGGCCACGGTAAAGATGAACGTGTCATCACTCGGCCTAGGAAAAGCAGAGAGAAGGCCACGGTGCTACAGTGAGCGGACCCCCATGACCATACTGATGACCTATCCAGAGTATAGGTCATCGTTATGAAAATCTCTGTAAACCCCTTGCATTTTTGTATAGAAATGCTACTCTGGTATTTTTATGCCACTCTGCTACTGAAGTGATTTCTTAACTTTTTTGTGACTTTTTGAAAACTCACAATAAATCTGGAGTGAAACTTTTCAAAACTGAATTGAGTGGAGTAGAAATGCAAAAAGTTTTGTGCAAGTAACACCGACCAGTCACAAAAGCCCTGTTTTTGTGACTTTTTGAAACCACATCCTCTAGTACAGTACGTAATAAATTGCCCCCCATGTTTCTCCATTACAGCGATTAGATACAGTACCACTTGGTATTGTCAAAGCCTAGTCTCAGTTATTAGATTACATGGCTACATGGTACATGGACAAAGTTATCTGGATTCTACATCGCAACATTGTGAAGTGAATGTAGCACAAAAGTCTCCAGAAATCCAGCAGGTTTAGACTTTTGTGTTGCAGTCGCACCAACTTATGGGTTGCAGCACAACCACATTCAGTTTCATCATGTTGCAGTGTAGCATTCCAAAACTGCACTCATTAATTGTATAGCCCATATGGCCCTTGCCATGTATTGGCAACATTTTGAATTTTACTTTAAAGGGGTTGTCTCACTTCAGCAAATAGCATTAATTATGTAGAGAAAGTTAATACAAGGCACTTACTAAGGTATGTTTGCTATCCATATTGCTTCCGTTGCTGGATGGATTCAAGCATCGGCCCCTCTGGTGGCTGGGACCGAGGGAGCGTGCATAGGCCGGTGCTTTTTCCTAAAGTGTGCAAGCACGACCACCGCTGATGGATTGCAGGATGGTCGTAACCATAGAAACAAACAGTGCATAATGTGATGAAAAATGAAGGAAGCAATATGGACCATCACATTAGTAAGTGCCTTGTATTAATATCCTCTACATAATAAATGCTGTTTGCTGAAGTGAGACAACCCCTTTAAACCAAAGCTGCTCTTAGAAAATAAATGTTACTACAATTTTTTATGTTTTCTTGTTAGTTACTGGCAAATAAAGTCTGGTTTCCTCCTGTGTTCTCCCTCTCCAGATAAGTAATCTTATTTTAGAAGGATCACGACTGCTGATTCAAGAAGGATTTAAGAAAGGGCTGCTTCACTCGCCCTCAGGGACAGAAGAAGAAAAATGTAAAATGGTGTCAGAAGCATATAGCAACAAAAGCGTCTTGGCTGATCTCTGTGATATGACCAAGGATATGCCTTGTGTTTCTTTCCCTGAATATTCTGTGAATGTTCTTGACACAGGATGTCCATTTCCTCAAGATGGTGACTATTTATCCCACATTACAGAAAACCCTTCAGATTGTCCGCAAATCATTAAGCTAATGGGTGAGAAATATCTCTTACCACCCAGAAGTAGCTTTCTACTCTCAGATATTTCGTGCATGGAGCCCCTTCTGCATTGTAAGTACATTGCCTCCTCCTCTGTAAGTTGTGTTAGTGAAAACTTATGGATAATGTGCCTCGTTTTTATTTCTGACCTTAAAGTATCCCCTCTGCACAAATACGAAATACAGGTTGTGTAAGCAATGTGGTTCATTCATGTATAATCAAATGGCCACACCATTTTTAGCTGTGTGTTCTCTGGTCAGAGGTAGAAATACACCCATTGACACCAATACACCAAAATTATTACGAGCTGCCTTCCTCTAATAATTTTTGTGCATCTTCGAGAGGTCTATGCATCATAAAATGAAATCTATGCTAGCAAGGAACCGGCACAGATTTCTGGTGTAATGTATGTTTTCTGGCACACATTTTGGCAAATGTATCATCCCACCAACCTTTTACAAAAGTGCCAGGTAGAGCGGAAAAAGAGATAAAAAAACGAAAGGGTAATAAAGGTTCTCCAGATCGGTAGTGGTCCCATATCAGGAATGCTAGGGTTAGTAGAGTTAGGGCAATAAGCTGTTTCCCTGACTGAACAATTTCCTGTCGCACAAACTCACAGCATTATAATTACTCATAGTGCTGTGTGCTCCTGTCTGACCTTGGCTGCACTGATTTAGGGTCCATTCAAATTGCGGATCCGCAAAACACGAAACCGGCCTTGGGCATTCCGCATTTTGCGGACCGCACACGGCTGGCACTTTAAATCGAAATGCCATATCTTGTCCGTGTCTGCGGACAAGAATAGGACATGTTCTATTTTTTTGCGGAACGGAATTGCGGATGCAGAACGGAAGTGTGCTGTCCGCATCTTTTCCGGCCCCATTGAAAATAATGGGTCCGGATCCATTCCGCGGAACGGATCCGGACCCATTTTGCAGACGTGGGAATAGACCCTAATACTGACAGCATTACGTGACTAAAATTCAGTGCAGTGAGGTCGGGCAGGAACACACAGCATTATAAATCATTATAGTGCTGTGAGTTTGTGTCACAGGAGCAGTGTTCATTGATCCGGAAAATACTGCTGTCACACAGAGCAAATTTCCTATAGTGAATATGCTTGTCTGAAATTGCAGGTAGTGTTTTCAGTCCCAGTGTCTCCTACTGTCATTATTTCCTCAAAGACGTTTGAGTAGCGCATCTTAGAATTGATATTAGTGTACCATCTATTCTGTTATAGTGACTGCTGATGACCTCTCGGGGGTTGGCCAGACACCCCGCTTTTAGCCCTTCACTACACTTGACTACAAGAGATTTTACTTTTAGCCTATTTACTACTGTTAAAATATAATTAACTCTTTAGCCGCCAAGTATAATGTAGCAGCGTTTAGTGATAATACTTGGACATTGAATGGCAGTATTATTTGGGTACTACATTGCATTATTATGTGGGAATTTTACAGTACAGTTGTCTTGATATTGTAATATTTGAGCACTATATAGTGGTATTGTGTCTGCACTGTATTGGAGTATTATTTAGGCATTATATATAATTATTGTATGGGTTCTTCAAGAAAGTATCGTTGTATGATAGTATAAAATGTAGAGAAGGTGTGTGGTAAAGATTCAGGTAAGTGTATGTGTGTATATTCTTCCTTCTTTGAGAAAGTGGACATGTCTACAGATAAAATAACAGGACAGAACTGTGTCACTGTCTTACATTAAAATGATTTTAATAATCATTAAAGTAGAAATAATAAGGTTGATCGCATACATTTAACCCCTCAGATGCTGTGGTCAAATGTGACCATGGCATCTGGGAAGTTAAAGAACGGGAGTGTGCGCTTCCAGCCGTGTACTGGCTGCCCCTGATGAGGATTAGGGGAGCCGAATGTAGTGTGTGGCAGGTTCTGTACCCAGGAGTGGTACAGGGCTGCCGCACATTAGTTTCTATGGAGCTCCTGTGGCAGGGCTCTATCGGAACGTAGCAGGATTCTAATAATGCTAATGTAGATTGCTTGTTCCCTAGAGCAGTGTTTCCCAACCAGCGTGCCTCCAGCTGTTGCAAAACTACAACTCCCAGCATGCCCACACAGCCAAAGGCTGTCCGGGCATGCTGGGAGTTGTAGTTTTGCAACAGCTGGAGGCACTCTGGTTGGGAAACACTGCCATAGAGGAACTATTAAAAAATGTAAAAAAAAGGAAAAAAAAAGTTTTTATATACTTAGAAAAATATAAAAAATCAAATCACCCCCCTTTCCAAAAAATTATAATAAAAAAGCATAAATAATAAAAAAAATTAACATCATGGGCATTGTTGTGGGCAAAAATGGCCATACTTTTAAAATGTGACAATATTTATCCCACACGGCAAACGTCTAAATGGAAAAAAGGTAAACTGGGTGATTCAATGTTTTTTGGTCTTTTCACCTCCCACAAGAAAATTGAGTACAAAGTGATCATAAAGTCATGCACAGCCCAGGTAAAAATATGGTAATGCAAAGAAAAAATTAGTTAAATTTTTTTCAGTATTAAGAAGCATAAAAAACGATGTACCGGTATATGTTGTATCACTGTAATTGTACTGACCGAGAGAATACCAGTAACAAGTCAGTGAGTCTTACCACATATGAAATAGTATAAACCCTCCCCCCCCCGCAATAAAACTGTGGCGATATGGTGTTTGTTTTTTTTGTGTTTTTTTTTTATATATCCTCTCCATTTGGAATTTTTTCCTGCTTCCCACTACATTGTATGCAACCGTAAATGGTGCCACTAGAAAGTGCATCTTGTCCCACAAAAGACAAGCACTCACATCGCTATGTGAATGAAAAAATAAAAAAATATGCCTTAGGAGTAAAAACAAAATTGAAAACGAAAATCACCTGGTCTTAAGAGGGTTAAGGATGGTGTTTGAAGCTTATTTTAGGTATGAAAAGGTTCTGTGGTTTTGTTCAAGTCGAGGAGCACATCCTAATAGGTGCGTACAAGACATCCCATTAACCTAGTTGTGCCTAGTCCACATTTCATTATGAACGTGTGACTGCTTCCCCTGACAGGATTTTAAATTTACTGATAAAAATGAAGACTGTTCACATTGAAGTGTCTGACAACAGTATCTGGAGTAGAGTTGCACCGGGTATCCAATTGATACTTTTAGACATGGATCAATACGATACCAGGTCTTACTATTTAACAATACTGCTTCACAGCCTAGTATCAGTTAGAGAACATGGCACGCGCCGCTCATCACGCACCATATTCTACTCAGCCACCAATGTAATTCAAGTGTTGGCAGCGGGTGCCGGGGGCAGTATCACATATCCGGCCTCAATAACAGGGCGTGCGATCCCGCGAACTGCAGAAATTTATCCCCTCAGATTAGAGTGTGGGCGGAAGCTGGAGTACCCGGAGGAAACCAATGCAAACACGGGGAGAACATACAAAGTCCATGGAGATGTTGTCCTTGGTCAGATTCAAACCTAGGACCCCAGCGCTGAAAGGCACCAGTGCTAACCACTGAGTCACCGCCCTGCCCATATATGTTAGTTTTAAATATTTTTTTTTTTTTATGAAAAAAACATTCCACAAATTTTTTTTCATTTTAAACCATTCACAGTAATTAACATAATACATTTATTAAACTGATTATAAATGTTTATTCATTTTTCAGTTTAATTGAAATGATTAAAGGGAGTCTGTCACCAACTTCAGTCATGTCAAGCTGTTAATACCCCGTTGTAGCTCACACACATAGATAACACATGGAACCCGCCAGATCCGCCATGCCGCAAGTACCCGTGTGCTGCCGCTCCGTCCCCATTGACTATAATGGGGGTAGGGGCTACTGCGTAGCACGGCAGTGATCGCCGGTCTAAAAAGTCAGACCTGCAGTACTTTTAGTCCGGCGATCTCTGGCCGTGCACTGCTGTGCTGTGCCGTAGCTCCGCCCCGCCCCCATTATAGTCAATGGGGACAGAGCAGCAGCACACGGGTACTTGCGGCATGGCGGATCCAGCTTGCCGGATAGCCATGCCGCAAGTGTGAAAGTAGCCGTACTATAATAATTTGTATTTGATTTATTCCATGGCTTTGTTTTGCTGCTTATAACGGCAATTCATCAAACTATTATTTTTTTCTTGCTTTAATCAAACACTTACTGGGGCAGATTTTTTAAATGTTACAAGAAGATTTTAATCTTGTTGTCTCCACAATGTTTTTTGTATTGTCAGATATGACAGGCGCAGTTTGAACACACTGAGATGTGTTACTAATTTCCCAGGATTGCACGCCTCGTGAGCACTCTAAATCACCAGCATCACTTTCAGAACCATGAGCGGAGGAAAACATTCATGCACAGTCATTTTCCTTGCACCTTAATGACAATTTGACATATTTTTCCAATACCTGTTTACCCTGTGAGAAAGTGTAATATAGTCTCCACTCCTAATATAAAAAAAATCTGTCATAGTAGAATGTGATGTGATAGAGGGGCTCTAGCTATGGTGCTGGTAACTGTGCTAGTCTCAGGATAAAAACTCCACAGGCATGTTTTATCAAATAGACCGACTGTTAGTTCTTGTTGTAAACAGTTTTTGGCGCAGTAGACTGTTTTCTTTCTATTTAGACAGCATTCTCTTGTGTATCTCCATTTACTACAATATGTCTACAGTGTAGAAGGGCATGTGCTGCTAACGCATTTTATCTGTTGTGATTGTTCATCCATATACAGAGGGAATAATTGCATGTAAATGAGCTGGTAGTGATTGGAAATGAGCAGTTTATTCCCTATCATTGCCCTGTGTATTGGCCCATGTAAATGAAAATTTAAAGGGCTTTCCGAAAGATTACTATCTAATTCGTGGGGGACCTGGGACCCCTGCCGATCAGCTGTTGGAGAAGGCAGCGGTGCTCGCAGTAGTGCCTCCACCTTCTCTCTGCTCACCAGACACAGCGCCGTACATTGTATAATGTCTATGCTTGGTATCTCAGCTCAGCCCCGTATGAAGTTGAGCTGCGTCTAGGTCATGTGATCTATGAACGTGATGTCACATGGCCTAGGCTATCTGGAGAAGGCCTGGGCGCTACTGTGAGCCTTCTCAAACAGCTGATCGTTGAGGGTCCTGGGTGTAGGAATGGTCATCAGTAAAAAAAAACTGGACCAGGAGTGGCGCGGGGAGCCAAGAAAATAGATTCAGTGTGAGGGGCCCGGAATATGGGGGAGCATTTGTTAGTCTTAGATACCCACTTTAAGGGAGAATTGGCAGGTCAGCCCTTGAACACATAATCTCCCTATCCACCAAGTTGAATCTCCATTTTCAGGTGATCTTAGGAAAAGAGTACATCCATTGACATCCTCATTGCTACAACCTTTGAAAACCCTTATACAGTAGTAAAGAAAATCTAGAGGATGGTTTCATTTGGAAATATTCTTCACTTGCTGGAGTTTTCATTTTCTTTAAGCATCATTGAGACCCTGTATCAACTACTGGGACCTGAAAAAGATCACTGAAAAGAACAGATACCCACTTCTGCTCACATTGGAAACTGTGATCTCATTAAAGATTCCCATGAGCAGCCATTCAGTCTTCATTCACTGAGATTGTCAGACCTGGCCCCGGTGCAAGCTTGGTGCGGGTCCTAGAGGTAGTACACGCTGCTATTTGACATTTATGACATATTCTGTGCTTTTATTGCCTTGATCAATGATCCACTCCACAATGACCGCTGAGAGGACGAACCTTAGTAACTCCTTACTTAACAATAATGTTCTCTTAAGTTTATTAATTTCTGCTGTCAGGTCATCCAGGAGTAAGAACACCTGTAAACTCCTTGTACTATTTTTGTTGAAGGACAAGCTAGATACTATACAGTTGCAAGAAAAAGTATATGAACCCTTTGGAATGATATGGATTTCTGCACAAATTGGTCATAAAATGTGATCTGATCTTCATCTAAGTCACAACAATAGACAATCAGTCTGCTTAAACTAAGGGTACTTTCACACTTGCGTTGGTGCGGATCCGCACCTATAATGCAAACGTTTGAATCCGTTCAGAACGCATCCGTTTGCATTAGTTTTAAAGAAAAATGACAAAGTCCAAAACGGATCCGTTTTGAATTACATTGAAAGTCAATAGGGAACGGATCAGTTTTAAAATGCACCATATTGTGTCATTGATAACGGATCCGTCCCCATTGACTTATATTGTAATTCAAAATGGATCCGTTAGGCTCCGCCTCTTCAGACGGACACCAAAATACATCAAGCTGCGTTTTGGTGTCCGCCTCCAAAACAGAATAGAAGCGGAACGGAGCCGAACTGATGCATTCTGAACGGATCCTTATCCATTCAGAATGCATTGGGGCAAACTGATCTGTTTTGGACTGTTTGTGAGAGCCCTGAAACGGATCTCACAAACGGAATCCAAAACGCTAGTGTGAAAGTACCCTAATAACACACAAATAAATGTTACCATGTTTTTATTGAACACACCATGTAAATATTCACAGTGCAGGTGGAAAAAGTATGTGAACCCTTGGATTTAATAACTGGTTGAACCTCCTTTGGCAGCAATAACTTCAACCAAACGTTTCCTGTAGTTGCAGATCAGACGTGCACAACGGTCAGGAGTAATTCTTGACCATTCCTCTTTACAGAACTGTTTCAGTTCAGCAATATTCTTGGGATGTCTGGTGGGAATCACTTTCTTGTGATGCCACAGCATCTCAATCGGGTTGAGGTCAGGACTCTGACTGGGCCACTCCAAAAGGCTTATTTTCTTCTGTTTAAGCCATTCTGTTGTTTATTTACTTCTATGCTTTGGGTTGTTGTCCTGTTGCAACACCCATCTTCTGTTGAGCTTCAGCTGGTGGACAGATGACCTTAAAGGGATTCTGTCACCTCATTTTACCCTATAGAGCTGCGGACATGCACGGCTAGATTGCCGCTAGCATGTCCGCAATATACCTGTCCTATAGTTCTGTGCGCTGTTATTTTGTTTAAAATTTTTTTTTATTGATATGTAAATTCGCTTGTGAAGGTGCCCAAGGGGCTGTACTAACCGCTCCGGTGCCCAGCCACACCCCCCTGTGAAGGAGCCCAGCACTGCCTGCGTCCGCCGAATCTCCTCCTTCCTCTGATGCCAGCACAGGAAAGGAACTCTATGACGGAGCTGCGCATGCACAATTTCTCGCATCGCAAGATTTACGGCGATCTCACTGAGAGCAAGGAGGAGATTCCGCGGAGGCAGGCGGTGCTGGGCTCCTTCACAGTGGGGCAATCTGTCCAGGCCCTGACGCAGCAAAGCAGCCCCAAACCATGATGCCCCCACCACCATACTTCACGGTTGGGATGAGGTTTTGATATTGGTGTGCTGTGCCTCTTTTTCTCCACACATAGTGTTGTGTGTTTCTTCCAAACAACTCAACTTTGGTTTCATCTGTCCACAGAATATTTTGCCAGTACTGCTGTGGAACATCCAGGTGCTCTTGTGCAAACTGTAAACGTGCAGCAATATTTTTTTTGGACAGCAGTGGCTTCCTCTGTTGTACCCTCCCATGAAATCCATTCTTGTTTAGTGTTTTACGTATCGTAGATTTGCTAACAGGGATGTTAGCATATGCCAGAGACTTTTGTAAGTCTTTAGCTGACACTCTAGATTTTTCTTCACCTCATTGAGCAGTCTGCGCTGTGCTCTTGCAGTCATCTTTACATGTCGGCCACTCCTAGTGAGAGTAACAGCAGTGCTGAACTTTCTCCATTTATAGACAATTTTTCTTACCATGGACTGATGAACAACAAGGCTTTTGGGGATACTTCTATAACCCTTTCCAGCTTTATGCAAGTCAACAATTCTTAATCGTAAGTCTTCTGAGAGCTCTTTTGTGTGAGGCATCATTCACATCAGGCAATGCTTCTTGGGAAAAGCAAACCCAAAACTGGTGTGTGTTTTTTATAGGGCAGGGCAGCTGTAACCTCCAATCTCATCTCATTGATTGGACTCCAGTTGGCTGACACCTCACTCCAATTAGCTCTTGGAGATGTCATTAGTCTAGGGCAGGCATGTCTAAACTCCGACCCTCCAGATGTTGCAAAACTACAACTCCCATCATTCCTAGACAACCTACAGCTATCAACCTACAGAAGGGCATGATGGGAGTTGTAGTTCTGCAACACATGGAGGGCCAGAGTTTGGACATGCCTGCTCTAGGGGTTCACATACTTTTTCCACCTGAACTGTGAATGTTTAATTGGTGTATTTAATAAAAACATGGTAACATTTAATTCTTTGTGTGTTATTAGTTTAAGCAGACTGTGATTGTCTATTGTTGTGACTTAGATGAAGATCAGATCACATTGTATGACCAATTTGTGCAGAAATCCATCTCATTCCAAAGGGTTCACATACTTTTTCTTGCAACTGTATGTCTTTTCCTTTTTGCTCTCAGTTCAGGCCACCCTGATAAGCACCTTGGTTCTGTCTATTCAATGCGAGCTTTGGACTGGATTCACATGGGGAGTGTAGTTTGTCTGGAGAGCACTATGTGAAGCTTCAAGATGGGAGAGCACTATGTAAAGCTTTAAGATGGCACTGGACTTCTGGATATCATCATTAGGGGAACAATTGGCAGATCAGCTAAGTTTTCAAGCAATATGTCACTAATATCTGTCAGGAAAAGTGGCCTGAGCTAATATCTTTGGCAGAGCCATTTATGAAAAAATCTGAGAATTCCTCTGCATATATCTGCTTAGCCCCTAGTGCATACTGTTGATCTTTGACAACATATATGAAACATCTGGACAGAATTTCTGTATCCGTTACTGCTAAGGCCAATAAGAGTGTTAACAGTGTTTCCACTGGTCCCTTAAAGGGGTTGTCTCACTTTGCATTTTCATACTTACCTGCTGCAAGCACGCAATTCACTTCCTGGATTATGGCTGGGGGCGGGCTTCATCTTGATTGAAGTCTTCTCCTGGCCGGTCCACTCGCTGGACTGAACGCGCATGCGCCATGGTAATATAGTACAGTGTGCGTTCGCGGCTCTGTACTATACTGCACAGGAAGAAGTCACCATGAGGACAGCGCATGGACCTGCTGGGAGAAAAGGAGTCGTCTTCTGTGCAAGTGCGGCCACCGTGATTCGAGTGAAGAGCAGTGGCCGTAACTAGGGGAGATTGAATGACAACAATGAGGTAAGTGGGGATAAATTTCTTAAAAAGGGTGGATATTGGGTATTTAAATATATTTACAAAAATGATCACTGTCAAATCATTAACAGATTTAACAGTGATCATTATGATGGGAATACCCCTTTAAAGACCATTGCTATAGCTGGTCTGTCTTCCCTTTAGTATAAACAGAAGACAGAGGGGAAGCCCCTTCACACTACATGCCTGCATTAGGCTACAGAGTGAGGAGGCGTGTCTTTCAGTAATCCAATCTGATTGGCTGACAGGAAGCTGCTGGCTACAGTAAGTGTGTATGGGAAGTGAGGGAAAGCAGTTTTGGCCTCAGAGAACTGGCAGAGGAGCCATCTGGAGAAGATCCTCATATTGTAAATGTTTAAACAGCGGTAACTAAGGGAAAAACTCAAGGAAAACAGTGGTATGTGAAGAAACTAAAGATTGCTTTTTGCATAATGCAGTAGCAGCAGTAACATGTTCTAAAATTGATCTTTTTGATGAAAACATGACAGTTACACTTTAAAGTTCTGTCTGACAGGCTTACTTCATCTTTCATCAGGCAATTGCAGGTTTTAAAGTATGTTAACCTGGTAATTTTCTCTCTTAAGTTGACACCTTCTCAGATTCCTAATAGTTTCCATGTATTCCAGCTGCACCTTCTGGTAATTACCAGTTATTTTATTTTATTTTTTTACCAAGATCAAGACCCCTCGTGCCTTTACCTCAGCAGATTTGGAGATGCGACAAATTCTGGATTGCCTCTTTCTCATTGGTTTGAAGGGATATTGCCCTGGGGGGACAACTTGGACACCTAAGCATGACATGTTTCCTTCTCTACTCATCCAGAAATTCCACATAAATGAACCCCCTTTTTTTTGTTTTTTACAGGTGCTTTAACCTCTTAAGGACACAGGATGTACGGCTACGTGCTGTGTCCGCTTCCTAAACATGGCGCCACTCCTGCTCGATGCGGGCACCATAGCCACGAGTGAAGCAGACACCCGCAGCTCATGTCCGCGACCGGCAGCGATACCGATCGTGGACATTTAACCCCTCAGATACTGTGCAATCCTGACCACGGCATCTAAGCACACAAACCAAAACTTTTACTTTCAGTTTGCGCTCCGGCTCCCCCGTGTGGCGATCAGAGGAGCCGGAGCGTGCCTGCAGTAGCCTGGGTCTCTATGAATGAGACCCAGGCTGCTGTATAGTATTCCCTATGGAGCCTAACCTGTAATAGGCTCCATAGAAAATATGCGATTTTCTCATATATTCCAATGCTATTGCATTGGAATGTATGAGAATAACAATCAGATCATTGATTGTTATAGTTCCCTATAGGAAAGTGTAAAAAAAAAAAAAAAAGTTTGCAAAATGAAAATAAATAAAGTAAATAAAAAAAATACACATCATGGGTGTCGCAATGTGCGAAAACGCACATACTATGAAAATATAAAAAAAATATTTCCCATACGGTAAACAGAAAAAATCGTCCAATCGTTCTACAAAGCATTCTTTATTGAGGATGCTATTATTTCCCTTATAATCATGTTATAAGGGAAAATAATAAAGATCGGGTCCCATCTCTTAGCAACCATGCGGGAAAATCGCACTGCATCCGCACTTGCTTGCGGATGCTTGCGATTTTCCCGCAGCCCCATTCACTTCTATGAAAACGCAGAAACTGGAGCATGCTGCGATTTTCACGCAACGCAAAAGTGATGCGTGAAAATCACCGCTCATGTGCACAGCCCCATAGAAATGAATGGGTCCGGATTCAGTGCGGGGGCAATGCGTCCACCTCCTGCATTGCACCCGCGCGGAAAACTCGCCGGTGTGAAAGGGGCCTAAGAGGACATATAAAATATAATTTTATTAAATATTTGCTAACAAAAACACGTGTGCCCCAGGATACCATACGAACCTGTATGTCTCCATGGCCAATCGTATCTCATCTTGTATCCAGGCTAGAGGCAGCATACATTAATATAGTTGCGGACCTATGAGTTTAGATCAAGTACACCACCTGCAGTTATGGGAAATCCCTTGCATGAATAATGTGTTCCCTGGTGAGCCAGTGCAAAGAGACAGCTGCACCCTTGTTGCCAGCATAATTGAGTTATGTTTACCCAATGTGCGTTTAAATATGTTAATTATGACCGATTATTTAATTACTGTTTCCTATCCCAGCATGGGAAATGCTATTCTGTTAACCTTTTAGTGCATGAAAAGAAATTGAGATGTGAAAGAGAAGGAGATTTGTGTGTGCAAACCCTTTTCCATTTGGTGGAACTTTCAGTTAGGAATACTGTTCATTGTGATTAGGGATAAGCGAATTTGATATTTTGACGTTCGTGTTGGGGTATTTACAGAATTGCATTATGGATTCCGTTACCACGGACCATGATGGAATGCCTCTAAAGGGGGACTCCTGCATAACGTTAACCGGACGGGTCCATTATGCAGGCCATAGAGTTCTATTATGACGGAATGAATAACAAAATTCCGCACACGAACTTCAAAATATGAAATGCGCTCATCCCTAATTGTGATGTTTAAGACCCGTCAAATAGTATAAGGTTCATGCTCATGACTGTGAGTGGGTTGTGGGTTTACTACATTTAGCATTCCTATAGTAAATGGGACTAGCATCGACCCCAATTATGCATGTTTGGTTGTGTTTTTAAAAGCTATGGACAGGTTTGACGTGGAGAAAAGGATTTTTAAAGGGAACCTGTCATCACATAACAGGTGAAGAGGTGAACATTGGCATAGGCACAGTGCAATTTCCCTCCGCCTGAGAAGCATTGAACTTCAAGGCGAACATGCAAGCACGAGACGTAGAGCCAGGTGTGGTTATGTTGACATTGCCTCATCCCGTCACTCAAATGGGGGGGGCACTGCCATCAGGGAATTTGAGTGGAGCTTTAGGTGCAAGGGCAATGCCCTCATTGCACAAAGAAGATCATTTGCATAACATAAAAATGCTAATATCTCTCCAACGGGCCATGGGTCGAGATGGAGAAACAAAAGCATCTGAATCAGCTAGGAAGCCCTCATCTAAAAAGTGTGTTGAATTGCTATGCTGTTATGAGATGACAGATTCCCTTGAATGTATGCTAGGGGTAACATTAACAGTTTGTCTAAAAATAGGAAAAAAATATATTATATTTACCTCTTTCTCCCATCCTGATCTCTGCAGCACTGGTCTGGGTCTTTTGCAGTTCTTTGCTCACAAACATCAGCAGTAATGTACCTAGATAAGGCACCTGACCGCTGCAGCCAGTCACTGTACTCCGCGTCCTACATCCGAGAACAGTGATTGACTGCATTGGCCACTTGCGGTAACTGGCACTTCACTGTGCATGACACCTGACGGTTGCAACCATTCACTCAGCAGTTGAAGGACAATGATTGGCTGCAGTAGTCATGTGCCTTATCTAAGTACGTTGTGCTGCTCTTTGTGACTGACCTAGCACCGCAGAGAATGGAGCTGGAGAAAGGGTTGGGTATAAGATTTTTTTTATTATTTAGGACAGCACCTTTAAGTAAGAAAAAAAAAAAACTTACAAAGTTTCAGTCTGCAATCTTCATTTCTTTATTCAGACTCCAGATATGCATTTTACAACCAGTCCCTAGAGTCAGACTTTTTCCATATGAGCATGTTTCTCTCAGTAATGCATACATACAAGATGTGTGGTCTGTGGGGGGAAATTTATTGCACCATGTTCTCCAGAATTCTGGCTTCAAAGAGTCACAAAATGGGGAGTTTGTGACTTTTTGGGTCCTTTGTGAAGAAATGTAGTGACTTTTTTCACCACTCACTTTAGTTTTAACAAGTGGGTGTGATTATCTACTTCAACAAGTTTCACTTCAGATTTATTACTGAGACATTTTAGAAAGTTTCAAAAAGTCACAAACTCACTCCAGTACAAGGGTAGCATAGGAAAACTCAAGTAACGTTTGTAGGCAAAGGTTTGAAGATGCACCAAATTTAACAAACCCCATGCAGCATTTGGTGCAAAGTACACCGATGCAGACTACTACAAAACTGACCTCACCCATGTGCCCACAAAGCTGCTTCCAGCATAAGTTATCATGTATCAGGAAAGCTTTTGCCTCTACATTCTCCTTCTTCAGCTCATAATTGTTCTCTTCTGACTTTTCTCCCCTTGCAAACTGCTTTGTGTATGCTTTCTTCCCTAACTACAGCCTGGCATCTGTCCAACTTAATAATGTGGATGCACCCTCTCTCCACACTCTGATCTGCCATACACACAGTAGAGTAGTTTTGCCTAGTAGAATTAGACTCTGTACACTGTAAAGAATTATTTGTCTTCAGATTTGAGTCTCTATGATGACAAATATAAGGTCCAGAGACAAATATAAGGTCCTGAGTGTGCAGGGCTCGTTCTGAACGTGCCTTTCTTTGTATTATGTAGTCTTATGAATAATACTGGAATTTTAGAACTGATCATGGAGAAAACCTTATTAACAATACTAGAACATTTCCACAAATAATTTTCATTTCGACTTCCAGATACACATTAAACAGACATCTGAGGGTTTCATTTCAGTGCTAGGGTGACAGCTATTTCCATGAGAATCAAGCCTGTAATCTCTCGCTGCACACTTCTTGTAAAAGATCTGTCATCAATATGACAATGGCAGTGTCGCAAAGGTAGGAACACATCAGTCAGTGGTACACAAGTTCTGATATTGGAAGTAGATGAAAGGTAGTAACCTAGAATGTGTTTTTACAGTTGTTTGTGTGGTAGACCCTGCTGAGCTTTTGGGAATGGATCATTATTCTTCGCAGTAATGCAGATTTTGTTGTCTTGTTATGTGTATGACTAATGCAAAGCTAACTATATTTTCTTTTAAAAAAAAAGTAAAGTTCTCTTTGCCTGTCCACAGTGCACCTTTCACACTGAATAGTATCATTTGCCATGGGTTTCTGCATAAGGTTTTCTGCAGGGACCTGCAAGAGTGTATTCACATATAGCTGATTTGATCCAATTTTCTGTGACTCAAATTCAGTTTTGTTTATTTGCATACGTTTTGGCAGCAAACACATGGTTTTCCGTCAGCCCTATTCAGATCACTGAGATAGCTGAAGAACACCAGGGATGTGGAGTTGGAGCCAGTAGCAATGTACAGACTCCAACTCCAGCTTCAGAATAGAAATATTACATGAAGGTGATCAAACATTGAAAAGTCTGATTATCACGTACGTGACTGTTCTGTCACTTGACATGGGTGCGATTGCCAGGGATGATATACTCTGCTCAATAAGTCTTGCACTCCACTACACTTAGGCTGCAAATTGAGCGCAGGTTACACCCCAACACAGTCAATAAATCCCCAAAACACAGTGCCGCCATCTACTGAGTTCTACCAGCCAATAGATACCCCAAAAACGCCCTGCTCGCATGAAGATACACGGTAACACAAGCCACACTTATACTCTAAGGCTTAGAGTTCGTTTAGGGCAACAAGGCAAATCATTAACGTTTTAGGCTTTAATATAAAAAAAGACACAGGGGCACATTTATTAAGACTGGCATTTTAGACGCCGGTCTCAATAAAGCCCCATAGCTGGTGGAGGATCCGCCGAAGTCATGAAGAGGCGCCAACCTCTTCATAACTTCGGCGCATCCAGCACCAGTTCTAAATATAAGACTGCTTCCTAGCTGTCCTAAATTTAGACCTACCTAAGCCAGAAAATGGTAAATGAGACGGGCCTGTCGGCCAGTCGCCTTTCACGCCACGCCCACAATTTTAGACCTAACAGTTGCGCCGCCATCTGCGCCTGAAATTCGCCTTATATAGATGCATTTCCTTATAATAAATGGCGCCCACAGTACTTCGTTACAAAAAATAAAGAAAAACAGATATACATACATATGCAAAAAGCATTTATGAAAATAACATGGAAAAACCACAAAGTCTGATAATTGGCGTCTTGCTTGGTAATAGTCCTTTGCATTCCTGGGAACAGGGAGAGAGAATATGAATATAGCCCAATTCGGCTCCTGAACTTATGTCATCTAGAATGTCCACATTCATGTATTTTTATGTCCCCTCAGCAGAAGTGGTGGACTGAGGACGTGACCCCTTTCCATTCTAGCCCACCCCTCGTGGAAGGCACTTCATTATTCATGCTCACCACACTTCCCCATCCAGCTAGCAGATATTAAATATGATTTCAAACCTGTACTGAAGGGAGTGCATGATGATGCTGCATGATGTACGAAACGAGATTATGAAAGTTATTAAAATGTAGGTCTCAACAGGAATGATTTACAGCTTATGATATATTTACTCATATTCCAGCATGTAGTCCAACAGCATCACAGTGTCTCAGGCGTCATACATTTCTGTGGGCTTAAGTGTAAAGAACAGAGCACATCTCAACAGTTCCAAAGCCCATGTTGACTTACCACCTGGAGGTAGCTTCTGACAGGCAGATGCTAATTGGGTTACCACAGGGGATGGATGTCCCAAGACCAACTACTGCAGACTTCTCAGAACCATAAGTCCTCTGTTATCATGAGATTCAGTACAATATTATACAAGGGGACTTACTAGTACTACACAATCACACAACAGAGAATATATGCTAATAGATAGGCAGAGGCCTCTATGATCAGATACCTAATACTGGCTAAGGGTACTTTCACACTAGCTTTATTCTTTTCTCGCATAGAGTTCCGTCGTCAGGGCTCTATGTCGGAAAAAAACTGATCAGTCACATCCCCTTGCATTCTGAGTGGAGAGAAATCCGTTCAGGATGCCTCAGTTCAGTCACTGTCAGTCGTTTTGGACGGAGGAAATACCGCAGCATGCTGCCGTTTTATCTCCGTCCAAAATACCGGAATGCCGGATCCGGCATTAATTCCCATTGACTTGCATTACTGCCGGATCTGGCATTAAAAATACCGCAATGACTGATCCGGCATTCCGTTCTGCCCATGCGCAGACCTCTAAAAATTAAAAAAAAAAAAATGCCGGATCTGTTTTGCCAGATGACATCGGAAAAACGGATCCGGCATTGCAATGAATTTTTCTGACTGATCAAGCATAAGAATGCCTGATTAGTCAGAAAAGATGACATGCGGTTACATACAGTTTGCCGGATCCGGCAGGCAGTTCCGGCGACGGAACTGCCTGCCGTAATCCTCTGCCGCAAGTGTGAAAGTACCCTAAGGACAAAATTACATTATGAGATATGACATAAAATGGCACGACATTCACAAAATCACATAACAGATGGTATATGTTACAAGATAGGCATGTAAGGTATGCTACAAGATGGGACGTTTATTTATTACCCTAATGTTACCATGATTTTACTAGAGTAAATTTGTAATTACTAATTATTATACATGAGCCATTTATGAAGGAGGTGGGGTTAGACATTTGCCTCCACAGCCCTATAGTCACATGGCACAGTCGCATCTACAGAAGCACCCAGGACCCCACACACCCCAGAATAGTAAGCTTGATTATCATTGTAGTGCTCTGTCCTCCATTAGTGAGTTTAGTCATCATATTTGGGAGTTATGGTGGCCATATTCATTAGTCTAAAGTTGATCAAAACAGACAATTTCAACTAAAACGAGTGTTTGCCGGTTGAATTTTAACAATATACAATTGCTTAAGCTGGCTGATAACAGACAGTTATTGTTTAACCCCTTGAGGACCCTGCCATTTTTCACCTTAAGGCCCCTTTCACATGAGCGAGTTTTCCGCGTGGGTGCAATGCGTGACATGAACACATAGCACCCGCAGTAAATCCTGATCTATTCATTTCAATGGGGCATGAAAATCGCAGCATGTTCTATATTCTGCGTTTTTCACGCAGCCCTGGCCCCATAGAAGTGAATGGGGCTGCGTGAAAAATGCATTGCATCCACAAGCAAGTGCGGATGCAATGCGTTTTTCACTGATGGTTGCTAAGAGATGTTGTTTGTAAACCTTCAGTTTTTTATCACGCACGTGAAAAACGCATCAAAACGCATTGCACCCGCGCTGAAAAAACTGAACAACTGAATGCAATCGCAGACAAAACTGACTGAACTTGCTTGCAAAATGGTGCGAGTTTCCCTGAACGCATCCGGACCTGTTCCGTGACACTCGTGTGAAAGAGGCCTAAAGGGGTTCTGCAGTTATTTTAAACTGATGATCTATCCTCAGGCCGCGGCACAATTCCCAGTGCTGCTGCCTTCACAAACAGCTGATCGGCGGATGTCAGACCCCTACCAATCAGATGCTAATGATCTATCCAGAGGATAGATCATCAGTTTAAAATAACTGCAGAACCCCTTTAAATCTGACATGTGTCACTTTGTGGTGATAACTTTAAAACGCTTTTACTTATCCAAGCTATTCTGAGATTGTTTTCTCTTATAAAAAAATACCAAATTTACCAATTTCTCTGCTTTTAAAACAGATAGTGATACCGCCTAAAATAGCTATTACTTTACATTCCCCATATGTCTACCTCATGTCTGGGTCATTTTGTAAATGGCATTTTCTTTTTTTGGGACGTTAGAAGGCTTAGAAGTTTAGAAGCAAATCTTGAAATTTTTCAGAAAATTTCCAAAACCCACTTTTTAAGGACCAGGGGGGGCCACACTGGCCACCAATGTTTTAATACTGGGGAGGGGGGGAGCGGGCACACTGGCCACCAATGACTAGTAACATTTTCAAATGCAGGCAGAAGAAACACACTGCCGGCACCTGCCTGTGATAGAGCGATGCGATCCGCGGCAGTTAACCCCGTTAATTGCCTCTGATCGCAGCGCTGGGTCACAGGCAGATGTCAGCAGTGTGTTTCTTCTGCCTGCATTTGTATATGAAACGTTACTAGTCATTGGTGGCCAGTGCACCCGCCCCTCTATTAGTGGCAGCAGCAGCACAGGGGAGGGAGAGCCTGCCTCCTTCTCCCCGTGCTGCCAAGGAGAACATGACCGTGCTGAGAGCGGCACAGCCGTGTTTTCTGATATGCAGTAGCACAGCCCAGTATCAATAAAAAACCGATCCTGGTATCGAGCCATCCACAGACGCCCCCATACCAGTGCCATCCACAGGCGCCCCCATACCAGTGCCATCCACAGGCGCCCCCATACCAGTGCCATCCACAGGCGCCCCCATACCAGTGCCATCCACAGGCGCCCCCATACCAGTGCCATCCACAGGCGCCCCATACCAGTGCCATCCACAGGCGCCCCCATACCAGTGCCATCCACAGGCGCCCCCATACCAGTGCCATCCACAGGCGCCCCCATACCAGTGCCATCCACAGGCGCCCCCATACCAGTGCCATCCACAGGCGCCCCATACCAGTGCCATCCACAGGCGCCCCCATACCAGTGCCATCCACAGGCGCCCCCATACCAGTGCCATCCACAGGCGCCCCCATACCAGTGCCATCCACAGGCGCCCCATACCAGTGCCATCCACAGGCGCCCCATACCAGTGCCATCCACAGGCGCCCCCATACCAGTGCCATCCACAGGCGCCCCCATACCAGTGCCATCCACAGACGCCCCCATACCAGTGCCATCCACAGACGCCCCCATACCAGTGCCATCCACAGACGCCCCCATACCAGTGCCATCCACAGACGCCCCCATACCAGTGCCATCCACAGACCACCATTAGATCAAAACCTACCAAAAGCACAGTAGCCATGAGGAGGGTTCAGGTAGCCCCCTGGGTATCAGCCCACTGGGAAATTTCCCTGTAAGGCCTATGGCCAGTCCAACCCTGTGGACCACAGTAATGCCATATGCTCACTTTTTATGTATTACTATTTATTTTGCATTGCAGTGTACAATAGTACTACATATAGTAAGTATATCGGTTTGGTAAAAAAAAGTATGAAGCCGTGAAGAGAAAGGAAAACCAGAAATCAGAAGGTTGAACTAAGGAGAATATTGTACGTATCTTTCTTTCACAACCATAAAAAGCAACTAAGACTCAGGCTTGTATTCCTCTAGGGTCCATGCTGTGTTGCTCATTCAAGCCCCTAGATCTCAATTTAATTGTCTGACACCCATGTTGACATTATCAATCAATATGACTTCATCATATGCGTTAAAATGTGATGATGCCTTAGTATATGTCACTACCATGAGTCATTCTCTCTCTGCCTATAATTTGCAATAGTGCCTTTTCCTAATAGAAATGGCATCATGGTGGAGCATCATTAAAAACAACTTACATGCACATGTGGCTCTGTTCTGATACTCTTGTACCGAAGGTTTAGTTGTATATCATATAGCTAAGAGATAGAAAACAATTTCATGTTAGACATGCAGGGAGAAATGTGTTGAAGGGGTTGTTTGCTTTTTGTTGTATTAAATACCTATCTTCATACGAGCGCACCCTTCTCTTCATTGTTTACCTGCTCGTCGTCCCAACTGCAGCGGTTACATCTCAGCCGTCCCTTTCACTTTAATGAGACGGCTTCTTCCTATCCAAGTGAATACCCCACAGCCTTCTCATCGAAGTGAATGGGACAGTGGAGTTGTAATGACACCCGTTCACCTCTGCCGTTGTGATTGAAGAGGAGCAGCGCTTGTACAAGTGCTGCTTTCTCTTCAAATAGCTGTTCGGTGGGGATGCCGGGAGTTGACTCCTCCCAGGTCTGATATTGATAACCTGTCCTGAGGATGAAAGGCAGTATTAGTCCCTGCTTAACCCCTTAAGAACCCAGCCATTTTTCACCTTAAAGAGGACCTTTCATCTGGAAAAAAATTCTGAACTAAGTATCATGATATGTAGAGCGGCGCCCAGGGATCTCACTGCACTTACTATTAACCCTGGGCGCCTCTCCGTTCTTCCGATATGTCCTCCGGTATCTTTGGGACTTAGTTATACTGGGCGGAGACTGCCTGACTTGGCTATACTGGGAGGAGACTGCCCTTGCTCTCCTGGGTGTCAAAAAACCTCCCAGGCTATGAGCTCTGCGATTGGCCAGAGCTACAGCCTGGGAGAAGGAGACGCCCAGGAGAGCAAGGGCAGTCTCCGCCTAGTATAACCAAGTCAGGCAGTCTCCGCCCAGTATAACCAAGTCCCCAGATACCGGAGGACATAGCGGGAGAACGGAGCGGCGCCCATAAGGTTACCAAATATGTGTACTTTTTTTGTTTGTTTGTTTCAGTTTTACATAATAAAGCATTTCTGTAAAAAAATCATGTTTTAGTGTCTCCAGATTCTGAGAGCCATAGTTTTTAGGGGCGATTGTCTTAGTTAGGGTCTCATTTTTTGCATGAGATGACTGTTTCATTGGTATGATTTTGGGGTGCGTATGACTTTTTGATTGCTTGGTATTACACTTTTTGTGATGTAAGGTGACAAAAAATGGCTTTTTTTTACACTTTTCTTTTTTACGGTGTTCACCTGAGAGGTTAGTTCATGTGATATTTTTATACAGCAGGTTCTTACGAACGCGGCGATACCTAATATGTCTACTTTCTTTTTATTTATTTACGTTTTACACAATAACATCACTTATGAAACAAAAAAAAATCATATTTTAGTGTCTCCAGAGTCTGAGAGCCATAGTTTTTTTATTTTTTGGCCGATTGTCTAGTGTAGGGGCTCATTTTTTGCAGGATGATGTGACGGTTAGATTGGTACTATTTTGGGGGGCATACACCTATTTGATCGCTTGGGGTTGCACTTTTAGTGATGTAAGGTGTCAATAAAAAGTTTTTTTAGCACAGATATTATTTTATTTTTTTGATGGTGCTTACCTGAGGGGTTAGGTCATGTGACATTTTTATAGAGCCGGTCGATACGGACGTGGCGATATATAATATGTCTACTTTTTCTTTTTTCCTATTTTTTTACAATTTCTTTTTACTTTATTTTGGGAAATGGGCGCTTTTTTTATTTAGTTTAAACTTTTTTTTTTTTTTTTTGCTTAATTTTTTTAACTTATTTTTTCACCTTATGTTTTGTCCAACTATGGGACTTCGAGATTACAGGGCCTGATCCCTGTTTTAATACAGCATAATACATCTGTATTGTGCTGTATTGAACTGTCAGTGTCTTACACTGTAAGACGCTAACAGTTGCCTAGGAGACCCAGCCCTGGGCTTCCGTAGCTGGCAGTCCCGATGCCTTAAACGGGGCTGCCATAGCAACCCTCGGGTCCCCGTCACCGCAATATGGGGACCCGATGGAGATGTACAAACTGCCGCAAACCTCCTGATGCTGCTGTCAGCGTGACCGCGGCATACAGGGGGTTAATCAACCGGCATCAGTGTTTTCACCGATGCTGGCGGATACAGCAGGGGCCCTGCTGCTGATTGCGGCAGCGCATGTGGGGCAGCCGGTTAACCCTAGGACGAGAATGCTCAACCTAGTTCATTAAGTAGCCACAAGTTAGGACGAGCATTCTCGTCCAAGGTACTGGAGGGGTTAAAGAGGGTCACCCACATAAAACATTTAATACCTGTGGATAGGTGATAAATGTTGTTCAGCTTTTCAGTTTTTGCGTTTTCACTCCCTGCCTTCCCGGAGCCATAACAGTATTATTTTTCATTCAAATAGTTGTATGAAGACTTTTTATTTTTTTTTCCGCTGGACAAGCTATATTTTTTAATGGCACCATTTAATATTGCATACAATGTAATGGGAAGCGTGAAAAAAACTCTGCTAGAGTTTTATGGGTTTTTTCTTAACGGCGTTCCCTATGTGGTAACACTGGCATGTTACTTTTATTGTGTAGGTCAGTACATTTACAGCAATCCCACATTTATATCGTTTTCCTTGTTTATTGCTTATAGGGGTTTTTACTAAGTATTTTTTTATCCTCTTGATAGGTCATCAGTATCTGATGAAGAAGCATCACTGTGGCCTTCTTCCGCTTTACCTAGGCCTGTGATGTCACAGCTCAGTCCCTTTGAAGTGAGTGGGACTGGGCTGCGATGCCAAGCACAACTGCTATACAGTGTACGGTGCTGTACTTGGTAAGTAGAGAGAGCCCTGCGGCGCTACTGCGAGCTCCACTGCCTTCTCAAACAGCTGATCGGCGGGGGTCCCAATCAGATACTGATGACCTATTCAGTGAAAAAAACTTGGAAAACTTCTTAAAAAAATAACTTTGGAAAAATAATTTATTTGCATCGCCATATTCCGATCCCCATAACTTTATTATAGTTACGCTTACGGAGCTGATCGGGGCGATCTGTAGTTTTTACTGATAACACTTTGGTCTGTGTATGACTTTTTGATCACTTTTTATTCACCGTATAGATTAAATACGCTTATATTTCAAGTTAGGACGTTTTGGATCATTTGGATGGTGCAAATGATCTTTATATTTTTATTGTTTATTTTTATAATGGGGAAAGTGGGGTGATTATAAATATTATATTTTTGCATTTTTTTTATTTTTAAAAACTTTTTTTCCTTAGGAGACTTTAACAAGTGATTGTTGGATCTCTCGTTCCTTAGACTGCGATGAATTACATTTGCACCCTATGGAAATTGAGCTTTATTCCTATGATCGTCTTCCCTAATCGCCGTATGGGGGAGCCGTTTGGGCTCTGGTAATGCAGTGCTTACTTGGTAAAACCACCTCAGATGTTGTGGTTACAATTGACCCCACCATCTGAGGGGTTAAATGTCTGTGATCTGCATTATCACCAATTATAGACATTAGCACTGGGTGTAAGCACCATCTTTAACCCCTTAACGACCCTGGGATTTTCCATTTTTGCGTTCTCGTTTTTTTACACTGTACATTATGCGGTAAAATTGACCTGTTATCTTCATTCTCTAGGTCAGTACGGTTACACACAAATCCGGAGATGTGGTGAGGAACAGAGGCACGGAACCCCACGGAAGCGCTACTTAGTGCTCCCGTGGGGTTCCGTTCCATGCTTCCGTTCCGCAAAAAAATAGAACTTGTTCTATCTTTTTGCGGAACAGACGGATCACGGACCAATTCCAGTTGAATGGTCCTGGATCCGTCCCGGATGCCGCACGGACGTTGCCCGTGAATTGGAGACCGCTAATTGCGGTCCTCAATGCATGGAACGGAACCAATACGTTCGTGTGAAATAGGCCTAAGGCTACGTTCACACGACGACATTTGTCGCGCGACAAAAAGTCGCACTATTGTCGCGCGACAATTTTTATAATGGGAGTCTATGGTGTCGCATCGCGACATGCTGCGACTGCGATGCGACAGTCGCAAAAAATCCATTCAAGATGGATGTTTCTGCAACTGTTGTGTCGCAGTCGCAGCATGTTGCATGTCGCAATGCAACACCATAGACTCCCATTATAAAAATTGTCGCGTGACAATAGTGCTACAAAATGTTGCTGTGAAGTTGTGCCCTATTTGTCGCGCGACTTATTGTCGCACGACAAATGTCGTCGTGTGAACCTAGCCTAACTCTTACCAAGCACAACTCCTTGCATTCTATAGCAGCTGTGCTTGTTATTGCAGCCCACACCCGTTCACTTGAATGGGACTGAGCTGCGCTTGGGCCATGTGACCAATGGATATGACGTCCCTGACTTAGGAAGTAGGCGCAGCGCTTATCGGAGCTCTGCAGCCTCTAGAACAGCTGATCAGCAGGGGTGTCACGAGTTGGGCCCCAGCCAATCTGATATTGATGCCCTATCCTAAGGATTAAGAATCCCAGAAAACCCCTTTAATGGAAACTCAGT
The DNA here is from genome assembly GCA_033119425.1 of Bufotes viridis. NCBI lineage: Eukaryota > Metazoa > Chordata > Amphibia > Anura > Bufonidae > Bufotes > Bufotes viridis. The sequence goes on along the minus strand of CM065593.1, from coordinate 115,078,983 downwards.
GGACCCCATTAGAGTTAATAGGGTCTCTTCAGTTATGTTACTTTCCTGTCCTGATTTTTTTGCTTTTTCCCACTAATGGAGCCTAAGCGTACATTTCCACGACTGTAAAAAAAAAAATGCAGGAGTTAAAAATGGATGAACAGTCAGTTTTTCCAGGGTCATTTTGCATCCGTGTGTGCATCTCCTGGCTGTCTTACTGTTTTTTTTTTTATCTGCCGTTTTTCATCAGTTTGGAACATGTTTTTAACCATTGTTTTTAAAAAAAACAACAACATGAATTTCAATTACTTTTATTTTAACCCCCACACCACCCCCGGTAGTGCCGACAAACAAAAAAAAAAACCTTACTACAGGCATGAGCGAGAACTCTTGTTTTGCACTGGAGGCTGCAGGACCTGATGCTCCTAGCATCATCATTTGCCGTCACAACGATGGGAGCATCAGGCGGCGCACCAGAAATTGTGTTTTTAAAAAAATTTTTCATAGTGTAACCCTTTTTAACTGCCGTTAGACAGGTGAACATTTGTCTAAACAGCAAAAAATAGTACATATCCTATTTTTCACTGTCTGTTCGACACTGGCCATTAAAAAACGTCCATGTAAATAACCCCATAGACTACCATGATTCAAAAAATTTACATATGAGGCCTTTAAAAAAAGAAAACGCCATTACATGGCCATTTTCCACTGTTGTGTGAAAGTACCCTAACTATGGAAATGATTAGTGCTGGTGTGAACTTAGTCTTATTTATTTTTTAAATTGAGTCTGATTTCCACTGGCCATTTAACGCTTGTGGCTTTGGTTCGTGCAGTTGTGTTTCTGTTGCAAAAACCCGGCACTCAAGCGACTTGTTGATAGTAATACAATCACGTTTCTTTATTGTTCTTCTTGCCACCTGCACCTATGTATCCTATTGCTCCTAGGCCCTGATAAAGGTCTTGGTTAGACCGAAACATCGGCCATTTATCATTATTATGTCTTTTCAATGGTGGTCATAAAATAACGAAAAAATAACGATTAAGAAGAACAATAAAGAAACGTGATTGTATTACTATCAACAAGTCGCTTGAGTGCCGTGTTTTTTCACTCTATATGATTTGGGATATCCCCACAACACTGAGCACCATTACAGGAGGAGTGCCAGCCATTCTCCATAGTGTTTCTGTTGCAGTGAGACTAGTCAGTGAGCGGTCATTAATGTGTTAAATTATGTTTCAGATTTGTCCGGTAACGCCGCACTAATACATCTGTCTTCTCCAAATCTCTGCAGACTGCTCTCACAATTTAGCAATTTGTTTTAAATGTTATGGAACATCCAATAAATGTCTGCAATGATGGATGGTTAGTACTTGAAAGCTTTGTCTGGATAAACCTAAGCTAATCCTTTAAATACACGAGACACAAAATGATGTCTGATAGGTTGAATTCTTCCACATAAGCAAGTAAATATACCGTCACCCCTACTTTAAAGGGGAGCCGCATTGTTATTTACAGTGAAAGAGCACCATAATTACCTCTGCCAGCAATTCCATTTGTGCACATAGATATCCCGTGCAGTATTTTTCTTTGCCGTCTGACTCCCAAATGAATATTGTTTTGTCCCCACAGTTTGCAAAGCTTGTTAAAGAGGACCTGTCAGGAGGAGCTGAGCAGATTGATGTATAGTTTTGTGGGGAAAATCAGCTTTTTCTTATTTAACCACTTCATTTATCCCCCTTCTTTACCAGGCCAGTTTTTCACTTGTAGCAATGCATCTATCTAACTCCAAATAACGGATTAATTTATGAGCCAGCCTACATGTATTTGATATTATTTTTCTCGGGACACCTTAGACCTTTCTTTTGTGCCATTAGATGATGGCTATAATATAATTTAAAAAAAAAAGGTAAGAAAACCGTGAAAATTATGAAAAAACTATATTTTTCCTTTCTTATCAATTTTTTCTAACTATTACGAAAGGTTTCAAGGCAAAACATTTCTAAAATCTTTACCGTACTATTGTACTCTGAAACTCTGCTATCTGTGTAATTTATTTACTGGCTGGGCCTGTCGCAAGACTTCAAAACGCTGCAGCGCATTTTGGTGGCTTATTTTTCTATTGCTGGTTCTATAGCACCGTACTGCCAGAAAAATTTAGTACAGCGCCAAAATGCTACAAGCCCCTTCAAAGTTACTTTTTTATGTTATTTGCCTAAGGTATTCATCTTGGGGAAATTTAGACATTTTAAGTTTTTTGTTTTTTTTCTACATTTTTATGTGCGTTGGTATATTTTACGTCACGGCGGTAGGCTCTTATCTGTAACCCGACGTATAAAAGTGTAGGGTTACATCGCAATTTACTGGCAGCCCGAGGCCACCGCAGATCACTGTGATGGCGCTGTCATTACACAGCTGCGGTCACAGGGAGATGTGCCGTGGACAGCTGGAGCGGTCAGGCAGTAATACACACTTGTAAACTGGTTAAGACTGCTCCAGTGTATAGCTGTCGGTGACTGATGGCTATCTCTGTATACACACTAAGGCCTCATGCACACGACCGGATGTGTTTTGCGGTCCACAAACCGCGGATCTGCAAAACACAGAAGCTGCTCCGCATTCCGTTCCGCAATTTGCGGCCCATTGTAGAAATGCCTATTCTTGTCCGCATCTTTTGCGGCCCCATTGAAGTGAATGGGTTCGCGCCCGAGCCACAAAATATGCGGCTCGGACGCGGACCAAACATACGGTCCTGTGCATGAGGCCTTACACAGAAAATGCTATCAATCACTGATAACACTTTCCATGTGTACATCTATCAGTGACTGACAGCTATCTCTGTATACACACAGGGAATGCTATCAATCACTGATATCAGTGACTAATGGCTATCTCTGTATACACACTTACACAGGGACTGCTATCATTCATTGATAACACCTCCCCGTGTACAACTATCAGTGACTGACAGCTATCTATGTATAGACATTTACACAGAGAATACTATCAATCACTGATAACATCCCTCCATGTACACCTGTCAGTGACTGACAGCTATCTCTGTATATACCCTTAGGGCAAGTTCACATCACCGTTATGGATTCTGTTTTTGTTTTCCATTACAACATGGTTAGCGGAAAATAATGGAATCCAATAAGAGGCATTCCGTTTTGATCCTTCATAAAAAGTCTATGGGCAGCATAACTGATCCGTCCAGGTTTCCATTATGCAGAAGTCCAGTCCTGAATAACGGAAACCAGGACGGATCCGTTACGTTGCCCATAGACGTGTATTATGACGGAATGCAAAATGGAAGCCTTTAAAAGGCATTCCCTTTTGCTTTGCATCATAATATAAGTCTATGGGCAATCATAACGGATCCATCTGGTTTCTATTATGCAGAACGGAAAAAAAGTCCTGTCGACCAGACTTTGTTTTCCGTCTTGCATAAAGGAAACCAGACGGATCCATTATGATTAGAATAGACTTCTATTATGGATCAAAACGGAATGCCTCTAAAGGCTTCCGTTTTGACTTCCGTCTTATGGATTCCGTTATTTTCCGTTATAACGGAAAATAAAAACTGAATCCATAACGGTGATGTGAACCCTCCCTTACTCAGAAAATACTAACAGTTACTGATAACTAGTGTTGATCGAGCACCAAGTGATCGGGCCGAAAACATCGGGATGCTCGGGGGCTCTACAGAGCTACCGAGTATAATGGAAGTCAATAGGAGAACCCGAGCATTAAACCAGGCACCCCTCTGCCCTTGGTTCATAGGAAAAGGTCAGAAATTGAGGGAAACACCACCGAAATGGTTCAGGAACAGCATGGGGAGGATGTCTGGATGCATCTTAGACTCCCAGGTTGCTGCTGGGAACGATGTTGTCCGAGTAGTACGCCACTTTTACAGACTGACAATAATACGCACAAAACCAAAGATAAAATCGATTTTAGAGGAAAAATTGTTAGGAAACATTCTTTCCTGTACATTTAATTGTATATAAAGTACAAGTGCTGCCAAAAATTACAAGGAAGAGGCACTCCGATACAACCTGTATATCACATAAAGGCCTCATTCACTTTGTGTTAAAATTGTTCATGTAGTGGGACTTCTACTTGACTTGTCCTCTGCCTTTGACACGGTCGACCACTCCCTTCTGTTACAAACTCTCTCATCTCTTGGCATCACTGACCTAGCCCTCTCTTGGATCACATCATACCTCACAGACCGGACATTTAGCGTCTCCCACTCTCACGCCACCTCCTCGTCTTACTCCCTCTCTGTTGGTGTCCCGCAAGGCTCCGTACTAGGACCCCTGCTCTTCTCTATCTACACCTTCGGCCTGGGACAGCTTATAGAGTCCCATGGTTTCCAGTATCACTTTTATGCTGACGACACACAAATCTACCTCTCTGGTCCAGACATCACAACCTTACTATCCAGAATCCCACAATGCCTATCTCGCATATCCTCCTTCTTTTCCTCTCGCTTTCTAAAACTTAATATGGATAAAACAGAATTTATCATCTTTCCCCCATCTTGCTCACTCCCCCAACAGACATATCTATCACAATCAATGACTGCACACTCTCCCCGGTCAACCAAGTCCGCTGCCTTGGAGTGACCTTGGATTCTGCCCTCTCCTTCCGACCACACATCCAAGCCCTTTCCACCACCTGCCGTTTCCAACTCAAAAACATCTCCCGCATCCGCCCTTTCCTCAACTTTGAATCGGCAAAAATGCTTATACATTCCCTCATCATCTCCCGCCTAGACTACTGCAACATTCTCCTCTGTGGCCTTCCATCTAGTTCTCTCGCACCCCTACAATCTATCCTCAACTCTGCTGCCCGACTAATCCATCTCTCCCCCGTTACTCCTCTGCATCTCCCCTCTGCCAGTCCCTGCACTGGCTCCCCATTGCCCAGCGAATTCAGTTTAAAATACTAACCCACACATACAAGGCCGTCCACAATCGGTCCCCTCCCTACATCTCTGAGCTACTTCCCGATACATCCCCACACGCAATCTTCGATCCTCACAGGACCTCCTTCTCTCCTCTCCTCTTATCACCTCTTCCCACACTCGCCTCCAGGATTTCTCCCGTGCATCCCCTATACTCTGGAACTCGCTACCCCAACATATCAGACTCTCACCTACAGTGGAATCCTTCAAAAGCAACCTGAAAACCCACCTCTTCAGACAAGCCTACGACTAGTGACACTGCTGCTTCTATACCGCCATGACCAGCTTCACCCTCGCCTACTGTCTCCATCCCCCATACCACGTAGATTGTAAGCCCTCACGGGCAGGGCCCTCTGTCCTTCTGTACCAGTCTGTAACTTGTCTCGTTCATGCTTAAGGCTATTGCCTTATTATGTATGTGCACCGCTTATGATATGTACAGCGCTATGGAATGAATGGCGCTCTAAAAATAAATAATAATAATAATAATAATAATAATAAAGCCTATGCACTAAGTGAAAGGGCTGCCAAAAATTACAAGGAACCATCACTCCAATACACCCTTTGTTACACTTAAAGGAGGGCATCATACACACCCTTGAAAAATTATGATTGATGGCCTGCTGGTGACCCTCAAAAACATTTGGAGCAAGGGCCTGTTGATCTGACCATCTAAGACATTAGGGGCAAGGGCCTGCTGCTGAGCTGACCCTCTAAAACTTTAGAGGTGAGGGTCTGCTTGTGAGCTGACCCTCTAAAATAGTGTTTCTCAACCAGCGTGCCTCCAGCTGTTGCAAAACTACAACTCCCAGCATGCCCGGACAGCCTTTGGCTGTGCGGGCATGCTGGGAGTTGTAGTTTTGCAACAGCTGGAGGCACACTGGTTGGGAAACACTGCTCTAAAAGGTTGTAGGTGAGGGCCTGCAGGTGAGCTGACCCTGTAAAAGATTGTAGGTGAGGGCCTGCTGTGAGCTGACCCAGTAAAAGGTTGTAGGTGAGGGCCTGCAGGTGATCTGACCCTGTAAAACATTATATGCGAGGGCCTGCAGGTGAGCTGACCCTGTAAAACATTATACCCAAGGGCCTTGGCTACTGAGACTGGACTTGGTGGAAGACAGGGTGGTGCTTAACCGAAGGATGCATTATCTGCTGCAATCCTACCGACCACCGGGTCGCACTGGTCTGACTTCAAGAGTGGTGTCCTGTGCCGCCCTTCAAACTGGGACATGAAGCTAGGTATCGTGGATGATTGTTTTTCTTGTGCTCTGGCAGCAGGCACAGTTTCAACGCTCCTAGGGCCATGGCCTCTGCGTGCACCATCAGCATCATGGCCACTTCCCCGTCCCTTACTGCTCGCCTTCTTCATATTAAATGTTATATATGCTTGAAAGTATGTCACAGTAGCGTAGGATTTTGAAGTGTTTGCGCAAAAAAAATTAAAAAGGTATTTGGGATTTGGAAATGTCACACAGGAGATATCCCGCAGATAATATCAATGCTGTCTCCAGCGGCTAATAAAAAATTACAGGGAATGTCACAGGTATTTGGGATGAGGAAACGTTATACAGAAGAGGTACGGTAATGTCACTGTCCGCAGCGTCTATGGAAAAAGCACACTATGTCACAGATAAAAATTTTAACTGCACACGGTACACTGGAGATGTGGCACTGGTAATGTAACTGTCAGAAGCGGACAGCGTCTATTAACAAAGTACACTGTATGTCACAGATAATTTTTTTTAGCGCACACGTTACACTGCAGATGTTGCGCAGCTAATGTCACTGTCCGCAGCGGACACAGTCTGCGGAAAAAGTGCACTGGATGTCACAGATATTTTTGGGATGCGCACCTTTACACAGGAGATGTGGCGCAGATAATTTAACTGTCCGCAGCAGTTTATTACATGCTATTTAGCGCAGGATGTGCTAAAAAATGATATTCTGCTACCACACACAATAGTCCTTAAAAGCACTTTTGGGTCTGTAAAGTTCTAGCAATTTAGCGCAGGTTGCGCTACACATATATATTGCTGCTGTCACACACAATAGTCCTTAAAGAACTTTTGGGTCTCTGAGAAGTTTTTCTAATAAAAATAGTCCAATATCACTCCCTACACTGTCTGTCCCTTCCTATGCACAGCTCTCCCTGACTAAGACCGAGCTGAACATGCGCCATAGGGTGCTATATAGCACCCAATGATGCGTTCCAGCCAATCACTGTAATGCCAGTAACCAACATGGCTATGGCATTACAGTGAGGGCAGCACTTACCTGCGCTTGAGCACATGCGGTATTCAACCGAATACCGCCATGTGCTGAGCATAGCGATGCTCGAGACGAACTGGTGTTCGGCCGAGCATGCTCGCTCAAGACTACTGATAACACCTCTCCTGTGTACAACCTCTTAAGTCAGATGAAGCAAAGATATAAATGTAAAAGTTTTAAAGGTTTTTTCCCCACAAAACTATATATCAATCTGCTCAGATCCTCCTGGTTTTTTACATGCTGCCTGCAGATGATATTGTATTTTGTGGTGTCAGGTCCTCTTTAGGAACGTCAGGAAAGCACCTTGCAGCGCTCCTATGTCACTGCACTCTCTTCCCTGAGATCACTCACTTTTTATTGCCCCAAATTAATCTAAAATGGAAAATGAATTATATTTGCAAATAGTATTCATTAAAAAAAATCCCTAGAGGTTATCTACGGCTCCAATTTGTCTATAAATCCTGTGTGTTCCAATCCTGCAATCATACATTCCTGACACATTTTGTGCATTAGGGTACTTTCACACTTGCATTGTTGGATTTCTGCAGGCGGTTCCGTCGCTGGAACTGCCTGCCGGATAAGGCAATCTGTATGCAAATGTATACCATTTGTAGATGGATCCAGATGCGGATCCGTCTCACAAAACATCGCAATACTGGATCTGTCTCTCCAGTTGTCATCCGGAAAATTGGATCCGGTATTTATCTTTTTCACATTTTTAAAGGTCTGCACATGCGCAAACCAGAAGACCGGATCCGTCAATGCGGTAATTTAATACGGCAATAATACATTTTAATGGAATTTAATGCCAGATCCGGTATTCCAGCAAGTGTTCTGGATTTTCTCCGGCCAAAAAACGTAAGAGGGACTGAACTGATGCATCCTGAACGGAATGCTCTCCATTCAGAATGCATTAGGATTAAACTACACAGGAAAAACAGGGGGTCAGTCAGCACATCCCTGTATGCAGGTGCATGTAGCCATGGCAAAATATACATACATATGCATGCTGGATCCACCCTGCTTATTAAACCATTTTTGGGGCCATAACAGCCTCCATTAAATCCAGGGATGCAGGTACCAACATGCATGCGGAGCCCACTATGTACTCCTCCTAGAGCCAAATGGCTACTAGTAGGTACTATGAGTACAAATTCAGTTTTAGGCCCTATTCACACGTCCGCAATGTCGTCCGCATGTATTCCGCAATTCTGCGGAATACATGCGAACCCATTGACTGTGAATGGGGCACAGAACGATGCGGAGAGCACACACTGTGCTCTCCGCATCGGTTTTTTCGAAGCGCGCCGCCGATCTTACGGCCGCAGCTCCGCAAAAAAGTAGAGCATGTCCTATTCTTGCCCGCAATTGTGGACAAGAATAGACATTTCTATGGGGCTGCCGGCCGGGTGTGTTTATGGATCTGCAATTATTCACTACGGACGTGTGAATAAGGCCTTATACTTACTCTGATTAAAACCAGCCTCTAATGCAGACAAACTAGTCAGGTGTGCACGATTGAATGGAGGATGCCACACCTCCAGTATATGCTACACAGGAAAAAAAGGGTGGCCTGCACTCCCTGGATTTTATGTGGCTGTCATGGCCCATAACAGGTAGGATTTAGCGTTAGGACCACTCATAGAGGCGGCCTTGGCGCGGCGAGTGGCTTATTACTTTTCGATCAAAATGTACACTGACGCCTCTGATAAACTGTAGCATAGAGGTAGGGCAGAGTGCTGGTTGCAGAGTGCTGTTGCACTTCTGTGTTTGTTATTAGGATTAAACAGATTTTTTTCAGTTTTTTTCTGGTATTGAGCCCCTAGGACGGAACTCAATACCGGAAAAGAATAACGCTAGTGTGAAAGTACCCTTATCAAAAATTATGGGACAAATGAAAGGGAGCAAAAATGCAGGATCAGTCTGCACAGTGTTTGTGGTCCATTATCATGAAAAAGTATAGATCACCACTGAAGGGTTTGTCTGAGCTAAAAAGAACCTGTCACCAAGAAAATGCAGTGCAGTCTGCAGGCACCATGTTATAGAACAGGAGCAGCATGATGTATAGTTTTGTGGGAAAATATTCGATATAAGGCTACATTCAAACGTACACGAATGCAAAATATGTGGACAGCACAACGTGTGCTATCTGCATCCGTATGTCCGTTCCGTAGCCCCGCAAAAAAGATAGAATGTGTCCTATTCTTGTTCATTTTGCTGACAAGGATAGGCATTGTTGCAATGGATCTGCAAAAAAAACGGATGCCATACGGCCTATGCGGGACGAAAAACACATACGGTCTTGTGAATGTAGCCTAACATGTCGTTTCTCAGCTCATTAGCCAAGTGACTATCAGTGATTGACAGACTTCCCTTTCTGAATGTGTATACAGTACATAAATGGCTGTCTGTCACAGATAAGAATGCCCACCATAGTGTGCAAGCACGGCAACTGCTGCTGGATTACATGGTAGTCGTAACCATGGAAACGAGAAGTGTATAATGTGCCTATTATAGTCTATGGGTCCGTGAAAACCACAGATGCAGCACGGATGCTTAATAATCTAATATGCATCTTGTCCCCCCACCTAACCAGCCAAACCCCATACCAGCAACAGCCTCTGTTTAAAAGTACATTAAAGGTGTTGTGCGGCCCTTATCAATGACTACCGACTATACTGTGTGGTCTTCATTATTAAATGAAAGGCCGTGTGGTTCTTCACCGCAGCATGGCTGCGACCGAATCACAGCATGGCTACTCCGTGTGCAGCTCCTGAGGGGTTAATTGCCGCGGATCGCAGCACCTTGTCATAGAGGTCGAGTGCCGGATATGTGATTCTGCCGCCGGCATCCGCCTCCTGTATTTGTATTAAAAAGTTAGTTATCTTCATTGGTGGTGCAGTGGGCCCCCAACCTCAGTATTATAAATTATAATCATTGGTGGTGCAGTGTGCCCCTCCCTAACCCCCCCAGTGTTAGTCATTGGTGGCAGTGGCCCCTCCCTCCCTCTTCTTTGTTGGCATTGGCAGCTTCCGATCAGAGCCCCAGCAGTGAAATCACGGAGCTCTGATTGTAAAAAATAGGGAAAAAAAGAAAAGTAGACATATTAAGCATCGCAGCGTCCGTATCGACTGGCTCTATAAAATATCACATGACCTAACCCCTCAGATGAACACCGTAAAAAAAAAATATATAAAAACTGTGCTGAAAAAACTTTTTTTGTCACCTTACATCACTAAAAGTGCAACACGAAAATAGTACCAATCTAACCATCACCTCATCCCGCAAAAAATGAGCTCCTACCTAAGACAATCGCACACAAAAAAATATGGCTCTTAGACTATGGAAACACTAAAACATGATTTTTTTTTGTTTCAAAAATGCTTTTATTGTGTTAAATGTAAAAAAATATAAAAAGTATACATATTAAGTATCGCTGCATCCGTAACAACCTGCTCTATAAAAATATCACGTGAACTAACCCCTCAGATGAACAGTGCGCCCCTCCCTAACCCCCCCCCCCCCAGTGTTAGTCATTGGTGGCAGTGGCCACAGGGTCCCCTCCTTCCCTCTTCTTTGTTGGCATTGGCAGCTTCCGATCAGAGCCCCAGCAGTGAAATCACGGAGCTCTGATCAGTTTCCATGGCAGCCAGGACGCTACTGAAGCCCTGGCTGCCATGGTAAGCTACCTGCTGCTGTGTGCACAAAGCCCAGGGCAGCAGGGAGAGTGTGACATCCTATTCACTCTAATAGATCTCTATTAAGGTAAAGAGGACAAGGAATTAAAAGATCCCAGGTTCTAGCTCCTAAGGGGGCTAAAAGTTATTAAATAAAAAGTAAAAAAATCCCACCAAAATATTAATCCCGCGCCATACATGGTGGACGATGAGCGGCAGGGGTCCGGCTCTATTTGCCGGCATTGTGTGGGATTCTACCGGGTCCGGGGTGGCAATCGGGTCCCCGCGCTGCTGTGAAGGGGACCTGATGGCAGGGAAGGCAGCACGATGCCTTACTTAGGCATCGTGGCTGCCTTCCGTGACAGCCTGTGAGATCCAGGGGGCTATAAGTGTATTACACTGGTAAGTTTTGATTGGTTGGGGCTGAGACTGTTAGAACGAAGAGAGAGAAGCTCTCACATAGATTTCACTATCTTTGCTGCAGGAAACTGAATCGAGACAGATCCATAGACTTCCTATTGAGTCAGCTTTCTTCTCCTGCACTAAGAAAAGATAGTGTCCTATGTGAGTGATTCTCCCGCCTGATCTGTGGGGTCTCAGTGCTAGGACCGCCACCACCAATCAAAACTTTTCACTATGATATTTCAAATGTTTTCCAAATACTGGGACCCTTTAACTGTGCGATTGTGTCTGGAACTGCAGCTCTGTTATATTCACTTGAATGATACTGCTGTGCCCAGTAGGTATCACTACCCTTTCTTACTGCTGACTATGGGGATAATTTCAGTGTGGAATCCTGTGGAGATTCATTTATTTCTTCTCTTTAATTTACTTTTTCCTTCCAGATAAAAAATACGGTATCATTGTTATTGATCCACCATGGGAAAATAAATCCGTCAAGAGGAGTAAGAGGTAATTGTTTGCTTGTTAGCTTTTCCATTTTTTTTGTTTTATGAGATGTGCTCCATGTTGTAAGATATGCTGTCATCAATGTGACAGGAGGCAATACTCATTATTAATACCTAAGGATATAGAAATTTTACATTAGAAGAATTAGATTATTTCCTTCATCGCTGTGCTTTGTTTAACCCTTTAAGGACAGAGCCAGCTTTACCTTAAAGCAGGAGCAAAATTTTGCAAATCTGATGTTTCACTTTGTGGTAATAACTTTGGAAGGCTTATACTTATCCAACCTATTCTTAGTGTGAATTTGGGTTGATTTCTTTGACCTTTATTTAAAAAGAAATCCAAAATGTACGAAAAATTGATAAAATCACAATTGTCTAAGTTTGCATTCCTCTGCTTTTAAGACAGGTAGTGATATCATTTTGTGAATGCCATTTTATTTTTTAAGAACATTAAAAAGCTTTAAATTTTAGAAGCAACTTTTCAAATTTTCAAGGAAATTTTCAAAAGAGACTTTATGGACCAATTCAGTTAAGAAGTAACTTTGAGGGGCTTACATAATAGAAACCACCCATAAATTACCCAATTTAGAAGCTGTACAAGCTTCACTCTAGCTGGCTGTTACAGACATTCCTGCGACAGGTGGCAGGAGATTGGTGAGATTGGCAACACGTGGTTTGAACTGACAGGTTTCCTTGTGGATCAATAGGCATCTGTGTTGTTCCTAGTAATGGCCACACCCCTTGCCTCGGGTGTTGCTTATGTGGTCATTTAGCCTTCCTTATTTATAGTTGATTCAGTTTCAGTTGTGAATTGCTGTTGTGTGGATCTCAGCGGAGTTCCTGGTGCATACATTGCTCCTTTGAAGTTAAGTCTTTCCTTTCCCTCTTTATATTTTGTAAGAGTTCTGTGCGTTATATTTCCCTGTCATTTGTATTAGGGCTGATAGAGACTCCTGTTCATCCTTCCTTTTGGAGGAACAGGTTGTCTCAGTCCTGACATTAGTATCAGGGTCCTATAGGGTGAGTTGGGGCATTACGTATTCCTGGGTATGAACTCATCTACCTCTAGGGTCTGTTCATAATGGTAGTTAGGCAGGACTTTGATTAGGGTTTTACTAGGAGGTGTCCATCTCCTTTCCCTAGTTTCCAAGCCTTATTCCCTCACCCCTTTCCCTTCAATGTTCGGTGTGGTGTTTTCCTCCCACACCCGAATGTGACATTATAAACTGCCAAAACCGTAATTTTTTGCTTGTTTTAGTACAGCCATGGATCCTATTGCTGCACTGGCCGGACAGCTGCAGGGGCTGTCTTTGGAGGTAGATGACCTCCGCATGACCATCTCGCAGATCCAGAGACCACAGACTGTTGGTCCTAGTGGTGGTTACCTGGCCTGTCTCGAGCCTAAAGTTGCCCTCCCAGACTGATTCTCTGGGGGAAGCGATAATTTCATGTTGTTTAGGGAGGCGTGCAAATTGTATTTTAGGCTACGTCCATACTCATCTGGGGATGAGATTCTGAAAGTTGGTGTGGTTATTTCGTTGCCTAAAGGAAACGCTCAGTAATGGGCTTTTTCTCTGCCGACCGTATCGCACTCCCTGGTCAGTGGATGAATTTTTCAAAACTCTGGGTCTCATCTATGATGACCCGCATCGGACCTCCCTGGCTGAGACCAAGCTACGTGGCATTCATCAGGGAAAGCGTTCTGCTGAGATCTATTGCTCTGAGTTTAGGAGGTGGGCTACAGATACTGAGTAGAACGATCCGACTCTCCATAGTTAGTTTTGTCAGGGATTATCAGAGAGGCTGTAGGACGCTTTGTTTTTCATGCTAATCCTGAGTCTCTGGAAACCGCTATGTCTCTTGCTGTACGCATTCATAGACGCCTGGGGGAGAGATGTAGGAGCCCCCACTCTTAGGATGTATTTATCAAATAATGTATCTTCTTCCTCTGACACTTTGGGTGAAGATAATCCTGGGTTTATATCTGGGGATGAACCCATGCAATTAGGGGGAGCTACTCCTGGACCCGCTTTTAAGGATACTCGTAATAGGAAGGGACATTTCATTCTCATCTGACTCTTGGAGGGGTGAGAGGAGAGTCAGAAAATGTGCATTGGTCTTTTACTGGTACTACCCGATTTCTCCTAGCTGCTGAGGTGGTGCTAGAGTCAAAAACTGTGGGGATTGAGTTGTTTATCGACAGCGGGGCCAGGGTGAACCTGATTGATGCTCAGTTCGTCCATGTGCATGGGTTGTCACTAGTAAATTTCTGTTTTTGCTATTGATTCTGCCCCTCTTGTTTAGAAGCGTTTATCTCAAGTGGTGCATGATATCAGATTAAGAGTGGGTGACTTTCATCAAGAATTTATTTCGTGTTTTGTATTGGAGGGTATTTTGTACTTCCTGCACCGGTGGTTCTGGGTTTACCGTGGTTAAGCAAGTACAATCCAACCATCGATTGGCAAGCTAGACAGATTCTGGAGTGGGGTGAATTGTCTGTATACATCTTTTTCTGTTTTAACTACTAATACATTACCCTCTTTTATATCTGATTTTGTTGAGGTGTTTTCTGAGAGTTAATGTCAGGATTTACTTCCGCATCGGGAATATGGTTGTCCTATCAATCTTATTCCCGGAGCTAAGTTGCCAAAATCTAGGTTGTATAACCTTTCTGAACCTGAAAGACTGGCCATGAGAGAGTTTGGCTAAAGGACACATAAGACCTTCCAAGTCTCCTGTGGCAGAAGGATTTATTTTTGTTAAAAAAAAAAAAAAGGACGGAGGTCTTCGGTTATGTCTGGATTTCCGTGAACTCAATCGGATTACTATCCGTGATCCTTATCCTCTTCCTTTGATTCCTGATTTGTTTGACCAGATTGGAGCCAAGGTGTTCTCCAACTTGGATTTAAGGGGGGCATATAATCTGGTTAGGATCAAGGAAGGGGATGAATGGAAGACAGCTTTTAATGCTCCTGTGGGTCACTTTGAGAACCTGGTCATGCCTTTCGGGTTGACCAATGCTCCTGCGGTTTTTCAGCATTTTGTGAATTACATTTTTCATCACCTTGTGGGGAGGTTTGTAGTCGTGTATTTGGATGACATTCTAATTTTTTTCTCCAGACGTGGAGACACATCAGGATCAATCAAGGACAATAAATTGTATGCAGAATTAGAGAAGTGTGTTTTTGCTGTACACGAGGTGCAGTTTTTGGGCTACCTGCTGTTATCTTCAGGTTTTCAAATGAATCCAGAGAAATTCCGTGCTGTCTTGCGACCCAAAAATCTGAAGGCTCTTATGTGGTTTTTGGGGTTCACCAACTGTCATCGAAAATGTATTCAGAATTATTTGACAATAGTAAAACCCTTAACGGACATGACTAAGAAAGGGACAGATGTCTCAGTGTGGTCTGATTCGGCGTTGCGAGCCTTTTCTGCGATTAAGGAATGCTTCTCTTCTGCCCCTATATTGGTGCAGCCGAATGTATCACAACCTTTTATTGTGGAAGTGGACACGTCCGAGGTGTGGGTAGGAGCCGTTTTCTCGTGGGGCCCTCACCTGGTAAATGGAGTCCATGTGCCTTTTTTTTCTAAAAAACTCTTTTCCGCAGAGAGAAATTATGATGTGGGTAACAGAGAGTTACTGGCCATTAAGTTGGCTTTTGAGGAATGGCGTCATTGGTTGGAAGGGGCAATTCATCCGATCACAGTGTTCACAGATCACAAAAACCTGGCTTACCTGGAGTTGGCTAAATGACTAAACCATGACAAACCAGATGGTCTTTGTTTTTCCCCAGATTTAATTTTATTGACACCTATGGTCCTGGGGTTAAGAACGTCAAGGCAGATGCCTTGTCACATAGTTTTCCTGGAGGTGGAGATTTTGAAAATCCTAGTCCTATACTAGGGGTGGTGATAGCCTCTTTTTACCCTCACCTAGAGGTGAAGGTGTTAGAGGCCCAGGGAGACGCACCGGATTCTTGTCCCTCTGGAAACTGTTTATGCCATCGGAATTGCATCACAAGGTGTTTGAGGAACATCACTGTACGGTTCTTACGGGACACCCTTGAGTAGATCCACTGCAGACCTCATCTCTTGTAGATTCTGGTGGCCGGGCTTGCGTAAGTGTGTTGATGACTTTGTGTCAGCCTGTATTACCTGTGCACGTGCAAAGGTGACACATACTCAGCCTTCCGGATCTCTACTTTTTCCTTCCCGTCACTCACTTATTCATGGATTTTTATCACTGATCTAATTCTTCAGGAAAGACTTCTGGGGGTAGTTGATCGCTTTAGTAAAATGGTGCACTTTATAGCATTGCTGGGCCTACCTAATGCTAAAACACTTGCACAAGTGTTTGTTGACAACATTGTGAAACTCCATGGTATTCCCTCTGACGTGGTCTCGGATCATGGGACTCAGTTTGTTTCCAGATTCTGGAAGGAGTTCTGTACTCGACTAGGGGTACAGCTGTGCTTTTCTTCGGCCTTTCATTCTCAGTTGAATGGAGAGACGGAACGCACTAATCAAAGTCTGTAGACCTACTTGAGATGTTTTGTCCCTGAGAACCAGGAGGAGTGGTCTTCCTTTTTGTCTTTAGCAGAGTTTGCTATGAACAATCATAGGCAGGAGTCCACTAGTAAGTCTCCGTTTTGTGGGGCATAAGGGTTTCACCCGCAGTTTGGCACATTTTCTGGTTCTGATACTTCTGCTATCCCTGATGACGAATGTCAGTTGTGGATTGCTGTTGGGTGTTTCCCTCTTTGTATTTTGTTTGAGTTCTGTGTGTTGCATTTCCCTGTAATTTGTATTAAGATCTGAGGGAGACTCCTGTTCGTCCTTCCTTTTGGAGGAACAGGTTGTTTCAGTCCTGACATTAGTACCAGGGTCCTATAGGGTGAGTTAGGGCATTAGGTATTTCTGTGTATGAACTCGAACTTCCCGGGGCGCTCCTGAATGACGTCAGAGCGCCCCATGCCCATGGATCACGTGATCCATGCAATCACGTGATCCATGCGTGTGGGGCGCCCTGACGTCACTCTGGAGCGCCCCGGGAGCCGCACGGATGGTAAGTATACTGCTCCCCCGCTCCCCACTACATTTTACCATGGCAACCAGGACTTCAGCGTCCTGGCTGCCATGGTAACAATTGAGAAAAAGCTAAACGTCGGATCCGGCGATGCGCCGAAACGATGTTTAGCTTAAGGCCGGATCCAGATTAATGCCTTTCAATGGGCATTAATTCCGGATCCGGCCTTGCGGCAAGTGTTCCGGATTTTTGGACGGAACAAAAAGCGCAGCATGCTGCGGTTTTTGCTGCGTCCAAAAAACGTTCCGGTCCTGAACTGAAGACATCCTGATGCATCCTGAACGGATTTCTCTCCATTCAGAATGCATAGGGATGATCCTGATCAGGATTCTTCCGGCATAGAGACCCGACGACGGATCTCTATGCCGCAAAACCAAAACGCCAGTGTGAAAGGACCCTTACTGGGACTTTTCCAAAGCTTAAAAGTCACAATGGGGATTAACAGAGCCCTTATTTGATCACGTTAGGAGAGCTGTAAGTTTTTTTTTTATGTATTATTTGGTCTCTGGGTCGAGCAATAGCTGTTGGCACATCATCTTTTTCACTATACACAATGCTGATTGAATATATATGTGTGTGTATGTGTGTATATATCTATATATATATATATATATATATATATATATATATATATCTATATATATATATATATATATATATATATATATATACACACACACACACACACACACACAATTTCTATGTAAGAATGATTGATTGGAACCAGCTTTGATGTGCCTCACTGGTAGCACATATTCTTTAAGCGTATGTAGTTTAGGTTGGTAAAACTAAGGTTGAAATTCACTTTCATGAGAATTTCTCTGCTTATAGGTGGGAGTGATCCAATAATGGGTGAGCGCAGTGGCATGGAGACTTAAGACCCTGAAAAATCTTTAGCAGAATGAAAACTATTTATTCTGCAAATGGGGGATATGACACAGGCTGACGTGGGAAGAACACAGCCTCTGCAGAGAAATATTAGCGAATTTAGAATTCATTATGACCTCCCTGCCCTTATCATTCATGATTGGATAGATGTGTAATGTATATCTGGGCACGAGGGAGAGAACCACTGTCTATATCCCGACCTTTTGCTCCATATGTTCTATATGTCCCTAGTTACCTGCAGGTCAAAATAATGTAGTGGAAGAGTTACAATATAATGAAGTTTTCTTCTGCATGTCTCAAGAAAAGGAAGGGTCAGTTACTACATTGTACCCCCCCCTCCCCCTACAGATACGCAGTCTGTGCTCTAAGTAATCTCCAAACCCCTATGTACACAGTTTATATCATGTAAATGAAGCAGTTGGCATCTTTACTGTTGATAATGGCCACTGTGTTAAGTTATGGTACGTAAGAAAACCTGTTTGTGTGTCCATCTTTCCATCCATCCGTGTAAGGGTTAAGTTTCCCAAACCCTAATAAATAAATGGGCTCTTAAAAATGGTGGCTGTCAGTAAGAAGTCCGTACTCTCTTACCTTGAATTTTTTTTTCCCAGTCCCCACTCACCTTTGTAAGTCCATATTTGTATGACTCTTTCTTTTTTAACAGCCATTCTTAAAATGCACCCTTTTAAAGATGTTGTAAGTTGAATTATTTAAGGACCAGCAGTGGCCTCTGAGAGCACTTTACCATCTATTTGCACTATTTTTATACTACTGCACTCACATCAGTCATCTCTGAAGTAGGAATGAGACATAGACAATGGAAGGACATTATAAATGATATGATCAGTGTAACCACTAGGTGTCACTGTTGTCTTTTGTTTGATTCTTGTATGCAGGAATATCCTCTCCGTGATGCTAATGAACACATTTCTGCTTCCTTGCTAGTACTTGTTTCTTCTTTAATGACACATTTTAAGGCATTTTTAAAATGATAACTTTTTTTTGTTAGATATAATGCTTTATCTCCCTTGAAAATTAAACAACTTCCTATACCTGCCTTGGCTGCCCCAGATTGCCTTGTGATAACTTGGGTGACTAATAGGCAGAAACATTTGAGATTTGTGAAGGAAGAACTGTATCCTCATTGGTCTGTCAGAAGTTTAGCAGAATGGCACTGGGTAAAGGTAAGGCTCCATTATACTCTAGTAATAGAGCAATGTTTTCTATTCCTGCTTACTCCGTTCTTTGCTGAGGCTATTTCAGTTTGGGATTTCACGTTGGGCACTGTTCTGCACCATTGGTGTCCTGCCCATATTGTATGTGTTGTAATTATACTGTGTTGCAGAGGATGCCTTACAAGATACTGTTGTTGTAAAATGAGCCATTGTTTTGCTACCAACATGTTCTTGTGATTTTCTAAATCTTTCAGGACAACTTAAAGGGGTTGTCTCACTTCAGCAAATGGCATTTATAAAGTTAATACAAGGCAGTTACTTATGTATTGTGATTATTGCTATTAGTCCATATTGCTTCCTTTGCTGGCTTCATTTTTCTATCACATTATACACTGGTTGTTTCCATGGTTATGACCACCCTGCAATCCAGCAGCAGTGGCCGTGGTTGCACAGGACCACGGGAGTGCACATAGTCCAGCACTTTTTTCAGTAGTGTGCAAGCACGGCCCTGCTGCTGGATTACAGGGTGGTTGTAACCATGGAAACGAGCAGTGTATAACGTGATGGAAAAATTAATCAAGCCAGCAAAGTAAAGAAAGCAATATGGACAATCACAATATATTAGTAAGTGCCTTGTCTTAACTTTGTCTACACGATAAATGCCATTTGCTAAAGTGAGTCAACCCCTCTAAGCAGCATTTAAGACACTGCTTATAATCATTTGAAACCTTTTGCTTTGCAGAACCCTTACAGGGATTTTTTCTGTAGTTTTGCATATGCTAAAATGCTAATAGTATTAGGTAGAGGCAGGGGAGAGCAGAACAAACGTACCCTTTGTGGAGCTTTTATTTTCAGGAGTAGTATGAATATGAAGTTTTATTCCACCAGGGTCTGGGTCTGCTCCTGCAAGTGTCCAGGAGGGGTTGCTTCACTGTGAAGTGATCTCTGCACTGAGCTGCTTCACAACTTCTCCTCTCCCCTACTTTGAGTGACAGCTGTAGTGGTCTTCTGGTTGGATGATACAGATGTCACTCAGAGCAGTGGGGAGGAGGAGTTGTGAAGCAACTCAGTGCAGAGATCACTTTACTCGGCCTCCTGGTCAATGACAGGAGCATAATCTGGCAGAATAAAACTTCATATTTACACTATTCTTGGTCTCAATCCCTGCCTAATGTTTCACTGCTGACCGATTCCCTTTAAAGTGAATCTTCCTCATTTATTATCTGGTCATTTTTAGTTCAAAAACAGATCTGAAAGCATACCTACTGGCTGCAAGTTGTCACCACCAGGAAAAGCCCTGGAGCTTAGTGCATACAGAATTATTATTGAATTCTGTTTATGACTAGTTAATGGACCCAGAAATCTGAACCTATTTAGGTTAAAAAAAAAAAAGGGTACAGGGTGGAAATTCACTTTACTGGAGTTCCATACTTGTCATGAATGCCGCTATATCTGTGGTAAATAATAAGGATGAGCAAACCCAAACCTCACCGGGTTCGTGTAATGAAGGAAATCTGTTAACGGATCCTTCTGGTTTCCGTAATGCAGGACAGGAAACAGTCGGATCTGGTATGCTTGGCCATAGACTTGTATTATGATGGAACAAAACTGAATGCCTCTTAAAGTCCACTTCGAAGTCCTTTATATTTCGTTATAACGCAATCCATAACTGATTTCCTTCACTACCCGGTGAGGTTCGGGTTCGCTCATCCCTAGTAAATTACCCTCTTCCAGGGCACCATTGTTCAAAGGGACTTAAACAATGTAATAGGCAGACATTTTACAGTAAAAAATGCAGACATTTTTATTTCCTTTTTTGCTTTAGTTTTAACCACTGTTTGGACAATGCGTATAATTAATCCCGAACCCCTGAACGGCAGAGCAGGAAACCCTATGAATTACATTGCATCAATTGTTGTATTATAAGTCTCCTACAAAGATGGCTGCAACAACTATCACTAAGAGTTACAGAACCCACATGGTGATATTTGCTGCATTGCTTTAGTTTACATTTCCTTTTGGCTCCGTTTCTGAATAATAGGGTAGTAACGTGATTTGGAGAGTGCCTCTTCCTAGGACTTGGTCTAGCTAACATGGGGTATTGTGCACAATGCAGTGCTTCCATTTTCTCATATAAAATATTTTATCCCTCATGTTCTGTTTTTAGTCAAATGATCCATCATTTCTTCTTTCTTAGGTAACTCAGTCTGGTGAATTTGTGTTTCCCATTGATTCGATCCATAAAAAGCCATATGAGATTCTCGTACTGGGAAGACTTATGAGCTCCGAAAATTCCACAGCAAGGTACAGCATGCCTCACAGCAAATGTTCCTTTGCTGATCTGAATACATTGTTGTACTATGAGCCTCATATTGAACTGGCTTGAGATTTCATGAAAGTATGGTATGAATGCCTTTATGTAGTAGCTAGATATATTTTCTTAACTTTTCTTTTTTTAATTCAAGGGAGTTGGAGACAGTCTTGCCGCCTATTCCAGAGCATAAGATTATAGTCAGTGTGCCCTGTAGCCTCCATTCCCACAAACCACCTCTTTCTGGTATGTCATGCTCATTATAAGAATTACATTATAAATAAAGGATGTATTTTAAAGGAAAACTCCACACATGGGAAATACAGATTTATCATGAAGATACATAATTACATCTAGTTGATTTAATATCCCCTCTATCACCATGTGCCATCTGCTATACTCTGAATGTCATGTAGAAAAGTATCATTTGCATTCTGTGAATGCACTATTTTAACACATTTTGCTCATTTTATTACTCAGAATGTGTTTCCTGCTTGCCTTTTCCCTTAGCACCCATATACTCTGTATTATTTAGAGAACGTAACCAGTGTAAGCTTTTTATATTGTTACCCTTTGGTGACACGCCGCTAATGTATAATGTATAGGCATATTGCATGACTAACAATTCCATTATATTATGTTATCAGATTTGCTCCCTTTTGAAGCCATGTGATAACACAATAAAATCAGACTTCATGTCATTGACCTCTGCACGGGCTGGTGTTTATGGCAGCTTTTAGTCTTTGAATTGAAGGAATTTTCCCAAAGAAAGAAAACCTTTTATGACATATCTATTGAATAATTGAGTAGCTGCTTCACCTCCCCCCATAGGCTTAAATGGCGAGTGGCCTTGAATGCTTACCAGCTTCTCCAGTGGTAATAGGGACTGGTCATCAGTGGTTAACCTATCAGTAATAAATCACCAAACCTTTTAACTTCAGGAAACAAACCTTTGCAATAAGCCTTGATACAGATTTTACTAATCCTAACAATGACGTAAGCTTTAGACCCCCTGTCTAGACCTGCACCAGGGGCTTAGGCTGGATGATATATCTGGTGCAGGGATGGATACTTTTCTCTGACTCTATGGTTGGTTTACTTAAAGACAGCTTATTACACCAGAATTGTGGAACAATTTTAGTGCAAAATGCAGGGCTGTGGAGTCCGACTCTGACTCCTCTGTATTTAATATGCAAATATATTTTATACCTAGACACGATTTGTCCTATACAGAAAAACATGCACAGACTGTACACATACACATAACACAGAGCCTATATTTTAGAGCATATAAACATTCTGCACTATACATAAACATTCATACATTCCTGCACCACACTTACAAACCTACAGATAGACAGTTTTATCCAGAAACATGTGCACACAGTCTTCCCTCATACAGACCAGCAGGCGCAGCTATGCAGTTTCCTCCAGAAACATGTGCACACAGTCTTCCCTCATACAGACAAGCAGGGCGGCTATGCAGTTTCCTCCAGAAACGTGCACACAGGCTTCCCTCATACAGACAAGCAGCCATGCAGGTTTTAAAATAAATATAAACACTTAGTTGAATCCAAGAAGCTGTTCCACCAAGTTCTTCTAAGCTCTTATAGCAGAGAGAGGTAGTTGGGCAGAAGCTGCTGCCTTCTCCTTTGTGTGCTGATGTTCTGCTGAAGATAGGGCAGTGGGAGGATCCAGGAAGGGGCAGGGGAAGGGGCATTTATATTAAAACATGATTTCCCTAGTAGAATCCCATAGTCATGTTTAAAGTTTAAGCTAACAATCTAAGTTTACAAGTTTTTATAGCCTTAGCTGAATGACAGCAGTTTTTCAAATGGTTTACAGCTTCAGTCTTGAACTATTGACTATCCATTCCCTTTACTTATACAAGTGTCTATAGTCCTGAAAAAAGCATATTTACTTAATCACTTATCAGTAAGAGGCTAGGTTAACCATGGGCATTGCGTTCATTGTAACAGCAGAACACAATGGAACATTTAAACTTCCTTTTTTTTAAAATTCAATTTAGCAGAAGTTGAAGTCAGTTCATTTTTTGCCGACTCCAACTCCAGGTACCCAAAATTGCCTCCGACTCCACAGCCCTGGCAAAATGGCACATCTTAGGCCTCCCTCCCATTCCTGAAAAACTCCACCCTTTTTTCCTCTTTTTAGTATCAATCATTTTTATTGCAGACACATTAGTAAATCTGGACCCTTGTATTTTGCATGTAAAATTATTGCATGGCATCGGCTTGCAGAAGGACAGCAGACTCCAGGTCTTCGTAAAATAACCTATAGTGTTCTTATAGTGCTAAGAGTTCATGTACACGACCATATCCATTTTGCGGTCCGCAAATCACGGATCTGCAAAATACAGATCCTGGCAGTGTGTGCCACTATTTTTTCAAACACCTCTAAAAATGTCATATCTTTGTCCAGAAAATGAACAAGAATAGTACCTGTTCTATCTTTGTTATGGGCCGTGGAACGGACATCCTTTGCGGCCCCATTGAAGTGAATGGGTCTGCATCCGATCCACAAAAAAATGCTGATAGGATGTGGATGAAACATACGGTTGTGTGTATGAGGCCTAATTGTGTTCTGTACAGAGGAGGGACAAGAAGATGAAACTGCTTTCTACAGATGGGTCACTCTTCTTTTTTTTCTCATGTAGCATTGCCTGTAGATAAATCTGCATCATACTTTATATGTGCATTATATGTTATATAGTCCGCATCTCATTTATAAGAACTAGTATCCCATCTGAGTTTGTAAAAAGAAATTCTGGTAAAAAGACTAAAGAACTGCTATTTATATACTTTCTGAGCAGTAACATTAGAAATGTTTTCTCTGCTTTGCTGCTTTGCCTAATTTTCTCCAGACTTCATTATGAAGCGCATTTCTTTTTGAATAGTAAGTGCAATGATGGGGAACAGCGATTGCGCCGCCACCGTCATTGAACCCCTCAGATGCCACGTTTGTCGTGATTGCGGCATCGGAGATAAAAGAAAATTTGGGTTTTCAGGGGTTAATCCGTAAAAAAACCAAAAAAAACCCCTCATCTTATCCATTTGAGCGCAAATCAAAGTCCATCTTGATTAAAGATCCCGTACGAAATCTCGCACGGCGCGCGATGATGTTATCATGCTGGCAGGCGTCGTGATGTTGTACATCACTGCGCACAAGATTTTGCGCAAGATTTTCAATCAAGGTGGCTGTGGTGGCCTCTTAGCTCTCAAATGGATGAGGTAAGTATAATTTTTTTCTTTAAAGCCATTTCAGGGAAAATCGAATCGTTACCATGAAGCACAAGGAAATTCAGCTTTGCGGTTAATTGAATTTTCCCTGAAATTTGGATTGAAGTCTGCTTCAGGTACTTCAATATGCTCAACACTAGGTAACATGCTTAAAGAGGTTGTCTGGCTCTTAAGTTAAAAAAAAAGGCTCCCCATGGTGTAAAATAATTCATTATTCTACTCGTGATTCCCTGTCATTTCTGTTCTGGCACTTTATGGTCCGCTCCTGGTCTCTGCTTCCTAATCCTTTTCAACACCCAGGAAATCCCACCCAGCCGTAAGTTTGGCTGAGGTATGTCGCTGCTGCAGCCAGTGATTGGCTGAGCGTCCATTTCGTGCATGTCGAGAGGGACCAGTACACAGAAACGGCCATGAATGCCATGAAAATCAAAGAACTGCATTGGAGCTGTGTAGTTTACATTCAGGAGTACAGTTGGAATCACGTGTGTTTTTAGTGCAGTTTTTAAAACTAATGTACTGCTGTGCCGTCCTTACTTCCCACTATGTTTATCAGCTCCAGAGCTCACAGAACAGATAAGGAGGAGAAGATCATGGTAACAGAAAGGCAGGAGGCTTATTTGATGCTCAGAAGCAGTGTAAAAGCAGTTATTTTATCAGGATCTCAGCTAGGTCTGACCTGCCCCACTTCCTTTCTGCCGTCTTCTACGTTGATCTTGCCTGACAACAGGCAGGGGACTGCAACTTAGGTGGAAAAGAGCCCCCTAGTGGCCTTGACTTTACAGCTTTTTTTCAGGTAGAAGCAGGCATATTTTTCAAATGGAATGATTTAGGAATTTGCTATTTACACCAGTCTCTATTAAATGAACTGAAATTGTGTGAAAGTACAGTGACTTTTTAAGGGAGGAAACATCTGCATAAGGACATGGCATGCAGTTATGTCTCATGCAGATCAGTAAATGTTTACAGGTGTGGTCTGATTGGACACTGGATCTTGCCACGAGAGTGTGTGAAAGTGCTTCTACTGCTGCCCTCTAAAAAAGGTTCTGAGAGGCTACTTTTAGGTAGAATACCTCTGGGTTAGAGAACATTGACTGCTAGACATGCCTATACAACACATTTAAAGACATTTTTCCAAGTTGACAAACTTTGAACGGGGTCACATGATTAGACTAAGAGAGGCAGTATGGTACTTTCAACGAATTTCCTGTCATCTAGGCCATTCTCACCTAGCTGTTAGGAGGTGTTGGGAGCAGTGGTTACTACACTGCGAATAGACTCTTGATGGCTCAGGTAAATTACCAGTAGAGAGGATTGTTTGATCCACCAGCCAGCATGAGCAGCTTCCACAGTTTTGTTGTCCACCATCCAGACACAGTTGGCACCTTCATTGCACACCACTGTCTCTGCTCTGACCATTTCCAGGTGCTAAGCATAGGGAAATTTGGTGTCATGGTACTCATTACGCGTCCTGCCATTAACCACAAGCCACTGTTGCCTTTGTTTGCAGTGGTGTCATTAACAAGAAACCTGGAACGCTACATACTGGAACTGTATATTCTTTAGCTATAAATCCAGGTTCTGTTTGATATACCACAACAGTCAGGTTCGAGTATGGACGCCTCATGGTGAGCACTTCAATGCCGCCTTTGTTGTGGAGTTACACACTGCTCCAACTGCTGGTTTGATGATCCGGAGAGTCATCACATATGACAGTCTTTCAACTCTAGTAGTGGTATGAGTTACACTTCACAACTCAGCAATATGTGCAGGACATCCTGCGACCACATGTTGCCTGTTATGGTAGGTCTTCCAACTGGCATTTTTCAGCAGGATAATGCTCGCCCACAAGCAGCAAGGATTTTCCAGGAATGTCTCTGCCAGATTACACCACTTCCTTGGTCTGCTCGATCACTAGATTTATCAAAAATTGAGCATTTATGGAACTACCTGGGACGCCAGCTTTGGCAACCTATGAGTGTGCAGGAGTTATAGGCCCAGCTGCAACATCTGTAGGCAAATGTGGTAGGGATTTCATGAGGAACTTGTATGCCTCCGTGCCCAACCATATGTCATCTTGTAATCTATGTTAGAGGTGCCCCAACAGGATACAAGAGCCTTCTTTCAGTTGTACAGTTTTTCCCAATAAACTTATCCTTTCACTCTAATATTTTAATCACTTGGATATATCATCCTATATTATAGTTTCTTTCGATTCAAACTCCTCCTTGGTGCGTTATTTTTTTTCATTCAATGAGTGTATATAAAATGTGTGTTCATGATGGGTGGTTTGAATAAAAGAAAAGCCCAGGGCACATTGAAATGTGTATAGCAATATTTTAAAAATGCAGGGTAATGCTGAATCCAGTCGGCTACTAATCACTGTGACAGTGTCTACAATTTCCCGGCTGAGATCTACAGTACTTTCCTTTATATGTAATGGCACTACATGTGCTAAATTATGTTTCTCAACCCTGTAATCATCCTCCACATCTAGTGCTGATAATATTATCAATGTCTGCGCTTATGTGAATTAGTGTAATTGACCGAGTATGTAATTATCCCATTTGTGTTCAGACAAGGAAACCCTTAGCAATCGAGGGGTACTTGAGCTATAAATTACTGCGTTAGAGAAAATGACATCTTAGCAGCGTTAAACACTAGGGGGAGGGATGTAATGTATAAAGATGGTGTCAGATTAACCGAATGGTGTAAGTAAGGTTAAAGGAAATGGCTTAAAGCACATTTCTAACACTTCTCTGTGGCCTTGCACACATCAGGAAAACATTAAAACAGAACTAGTAAGAAACATGGGAATGCAGAAAAATCTCCCAAAGAGGAGAAGATCACCCCTTATACAGATTAGACTTTCTGTGGCAGCTTTTCAGTTCCATCATATATTCTGTATATTATACGGGCCATCCTTTTTGTGAAGACCACCTCTCCAGAAGACCACTGTTCAATGCAATTTTGGGTGGCCCACTCAAGGAGATGGCCTTATAATGCAGGACCAATTACAATCAAAATAAAGGAAGGGAGGAAGTACTGGTATTTTTTTTGTGTCTTGTCTATGTTCCATGCTCTTTAAGGTGAGAACTTGTTACTAACCTTCATCCTTACTGACAAAGCCTTAAAGAGGTTGTCCCACCATAAAAAGTTAGCTCCTATCAACAGGATAGGGAGTGATTATCTGATCATGGAGGCCCCCCTGCAATTATCCTTAGAGTGAATGGAGCATCGGTCATGCATGCACACTCCTGCTCCATTCAGCAATATGGGACTGTTGGGGATAGCCAAGCGTTCTACTTGGCTTCTCTTCAACAGTCTCACAGATTTGAATGGATTGGCAACTGTGCATGTGTGACCGCTGCTCCATTTACTCTGGGGACTTTATAACCAAATTCTTGTGATTGTTAGGGTTTCTAGCAGTCAGACCTCCACCAGTCAGATACTTAGCCCTATCGTGTAGATAAGCTATAAATTCTTAAGGTGGAACGAACCCTCTACAGGGTATATAACGTAGTGTTAAATATTGTATTATAGCATACTGCAGCAATGTTCACTCTGTGTATAATGTGTTTTCTTATGTATGTTAGTAATATATACAGGTTTTATGTATACTGTGAAATCACAACTTGAGTCAAGATGTTCATAGGACAAAAAGCAATCTGCAGCCCACCCCTACCATCTTTGAGCTCACAAAATCACGACGAAATAAAGGAATGCACATAGCAGGGCCCATAACAGGCTTTAGGTGCCATATTATAGATCTGTACAACACACATCTAAATACAGTATGGCCTTAGGGATTGTCCAGGATTAGAAAAGAAACACCTTACTTTTTCCCAGAAACAGTGCCACTCCCTGTTCACCGGCTGTGTCTGGTCTTGCAGCTTACAGTTTGTGTAGATCCCATGCACCACCTGGTTCGTCTGTGCTTCCCTACAGTTTTCCAATGTATGACTATCAATACATTCAAATTCAAAGTATTCAAAGACACTGGATGTGCTGATGTACCAGAAAAGTGGTATAATTTGCATAATAATATATAATAATAATAATAATCATTTATATTGCGCCACCGTATTCCGTAGCACTTTGCAATTCAGAGGGTTCATGTACAGAACAAAAGACATCACAAAGATACCGGCTAATATACAACTGAAACCCTAGGAGTGAGGGCCCTGCTCGCAAGAGCTTACAATCTATGAGGAAGTGGGGGTGACACAAAAGGTTGTTGATTGTTGTATGAAGTGGTCCAGTCATCTTTGTACTTAAAGGAGTGGTGTAGGCCGCTCTTCATCTGCTAGTGCTTTGTGTGTAGGACTGTCAGAACATCAAGTTCAGGTCTAAAGAGTTGGGGGGGTAACTGGGAGGGAACAGGAGTTTAGGAAGTCTAATAAGTGTGCATGAAAATATGTGTTTTTAAGGCACATTTGAAAATAGGCGAGTTAGGAATTGACCTGATATTCCAGGGCACAGCATTCCAGAGAGTAGGTGCAGCTCGAGAAAAGTCTTGAAGATGGAAGTGAGAGGTACAAATTATGGAGGATGTTAATCTTAAGAAATAATAAGAACAATGGTGCTGGTGATGTAGGCCATATTTATGGAACACTCAGATTGTTATCAATCTTCTTCTGCAACATTGCATTGTCCAAAAACAGTAACTTTAAGGGCTGTTTCACAGGAGCAAGTTCATTGCGGTAATCACGCTCCATGTGTGAGCGTGACCCTCTGTTCTGGACTTTCCGGAGCGCATGGCATTATACTGATTTATAATGCTCTATGCCTTTGCTTGACCTTATTTCTACAGAAGGATAGTGACATAATGATCCTGTAGAAGTAAGGTCAAGCAGAGGCACAAAGCATTATAAATCAGTATAATGCCGTGCGCTTCTTCAAGTCCAGAACGAAGGATCACACTTTATTTTCTGTACGGAAATTTACCTGTTGTGCGGATTTAGAGATTACCAGCATTTCACCATTTGCGAAGCGGAGAGTAAGATTGGGACAAAACAAATTTGACCATTTGAGATGCAGAGGGTATGATCAGGGCAAAAATGCAACAATATCCACAAGTACCACATGCAGATTTTGGTGTGGAGATGCAGATAAATCCACCCGGTAGTCTGTACGTAATTTCTGTTTTGAAAACCCGCACCCAAGTTGTGGCCAAGCAGCTTATGGTAATAGTATTAAAGAGATCATTGACATTTTAGCAAAATACTTATGTGCATGTAAAGGAGCCATGAAAGGACATTAGTGTGTCTAGTATGCTTTAATCTGCATCAAATACAGGTGAAACTCGAAAAATTAGAATATTGTGCAAAGTTCATTTATTTCAGTAATGCAACATAAAAGGTGAAACTAATATGAGATAGACTCATTACATGCAAAGCGAGATATTTCAAGTCTTTATTTGCTATAATTTGGATGATTATGGTTTACAGCTTATGAAACCCCAAAGTCACAATTTTGAGGTACCCTTTGCTCAGGGGGTATGGATTAATTAGCTGACTAGAGTGTGACACTTTGAGCCTAAAATAATGAACCTTTTCACAAAATTCAAATTTTAAGCTGCATTAATGCAATTTCTTTTCATTTGCATTGCTGAAATAAATGGACTTTTGCACGATATTGAAATTTTTCGAGTTTCACCTGTATGTATGTACTCCAATGCATATTGTAAGGTTTTCTTTATCTTTAGTATTGCTGTCTCTTACAACTTGGATAAAGTATTTCAGAATAAGAATCTTGCAAACTGAAGTATAAGTAAGAGACGGGGAAGGCCCTTTGGATGAATTTCTTTTAACCACGCTAGTGAATACATTTGTTAGCATCTTGGGTAACTAAAGTTC
This sequence comes from Bufotes viridis, assembly GCA_033119425.1. NCBI lineage: Eukaryota > Metazoa > Chordata > Amphibia > Anura > Bufonidae > Bufotes > Bufotes viridis. The sequence continues at coordinate 115,048,612 of CM065593.1, read as the reverse complement.
TAATCTATAAAGATAACTGAGCTAAACAGCAGTGTCCTCTAGATATTGCTTTTGTGACTTGCTGTTATATCTTTCTGCTAATAAGTTGTGTGTCTACATGCCGCATCTCTCAAGGTATGCTGCTGGGTTGGGGTTCATACTACAATAGAAATACTGGTGATTTACAGATCACGTGAACAGAGTATTAATATTGTCACTGGATTAAATCAGCAAGTAGTATTCCATGCCCAAGGCTCAGAGATAATTAAACTCTTCGAACAATATACACGATCTTCAAATAAGGACTGCACACTGGTGTTTAAAAATGAAGGCTCATCAGGTCATTGTGCATTTCTAGACGATGGAGGAGTTTAAGTATCAAGAAGTTTATAAGAGATGTGAAGAAGCCTGTGTCAACATAACCTTTCACTGGCAGAAACATAATTAAGGCTACTTTCACGCTAGCGTTTTGGCTTTCTGTTTCTGAGATCTGTCATGGGCTCTCAGAAGCGGTCCAAAACGGATCAGTTTTGCCCTAATGCATTCTGAATGGAAAAGGATCTACTCAGAATGTATCAGTTTGCCTCCGTTCATTCACCATTCTGCTCTGGAGGCAGACACCAAAATGCTGCCTGCAGCGTTTTGCTGTCCACCTGACTAAGCGGAGCCAAACGCATCCGTCCTGACACAATGTAAGTCAATTGGGACAAATCCGTTTTCTATGACACAATAGAAAACGGATCCGTCCCCCATTGACTTTCAATAGTGTTCATGACGGATCCGTCATGGCTATAGTAGACATAATACAACTGGATCCGTTCATGACGGATGCATGCAGTTGTATTATTGTAACAGAAGCGTTTTTTCAGATCCATGACGGAGTAGCCTTAGAGAGATTTGATTTAGAAAGGGGTCATGTATCCTGTGCTAATGGAAAAGTGTCTACTGTATAATGCATTAATTTTGGGAAGATGTCATAAATGTGTAGCAAATAGGGAAGAATCCTGTGTGGTCTAATCTGCTAGAGCCCTTACAGCATCACGCAGAGTCTGTACAGCCTTCCTACACTGAGCTTTGCTGTGTGCGTGGCGGCTCACTAGGGGTAGACTGCTCTAAGGTGCTTGCCATAGAAGCATGCAAGGAGGTCACCAACTCCCAGGCAGTTCTTGTGACGGCGCCAACTAGGTACTGCATTTTTTTCTCCCCACTGAGCTTGTGTGGGGATGCTGTTCTTTGGAAAGGAAAACAGGGTTTCCAGTAAAGTGAAAAGCTTGAGAATCACTGGTCTACAATGGCACATGGACAGTCGTGGCCAAAAGTTTTGAGTCTGACACAAATTTGGTTTTCACAAAGTCTGGTGCTTCAGTGTTTTTGGATCTTTTTGTCAGATGTTTCTATGGCATACTGAAGTATAAATTTTTTTTTTAACTATTATTGAAGTGCATTGACACAAGATTTCCTTCATTTACAAGACTTCTACAATTCGACCTGGCATGCTGGATACTGTATCAGCTTATGGGCCAAATCCTGACTGATGGCAACCCACTCTTGCGTAATCAGTGTTTGGGGTTGATCACAATTTCTGTGTTTTGTGTATGTCCACCTGCTTTTTGAGGAATGACCACAGGTTCGCACTGACAATGAGATCTGTGGAGCTTCCTGGCCATAGCCCCAAAATTTTAAATGTATTGTTCATAGAGCCTCTTAGTTATCACTTTTGCCTTGTGACATGGTGCTTCATCATGCTGAAAAAAGCATTGCTCAACAGGATACTTTACTGCTGGTACGCATAATGATTCAAAGGCTTTTTGATAATTGACTAGTGTCAAGAAGGGCAGCAATCTGGAGAATCTACAGGGCAGCATTCTGCAGAATCTACAGGGATTGGACTGCAGAGGACGGGTAAAGTTATTTTCTCTGATGAAGCCCTTTTCAGACTGTTTGGGACGTCTTGGAAAAATCATTGTCTGGAGGAGAAAAAAGGTGAGTGCTACTGTGAGTCCTGTGTCATACCAACAGTAAATTCATGTGTGGTGTTGCGTCTCATCCAAGGGAGTGGGCTCACTGCCGTAAATAAAAAATGGGATCTAAACATCCTCCAAGAGCAAGTTCTCCCAATGATCGAGGAGCAATCTAGTGATGAACAATGTTTTTTACAGCATGATGGAGAACCATGTCACCAGGCAAAAGTAGTAAACTAAGTGGGTCCATGAACAAAACTTTGAAATTTTCGGTCCATAGCCAGAAAACTCCCCAGATCTCAATCCCATTGAGAACCTCTTGTCAATCCTCTGAAAGTGGATGAAAAACAAAAACACAAATTGCCAAGCGCTGGTTGGGCGAGAATGGGTTGCCAAAAGCTGATATCCAGCATGCTAGGGTGAATTGCAGATGTCTTGAAGGTACGGAAAGCTTACAATTGTACTTCAGTATACCATAGAAACATCTGACAAAAAGATCTAGAAACACTGAAGTAGCAAACTTAGTGAAAAACAAAATTTGTGGCTCAAAATTTTTGGCAATAACTGTACAGTATTTTTCTTGGTGCAAATAATGATGTAGCAGGCCTGAGTCTGTCATTGTTGCATGGTTGAATTGTGTAATGGAGAAAAACTCCTTACCATAGTGTCACAATTATATGTGAGACATGAGTCTGTGGGTTGACCTAATGAGTTATCCTAAAAAGGTGTCTTCATGATACCACCTATTAAATTAGGAAATATAGCATACATTACTAAAAGGGAACTGTAAATATGTCACATTATGGCGTTTACTTTTGCACAATTTATTTCTATATTTCTTTTATGTATAACAGTAGCCAGTCTGTATTTGGGAAGCAGCAGCGTGATAATTTTTATAGCATAGGCAGTTTGATACATGAGTCTTCATGTTTTAGCTTGCAATTTTTAGCATTACGTTATATTTATTATTGTTATCATTCAAAGAAAAACATAATTGATACCATTAATACCATCGTTTTCAGAAAAAAAGTATTGTCTGGGTTATTAAGGACGGAATGTGCTCAGAATTGCCCTGTACACAATGATTAATTGATGCAATTGAAGCCTTGCACTAATGAAATCCGTGCCTGTAATCACTCTTCACTTGTTCTTACTGCAGAATAATGTGCAAAATGCAGCTTGATCTAAATAATTTAGCAGTCCCCAGAACATACAATATATTTTCAAATTCTGTGCCTCCACCTGCAGAAAGAAGTCCCGTTAGACTGGCTACAGTAGGGTGAAACAGAGACCACTGTAATAAATGTATAACATCATACCTGAAAATGAAAACATAGAAACGTAATACATAGCTTTAGTAAGTTAGGCTGGTTTCAATACAATATTTTTTGCTTAAAAAATATATAACCCAGCCTCACTGATGGATGTGTACATCATAGAGGCACGGGGGTATGTATGGAACAGTAGAACCTTAGCCCACTCCATGTGTAGTGGGTACCGGCTCTGTTATACAGCAAACCCGTACTCGGTGACCAGTATCAAAGATAACCCTGGCAATCTGAGATGTAGAAGGTCTGGAAACCTCTGGTAGTGAAATACAATTTATAGCAAGTTTCACATTTATTTTCCAGTAATAATAAATGTTCTGTATTTTATGCTCCTACAAGCATAGAGAGTGACTCATTCTATTGCCTGCCTGCACAATTCCTTCCCTGACAAGCGTACAATCTTTGTGATCCCCATTCCTGAGGCTTGGAGAGATGATTTTTTCAAGGACATAGATTTTGAGTATGCATACTGTGAAACCTTTTACATATGATAGCATGAGTGATTTCCTCTGTAGTTACATGTGTGAATCATTTCCCAATTTATATACAAAGATGTACATGTATGACTGATGAAAGCAGCCATTAACTGAATATTGTTGCTGATTTTTATTAAAGTAGATTATGAAGCAAGTGACGGAGATGATTTTAAACCCCTTAAAGGGGTTTTCTGTGAGTTTTATACTTGATATCCTCTGGATAGGTCATCAGTATCTGATTGGTTGGTGTCCAACAACGGGACCCCCGCTGATCAGCTGTTTGAGAAGGCACTGGTGCTTCTATGACCGCCACATCCTACTCACAGCCTTTCCTAGGCCAGTGATTACACGTTCATCGGTAACGTGGCCTAGGAGCAGCTCAGCCCCATGAAAGTGAAAGCACAGCCACTATACAATGTACGGCACTGTGTTTGGTAAGCTGCGAGAAGGCAGCAGTGCTCACATGAGCACTGGTGCCTTCTCAAACAGCTGATCACTGATCAGAACTCAATGGCCTAACCAAAGCATAGGTCATCATTATTAAAATCTTAGAAAACCTTTTTAAGGATGGTTTCATACATGGATTTTTACTGAAATGTACCTTGTTTTTCATGCACATTTCTGTGAGTGTTATTTTTTTTTAAGTGAAAACCTGTGGCTAGATGTAAGATTAAAATCTTTAAAAGGGGTTGACCAGCCTTTTGGGCCTTTTGAACTTTTAACATGAGCCTGTTGTCTCTGTAGAAAAACTCATCCCTACTTGCACCCTGCCTCTTCATTTTGGGTCCCTGGTCCCATCCTGTAAACTGCTGGATGGACATGGTTATATGCTCTGCTACAGCAAATGACTGGCCAGGTGGCATGTGACCCAGCAGTGATGGGCTGCTTGGGGACACCACTGAGTCCAGTCATTAGCTTCAGCAGTGAACATAACCCTGTCCATGTGGAACTTTACAGCACAGGAATCGGAAGACTGCTGAACAGAGCAAGGGACCTGGAATGAAGCAGTAGGGAGTATGCCAGCTTTCTTTCTTTATGTAGTTGATCCTAATGCCATATCTTCCCAATGTAAGCAACACCCACCCACCCCAACCTGTTCTCCGGACCAGTCCTCCTTTGTTCACTGGTCCATGGTTTATTTCTAAAGCTCACATGCCCATTGTATTCACCTTTGGTTATGGATAGGCATCAGCATAAGCAATGCAATGTGTATACTGTATCATAGGCAGTGTTAATTTTTACAGCAGTGTGCGCTACAGTAGTTATTCTGCAGATTCAGATCAGATGGGCAAGTCTTTATTCCCCACAAGAATTGGGGATCCTTGGGTGCCTAGTAGTCTTTTTTTTGGACCACTTTTGGTAGGTACTGAATACTTCATGAAATTGATTGTAATGTCGCACTAGAATGGAAAAACACCTGATAAGGTGCACCCAACCAGTAGATTCACCACGGATCTACAGAGAGGCTGAATATGAAGAAGTAATGGAGGATGGGGCACTCTAACACAAGGGATAACAGGGATAAAATGTAAAGCAATATTTAATGCATTAATACATAGTAGAGATAAACAGATACATATACTATACGAATAAAAAAGTGATAAAGTGCACGTGCAGTAGTGACGGGAGCCTAATCGGTAAATAGGGTCCAATCAACTTTCTGGTAGAAAAAACTCTCCAAGAGTGTACAGTAGCAGAGGGAGACTGAGTATGTGCCGGTATTAGTAGATGTCGCCTACAGAATTAATAACTGTTCATCATCTCTAGTAGGTGGCTGTCCAAAAAATCCACATGAACCATTAAAAACTCGGACTGCGTCCCGTTCTTCAAATAAATAAATTGTGCGGCGTCCCGCGAAAAGTGTGGTTAAGAATCGCGATTCAAAAATGTGGTTATCCACTGGGTGGATCTTACCGAGGTATACAGTCTATCATTCCATGTGATGTTCCGATCTCACCGGCGTGCAGCTTGGGGAGTAGTATCCTCCGTACCTCACTTGGCGTTGCACGTGCGGGGCTCGCGTGTGGAAAGGCTCCCGATTATGCCAACGTCATCTGGTGGGTTCAGGGGTCACAATGGATGGTTGTTGCTCGTCTTCCGGTAAGTTGGAAAGGTGAAAGAAATCCTAGTATTGGATTCAATGACTCATGGGATAAAAACCAAACGCGTTTCGGGTATATAAGGATTAAAAGCACCCTTCATCAGTGGTGAAAGTATCCCAATGAATACCCCTCCTTTATAGGCATTATGGAGGGAAAGAAAAATGGAATGGATTCATGTTCCAGACTGGATGGTTCCGTGCAAAATGTTGGTGTTTTTTAAAATATAAAAGTGTATGTTTCAAGGGAGAGTACGATGGAGGCATGTTATTATAAATATTCAATCAGAAGGAATTCAAAGGGGTTCAGATGTCGATGCGGAGGAGTTACAGACAGTCTTAATGATGAGAGGTCACCAGAACTCCTATATAGTTCTATTATCTCTGTGCTGCAATCTAGCATTGCATACATATTGCATACAGTTGTAGTCTCAGTATGTCTTGTTCTAAAGGGGTAGAAAACGCATGTAGGTGCATCTGCGGTTTCGATGCGTTTTGTGTTATTCTTCATATTTTTCGTTAGAAAGTGTTCAAACACATTCAAGAAAATTCAAAAAAATTTGGACATTGCCATAAAAGATAAAATGGAGTAGGATATTAACATAAGATATCAATTCAGTACAACAGTTCATAAAAATTCATAAAAATTATTCATATAAATAGTAGTCATGGAGGAGATGGCTTGGCATGGATATATGTGAGAAGATAACACAGTTCAGACATTTCTATCATTACTCTTATAGTGTTCCATATCTCTGCATTGCATATAGTTATCTCCAAGGATTTTTGCCATATAGTCACTGTCTAATATGAAGCTTAATCGCAATGTTAAGAATACTGTCAACACGGCGCACTTACGTGAGCCATGAAACAGTATCATTAGTGTTGAAAGGGACATGTGTACAAACACTGACACTGGAGAGGGCTAATAATAAAGATGAAACAGATGATAGGTAAAAACATACAGGCATGGGAGTGTTAGGTGACCATGGGCGCTGAGAATTGCACATGGTTTGATCTACTGAGCGAGGTGGTGATACTCACTCAATCGATGGCAAGAACTTTAGCAAATCACGGCCAGGTCGGGTGGAGGCTACCACCACCGAAAGTTCAGAAACCTGGTCACTAAATACGCTTAGGCCTTTTGGGAGGTTGCCAAATCATAAACATGCTTCCTTCTGCCAGATGTTCTCTCCCCACACCCAGTCTGCGTAGTTCAACGGTTCACGCATGCTTAATGCCTGAAGAACCTTTTTAATGTTACATCATTACGCCTTCGATATCGCAATCTGAGAATCTCGTTCTTCCAATGCATGTCGACATGGGCATTTCAATAAATCACACTCTACCGCAAGTTAAAAGTCTCATATGGTGGCATCGCCGCCGTAGAGACACTTGTGAGTTTTAGAGCAGTAGTGACGACGCAGCCGGTCACACTCGGCTCCTCGGAGTCGCGGTCGATTCGTCCACCTTTGCATACCGTTTTCTTTTTGTTTTTCAGCCACAGTTGGCGCACCATGCAGACAGCGCCAGAGAAGCAGACTTGACGCAGCGATCCCAATGCCTTTATCTTTGTCATCAGTGTTTCGATATTACTTAATATAGTCTCCACTGCAGTAGACTTGTTCATCTCCACTGTACTTTTGCCTTCTTCTCAAAGAAGGACACTATCCATATCTTTGCCGTACGCTCAATGTCGAGGCTAAAACGCCATTCATTTCATGCGCCTTTAGTGCAGTTCACGCTCAGCCGATCTCGTGGAATAGCTAGTGCCAGTTCCATCTGGTACTGACACCTACCAGGAAGTATGATCAGCTGCCATCTGCGTGTTTGTGAACTTCTGCAATGTATCTCCTATAGCATGTAACGCGTATATCTAGAAACGACGAGCGTTCACTTCAGCGGTGCCAGTGAATTTTGGATCCGCAGATTGTACCTGGTCTCCTACTTGAAAACCGTTGCGTAGTTTCCACGGTTCAATGCCGCTATGAATATAAATATGTCGACGATGTCCTCGCCAGATATCATTTGGAACTGCCTTCAGCTCACGTACAGAGCCCCACCGCTTGCACAAAGACTGGCATAGATCAGGCTTAACCTGCTCATGAGCCCGCAGCCTGTGTCTCAGTCTGTAGCAATGGTGCCGATAGTAACAATAATATGCCAAGAGCTGGCGATACTCCGCGGGCTATCGCCGAGTACTGATGGTTCAATCTTTCACCAGCTGTCTGTCAGACGCGCTTCCTGAGTCTGGTTAAGATGGTGGCAGGACACTAACGCAGTCCAACCTGGAGTAATGATTCTCCATCAGTTTTACGATCTGCAGGCTTCCAGCTGCGGCGAGGCACCCGCTTGACTCTCACGGCTGTGTGTGCCTAACGCGAGCCTCTCTCTGAGCATGGTTGCTGTCAGCAGGCCGCAAGCCTGAGTTGCCAACCCGGTTGATGCAGATGCTCCACGCCTTGATGATTCGCGGTATCCTCAATGCATGAGGGTATCTCGGTGGCAACTCTAGGTTAAAGTAAAGTCAGTGTATTGCGTTAGACAAAGCAGTCGATGAGTTTTATCTCACTGTCGTTCCTGGATTCCACGCACTGGCACAAAGATTAGGATGCGTGGGTAGTTGCTGATTCTCCAGCGGCTTCTAACAGAGGATCAGCTATCCTCAGTTTTAAAGTTATCAGTGGGCCTCCACTTATAGTCATTGTACTGAGAGTTGTCTCAGACATTCTCTATTGTAGTCATGTGTGTTTTGTATGAATATACAAAACACACATGACTACAATAGAGAATGTCTGAGACAACTCTCAGATACAATGACTTATAAGGAATTGGAGAAAGACCCCACTGATAACTTTAAAACTGAGTTAACGATCCTCTGTGAGAAAGGTAGGAGAATGAATATCCTAAACACAGAGGAATTCAATTACATCAATATACAATACCCACGCATCCCTGTCTTTTATTGCCTACCGAAAGTGCACAAAGACAGGGAGAATCCACCGGGACGACCGATTGTATCGGGGATCGGCTCATTGACTGCTAATCTGTCACAATACATTGACTTACTTTTACAACCTAGAGTCAAACAAATACCCTCATACATTAAAGATACCACCCAAATCATTAAAACTGTGGAGAATCTTACTTTTAACCCGGGTTGGATAATGGGCACGTTAGATGTCCAATCTCTATACACCATCATTAACCATACTCAAGGGGAATTTGCGGTGAAAACCCAACTGATATTAGAAGACAGATTGAACCCATCTCAAATCGATTTTTTATTGGAGGGAATCGATTTTATCTTGACGCATAATTATTTTTACTTCGAGGGGAAATTTTATCTACAGACACAAGGCACGGCCATGGGTACCAGGTTCGCCCCCAGTTATGCCAACCTCTTTATGGCCCAGTGGGAATACCAACACATTATACCCAGACTGGGGACGGACCTGGTACTCTGGCAAAGATATATCGACGACATATTTTTTATCTGGCAAACTGGAGAGAATTCTCTTAACAGTTTTTTAAATGATATTAACCAGAACAATCTCAATTTAAAATTCACTAGCACTATAAGTGAACATTCCGTTGATTTCCTAGATATATGCATTTTCAATGAAGGAGAAAAATTACATTGCAGGACCTTCACAAAACCCACAGCCAGAAACAGCTACATACTATATAGTAGCTGTCACCTACCAGATTGGCTGGTCAATATTCCACAAGGTCAATTTAGACGTATCAAGAGGAACTGCACTAAAGAAATGCACTTTAACACAGAAGCAGAACACATGAAGACATCTTTTTTAGATAGAGACTACCCTCCGACCATTATAGACGCCGCTTTGAAAAGAGTAAAGGATATGGATAGACAATCCTTCTTTGAAGAGAAACCAAAAATTCTGAATGATAGGGAGGATGAGATTAGAATGATCCTACCCTTTAGTGGAGACTATAGGAAAATTCGCCATATTATCAAAGAACACTGGCATATTCTAAAAAAAGATAAAACAATAGGAACTTTCCTTCCCCTCAATCCAAAAATCACCTTCTCTAAAGCACCTAATCTACATATTAAAATTGCACCAACTGTGAAAACAGAAAAAACAAAAAAGAAAACAATATACAAAATTGGACGAATATTCACGGCTTTTTCAGGTGTGGGAAATGTAGTAACTGCCGCATCACTACCTTCCCTAAAAAAACCACAGAAGTAATCTCTACAGCAAATGATCACCACCATAGTATAAAAGACTTTTTAACTTGCAATTCGAAAGATGTAATTTACATTGTAGAATGCCCATGCAATCGGCAATACATTGGAAGAACAAAGAGATCCCTCAAGACACGGATATCAGAACATGGGGCCAACATTAAAAAAGGATTCTTGAAACATTCACTATCAAGCCATTTTAAAGCATGTCATAAACAAGACCCGACGGGACTAAAATTTGCTGCTATAGATAAGGTAGTAAGGAATTGGAGAGGAGGCAATCATACTGAAAAGAGTTCACGACTAGAGACGAAGCGTATTTATGAATTTAATAGCCTCCTCCCAAAAGGCCTAAACGCTGAATTTGAATTATTCGGTTTCCTGTAGACTCCAGTGGGTGGGTGCCCTCCACCGACACCAACCGTGGTTGTAAAGTTTCTTGCCATCCGGTTGTGCTTTGGTGGGGGGCACTTACCCACCTCACTCTCCAGTAGATCAAAACAGACAGCCATGAACACGAAGGCCTCCAAGTTTATCCTTATGGTCCACCTAACCTCTTTTACTCCCATACTCCTATGTTTCCCACACTTCAACATGTTTTACCTATCATACGTTTCATCTTTATTATTATGTTCCACACCCCCGTTATTGAAACAACCTAATACCCACACATGTCCCTTTCAGCCAATGATACTGAAAACGCACTCTAAGCGCACCAGAACCGCACTAAAAACACAGACACATAGAGATGCGCCGTATTTGACAGTATTCTTTAACATTGCGATTAAGCTTCATATTAGACAGTGACTATATGGCAAAAATCCTTGGAGATAACTATATGCAATGCAGAGATATGGAACACTATAAGAGTAATGATAGAAATGTCTGAACTGTGTTATCTTCTCACATATATCCATGCCAAGCCATCTCCTCCATGACTACTATTTATATGAATAATTTTTATGAATTTTTTATGAACTGTTGTACTGAATTGATATCTTATGTTAATATCCTACTCCATTTTATCTTTTATGGCAATGTCCAAATTTTTTTGAATTTTCTTGAATGTGTTTGAACACTTTCTAACGAAAAATATGAAGAATAACACAAAAACGCATCGAAACCGCAGATGCACCTACATGCGTTTTCTACCCCTTTAGAACAAGACATACTGAGACTACAACTGTATGCAATATGTATGCAATGCTAGATTGCAGCACAGAGTAATAGAACTATATAGGAGTTCTGGTGACCTCTCATCATTAAGACTGTCTGTAACTCCTCCGCATCGACATCCGAACCCCCTTTGAATTCCTTCTGATTGAATATTTATAATAACATGCCTCCATCGTACTCTCCCTTGAAACATACACTTTTATATTTTAAAAAAAACACCAACATTTTGCACGGAACCATCCAGTCTGGAACATGAATCCATTCCATTTTTTCTTTCCCTCCATAATGCCTATAAAGGAGGGGTATTCATTGGGATACTTTCACCACTGATGAAGGAGTGCTTTTAATCCTTATATACCCCGAAACGCGTTTGGTTTTTATCCCATGAGTTATTGAATCCAATACTAGGATTTCTTTCCACCTTTCCAACTTACCGGAAGACGAGCAACAACCATCCATTGTGACCCCTGAACCCACCAGATGACGTTGGCATAATCGGGAGCCCTTCCACACGCGAGCCCCGCACGTGCAACGCCAAGTGAGGTACGGAGGATACTACTCCCCAAGCTGCACGCCGGTGAGATCGGAACATCACATGGAATGATAGACTGTATACCTCCGGTAAGATCCACCCAGTGGATAACCACATTTTTTTGAATCGCGATTCTTAACCACACTTTTAGCGGGACGCCGCACAATTTATTTATTTGAAGAACGGGACGCAGTCCGAGTTTTTAATGGTTCATGTGGATTTTTTGGACAGCCACCTACTAGAGATGATGAACAGTTATTAATTCTGTAGGCGACATCTACTAATACCGGCACATACTCAGTCTCCCTCTGCTACTGTACACTCTTGGAGAGTTTTTTCTACCAGAAAGTTGATTGGACCCTATTTACCGATTAGGCTCCCGTCACTACTGCACGTGCACTTTATCACTTTTTTATTCGTATAGTATATGTATCTGTTTATCTCTACTATGTATTAATGCATTAAATATTGCTTTACATTTTATCCCTGTTATCCCTTGTGTTAGAGTGCCCCATCCTCCATTACTTCTTCATACTGAATACTTCATATTGGGAACATCGCACCAATTTTTGGATTTGTAGATGATCTGACCCACCCTATTATCTAGTCATCACAGTTTGTCCCTTGTGAAAGTTACTCAGATCCTTACTCTTGCTGACATGAACTTTTTACTTACTGCCATATATTTCCTACCCATAGACAGGTCCACTGTCTGTCAGTGGGGTTTTAGGGTGGCCAAAAACAATACAGCTCGGGTGCAATGGTTGTTGCCAGGCCGAGAACCCATACATTTTACCATAAATTGCAGTAGTTTATATCAAGTATAGGTGAAGCATATAACAACTACCTTGTGCTTTACATGTAAAACCATTACAGCTTACTTTCAACTGCATGAGGTTTTGGCCGGGCAGCAATTACCAAATCACGTCGGGTACGTGTACAGGTCTTTTAACAAATTGGACATTTTAAATCCACAGCATGCCAATTTATATTGTGTATTTTCACTGCAGATTTCACACTTTGTAAAACATACGATGAAATCCTCAGCAAATTCTTTACAAAATTTGTGTACATCTGCATGTTCAGCAAATTCCGGCTAGGACTGCAATTTAAATATGTCTAATTTGTATTGTGGCAGTATTCGCAAGAAGATAAATGTAGATTTTTTTTTTCTTTTAATGGGTCATTATATATTTGTACAAATTAAAAAGGGCTCTCCTCCACAAATGTCTCTTTTTAAAAATAAATGTATTCTTTTAATGTTTCTTTATGACTCAAGTATCCATATTGCATAGAAACAGGATTCCCTTTTTTTTTTTTAATGTTTCCATCTACTGGGTATCACATATATGAACTGGTGCCCAAAACTGAGCTACAAATTCCAGATGAAGCCACTCTGTTACTTGTACTTTGATAAAATTATGTTTTCCCTGTCTCTTGAATCTGTCTTGGCAGTATCCTGCTGGCCTTTGAAGCAGCAGATTGATGTTGCATACTGCTATTTAGATTGTGATCAGTATACTCAGAGCCCACTCCACTAGCTGTTCTGAATATATAACCCTCTTCAGGATGCATGGTATAGGATGCATGCATATATACTTTTATAGTTATCCACATTGAATTACATTTGCCAGGCCGATGCCCAAACACTTTATGAGGAGATTAATCTATATTTTTTTAAACGGAGGCAGCAATAAAATAGATAAGACAGAAACTGCCCTGAATGAATCACGGAGGCTACATTTGTAATAAATACGGCCCATGTTGCTAGACATGTTACAGTTACATAATTTCTGGACTGGCTTACTTAAAGGGGTTGTCCGATGAAAAATATTCTACAGTTTTCAAACCAGCACGTGGATCTGAATACTTTTATAATTGCATGTAATTAAAGATTTAGCACAGCCAATGTGTTATTCAATAAAATGTATCTGTATAGCGCCACCTGCTGTTTGTTTTTTTCCTATTTCTTTGACCTGCTCACTGAAATGGACGCACATGCTCAGTGTCATCCTTCAACTGCCTCCTGAGTTGTGATAGGGAGAGCATGGACACGCCCCTTAGCTGCAGCAGGATAGACACTCCCCTTGAGCTGTTAGCTTGATAATAATCTAGCAGAGCAATGAATGGGGAGATCTCTGGATCCATGTGAGATACAGAGCTGATTTTAGCTTTGTTAGAAAGAGGTTGTCATGTACTATATGATGGCTGATTTTTATTTTTTATTATTATCCATGGGATAACCCCTTTAATTACATTATCAGTAACTGGCCCCAGAATAATGTCATGCGCAGTTAATACATTTGGCACATTGTATGACTGTTCTTAACCACACTGTTTTTTTGTTGACCCTTTTTGAAAATGGTCTAGTTAGGTGCAAAATGTGTCTGTTTGGTTAATGGTCCTTTTTTTCTGTGTATTTTGAGTGGTACAGTAATTTTTCCCCGTGCAGATTGCATCGGACTATGTAAAAGCACCTTATAAACTTTGGTGTTGATCAAATCTAGGGCTGTTGGCCTCGTTAAATGGACTCCAAAAAGCACAAGACAGTGGCCCACTTGCACTACTGTGTGTGGACCCAGACTTTGGTGTAAATCAGTAGTACTCCAAAATGACAGCCCACGATCCTCAGGTAGGTTGCACGGGAAGGGGCTATCCCCATGTAGCAAAAAATAAGGAAAAATCCCAGCAACAGTGGCTTCTTGTTTTTGAATGCTGTTTTTTGATTAAAACAGCATTCAAAAACAAGAAGCCACTGTTGCTGGGATTTTTCCTTCTTTGGTGTAAATCAAGCATCCTCAAACTGCGGCCCTCCAGCTGTTGTAAAACTACAACTCCCACAATGCCCTGCTGTAGGCTGATACCTGTAGGCTGTTCGGGCATGCTGGGAGTTGTAGTTTTGCAACAGCTGGAGGGCCGCAGTTTGAGGATGCCTGGTGTAAATTGTGCCAGAATGTGTCGCACTTTGGCCATCTAGGTTACCATAATTTATCTGCGCCTAGTCTAGCCTTTAGGGTGTGGCTGCACAGAAAGGGGAATGGCCTTTAGTGCAAAATTTTGTGCCGTAGTTTTGGTGTAAAATTCTGTCTCAAAATAAGCCAACCAATAGTTTGACAAAAGTGTCTATCCCTGCATCAGATTTATCATCCAGCCACTACAGTAAGTCAGTTGCATGTCTAAGTTTACACCACGTGCAGGATTAGTAAATTTGCCCAGATATCTTGCATTAGTAAATTATCTTCAGGAAAGGAAAATGTAGAATTGCTGATGATGGAGGAGGTAGCTTGTGTGCCCAAATAAGAATACATATATGTATCCATTAATAAATGTATAATATTCTGCACCTATTCTCATTTGTTGGAGGTTCCTGGGGATCAGAAATGTTTCTACTGTGGTGGCTGATATGGAGATTATGTAGAAAAGTGCCTGTGTGGAACTGTCAATAATGTATGTTACCCTATTTTTTTTATTGTGCACCTTGTGTACTGTTCGCTAGACAGGCTCGACATTTTTGTAGTTGCGTCTGATTTATGCCACAACAGTCTATACTTAGGCACTGGCTTATGTACAATAAAATGCACCTATTTGGCTCTGTTATTGGTGCATTTGGCAATGGAGAAGGAAATGCTTTAGGATTTGATTACTAGACCTGCTTTCAGCGGCAAGGGATATTTTTCAAACCTTCAAGCCAAACGTGGAAGACTACAAATAATCCTTTTGCAGAAACAAGACCTCTTCTATTTTAATCTGACAAAAAGAGCTAATGTTCCAACTACAGTCGTTGTGCCTATCTTTGATTTCTCCAGGGATTGGCACAGGGAAAAATCCTGTCACCATTTTCATCAGTCATCTGAAGAAAATCAGCAATGAATATAGCACTTAAGTCCCGCAATGCACCAGCAACATATTCATTCCACTTGCCTTCAAACATATGTTTGTGGTACCTTTTGCTTCTGTAGCCGTCAAACCTACAGCCGATAAAACAGCCTTCTGCAGTTCTTTGTTCAGTTCAGTCTTCACCTTGGGCTTAGAGGAGAATTTTTGGCTTTGGGTTTTCACATTTAATATTGTCTTGTATTTAACCTCTGTTCTAATTAAAAGCACATCCTCATCATTTTTGATTGTCGCACCGCATTAAGTATTTATTTTTTGTAACATCATTTTTCTTGTTGATTTTTATCAGCTTTGTATATTGTATATGTTTATTTTCTGCCCCTTCTACTGTCTGAGAAATTAATTAAAACTTTGGCAGTGATGGCGATTTCCTGACATTGTTTTACAGCACACATCTGCTTTGTTTATTTTCTGCTCCTAATAGCAATAACCCTCGGACAAAAGCGCTCTTCATCCAGGATAACAAAATAGAAAAAGAAAAAAAAAACATACAGAAATATTAAATCCAAGCCTTTTCTGCAGAGAGAAAGTTTCATTATTCTTGCTTTCCTTTGTTCCTGTGACTAGGCTAATAACATTAGGTATGATGCTCCATGAAATAACATTTTGCAGCTAGAAATATTACTGGCAATCTAACTTAATAAAGTTCAATGTTAAATCAGACTTATATTCCTACTGTCCAGCAGGGAGCAACAGAAGCACGCCAACAAACAACATGAGCTTCAATGGCTTTGTGCACAGGGAAACTCTACGGAGCTACTGTAGTCCTTTGTTTAAGCACTCAGAGCCAACTCCTGTGGTCTCACCTAAAAAGTATGTGTGTGTATATATATATATATATATATATATATATATAAAACGAAATATATTTACTACCCATTTTCTTCTGTGAAAGAGTATGGGAGACGACACATTATTTAATTTCTGTATCAATGTGAACTTGTGGCTTACCCTACATGGCAGTCCACCAGATATTTCATGGTCAGTGTGGGGTGCAGTCTGCCAAGATGAGCTGTTTGGGGCCAGTGTACATACCACGTCAGTACTGCCCTATAAGCAGCTCCCTAAAGGCTATGAACGCCTTTGAATTAATTTTATTAAAAAGAAAAATTATGTTTTCACCTACAGTACAGGCTCTCCTGTCCCATTCAGGCCTAGTTTATATGACAATGATTTCCATCGGTTTTTGTGAGTCAAAACAAGGTGAGGGTGAAAAACACAGGACAGGTGCACATCTTTCCATTATATGTTATATCTGTGCAGGCTTCACTCCTGGTTTTGGCTGACAATGACCGAGGAAGACCACTGAACAAACCAAAGCACTGGTGTGTGAGCCCAGAGTGAAATTCATCAGACAAGCTTTCATATGGCTCAGTCTTTAGCGCTCTCTCCTGAACAGTCTTGTACGTTAATTTATGGCTAAACCAAAGTTGAACTTTGATCATAAATCAGCTTAAAAGATTATTCAGGAGAGGGGACTGTTGATTAGAAAAGAACAATTTTATTCGTAAAAATCAAATTCGTTCATCCAACAGGCTTCTTTAATGGCAAGGAGCTGGCCCCACAACTCAGGAGTCTCCTCCTTTATCAACAGGGACAGACATCTTGCCTCAGTCAGTGAGACAATCTGTTAGCATTCCTGTAATGCGTGGCCCCATCAGCCTCACACCTGCGCCATTGCTCCGAATAGTGGCACAAGCACAGACGCTCTGCTGCTGCTATGAGAGGAATTTTGCAGCACATGTACAGTAGGCATATGCACTTCTCCAGTAGCAGCAGCAGAGCCTCTGCGCTTGCATATCTTTCTCATAGGATTAAACTTTTACTCACTAATATCCACTGTTATACAACTGTTATGCGAAATTACATTTTGACACACAGTTGCATGAAGGCGTATGAGTGTACAAAGTGCTGAGTGGCATTTTGACAATGTGTCAGGTGTCTACTTCCAGAAAATAAATGGTTGAGGGTTAGTATGATTTTTATTATTTTTTTAATTTGTAATTTAGATTTTATTTGTACATATCAATGCTGTAAAAATTGTCCTGGCTACTAGAGGTGAAAAATGTTCTGGCAGTGAAATGGTTAAATAATGTTTTTGCCCTTCTGCGGTAGAACATTACAATAGAATTCTAAATGTAGATTTAAATTTATGTAGCATGCCCTAAAATACACTTGACGCTTGTCTGTTTCATGTGACATTTGAAAAAACTCATTGTCTTGCACCTGCTGTGGGTCCTCATTGTTGCTTGCTGCTTTGTATTGTAAATGTATTAAAAGTAATGAGTAGTCAAAAATTATTTCAACTGGTAACTGAAATCATCTTTGTGGCAAACATTGACCCATGATGGTAGTTACGAAGTTTCATCATCAATCAGAGTCTGTAACAAAACATCTAAGTATCGTGCAGCATGAGGAACCAAATGAGAAGTCATTATTTTTATTTTTTTGTTAAGCAAGATTAGACCCTAAAACAATAGAATTGTGTAAAATAAAGACTTGACTCTTATGCCTTATTTTTTTTCTTATTAAAAACATTAAAGGGGCATTTCTGCCAGAAAGGGGTATTTTTTTTTAAACTTAATGTTCATTGAAAAAAAAAATTTTTTTTCAAGAATTATTGTCTTTTTTTTGTATTTTTCATCAGTGTAAATTAAATACAAAATATTGTCCTTCTGTAGCAGTCTATGGGTAACCCATTGTCAGTTTACTGCTGCCGTATGGGAAAGATGTTCCATGGAGTCAGACCATGCAACTACTATCGTGCTGGGAGAGGGGGTTTCGGAAATGCTGAACTCCATTTTCTGTTCCAGACATAAAAAACTACATTTTCAAGCAGACACTACTTAGGGCAACAAAGATATTTCTACAGCTTTCATTGCAGTCAGTGTTAACTATGGTGTAAATTCCTATGCAGTGAGCTCCCCCTTGTGGTGGCCTCAGGCAGTCACTTTTTTGAAACACTGTGAGGGAAGCAGCAGACATAGAGCTATATAGGGGGGATTTATCCGTGTATTTATGCCAGTTGTTTGCTATAAATACACTGAGAAATATAGTTTTCAGAATGAGCACCATATTTATGAAGCAACATAGAAGTCGGATAAAGTGGGGGAGGTGGAGGGCACCTTTAAAAAAGTTTTAAAAAATTCTTCCACTTAATAAAAAAAAAATCATAAATTGGTCAGAAATGTGGGGAGGCACGCTTTGCATTCCTCCTTGTCTAGGACTGTGTGACGCAGACGTACTGGGAAACTTCCTGGGGTGAGGGCCCATACTAAGTTTTGCTGTGGGGCCCTATGAGATCTGTATACACCCCTGAATATTCATATGTACCGCATTTTTCGCTTTATAAGACGCACCTAGGTTTTTGAGAAGGAAAATAAGAAAAAAAATATTTTGAACCAAAAGGTGTGCTTTTGGTGGGTTTTGAGCTAATGGTGGTCTGTGGATGACACAATTATGGGGGATCTGTGGATGATGAACTGTTATGGGGGCATCTGTGGATGAATTTGGTGATCTCTGTAATGGATACACCCCTTTGCTCGGTTTTCCTTCCTTTGAGGGACATCTGGCTTTCATTGTGTTGTTGACCCAATACTGGGGATCCACGTTTATTTTGCATATTACTTATGTGATTATAACACCCATCATCCTAAAGAATACACTGATGTACTGTAGGTATTGTACATTGATGTATTCTCAAGGATGAGGGCAGTTATAGTCAGATTAAATACAAACACTATCCGGTGACTGTTCTGTAATTGGCATTTGTTTATATTAAATATGACTATAACCCTCCTCATCCATAGGAATCCACTCATGTACTGTAGTACATGGGTGGATTCCTATGAATGAGGGGGGTTATAGTCATATTTAATATATACACATGCCAGTTACAGAACAGTCCCTGGACAGTGTTTATATTAAATATGACTATAACCCCCTTCATCCATAGGAATCCACTCATACACTGCAATACATGGGTGGTGTATGAGCAGAGAGCAGCAGGGCTGGCAGGCACAATAACAAAGGAGATGGAGCACACAATGGGCTGGCAGGCACAATAACAGAGGAGCTGGAGCACACAATGTGACAGGCATCCTGCACATGGAAGAGAAGTGCACACGGGTTCCTGGACCTCAGGTCAGTGCCTGGGGGTCCCTCGGCAGTAGCTGGAGGAGGAGACAGGGGGGAGAAGTTTATACTTACTGGAGCTGCGTGCTCCGGTCCCGGGTGCCCACCAGACGGCCTGGCTGGCGGCTGAAGGAGGGGACAGGGGGGAAACTTTTTCACTTAATGGAGCTGCGGGCTCCGGAACCGCCCGCCCAATAGTTTAATGGCAGGCTCAGGAGCTGTTAGTGAGAGCTCCTGAGCCACCCACTTTGCGTCGCAGTGACTTTTTCCCTCCACTTTGGAGGGAAAAAAGTGTGTCTTATAAAATGAAAAATACGGTATATTTGATTTAAAAAATGATGGTAGTGTCCCTTTAAAAACTGCACTGTACAATGTAAACCGTCATTAAGTTTAGTCACGTTAACAATACCACAGATAAACTATGAAGGTCTCACCCTTTAAGTTTCACTGACAATTTTAGGCGTTGTGTTGTATAGTTCTTGGCGTTTGTCAGATTTTTTCCTCTGTATTCTAAAGGTCACAAGTGTGGATCAACAGCTGTTAAATCAGGGAAAACAGGGTGGGCAATAACAGGCATGAAGATGTCACAAATTTTAAACCAGACGTACTCGTGGAGACCTATTTGATATTCATGGGATTGCTTTTTATTTGTTAGTTGCTATTACGCATGGTACTTTTAAGCTTGTAATTAGAGACTAGAAAAGTTTAGAAAAATTCGATTCGGACGATTTGCCGAAGTTCTTCAAGAAATTCTATTAGTTCTGTTTTAATTTGTCACAAATCGCAATAAATCTGGTATACCCAAGCCACTCTGCCTAATTATATGCATCCCACACTTGGTGGCCCATTCTCAGTGTTAAAGGCTTGGAACTTAAACTGCAGGGACAGTTCAGGGAAGGGGTATGTGCATTACTCTTCTAGTGCACCCACATTCATAGTTAATGGGTTCTGTAGGTACTGTGCCATCAGTATTACAGGCAGTTGTAATTTATCGTCTACAATACTGTTCAGGGCACTAAGATTCATAGCTAATCCCTTCTGTTAGCTGTGGAATTACTGTGCATCAGTATTACAAGTCAATAAAAGAATCATGTCTAATTTATTGCCATGGACTTAACCATGCCTTTCCCCAATATTCAAGTAGTGGCCCCATGACAGAGTGGTGATATGACAGCAGCAGTGGCAGTAACCGTTACAAAAATGGCCCCATGACAGAGTGGGGGCAGTGACAGTAAGACTGTATTAACATCACTGTATATGTTTCCGTTCCTCTGATCCTTCAGAAGAACATTAAAAAAAACAGTCCTGTATTTTAGGCATCCATAAAGCCTTTTACAGATGGTCAGTATTTTGTCAGTGTTTTGCATCAGTATTTGATTAGTAGTTGGAAACCAAGAGCAGAAGTGGGTCCAAAAAGATATACAATGTAATGGAATCATTTGCATCTCATCTGTGTTTTGGACCCAGTGACTGAAAGAACGTATTAGCTATGATGAATTTGGGTCGAGTTGGTGGAGTGATTTGTGTGGTTCATTCCAATAACCAACGGCACTCTCCCGTATGGCAAAAAGTCAGCTGCTATGTTTGATCCATCTAGCAAGTTCGGGCCATCTGGTTTTAACCCAAATACACGTTTAAAGTAAAATACCATAAAGTTCATAGTGCAGAGGGATCAAAATGAGCTAAAATTTCATTGCACTGCACAGTGACATAGAATTTGTTTAAAATTTGTGTGTGACGCAGAATAAAATTTTCTATAACAGAGCGTGGTAGCTAGGAATGATGAATTTGGCTCCAGTTGGTGGAGCGATTTGTCTGGTATTACAGTCATAGTTCCGATCATAAACTATTGCAATAATGACGAACTAAAAGAACGTATTTGCTACGATGAATGTGGGTCGAGTTGGTGGAGTGATTTGTGTGGTTCATTCTGATAATCGATGGCACCCTTCCTGTATGGCAATAATCCAGCTGCCAGGTTTCATCCATTCAGTAAGTTCAGCCCATCTGGTATTAACCCTAATACAAGGAGTTATTTGACCTCAGGTGTCCAACTTCCTGGAGGGACAAGTGGCGTTCAGCACTAATTATTCTGTGATGCCCTTACGTGTTCGGGAGTGCACACGTGCTGCACTGAAGGGATTGCTGTGTGTCTGCCCTTTGCCAACAGGTGTGGGTTACCCGTTCAACGTCGTTTGTCATAGGTATCAGGGATGGTTATACTGGAGTAGACTAATTTATTTGGTAAAAGACTAATTTATCTGCTAAAAGACTAATGTTTTCACTACGAGACTAATGTTTTAGCTAAAAGATTTTTTTTTCAGATATATGACAAAAAAACAATGATCAATTCGTGGGCAGCTTTGCTGTGAGAAGAATCTATTTGCATGGCCCACAGGGTGTTAAATAATACCTTTCTGTAACGCTAGATCACAGTAACTGTTTGGCTAACAGAAGCGGTTAAAGGGGTTCTGCACTTTGTTTAAACGGATGATCTCTCCTCTGGTTAGATCATCGGCATCTGATCGGCGGGAATCAGACACCCGAGACCCCCGCCAATCAGCTGTTTGAGAAGGCAGCGGCACTCCTAGAGCGCCGCGGCCTTCTCACTGTTTACCGCCGGCCAAGTGATGTCACGACTAGTATCAATTGACCTGGGCGGGGCTAAGCTCCATTGAAGTGACCATTGAAGGCCGCTGCCTTCTCAAGCAGCTGATCGGCGGGGGTCCCAGGTGTCGGACCCCTGCCGATCAGATGCTGATGATCTATCCAGAGGATAGATCATCAGTTTAAACAAAGTGCAGTACCCCTTTAAATATCAAAGTGGACACGCCACAGACAGCAGAGTGAGACAGGCTATCACCCCAATTTGTGAATCTGGGCCTAATATAATTATTTATCTATTAATCAATGTGTCTCTCTATAACAGAACAGATTAAATATTAGTGGCGCTGCAAGTTAACTAGATAAACGTGCCTATGTATTAGACCGCCTGTTGAGTGTTGAGACTGAATCTGATGCACAGTAAGTCTATGTATAACAGAATAGATTAACTATGAATGGCGCAGCTGATTAACTAGATAAACATTCCTATATAGTATACCGCCTGTTGACTTTGACTCACAGTAAGTCTTTGTAGAACATAACAGATTGTAGAAATGGCGCTGTAGATGTAGATAAACACGCCTATATATTAGACCGCCTGTTGACAATGAGTCTGATGCACAGTAAGTCTATGTATAACAGAAGAGATTAAGAATAAATGGTGCATCAGGTGAACAAGATGCATAGGGTAATTACACTGAGCCTGCACTGTCCCTGCAGTCTCCTTATGCATTCCCTATGGTCTCCCTACAGTGTCTAAAAACTCTCCCTATGATCTCCATACACTGTCTGTATTCAGTATTTTACAATTAAAAGCTTCCTAACACACTGTCCCAAGCGCTTGCCGCGTCTTTCCCTATGCTCAGTGCACGATGAAATGGTGGAGATCGCATAGGATGAGGGTTTTATACGGCTGTGAAATCATAGGGGATGGCTATCTGCTGATTGGCTGGCTGCACAGCATTATGGGTCTTACTTTGTAACACGTGTAGCTGTCATTTTAGGAAAAAAAATATTTGTTACCATAAAGCACGAGGAAGTTCGGATTTGCGGTGAATCAAATTTTTGCTGAAATTCGGATCAAAGACAATTTGTTTCACTTCGATTCGCTCAACACTACTTGCAATGCTGCATATTCCACACAGTTTATAGTGAAATCACACAGAGAACTGTCATTCTGTCCTTACATTTTTTAAAGATTTTGGCCAGTTCCTATGTTGCACTAGTAATATTTTTTTGCTAGTTCAGTTTCATCAAGATTATAAAACGAGTTGTTAACGTTTTTTGTTCCACAGTATTGAATTCGTTTTGCCTCTCTGCAACATTACCATAGAACACACATTAGCACAACATGCCTTGTGCAGTTCTTATGTTTTCTACTGAGGTCATTGATTAGCTGCAGTGGTCATGTGCTATATACTACTACATCACTGCTGCACAGACATTACTAGGAAGACCGGAGCCTCAGGGCTGGGAGAGACACAGTTGAATATTGGCTGGTTATTTATTATAGGACATTTAGCTGCATTGTAGAAATTTTTAATTAACTTCGACAAACCCAAAGGGTGTTTTATTTTTTTTCAAACTTAGTTCATAACCCCTTAGTGACCAACCATACTTGTTTTTACGGCGGTCACTAAGGGGCCTTGGGCTGGAGCGCCGCCTTTTTACGGTGGCACTTCAGCCCAAGTTAGTGCTTAAATCAAGCGCTGGAGCTCCGTACCCGCAGCTACCTAAGGTAGCTGAGGGCTCAGAGCAGTGATCAGAGACCGTGACAAACAGTCTCTGATCATCGAAAATGCCGGCAGTAAACTTTCTCCCTCCTCTCATGTAAGAGAGGAGGGAGAAAGTCTCCATTACAGGGATCGGGTCCACTAGCTTCCCTATAAGGGAAAGCTGGGTCCCGATCCTCACACCCCCCACCCTCAAGAAAGATGGCGGCGGCGGCCCAGCACATGTGCACACTATAAGCAGCTGTCGCTGTCCCTTCAGTATGTCTCTCTGCTCAGGAGACGAGAGATAATTAGTAATATGGCCCCCCATCTCAGCTAACCGGCGTTCCCAGGCCGAGGATCGCTCTGATTGGCTGGCCAGTCTGTACAGACTAATCACACAATCCTAATTCCGGCTGAAAGGTTCTGATCCCCTGGGATCAGAACCTTTTAAATTTTGTATATATAATACCCCCCCTCCCCCCACTGTAGGCTCCAGTGTTTATTGGGCCCCCCTAATTTCAAGATGGCTGGCAGCAGCGCTGCTGAATAAAAATGAGACATATTAGGTATTGCTGCGTCCATAACAACCAGCACTATAAAAATATCACATCACCTAACCCCTCAGGTGAACACCATAAAGATAAAAATTTAAATTGTGCCAAAAAAGCAATTTTTTGTCACCTTACATCACAAAAAATGTAATACCAAGCGATCAAAAAGTCCTATGTACACCAAAATGGTACCAATCAAACAGTCACCTCATCCCGCAAAAGAGGAGCCCATACATGAGACAGTCACCCAAAAAATGAAAAAAATATGGCTTTCAGAAAATGGAGACACAAAAACATGATTTTTTTAAAAAAAAATGCTTTATTATGTAGGAGTGAAACAAAGAAACAAATTTGATATCATCGCATCCGTAACAACCTGCTCTATAAAAATAGCACATTATCTAACCTGTCAGGTGAACATTGTAAAAAATAAGAACTCTGCCAGAACGGCCATTTTTGATAACCTTGCCTAACAAAAAATGTACTATGGAGTGATCAAAAATGATATGTATCCCTGAATAGTATTAATAAAACTGTCAACTTATCCCGTAGTTTTCAAAATGGGGTCGTTTATGGGGGTTTTCTAACTACGGGGTGCTCCTTTAGGTTTGGGTTCTGCCATTTGTCAAGACATAAGATAAGGGCCACAATGGGAGTTTTTCTGAAGACAGGAGAAATGGGGTAATACATTTTGGGGTGTACCGCTTCATTTTCATGTGCTTTGTAGAAAAAAAACTGTCTTTAAATTGACACTTTTGAGTAAAAAAGAAAATTTTATTTCTTTTCACCTTCTTAAACATAACCATAGCAAAGGCAGGTGCACTCTGCGGCAATACTAAACCCTCACACTGATAAAATTGAGGGGTTAGTTCGACATATCCTACTAGGAGGACATGTCTTAAGCTCGGACACCACGGCAAGGTCCCTCAAGTAGCCCGAGGCCCTACCACTCAACCTACATGTTCCGTATGGGCGATACCAGGAGCCGTTGGGCATTACTGGAGCGTAAGGCCTGACTCACAGACAGCTCACCAGTGACCTCCAGCATGTAACCATGCTTGCAATGGGAGGCAGTGGCGTTGCGAGGGGGTGCGGTCCGCACCGGGTGACACCAGTCTGATGGGGTGTCACCAGGGGCGGACTGACTGTTGGCAGACGCGACGGAGATGAGCGCTTGCATTGCGCTCATCTCCGTGCGGAGCAGCAGCAGAGGAGGGAGAGGCGTGTCCTCTCTCTCCCAGTTCCTCTGTTAGGCTGCCAGCACTAGGCCGGCAGCCTATCAGAGGCTGGCTCCGGCGGCGCGATGACGTCATCGCGCCGCCGAGCCGCACAGCTCGAGACACAGGCCGGAAGAGGCCTGCATCGCATCGCTGGAGGTAAGTACAAGAGTTCTTTTTTTTTTTTTTTTTTTGGGGGGCTACTGGCACTAAAGGGGCTACTGGCACTAACAGGGGCTACTGGCACTAACAGGGGCTACTGGCACTAACAGGGTGCTACTGGCACTGAAGGGTGCTACTGGCACTGAAGGGGGCTACTGGCACACAAAGGGTGCTACTGGCACTGAAGGGTGCTACTGGCACATAAAGGGTGCTACTGGCACTAAAGGGTGCTACTGGCACTAAAGGGGCTACTGGCACACAAAGGGTGCTACTGGCACTAACGGGGGCTACTGGCACTAACGAGGGCTACTGGCACTAACGGGGCTACTGGCACTAACAGGGGCTACTGGCACTAACAGGGGCTACTGGCACTAACAGGGGCTACTGGCACATAAAGGGTGCTACTGGCACTGAATTTTTTTTTTTTTTTGGGGGGCTACTGGCACTAAAGGGTGCTACTGGCACTAAAGGGTGCTACTGGCACTAACGGGGGCTACTGGCACTAACAGGGGCTACTGGCACTGAAGGGTGCTACTGGCACTGAAGGGTGCTACTGGCACTAAAGGGTGCTACTGGCACTAAAGGGGCTACTGGCACTAAAGGGCGGCTACTGGCACATAAAGGGACGGCTACTGGCACATAAAGGGACGGCTACTGGCACATAAAGGGACGGCTACTGGCACATAAAGGGACGGCTACTGGCACATGAGGGGGGACTAATGGCACATGAGGGGGACTAATGGCACATGAGGGGGACTAATGGCACATGAGGGGGACTAATGGCACATGAGGGGGCCTAATGGCACATGAGGGGGCCTAATGGCACATAAGGGAGATGGCTACTGGCACATATGTGGGGGCCACTGGCACATATGTGGGGGCTACTGGCACACAATAAGGGGGCTACTGGCACATGGGGAGGCACAAGAGAGGCACTTATTACTAGCACATGTGGTGGCATGGAGAGGCACGTGTTACTGGCACATTATTATGGGGCACTATGTGCGCCTCAATCCTGGGGGTGAGAAAAGAGAAATGATGGGGGACAATCACAAAATGTCTGTTTGTGCCATGGAGCCTGGAGGGGAAGAAAAGAAATGAAGGATCGGAGCTGACGGCTGACATGGGGGGGCATGATGGATGGGGGCTGACGGCTGACACGGGGGGCTGATCTGAGGTGTGATTAACATTGGGGGTCTGATTGGTGGTCTGACCTGAGGTATAGTGGAAAATATTGTTTCTTATTATACTCCTCTAAAACCTATGTGTGTGTTATAGTCTTATAGGGCGAAAAGTACAGTCTTCAAGCGATTGAAGCAGAGTGAAGATACCAGGACCACACAGAGGAGAAGCCAGCTGCTGCACACAGGACCAGGACCAGGTGAGCTGCGGGCGGGGGTCGCCGGCCCAGGTCACGTCACTCACACAGGCACAGCCTGAACCAGCCCAGACTTGTTGCTGATGTTAATGGATGCTATAACATATGCACCATTCATACACATCTGTCATCCGCCTTACCTCATGATCCTGGAGCTGTGCTGTACAGTGGCCGCCGAGCTCTACAGCACAGCTCCAGGATCATGAGGTAAGGCGGATGACAGATGGTGCAATGTTATAGCATCCATTAACATAACAGCAGCAATTCCTCTTTAGTTATATGTGAAGACACTTCGTACACACCGGACTGTAAGTGAATTAATAACTAAGGCCCCTTTCACACTACCGTTGTGAGGATCCGGCGTGCACTTCCGTCGCCGGAAATGCCCACCGGATCCGTCACAACGCAACACACCTGAAAACATTTGAAGACTGATCAGTCTTCAAAATGCTTTCAGTGTTACTATGGCAGCCAGGACGCTATTAAAGTCCCGGCTGCCATGAAAGTAGTGGGGAGCCAGGGAGAAGCTACTTACCTTCCGTGTGGCTTCTGGGGCGCTCCACAATGACGTCACAGCGCCCTACGTCGCATGATCACATTATCCATGTGATGTAGGGCGCTGTGACGTCATTGTGGAGCACCCTGGGAGCCGCACGGACGGTAAGTAGCTCCTCCTGGCTCCCCACTACTTTCCATGGCAGCCGGGACTTTAGTAGCGTCCTAGCTACCATGGTTACCATTCAGAAAGGTAAGCGTCAGATCCGGCGATGCGCCGAAACAACATTTAGCTTAAAGTCGGGTCCGGATTAATGCTTTTCAATGGGCATTAATTCCAGATCCGTCCTTGAGGCATGCCTTCAATTTTTGGCCCAAGGAAAATCCGCAGCATGCTGTGGATTTTTCAACGGTAAAAAAACGTTTGAATACTGAACTGAAGACATCCTGATGCATCCTGAACGGATTTCTCTCCATTCAAGATGCACTGGGACAATCCTGATCAGTATCTTTCCGTCTTAGAGCCCCGAGGACGGAACTCTAGTATGGAAAGGAAAAACGCAAGTGTGAAAGAGGCCTAAGCACTAGTGAGTATCTGTTATTTTTGGTTATATGCCTAAAACATTATTGCTTCGGGGGGGGGGGGGGGGGTCTGGGGTGACACCATTTTCTACCGCACCGGGTGACACCAGCCCTAGCAACGCCACTGATGGGAGGTGCCTGTGAGCCCCACCCGAGACTGGCTGATATGGCCCAGAGCCTCCCATGTGCACCTGAATGTAGCCTGTAGATGAAAAGCAGACACATTTAAATCAGAGTTTATACACCTCCAAACATATTATACAAACCATTAGAAAAAGTGGTGTGGTGTTTAAAAAGCAGGATATGCTCAACCCATATGCAGTTGTGCATATATCTAGGGGAGCACATCCTGCACTTGTAGTCCGTTGCTAGGGGCAATCAACAGCAAAAAATGCATACAATGGAAGATGCCAGCAACGGACTACAAGTACCACAATAACCATCCTACATACGATAACGATAATGTGGATGTGGAGAACAATCAAAAACATAACCATAGCAAAGGCAGGTGCACTCTGCGGCAATACTAAACCCTCACACTGATAAAATTGAGGGGTTAGTTCGACATATCCTACTAGGAGGACATGTCTTAAGCTCGGACACCACGGCAAGGTCCCTCAAGTAGCCCGAGGCCCTACCACTCAACCTACATGTTCCGTATGGGCGATACCAGGAGCCGTTGGGCATTACTGGAGCGTAAGGCCTGACTCACAGACAGCTCACCAGTGACCTCCAGCATGTAACCATGCTTGCAATGGGAGGTGCCTGTGAGCCCCACCCGAGACTGGCTGATATGGCCCAGAGCCTCCCATGTGCACCTGAATGTAGCCTGTAGATGAAAAGCAGACACATTTAAATCAGAGTTTATACACCTCCAAACATATTATACAAACCATTAGAAAAAGTGGTGTGGTGTTTAAAAAGCAGGATATGCTCAACCCATATGCAGTTGTGCATATATCTAGGGGAGCACATCCTGCACTTGTAGTCCGTTGCTAGGGGCAATCAACAGCAAAAAATGCATACAATGGAAGATGCCAGCAACGGACTACAAGTACCACAATAACCATCCTACATACGATAACGATAATGTGGATGTGGAGAACAATCAAAAACATAACCATAGCAAAGGCAGGTGCACTCTGCGGCAATACTAAACCCTCACACTGATAAAATTGAGGGGTTAGTTCGACATATCCTACTAGGAGGACATGTCTTAAGCTCGGACACCACGGCAAGGTCCCTCAAGTAGCCCGAGGCCCTACCACTCAACCTACCTGTGCCGTATGGGCGATACCAGGAGCCGCTGGGCATTACGGGAGCGTAAGGCCTGACTCACAGACAGCTCACCGTCACCGCTCCCGTAATGCCCAACGGCTCCTGGTATGCTTTGCTATGGTTATGTTTTTGATTGTTCTCCACATCCACATTATCGTTATCGTATGTAGGATGGTTATTGTGATACTTGTAGTCCGTTGCTGGCATCTTCCATTGTATGCATTTTTTGCTGTTGATTGCCCCTAGCAACGGACTACAAGTGCAGGATGTGCTCCCCTATATACATGCACAACTGCATAAGGGTTGAGCATATCCTGCTTTTTAAACACCACACCACTTTTTCTAAAGTTTTCACCTTCTTAGCATTAATTTCTTTAAAATACTAGGGGGTCAAAAAACTCACTACACCCATAGATGAATTCATTAATGGGTCTAGTTTTTTAAAATGGGGTCACTTTTAGGGGTTTCTATTATTCTGACACTTATAAGCCTCTGCAAACTTGGCTTGTTGCAGGAAAAAATATGTACTTCAAAAATTTTAACATTTTATGTTAAAATGTTAAGTCTCAAAAATAAAAAAGATTTTTGTAAGTGCAGCCAAAATAAAGTAAAGATGTGGAAATATATTTCTGATAAAAATATTGAATAGTATTTATGTATGTATGTGAAATATTGCAGTTGAAAATAGGAAAATATGCAAATTTTTACTAATTTTCATAGATTTTTAGTTTTTTTTAATAAAGATGCACATATTTTATCGGTAAAATTTTACCACCTAAGTAAAGTACAATATGTGACGAGAAAACAATGTCAGAATTATTTTAATGTGCAAAACCTTTACGGAGTTATTCTCTGCTAAAGTGACACATGTCAGATTTCCAAAATCTGGCTTGGTCATTAAGGCCCAAACAGGCTTGGTCAAGGGGTTAAGAAATACGCATAGGCACTTTACCTTAAGTGACCTTCAAAAAGTCACCCTCTACGTCCAGTTCCATGATCTCTTACAGATGCCACACCTGGCAATTATGGGTACAAGGGGTCCTTCTTTTGTACAGTGGTGTGATCAGGTTTGATCATGGATCTAAGCAGTTATCTTTCGAGGATTGGAGTATTCTCCCATAACTGCATTAGTGGCTGGAGTGCAGCTGTGTATTTCAGTCTAGTAGTCTGAACCATCTAAAGGGCCTTGATGCACCATTATGAGAAGGTGTGGATGTAGAGAGAGGTCTTATACATCATAGACATTACATGCTGCAGAGCCACACTGGTATTGTCATAGTTTAATTTATATTAGTTACATAGGTCTACCCTGTTTCTCCTTTTCTGTCGTTTTCCAACATCTTAATTCATTAGCATTAATGTTAAAAGGGGTTGTCCCGTTAAGACAACTTATCTCTGATCCACAGGATAGAGGACAAGTGTCTGATCGGTGGGGACCCTGCTGATCACGAGAACAGGGACCCATGCTCCCCAGTTTGAATAATGTGGCAGTCACATATGTGTTCTGATGCTCAATTCAGCTCCATGGGGGAACCAGAGATAGCCGAATACTTGTGCTTGGCTATCTTTGTCAGTCCCATAGATTTGAATGGAGCGAGAGACACGCTTGAGAGTCCACCGCTTTTTTCAAATTGGGAGCACTGGCTATTGTTTGTTCTTGTGATCAGCAAAGGTCCCACTGGTAGCACTGCCATAGATCAGACCCTCTTCCCTTATTCTGTGGATCAGGAGCTAGTTGTCTTAATTGTACAACCCCTATAGGCTTCAACTACCAGGTATTTACATTAGACCATTTTAAAGGTGTTTTCTTGGTCTTCAACACTAGAACCTCTTCGATATACAGTCCATAGAGCTGCTCTAGGCCAAATGCACAGAACTTTATAGAACCTCAGAAATATAATGTTAATAATGGATGTGTAATGGTGCACTTCGTATATGTGGTTTGTTAAACTATACTGTAAGTATGGTCACAAAGCTGTCGCCCAATAGTGTTCTTATGTGTTCTCAGAATGTAGAAATAATCTTCTGTTCAGAATTCTGTGTTTGTGTGTCTTTGACATCATGTCAGTCATCCTTTTACTTTGCAGGTAAGATTATTATACTGTCAGGCATGTAAGAGGTTTGATTTATGGGATTTTGTACAGATTATCTAAAACAAATAGTACTGAAGAACTTTTTTCTTGCACTGCTGAAAGGTACAAACAAGGAGTTATGGGTCAGATAACTTACATCTATCATAAAGCCCTCCTAGAAGTGTTTTGTTTGTTGCTCCATCAGGGATTACAAGCATCTTGGTATATAAAAAAAAAATTACAAATACTTTGATTTAAAAAATATTTCTATTTAACATTGTTTTTAGATGATTGTGCCCAGGCCTAGCTGTTCTGTAGTAGTAGTAGTAGTAGTAGTATCTCTTTATTTTAAAGGGGTTGTACGCTTTCTGTTGAAATTTCAGAAATGCTGTGTACTAATGTGTAATGGCTAGCTTCATACTAACGCTTTGAGATCTGGCAGGCTGTCCCGGCATAGAACAGCCTCCCTGATCTCTCTGCATTCTGGGATTGCTGGAAGCTACTGCATCGCCGTCTGGCCCCATTCACTATAATGGGGACCGGCGGAGACCTGGCTGCAGCCCGACAAATATGCAGAGAATCGGTTGGACGAAAATTGCTGTTCCCCAGTGGTTTTCGTCCAGCTGATTCTCAGCATGTTTGTCGGGTTGGGTCTGGATCTCCGTTGGTCCCCATTATAGTAAATGGGGTCGGCGGTTGTTGGGTAGCATCTGGCAGTGGCAGATCCAGACATCTCTGGCAGGCTGCTCCCTGCCGGAACAGCCTGCCGTAGGTGTCTAACACTAGTGTGAAACTAGCCTAAAAACAACTAAAAAGCTTCAGTTGTTCCTAAGATGGCAGTAACTGTGTCCTTTACTGCGCAGGTGCTGAAAGTATTCATGACAGGTGTAGACAGAGGAAATTCTGCATCTTGTATCTGCGTCCACTCTGAATGCTTACAGTGCCTGTGGGGCTTCACTGTCTGTAAGGCCTGATGACTTTGTGTTTTCTTATGATATTTCTGAAATTTGAACAGAAAGCAGACAACCCCTTTACATGTAATTTATTATCAGAAAACAGCATATTTTTTAAATCAAGTTTTAATGTTTAACATGTTTTAGAATATTTTTTTGGTGGTTATTTTTAACTTTCCATGTCAGTGTGTGTGTGTGTATATATATATATATATATATATATATATATATATTTTTTTTTTAAAGAAACATGCAATCCTACTTTTTTCACACTAGCTACTAATAATAGGCACCACTTCTTGGTCCATACCAGGGATGGGCAAACTGCGGCTCTCCAGCTGTTGTAAAACTACAATTCCCACCATGCCCTTCTGTAGGCTGATAGCTGTAAGCAGTCTTTGCATGCTGGGAGTTGTAGTTTTGCAACAGCTGGAGAGCTGCTGTTTGCCCATCCCTGATCTATACCGATCACTGTACTGCAGTTATTTGCTTATCATTATAAGCAGGATTACAATGACGGCTATCACCTCTGTATAGATTCACAGTAGGTGATATCCCAACTTATCTATTCCCCCCTGACCTTTGCACATGTCACAGAACATGCCTAGAGAACTATTCCATAGAGGTTAGTGAGGTCTCCTCCTGTCCATTGTGTTTATGGCCCGTGGTGGCTGCGCAAATTAGGTTTCTAAATGCTGTTACGGAAAGCTCAGGCAAGATGGCCACCTCAAAATCATGTTCAGGAAATAAAATTAAAAAAATCTGCAATCAGAAAATAAAAACAGATTTAGAAAAATAATATGTCACTATCTGGTTTTAACTGGCAGAAAAAAATTTCAGCGACACATTTCTTTAGTCTATAATTCACACTTTATTTTTTTGTATAGTAAAAGAGGATTATATACTGTAGATTGATTAAATAAGGTTTTATTCACACAGTGCAGACTTGGTTAGTATTTTGAAGCCGATCCAGGACGAGATTGTAAACATAGGTAAAATATAAAGGAAACATTACAGGGAGTCAGTCATCAGCAGCAGCTTAAATACACCCAAACCGTGTTCAAATAGGCTTTGCTCCCCTAATTAGTATGAAAATGAACTCTTTCCTACACTGAGGGCTTTCCTGCTGCTCCTGGTACATGATACATTTTCTCCTTCAGCCCTTCCAGCCGCTCCCTCTGAAGTTTGATTGACAAGCCAGACATCCGTTACATCTTCTTGCGCAAACACCGTGTAATTAGTTGGCAGCGCATGCACAGTAGAGCCTGAAGTCTCTGCTGGGACAAAAACAGGTCTGCAATAAAGCTTCAGAGGGAGTGGCTGGTAGGATGAAGGAGGGGATCTTTTGTCCAGAGGGAACAACTCATTTGCATATTTGTTTTTTATAATTGAGTCGTTACAATGGAGGCATAAAATTTAAAACATATAGGGTTGGTTTCAGGTGAGCAAAGCCTATTTGAAAATGGCCCTGGTTAAATACAGCTGCTGCTGATGACAGACTCCCTTTAAGGCCCACTTTCACACGAGCGAGTTTTCCGCACGGGTGCAATGCGTGATGAATCCTGATCCCTTCATTTCAATGGGTCTGTGTACATGAGCGTTTTTTTTACGCATCAGTTCTGCGTTGCGTGAAAAATGCAGCATGCTCTATGTTCTGCGTTTTTCATGCAGCCCTTGCCCCATAGAAGTGAATGGGGCTTCAGTGAAAACCGCATTGCATCCAGAAGCAAATGTAGATGCAATGCGTTTTTCACTGATGGTTGCTAAGAGATGTTGTTTGTAAACCTTCAGTTTTTTTATCATGCACATGAAAAACGCATCAAAACGCATTGCACCTGCGTGGAAAAAACGGAACAACTGAATGCAGTCGCAGACAAAACTGACTGAACTTGCTTGCAAAATCGTGCGGGTTTCACTAAAAGCACCCTGAACGCATCCAGAGCCAATCCGTCACGCTTGTGTGAAAGAGGCCTAAGGGTATAGTCAGTTGTTGAATCTGATGCAGTTTCGGATGAAAATCCACTTCCCGTGCATATGAATGTGGTTTCCAGAACCCTATTCACATGGAAATTTGCTGTGCAGATTTTGAGTGTAGCATGTTGCTTATTTGGGGTGGAAATGTAGTGGATCATTAGCTCCATTGAGTAACGGTTCTGCGGCACACCCATGCTGAAATAGAAATTTGTGGGGAAATCTAATGCAGAACAACAACTCTACTATTTCTTGCTTTTATCCTTATAGTACCCATAGATATTTATGGACCCATACTGTATTTAGGCATGCAGCTTTAAATTGGTATTATCCATTTGTATGACTCAAAACATAGGTTTTGTGCTTTTAACTTGATTTCCTTTAATTTTCTCACAATTCTATGAAATTGGTATAACTAATGCTAGTGTTATTAACACTAAAGAAAATCAAAAACTGTTTTGGAACCCCCTGAGGATCAGTTTCTGTTCATGTGATTTTTGACAAATTGTATTTGGAAATATTGGCTAGTACCATCAAAGCAAATCAATAGGTGTGCCTATAAGCTTGGCTTAGGGTTTACCTCTTAAAGGGTTTCTGTCACCAGTTTTAACCCTATGAAGTTAGCTGACATTAGCGATGTGCTAATGTCAGCTAAACCTAACTAGCCTATTCCTACTTTTCTCAGTGCCCGCATAAACCTAAAAATCGAACTTTTATAATATGCTAATGAGGCTCTAGGAGCAGGGGGGGCGTTGTTCCTGCTCCTAGAGCCTCCATTCTCCACCTTAGTCTCTCCTCCAGGTCTTGATTGACAGGGCCAGGCAGCGCTGCGTCTGTCTGCCAGCCCTGTGCTCGGATGTAGTCTCGCGCCGTTACGAACTCAGCGCAGGCGCGGTGAGGAACCTGGCAGCCGACGAGCGTCTCCTCACCGCGCCTGCGCTGAGTTCAGAACAGCGCGAGATTTCATCCGAGCACAGGGCTGGCAGACAGATGCAAGCGCTGCCTGGCCCTGTCAATCAAGACCTGGAGGAGGAGACCAAGGTGGAGAATGGAGGCTCTAGGAGCAGGAACAACGCCCTGCTCCTAGAGCCTCATTAGCATATTATAAAAGTTCGATTTTTAGGTTTATGCGGGCACTGAGAAAAGTAAGAATAGGCTAGTTAGGTTTAGCTGACATTAGCACATCGCTAATGTCAGCTAACTTCATAGGGTTAAAACTGGTGACAGAAACCCTTTAAAGGATGCTAACAACAGAGCACAGTGTGAAGAAATCATAGGCAAGTCTGTCTGCTGCCCCTGAGATCTGCCAGCAAATGATTGTTTATCTAAAATACATTATATATACTGTATTTATCCATCTGTAATATTTCCAGTGATAATTAATCAAAGGACATAATAACATTAGAGCCACCTAGGTTTGTAGACACTGTATGTTATATGCAATCATGTCATTATTAGCCAGATTGAATCACTATAGTTTATGTGGGTATTTAAGTACAGAATAGTATATACGGATTAGTAATCGTATTAGGTTGTAAATACTGTAAAACTAGTTAGCACTTGGATATGATAAAGAAATTGGTGTGAAACTGAGTGAAGTTTCATCTGGTGAACTTGGAAATAATAGGCATGTTCTAAGGACCATCATTCGCCTCTTTTCTTGTGGGTACATTATTTCTTTCATTACGGTCTGAATGTGAGCTTTAGGCTGAAAAATAATGTTTTCTCATCCTTTTTATAAAAGGAGTGTCTCTTTTTACTATTGTGACAATTACTTCCCACTGGAGACCTGAGGACTGCTTTGCATCTTTTTGTTCACCCCCTTTTGTCTATGAGAAAATGAAAGTATATAGTTGAATAGCACATTTTTCTTTGACAGATGAAGTCAAATTGCAGATGTAAAGTAAAAAAAAATACCTATTTTTACTCCTTTGTCAGCCCAGTGATACTTGAAAATGATCAGGACAGACTGTGCACAGTGGAGCAAGTGTAAGGTAACTGTATCTCCTCGGTGTGTGTCTTGTATAAGCAGCACCTATTTTTTTTTTTTTAACTCTTCAGGATACAGGCAGTTTTCAGCTAAAAATGTACCTACATTTTTTTTCAAAAAAGTTTGCATAACGGCTGTGCATAACTGGGAAGGAACAGGTATTTTTTTTGGCTTTCCGAATGTCTTCCTCAGCCATTTTATTCCCTGTTTAGCTACACAGCTCGATGCATTTCTCTCACAAGCAGTGCGTGTCTCCCTTCTAAGGAATCTGCCACTACTGTACTGCTGTGATGTCACTTTCCTTACTTTCCACTATATTTGTATTCTTCTAGGGAGCTCAGAAGGTTGATAGTAACATAGTTTATAAGGCTGAAAAAAGACAACTGTCCATCTAGTTCAGCCTGTTATGCTGCAAGTTGATCCAGGGGAAGGCAAAACAAAGGAGTTTCTCTGCTCGTCAGAGGCTGTGTAGGGGCAGCTCAGGCGCTCAGCTAGCTCTAACATGCCCCCATTTCCTGTGAACCATCTCTGTTACTAGAGATGGATCTAGCCTAACAGGAAGTGGACTGCAATCTATGTGTAAAATGAGTCCCCTAGTGGCCACAACTTTATACCTTTTTTAGGTGGATACAGGTGATCTAATTACATCATTCTCTATTAAAATAAATTGAAAAATGACTGTTCTGGCATAGTTTTCTTTTTTTTTTTTATGGCATGTACTTGATGTGGTAAATCATATGATAATTCTATAGAGCTAGTCGCTATGGATGCGGCGATATCTAATATATATTTTTTCTTGTTTTTTACAGTTGTAAGTGGCTTGATTAAAGGTAATACTTGAACTTTTATTTTTATAAAACCCTTTTTTTTTTAACGTTTTTATTTAAGTCCGACTTTTGGACTTAAGCTTTTGAGGGTCTGTTTCCTATTTCAATGCAGTACAATACATGCTGTATTGTTCGGCACAGAAACTGTCAGTTTCACATTGAAAGTTGTCTATGAGACAGAGCTTGGGGACTGGGCCTCATAGTCTTCCATACATGTTAGGTCTGGAGGCCTATGTAAGGCTTCCTGACGCTGTGCCAAAGATCGGTATGCCGTGATCGAATTGCAGGGAGCTGATGGAGGGAAAGATGGTTCTTCGTCTTTCTGTAAACTCCCTAGATGCTGCAGTCAGCATTAACCGTAGTATCTAAGGCGTTAATCTGCTGGAATCAGAGTTTTCAGCAATACCAGATGCAGACAATCAGGTAATTATTGAGGCGTTATGCCATTATTGATTTAAAAAATGAAAATTAGACATTGCATAGTACATGCCATTCTTTTTCTAACAAATCTAGAGCAAGCCCTGTACCTCACATGGAACCAGATATCCCTCCATTCAATGCTCCAATTGTTCTGCTAGATTTCTTTCAGGCTTGCGGCTCCGGGTGTGTGTCCTTTCTGCTGTAGCTGTTCCCTTTAACTGCCACAGCTTCTAACAGATGATATGACTGGTGACAGGTGAAGATTTAAACTAAGCAGGTGCAACCACCTCAGTGAGGTGGACAAGAAATAAGGAAAAGAACAAACAGGTGGTGCTATACAGATACATTTTATTAAATAGTTCAATGGCTGTACTAAATTTTTCGCTACCCACAATTACAAAAGTATTCAGATCCAGTTGCTGGTTTTAAAAATCTATAACATTTTTTGTGACACAATCCATTTAAAGGGGTTGTCCAGTCATATATATTGATGACCTTTCGTCAGGATATTTGATCGGCGGTGATCCGATGCCTGGCCTCCCCGCCAATCAGCAGTTTGAGGAGACGGTAGTGCTCCGTGCGAGCACTGCTTCCTTTTCATTACACTACACTTCATCTCCTGTGGAGCGGTGTCATAGTGTAATTACAAGTACTCACTCCATGTAAGTGAATGAAGCAAGTACTTTACACTGCACTTCCAAGACAACATGCAGTGTAATAAAGAGGAAGCAGCGTTTGCATGGAGCGCCGCCTCCTCCTCAAACAGCTGATTGGTGGGGGTCCTGGGTGTCAGACCCCCGCCAATTAGATATTAATAACCTATCCAGAGGATAGTAAGAAGATAACAGCAGCGGCAGCACTTCCCATTGTCTTCTTTATTAGGACTTCACAGCATACATAAAAACAGCAACGTTTCGGCTGCAACCAGCCTTTGTCGTGCTTGACAAAGGCTGGTTGAAGCCGAAACGTTGCTGTTTGTATGTATGCTGTGAAGTCCTAATAGAGAAGACAATGGAAAATGCTGCCGCTTTTCCTTTTCGATCATCTTTGTATTGGATGGCCGCTTGGATCTACGGCTAATGTGTGCTGTTGCATTCCATTGGAGTCATATGGACCTATGAGTGCTGCTCTTACCTATTGATGTGACTATCCAGAGGATAGGTCAACCGTATATATGGCAGGACAACTCCTTTAAGTGTAACCTTGTCATTTAAATCCCTGTTCTTTCTATGCTTAGTCCTACCAGTGCGTGACCGCTATCTCTATCTGTACAATTATACAGGAAAGGATGACAGTCCCTTAGTAGGATGGCCCGCTGGACTCCCAAACAAAGAAAGAGTGGATGTTTAAATAAATAAAATACAAGTTAGAGATAACAAATAGTAAAGGGTTACAGTGGCTCAGCTGTCGCAGAAACATAGGACAGTTGCTCTCTCCTATGGCAACACCCAATGCCAGTTTTAAATGGTAAAGAAGATAAATAGAAGGAGGGAACTCAATTATCCGGTAGAAGGATATGTATAAATAGTTCAATATTTATTTTTATAAAAAAGTAACTGAATACACAGTAATAGCCGGCTTTGGATAGATTAAGATAAAAAATAGAATATAGTGGATAAAAATAAAGAATAGAGCAACCAACCAAAGAAATATAAAAATAGTTAAATATAAAAAATATGCAATACACAGAGTAACTGTACGAATCTAGACAATAAGATATAGTTCATAAAGCCTATCAATTCTACTGATCCAACAGAGAGTTTGTTCGTGATAGATTACTGTGTCCATAAATTGTCCCAGAAGGAAATATATTAGTAGATGCTTTTTTCCAATGTTTTTCTCCACAGTGTGTACCAATGAGTTTTTTATTCCAGCAAAAGCGTATTGCGCAATGTCTCTGTGTCATATAACTAAGGGTACTTTCACACTAGCGTTTTGGATTCCGTTTGTGAGATCTGTTTCATGGCTCTCACAAACGGTCCAAAACGGATCAGTTAACCCCCAATGCATTCTGAATGGATAAGGTTCCGATAAACTATAAGGAAAAAAATAGAATATGTAAAAAACTAATAAAAACTGCCAAACTAGAGACCGAGAGATTAATTGCCAAAGAGAGCAAAACTAACCCTAAAATGTTTTTCAATTATATAAATGGTAAAAAATATAAATCTGAAGGAGTCGGCCCTCTACATAGCAATGAGGGGGGAGTTGCAGAAAGCGACGAGGATAAAGCTAAGCTATTAAATATTTTCTTCTCCACTGTTTTCACTGAGGAAAATAAACTGTCAGATGAAATGCAAAATGTAAAAGTAAATTCCCCTTTAAAAGTGCCCTGTCTGACCCAGGAAGAAGTACAGCAGCGACTTAAAAAGATTAAAATATACAAATCGCCAGGACTGGATGGCATACACCCCCGTATCCTAAGGGAATTAAGTGATGTCCTAGCCAGATCCTTATTTTTGATATTCACGGACTCTATACTGACAGGGAATGTTCCACCAGACTGGCATATAGCAAATGTGGTGCCAATATTCAAAAAGGGTCCAAAACAGAGCCTGGAAATTATAGGCCGGTAAGTTTAACATCTGTTGTGGGTAAACTGTTTGAAGGTTTTGTAAGAGATGCTATCTTGGAGTATCTCAATGAAAATAAGCAAATAACGCCATATCAGCATGGCTTCATGAGGGATCGGTCATGCCAAACTAATTTAATCAGTTTCTATGAGGAGGTAAGTTCTAGACTTGACCGGGGTGAATCAGTGGATGTCATATATCTGGACTTCTCCAAAGCATTTGACACTGTACCACACAAAAGGTTAGTATATAAAATGAGAACACTTGGACTAGGAGAACATATCTGTAAGTGGGTAAGTAACTGGCTCAGTAATAGAAAACAGAGAGTGGTTATTAACGGTACACACGCAGATTGGGTCACTGTGGGGTACCCCAGGGGTCAGTATTGGGCCCTATTCTCTTCAATATATTTATTAATGATCTTGTAGAAGGCTTGCACAGTAAAATATAAATTTTTGCAGATGACACTAAACTGTGTAAAGTAATTAACACTGAAGAGGACAGTTTTCTGCTACAGAGGGATCTGGATAGATTGGGGGCTTGGACAGAGAAATGGCAGATGAGGTTTAACACTGACAAATGTAAAGTTATGCACATGGGAAGGAATAATGCAAGTCACCCGTACATACTAAATGGTAAAACACTCAGTAACACTGACATGGAAAAGGATCTAGGAATTTTAATAAATAACAAACTAAGCTGTAAAAACCAGTGTCAGGCAGCTACGGCCAAGGCCAATAAGATAATGGGTTGCATCAAAAGGGGCATAGATGCCCGTGATGAGAACATAGTCCTACCACTTTACAAATCACTAGTCAGACCACACATGGAGTACTGTGTACAGTTCTGGGCTCCTGTGAACAAGGCAGACATAGCAGAGCTAGAGAGGGTTCAGAGGAGGGCAACTAAAGTAATAACTGGAATGGGGCAACTACAGTACCCTGAAAGGGTATCAAAATTAGGGTTATTCACTTTAGAAAAAAGACGACTGAGGGGAGATCTAATAACTATGTATAAATATATCAGGGGTCAGTACAGAGATCTCTCCCATCATCTATTTATCCCCAGGACTGTGACTGTGACGAGGGGACATCCTCTGCGTCTAGAGGAAAGAAGGTTTGTACACAAACATAGAAAAGGGTTCTTCACGGTAAGAGCAGTGAGACTATGGAACTCTCTGCCTGAGGAGGTGGTGATGGTGAGTACAATAAAGGAATTCAAGAGGGGCCTGGATGTATTTCTGGAGCGTAATAATATTTCAGGCTATAGCTACTAGAGATAGGTCGTTGATCCAGGGAATTGTTCTGACTGCCTGATTGGAGTCGGGAAGGAATTTTTTCCCCTTAAGTGGGGAAAATTGGCTCTACCTCACAGGGGTTTTTTGCCTTCCTCTGGATCAACTTGCAGGAAACAGGTCGAACTGGATGGACAAATGTCTTTTTTCGGCCATATACTATGTTACTATGATCTGTTCAGAATGCATCAGTTAGGCTCTATTCCGTTTTGGAGGTGGACACGAAAACGCAGCTTGCAGCATTTTGGTGTCCGTCTGAAGAGGCGGAGCTTAACAGTTCTGAACGGATACAAACGTTTGCATTAGAGGTGCGGATCCGTCTGTGCAAATAAACAGACGGATCCGCACCAACGCAAGTGTGAAAGTACCCTTGCGATTTGCGTATGGAGATATCAGCAGGATTCATATGTATCCAACTTAGTTCACAAAAATTATATTAACAGCGTGTGGGGCCCGTTTAACTGCACAGGGCCAATGAATAATAGTTCTGTGTGGGGCCCACTTAACTCGTAAATCCCATATATGTCAATAATGCCATGTGGAGCCCGTTTCTCCCCACAGGGTTAGAAGATATAAACAGTTCTATGTGAGTCACTATGTGACTTACCACATTGAATTCTTCATATATTTGATGTTCGATACTGGCAGATGAAAGGAATGGCTTAGATATGTTACGTTGCCAGTCGCAGGTAATAGCTTTGTATTCGAGTTGATCTTGGCAGCCTCCAGCAATGTCCGAGTCTCTCGCTTGTTCAGCATTCCACGTGTCTTGGGACCGGCTGTATTTCCTCGTTGGATGGTTAGGTCAGCTGTTTATTGCCGACTCCGGAGCGCTCCTGTTCAATGGGGATGAATGAATATTATTCAATTATTCAATGTTCAACGTGCATAATATCCTCCGTACTGTCCCCTAAACCATACGCATTTCAGGGTACTCTTGCTCCTTCATCAGTGGTAGACCCTACAATAGTCTGGATCCTCTTTATAGGTGATCTTTAATTGGGATTCCTTCAGAAACAGCAACATAACTATTATTCATTGGCCCTGTGGAGGTAAACGGGCCCCACACGCTGTTAATATAAATTTTATGAACTAAGTTGGATGCATATGAATCCTGCTGACATCTCCATACGCAAAGTGTAAGTTATATGACACAGATACATTGCGCAATGCGCTTTTTCTGGAATAAAAAACTCATTGGTACACACTGGAGAAAAACATTGGAAAAAAGCATCTACTAATATATTTCCTTCTGGGACAATTTATGTACACAGCAATCTATCACGAACATACTCTCTGTCTG
Source organism: Bufotes viridis (assembly GCA_033119425.1). Taxonomy (NCBI): domain Eukaryota; kingdom Metazoa; phylum Chordata; class Amphibia; order Anura; family Bufonidae; genus Bufotes; species Bufotes viridis. The sequence continues at coordinate 115,005,430 of CM065593.1, read as the reverse complement.
ATCACTAGAATTGATAGGCTGTATGAACTATATCTTATTATCTAGATTTGTACAGTTACTCTGTATTGCATATATTTTTATGTTTAACAATTTTTATATATCTTAGGTTGGTTGCTCTATTCTTTATTTTTATCCACTATATTCTGTTTTTAATTATTTTTTATCTTAAAGCGGACCGTTCATGTGAAAAAAAAATAAAAATGAACTTAGTATCATGATATGGAGAGCGGCGCCCAGGGATCGCACTGCACTTACTATTATCCCTGGGCGCCAATCCATTCTTCCGCCATGTCCTCCGGTATCTTTGGTAACTTGTTCTACTGGGAGGATTCTGCCCTTTTTGTGTTTATTTAGTTCATACTTTTTTTCACATAAAAGGTCCTCTTTAATCTATCCAAAGCCGGCTATTACTGTATATTCAGTTACTTTTTTATATAACTAATTATTGAATTATTTATACATATCCTTCTACCAGATAATTGAGTGCCCTCCTTCTATTTATCTTCTTTACCAACATCCAAGTTATACTGAACCCTTTCCCACAAAACTCCTCCTGCTCAATAGCTTTTTTCCCTACAGCGGACGCTAAGTGTTCAGATGTAGCTTCTACCAGCAATTAGGGTGATCATCCTAACCTCTTTGTTGTAAAAAGGTAGTGTCTCCGTGAGATAAGCAATTTCATAAAATAGATAACATTCCTACAATTACGTTTTCAAACTATTAGCAATAAAAAGTTGAAATGTAGACTATCGTCTTATGTTTTCAGAGATGTTTTGTGCATCCTCGGTGTTTGTGCACTTATCATATTCTCATGAATTAGTGATGTTCTCTTTATGGTGGTGTTTGTCAGATAATCCCATGTGGCTCACTTTTAGTGATTATTACATTTCATAAATTTTTAATTGAATAGATTATCTTCTGACAAATTTCTACATAGCACTTCCCAACTGTAAATAGTGAAAGATAAACTAACTGTTATAATTTACACTACTAATATTTCTAGAGAAAGAAAATTAATTTGCATCAAAGGTATTATTTTTAACAGTAAATCTCTAGTGAACCTTCTTTTCTAAGCAGAATTCTGATAATAGAGCAGCAAAGCCGCGCAGTTTTCAAATTTTCATTGGCCAGGCGCACCAGGCAGACACCAGGAAACAATAGCAGCCTGCACCTGCTGCTCCTTAGAAAGAACACAGGATACTGAATAATGGAAATATGTTAGACAGTTATTGGTTTAGTGATGGTATGATGTGTATTTCAGTGCTGCCATGGCAATTTGTAAGAAAAGTATTTATCTTCATATTTATTTTTCATGGTGCTTGCCAGTGACATGTAGATTAGTAGAAGGACACATTATAATTTAACGACCAGGGACCTTTGCATCATTTTTCTTATAATTATTGAATTGCATGTATTTTTATATCAATACATTTTTCTAATAGGCTTTTATTAGACCCGTTGCTTTGTTTGGCTTCTACATTTGGCTGTATGTATACATAGCCAGCTGCTGAAAGACATTGTGTCATACAGTATAATACACTGCAATGCTCTGCAGTACTGTGTGTGTGTGGGGGACGGGAAGAGACAGAAGGAGCCCTCTCCTTATGACTGATCACTTAGAGGCCACATTTGCTACTAAATGCATCAATTAAAGGGTTAAGGGGCTGGGATCAGAGTCCTCTTCAATCTTGGCCGATGTAGTGGGAGCCTGGCTGTCAGCCACTGTGCCCCCGAGGTAATTATTGGGCATGTCTCCTGTGACCTAAATGTACGGTATTCTGAGAGAAGTATACCTGGCAGATGAGAAATAAGACTTACCTAAGTGTGAAAGTAGACTTTTTGCCTAATCCGGGAGGGATCAGCAAAAATGCTTCAATTACTGATAATACAACCGTCTGCATCTGTTATGAATGATCTGGTTGTATTATCTTTAACATAGCATGATGGATCCGTCATGAACACCATTGAAAGTCAATGCGGAACAAATAGTTTTCTATTGTGTCTGAGAAAACGGATCCGTCCCCGTTGACTTCAGCAAATAGCATTTACCATGTAGATAAAGTTAATACAAGCCACTTACTAATGCAATGTGATTGTCCATGTGGCTTCCTTTGCTGGCTTGATTCATTTTACCATCACATTATAGACTGACCGTTTCCATGGTTACAACCACCCTGCAATCCATCAACGGTGGCCATGCTTGCACACTATAGGAAAAAGCACTAGCCTATGCGCTCTTCCATGGTCTAGGCCACCAGAGAGGTCGGCGCTTTTTCCTATAGTGTGCAAACACGACCAACACTGATGGATGGCAGGGTGGTCATAACCATGGAGACGAGCAGTGTATAATGTGATGAAAAAACTAATCCAGCCAGCAGAGGAAGCAATATGGATAAAAACAATACATTAGTAAGTGCTTGTATTAACTTTCTCTACATAATAAATGCCACTTGCTGGAGCAAGGGAGGACATTTTTGGCAGCCTGAAGTTAATGGCCTGTAAGAAACAGATTTTCTCTCTGGAAACCAGTTGGTAGCATAGATAAAAAAAGCTTTAGGGGTATTGGGGATGACAATGGAGTTTTTTTTATCCACTGGTAGTTTAAGGACTTGGGTTCACAACCATTTTATGAAAGAGCAGTTCCTCCACCACAAATATTAGAATATGTGTACTAGTAGGTGAAGGTACTGAAAAAAAAGAAAGAAAGAAATATAGGATTAAAGTGAAAAAAAAGTTTCCTGACTTTATTTTCATAGACATTGTCTTTGATTCTGAAAATGTGCAAAAGTCAGAGACCCTTTTTGTCGTTTTACTGTTAGTAGTAATGGATGAAAAGCAAAAAATCAGTTTTGTCAGAAAAATAGCAAAAAGCTGAATAGGCTGCATGCGCTGTTAGCTCAGATAGTCCATCATCCGATTTGTTTAGTTCTTCTGGCTCCTTGAGATTTGAAAAATTTGTTTTCAGCTGTGCATCCTTGTGCACAACAACATGATGTACCATAATTTTTTGCAGTTTTCCTCAGTACTTCAAGTTGTGAGTTGTAGGTCACTGCCAGAGGTACAAAGTGGTTCTCTTCTTACTTGCATTGGGAAAGTTGACTTCTCAGTATCCTGGGGGCTCTTGTGATTTGATCTTCAATTGAAGCAGGATGATAACCCTGATTTAAAGATGTCATTTTCATTCCTGCCTAGTGGGTTGGAACAGGTGCCGTTATGTCTATTCAAATGCCAATATCTGCATTTAAATAGTTAAAGGGGTTGTGCAACGATTTATATTGATAACCTTTCCTCAGGATAGGTCTGTGGGGGTCTGACATCCAGAACCTTGCCAATCAGCTGTTTGATGAGGAGGTGGCGCTCCATGTGAGTGCTTCTTCTGGGTCATTACACTACACGTCATCTCCTGTGGAGTGAGTACTTGAATGCAGAGAGTACTTGTCATTACACTGCACGTCCGAGATGCCTTATTTTTCAAACAGCTGATCAGTGGGGGTGCCAGGTGTCCGACCCCCACATATTGGATATTGATGATGTATCCAGAGGATAGGTCATCAATATAAATTTGCTGAACAACCCCTTTAAGGGTTAGGTTGATGGTGGGATGAAATTAATTGAATTGCTCATGGAATTTTATTAGTTCAAGTTTAGAGTCAGTCCAGATGATTAGAATATGTTTGATGTCCAAATGTTTGATGGGACAGGATACCAAGGAATGGTCTGCATATTGTGGTGCCATTTCACTGCCCATGGTGGTTCCAGTGCATTGTACTGTAGATATGTCTCTTTTGTCAAAAACAGAATCATTGTGGAAGAGAATGAATTTAGTGAGTTGCAGCACAGAATTTGCGGCAATCCCTTTAGCAAGCTGTTAATCTGTCATTTTGTGGGTTATTGGAATATAAGGATTCCACATCCATGGTGGCCAAGATGGTACCTTTAGGAAGGGACTATGTATGACAGTTTGTTCAATAAGTCTGTGGCAAAACTCTTATTTTATTTTTCTTAATGGGATCAATAAACTAGTTTTCTTCTGGCTGACACAGTGCCAGACTTGTTAGCATAATGTATTGCACACAGATGGAACTAAAAAATCTTCTAAAGAAACTGGCACTTTTGGGTGACATTTTTCTTTGTAACTTCATGCAAGAAGGAATACTTAAAGCGTTGTTCTGGTAGTTACAGTGCTAGGCTATCTCCTGAACTCCCATAGAAATGAATGAAGCGTGCACATGTATGTGCAACCAGCTGCTCTATTATTTTCAGGGGAGCTGCAGGGGGTACTGGGGCCCCGTTCTCATGATTAGTGGAAGGCCTACTGCTGGGATAGGGGATAGCTTGTAACAACTAGAATGCCCCTTTAACTTCAAAAGGACTTTTCCTAAAGCATCTTATCTTGCACACTGACAACACTCCTTAAGCACAATGTTTGTGCTACAGGACTTCTGAAAGACTGCTGAACCACCTTATTCATGTCTTCTGCAGCTCCAAGAAAAAGACCCAAATGGACATACAAATGCTTAAGGGCAAATTCATAGAGAATTTGGTACTGAAAATACAACAATATTATACAACACTGCAACTATGCAGCTTTATCAAGAAAGCATGAGATAATGAAGAACCATGACTCTTATCAAGTAGCCGTGTCTCTTTTCCAGGCCTGCACTGAAATGCTCATTATGATAATTCTCTGCAACCACTTACTTTTAGCTCATGAGTAACACACCACTTAAATCAGCTTGTCTGTCACATGCTGCTATCAGTGAGAGCAACATAAAGTTGACGACAGGTTCCATTAAAAGACACATTCACCAAGCTATTTTTGTTGTTTTTCGACTGTCCATTTATTACACCATGTCTGTGCACTTTTGTATATACAGTATATTGTTGCTTCTTCAGACATTTTGTTATATTATACCTGATGATGAGAGCTAAGTTGTCTCTAAACTTGCTATGTCATTGTGTCTGTTGATTTAAAGGCATTAAAAGGTATCTTTCCAGCAAGACTGTTATTTTGTTTCTCTGAATGAGAGCAATAAACCATTTTTCTACTGCCTGACATAGTACAAGACTTTCTTTTGTTTTTTAACTGGTAAACATAGTTTGAGGGCCAAGCACGATGCCACATTTTTTCTTTGGGAAATGGTACTGATGTAAAGGTCATCAGTATTAAAGGGGTTCTTCTAGCTTTTAATATTGATGACCTATCCTCAGGATAGGTCATAATCAATATCAGATCGGCTGGGATCTGACACCCGACACCCCTGCCAAACAGTTGTATGAAGGGAAAGTGCACGCAGTTCGCATGTGCCATCTCCGTTTTCTTTTCCTGCTCGCTGCTGCTATGTCTATGGCAAAGCAGCAGCGAGCAGAAAGAGTGACAGAGAACCCCTTAAGGACACGGCCATATTTCACCTTAAGGACCAGGCCATTTTTTGCAAATCTAACCAGTGTCACTTTATGTGGTGATAACGTTAAAACACTTTTACTTATCCAGGCCATTCTGAGATGTTTTTTTTTATCACATATTGTACTTCATGACACTGGTAACATTTTGTCAAAAAAGTGCATTTTTTTTGTATAAAAAAATACTAAATTTACCAATTTTCAAGTTTCAATTTCGCCACTTCTATAATACATAGTAATGCCTCCAAAAATAGTTATTACTTTACATTCCCCAAATGTCTACGACATGTTTGGATCATTTTGGGAATGCCATTTTATTTTTTGGGGACGTTACAAGGCTTAGAAGTTTAGAAGCAAATCTTGAAAATTTTTCAAAAATTTCAAAAACCCACTTTTTAAGGATCAGTTCAGGTCTGAAGTCACTTTGTGAGGCTTACATAAAAGAAACCACCCAAAAATGACCCCATTCTAGAAACTACACCCCTCAAGGTATTCAAAACTGATTTTACAAACATTGTTAACCCTTTAGGTGTTCCACAACAGTTCATGGCAATTGGGCATAACATTTCAGAATTTCGATTTTTTTTGGCAAATTTTCCATTTGAATCCATTTTTTCCAGGAACAAAGCAAGGGTTAACAGCCAAACATAACCCAATATTTATTGCCCTGATTCTGTAGTTTGCAGAAACACCCCATATGTGGTTGTAAACTGCTGTATCGCCAAACGGCAGGGCATAGAATGAAGGGGCCATATGGTTTTTGGAAGTCAAATTTTGATGGACTGGTTTATTTACACCATGGCTCATTTCAAGCCCCCGATGAGCCCCTAGAGTAGAAACTCCAAAAAAGTGACCCCATTTTGGAAACTACTGGATAAGGTGGCAGTTTTGGTGGTATTATTTTTAAGGTACATATGATTTTTGGTTTCTCTATAATACATTTTTGTGAGACAAGGTAATAAAAAATAGAAATTCTGAAATTTCATCTCCATTTGCCATAAACTCTTGAGGAACACCCAAAGGGTTAGCAAAGTTTGTAAAATCTGTTTTAAATAGTTTCTTATATGGGGTCACTTTTAGGGAGTTTCTACTCTAAGGGAGCATCAGGGGGGCTTCAAATGGGACATGATTAAAATTGGGGGTGCAGGGGTGCATATGACTTTTTAATCGCTTGCTGTTACACTTTTTGTGATGTTAGGTGACAAAAAACAGCCTTTTACAGTATTTTTTATTTTTTTTGCGGTGTCCACCTGAGGGGTTAGTTCATGTGTTATTGGCCTCATGCACACGACCGTTGTTTGTTTCCGCGTCCGTTCCGTTTTTTTTCACGGATAGGATGCTTCCCCATTCATTTCAATGGGTCCGTCAAAAAATGCGGATGGTCAACCGTTTTCCTTCCGCTTCCGTGATCCATGTTTTCATTCCGTCAAAAAAATAGTGCATGTCCTATTTTTTTCACGGTCGCGGACAAGGATAGGCATTTTTACAATGATCTGCCATAAAAATCGGATCCGTCAAAAAAAACGGTCCGTCATCCGTTTTTTTTTGACGGACGCGAAATTTCAAGGAGGAGCGGACGCGGAGGCAGGCAACGGTCGTGTGCATGAGGCCATTTTTATAGTTCAGGTTCTAACGGACTCGCGATACATAATATATCTACTATTTATTTATTTATTTATTTATTTAGGTTTTACGCAATCATATAATTTTTTAAACAAAAAAAAAATCATGTTTTAGTGTCTGCATAGCCTGAGAGCCATAATTTTTTTTATTTTTTAGGCGATTTTCTTAGGTAAGGTATCATTTTTTTGTGGGACGAGGTGATGGTTTGATTAGTACCATTTGGGTGTAGATACAACTTTTTTGATCACTTTAAGTAACTTTTTGGGGAAGTGAGGTGAGCAAAATTTCAATTTTATCATAGTTTTTTTTTATTTTTAATGATGTTCACCGTGCGGGGAAGTAAACCCATTTTATAGATCAGGTCGTTATGGACACGGTGATATATAACATGTGAAGTGTATTTTAAATTTTATTAGTGATAAATATGTTTTTTATTTTTACCTTTTTTCACTTTTTTTAAAATTTTTTAACCCAGACCCACTTGGTTCTTGAATATTCAGTGGATCTGGTGTCTGTATAATACAGTACAGTACATTAAATAATGTACTGTGTTTTTTACTTGACACTTAGTCTGATCAGACTTTTGCCTTTAGCAAAAGTCTGAGAGTTCTGTTACCATGGGAAGCAGGACGTCTTTGAAGGCGTCCTGTTGCCATGGTTACCCTCCTCCACTGCTATAACAGAGCAGTGGAGGATAGGGAGGAAGGGAAGCTGGGGACTGGAGCTAGGGGGGCTGCACCAGGCACAGCAGCCCCCCACAGCAGCTCCCTCTTAACCCCTTCCATACAGCGGTCCCTACGGACCGCGGCATGAAAGGGGTTAAAAGGCTGACATCCATGCCTGCACGGATGTCAGCCGTTACAAGCAGAGTAAATGTAAAGCAACCAGCACTCGCTGAGGTGCACACTGCCCGGGAAGGGAGCGCACTCCACCAAAATCAAAAAAGGGACCATGGTTATGGGACCATCCTTAAATATGGAATAAAATTAAGTTTACCCGCATGAAGACATGACTGCTGGGAGCCCTCCTTTTTTGTTACAAGCAGAGTGTCAGCAATGTGCTGACACTCTGCTTGCCAAGCTCGGCCATCCTGAAATTGAGCGGAGGGGCGGGCAGAGGATCGCGCGACCTCCCGCACCGCCTGCAAGAGTCCCCCCCCTCCCCGCGCCGCCCATCACAATGTGTATATATACACAATGTTATATATATATATATATATATATATATATAATATATGTAAATACAATCCACAGTGTTTTCCTATTCGTAAGAGTAATTAAATGTTAGTTTAAATTAGACTGTAAAAAGCGCTGTAGGGCTGGATTGGGTCATGTGATCGCAACGTCAGCGATCACATGACCATTGCCATGGAAACCAGCAACACAAGTGGTCACATGACGGGAGTGGAGAAGGGAAAGGGGAAGAGCTAAAGGAACTGCCGCTCTGGCCAATGAAATTTTGTCACATGTGGGTCACGTGGTATGTTCCGGTCACGTGACTCAAGGGCCGGGACTGAATGTATTCAGCATGCAAAAAAAGGCCGTGGGTGGTGCCTGGAGTCACGTGATGCATTGTCAAGGAGAGAACAACGATCATCCTGTTTCCAGTCACCGCAGCCTAAGTAACTTACATTACTAGGAGCAAAGGGGTGCGAAAGTACTAAAGGGGACCGCTATGGGGACTCGTTTTGCAAACCTTTTTATTGGTATTTTTGAGGAATCCTACATATACAAGTCACACTATTGGGAAGAAAACATTATATACTGCATGCGCTATATTCACGATTCATTTGCAGAGGGGACCCAAAAAATATTGAAGGTTTCAATATCCCTCTCAGGGACCTACAGTTCCCAAAAAATAGAATTTCTGGACCTTGAGTTATCCTCCAAAGGAAAAGAAAAATGTTCTTTAAAAAAGGTGATGGCAACAGCTATTTGAACTACACCAGCACATATTTTAAGAAATGGAAGCAAAATATACCCTTCAGCCAATTCAAAAGAATAAGAAGAAGTTGCACACTGGAGGAAGACTTTAAACCACAAAGTAAAATATTATTAACAATATTCCAAGAAAAGGGCTATCTTAAGAATATAATCACTGTGGCACAGGATAAGGCAACTGGACTAACAAAGGTAGAGTGTCTGGAACCTAAACAAGAACAAACTAATGCTCTGGAGAACTATCAGTGTAACTTTATCACCACATTCAACCAAAGACATAATGTGATCAGATCTGATTTGGGTATACATTGGCATATTTTAGGGAAGGACCCCATTCTCAATAAATTGATTCCAAAAGCACCCCAACTGACGTATATAAGGGCCCGTACCCTAAAAAACATACTAGCCCCAAGTAAGATCAGGGGCAATGCAAGCCAAAAAGACATTGGAAATAAGAGGAAACAAAACGTCAGCAGAAGATGTAGACAATCCAGATGCCTATGTTGTCCAATGATCTGCCAAACAGAATGTTTTCAGAACAAGAGTGATAGGATATCTTACTCCATTCTGGGGAAATTGGATTGCAATTCAACTCATGTGATCTATATACTTGAATGCCCCTGTAATCAGATATACGTTGGGAGAATAATGCAAACGCAAATGCAAATCTTTTTATGTTTTTTAATGTACCGTATTTTTTTGCTTTATAAGATGCACCCCCCCCCCCTCAAAAAGTGGGGGGGAAATGGCAGTGTGCCCTTAAAACGAACACTGATACTTGGCCTCCTGCCCCGTCTACCTGCCCCTCCCACTTTATGAATGAAGCAGGCATGCAGGAATGAAGCAGGCAGGCATGTTGAGCTTAAGCTGCTGGCGCGGCGGTGAGTCTGCATTCCACCGTAGTTAGTAAGTACTACAGCAGGGTTTGGGCAACTTTTACAAAGATTAAGCTTTACATGAATACTGTATACTTTACAGCTGTGTGTGGGGCTGGTGTATTAGAGTAGAGTCACTGCAGTGTCCCCGCCTCTTCCTTCCGCACTGATACATCACTAGAAGACACTTATGGGGATCTGTGTATGACACTTATGGGGATATCTGTGGATGGCACTTATGGGGGTCTGTGGATGGCATTTATGGAGATATCTGTGGATGACACTGTTATGGGGGGATCTGTGGATGACACATATATAGCATATTTGACTTAAAGTTACTTTTATTCAACCAGCAAGTAATTTTTTGACGGGAAATGACATAGGTGTCTCCCAAAAGATAATAAGACGATGTACAAGAGGCATTATTGTGGAAAAAAACAAAAACATTTCTCAGCTTTTATTTACATTTGAGCAAAAAGTGTCCAGTCCAAAATTATTCATACCCTTCTCAATAATCAATAGAAAAGCCTTTATTGGCTATTACTGCAATCAAACGCTTCCTATAATTGCAGACCAGCTTTTTGCATGTCTCCACAGGTATTTTTGCCCATTCATCTTTAGCAATGAGCTCCAGATCTTTCAGGTTGGAGGGTATTCTTGCCATCACCCTGATATTTAGCTCCCCCCACAGATTCTCAGTCAGATTCAAGTCTGATGGCTGGGCCACTCCAAAATGTTAATGTTGTTGTTTGATAACCATTTCTTTACCACTTTTGCTGTGAGTTTTGGGTCATTGTCATGCTGAAATGTCCACTGGTGCCCAAAGCCAAGTTTCTTTGCAGACTACCTGATGTTGTCGTTGAGAATCTTCATGTATTGCTCTTTTTTCATGGTGCTGTTTACTGAGATTAGTTTCTCTGGTCCACTGGCTTAAAAACACCCCCAAAGCAGTAGGTTCCCACCACCATGTTTGACAGTGGGGATGGTGTTCTTTGGGTTGAAGGCTTCTCCTTTTTTGACGCCAAATGAAGGAAACATCATTGTGACCAAACAATTCAATTTTTGTTTTATCTGACCATAACACAGAAGACCAGAAGTCGTCTTCTTTGTCCAGATGAGCTTTTGCAAAGGCCAGCGAGCTTTTGTGTGCCTTATCTGGAGAAGTGGCGTCCTCCTTGGTCTGCATCAGTGGAACCCAGCAGTGTGCAGTGTCCATTGGATTGTCTGCCTTGAGACATTGCCACCAGCAGAGGCCAGATTCACCAGGATGGCCTTGATGGTGATCCTTGGATTCTTTTTCACCTCTCTAACTATCCTCCTGGCCAGCACAGGTGTCACTTTTGGCTTCCGACCACGTCCTCTGAGATTTTTCACAGTGCAGAACATCTTGTATTTTTTAATAATACTTTGCACTGTAGCCACTGGAACTTGAAAACATTTAGAAATGGCCTTGTAGACCTTTCCTGACTTGTGAGCAGCCACAGTGCGCAGCCGCAAATCCTCACTGAGCATCTTTGTCTAAGCCATGACTGTCCACAAACCAACTTCAGAGAGCTGCTGTTTTTCACCTGTTGAGTTGATTAAAACAGCTGTTCCCAATTAATCAGGGTAATTAGGATGTTTTAGAACAGCTTGGACTATTTGGAATGGTGTAGAACTTTGGATTTTCCCACAGACTGTGACAGTTTGTGAAGGGTATGAATAATTTTGGACTGGACACTTTTTGCTCAAATGTAAATAATGTTTTTTTTTTCCCACAATAATGGCTCTTGTACATCGTCCTATTATCTTTTGGGAGACACCTTTGTCATTCCCCGTCAAAAAATTACTTGCTGGTTGAATAAAAGTAACTTTAAGTCAAAATTTGCCAGGGGTATGAATAATTATGGGCAGCACTGTATATATTTAAAAACTTTAAAATATATTTTTATCTGGTACCTGTCACATATGCTAATTAGACAGCACCTGTGGGTAGTCCCATGATTTGGTTACCACCCACTGGTGCGTTTTTTTAAGTGTATATATACTTCACACTTTATTAACTACTAATGTTAACCTGATGAAGGGGATCTGAACTCCCCGAAGCGCATTGTTTTTACTTGTGCGCAATTTTAATGGAATAAAGAAACCTCTCTACATCCAAGACTGTCTGAATTGGGTATGAAGCGCCAGAGCAGGATTTTCTCTTTTACCTAACTATAACAATAGGAATTTGCTCCCATAAGGGCTTCATCTTGATGATATTTTCATAGTGTCCCCTGATGAGCCCCACAAGTGTCTGGGCGAAACGCGCCGGGACGGAGAACTACTGATTTGTATATTTCCCATCATTTGATTATTATGACTATTATGTCCAGCAAGTGATCGTATGATCTATCTATTGGCTGATGGGAGTTGATACATATTTACTTACCTTTGTAATTTTGTCTAGCACTTATTTTTGGCACTTTTTTTCTATTTTGTCTGGTCATAGTTTATTGTTTTTTGCAAGTTGACCTCTATCTAGTAATCTCTAGGATAGTATCAAGCGTTTATCCTACATTTCTCAACCAAGGCCTTCCTAAGGCGTTGAGGAGGTTCCTGATACGGAATCGCCCGTATCAGGGTGGCAATTCTGTTCTAGGCAGGGTGGCTATAGATAGGGATATTGCTAGGGACAGTTTCCCCTACACCAGGGATGCTCAACCTGTGGCCCTCCAGCTGTTGTAAAACTACAACTCCCACCATGCCCTTCCGTGGGCTGATAGCTGTAGGCTGTCCGGGAATGATGGGAGTTGTAGTTTTGCAGCACACCATATACCATATGAGATCCTTGCCATTCCATCACTAAATATGAGGATCAACGTCTAACTACTTTTAACAATATTGTTCTTTGTTGTTATTTCTGTGATATTTCTTATGTACATCCATATGGGGCATCGAATGCTCTATTTTTTATTTTGAAAATACGAATAAAGGCACATTTTTAATGATGGCCGGGTGATGGTCAGTACTGTGAATTTTGCGTTTTATAAAATCAAGATGGCCTCTCCGTGAGCAAATGGATGAGGTGAGTATGTATTTTTTTTAACCTCTGATTAACCCCTCAAAGGCCTCAATGTGACTGTCTGAACGTGGCCTGAGGGGCCAGTGCTATCGCCGTTCCCTGTCATTGCTCCCGCTACATACAATGGAATGCGATTCGTGACTAAGTAATTTGTAACAAATTGAATTTCTGTGTGAACTTACTTGAAGCAGCCAAATCAAATTTTTGATAACTTCGCTCAACTCTAGTTTCTGATATTTGGCCAAACAATCTGAACATATTTTATTTTTTATTTTTTCCACTATACAGATACATTTTATTGAATACCTAAATGGCTGTACTAAATTTTTAATTGCATGCAAATACAAAAGTATTCAGATCTAGGTGCTGGTTTGAAAACTGTAGAATATTTTTCGTTAGACAATCTCTTTACCTTTTAAATCACAAGCAAATCACACCTAACGTTTTATTGTCAGAAATAACTTCAGGCAAGCATTTATTATAACTCTTCATAAGTCTCCGACTTCTCTGCAGAACATCTTAACTGTGCTATGTTGGTAAAGTTTCTTGTATGCACAGACTAAATTCTCTAGCATCTCATTGAGATGGATATCTTGGACACTCCTTGACTATACAGTTCTACAACTCTGTTTTTTTTACTCATAATCTCAAATACCTCCAAGTAATAACATTTCCACCATCAGGTACTTTTAGTAAAATGTGGTTTTGGGTTTTCAGCAAACATGTCTTCTTATACGGTTGCCCAAAACTCTATTCTTGATAAGTCTTTTTTTATTGTCATCTTTATTAATTCATGTATAAACAGCTTTATTTCAACCAACATGATTTTTTTTCCAATTCATCATAAAAAAAAATCTGTTACATCATGTATCTAATAGACAATTAAACCCCCCTACCATCCATCCTACATTCAACCTAAAAAATTAGTAAATCCGTGTGTCACTCCTTAATCTCCCATCTCCGACCTCTCCGCTTCATCCATCTTCTCCCGCCCCCACTTCCTCCATTGTAATCTAAATTGTTTAATGTAATAAAGGTTGTATATTCCCTTCATTTCTTCAAAATTTAAGAAACTATTATTTAAGAATAATCGGCCAAGCCAAATAATCCCATCATTTTGCCTAAGCTTTACCATTTAGGGTACCAAATTCTTTTAATCAAACATTATTCCAGATTGCTATACCTTTATAAACCCCCTTAATTCGAATAATTACCTAATTTTCAGCCATATCTTATTGATTAAATTCAGGATGGTGATTTTCTTGAATTCTCAATGGAGGAATATGCCGATCTCCAACACTTGACATACACTGTCACTAGGCAGATTTTTGTTTATCATTTTTAATAAACCTCTATATCCAGGTGAGATTCCAATGCAGACAATGCTTGAACTGATTCGCCAAATAATATAGGCCTAGGTCAGGGCCGATAATCCTCTCTCCCCATTGGAATATTGAAGATGTTGGAGCTTTATTTAGGGTTGCCATCCCCTCCACATTAGCGATTTCTATCAGGGGGTTCCAAAGTATATCATTTACCTTGGCTAGTATACACATTTTGATAAGGGCAATTATTCCGGCCATTGATAAGGTTACTTTTTTCCATACAACCATTTTCATTCTTATTTTATTAATCAGAGGCATGATGTTAAACTTAATATAATCAAGGGGGAGTGGGATATTTTGATACCTAAATAGTTAATATAGTCACCAACTTCCTTAACCTCTAAAGCCAATGGTTTAAAGTTACCTAGATCATCTATTGGAATACAAGCAGATTTCTTCCAATTTATAGATAAATCTGGCAACTCACCATATTCCCCAAAAACATCAAAAGCTCTCCCCAATGAATAATGTGACCCAATAAATCATAGCAGGTTGTCCACATAAATTGATATTTTTTCCACTACTTTTTTCACCACTATACAGGAAACCAATTATTTCCTTATCCCGTCTGATTCTAGCTGCCAAGGGCACTAGCCCTGTCTTGTTCCCCTCAATATTGTAATCGGGTCTGATATCATGCTATTAATCAATACTTTAGCAGAGACTTCTGAATATAGAAATTTTATCCATGAGATAAAAATTTCCCCAAATCCCACATGTTTCAATGTGGCCCAAAGAAATCTCCATTCCATCATATGAAATGCTTTAGAGGCGTTGATGGAAACCACAAGATGTTCCCCTGGGTCGGACGGTTCCACCTGCATGTTTAGGTAGTAGATACGAATATTATTAGCAGTAGATTTACCTGTCATAAAGCCAGTCTGGCCCTCATGCACTGTACATGATATTTCAATCCAAAAGGAGGTCGCGCTGTCAGATACAAGCTGCAATTACTGAGTGTATATGTAGATATGGAGATCCTCTTAAATGCACCCAAACTAGAGTTGTTTCGGTACCAAAATTTTGATTCGGTATCGATACCATAAAAAAGTATTGCGATACTCGATACCATTCGATACCACGCGAAAAAAATAAAAACGCCAAAAAAATCCGCGTGCATTTCACATTTTATGAAACTGCCGGCTCATAATACAACAGTCCTATCCTGCTTTTTTGTGGGGACAAGGCGACTAAAAGAAAATGGCGAATCGTGCATTTTTTCTTTTTCTTTTTTTTTTCTTTTACGGCGTTCACCGCATAAAAGTGGATTTTTTAATAGTTTGGACTTTTGAGACGTGGCGATATGTAATATTTTATTTATGTATTGTTTATATATTTTATATGTAAAATTGGGAAAGGGGGTGATTTATAATTCATATTTTGGTGTACTTTAACTTTTTTAACTTTACAGTGCTGGGGCTCCGATCACTGCCACCAATGAGGAGGAGCTGAGGGGACCCTGTGGCCACTGCCACCAATGATTTTATTACTGGGGGGAAGGGGGGCAGGGGGGCACACTGCCCACTGCCCACCAATGTTTTAATACTGGGGGCACACTGCCCACCAATGTTTTAATACTAGGGAGGGGGAGGGGGCACACTGCCCACCAATGTTTTAATACTAGGGAGGGGAGGGGGGCACACTGCCCACTGCCCACCAATGTTTTAATACTAGGGAGGGGGGTGGAGCACTGGCCAGCAATGCCGAGTAGTTTCTTGTATAAATGCAGGCAGATGGCACAGGCTGCCGGTACCTGCTCAGACCGAGCGCTGCGATCAGAGTCTATTAACCCCTCAGGTGCCGCACCTGAGGGGTTAATTGCCTCTGATTGCAGTGCTGGGTCACAGGCAGGTGCTGGCAGGCTGTGTCTTCTGCCTGCATTTATACAAGAAACTACTCGGCATTGCTGGCCAGTGCTCCCGTCCCCCAGCTCAGCCGCTCCGCCCCCTCTCCCTCTATTGGTTGCAGCGGCAGCACAGGGGGAGGGAGAGACTGCCTCCTTCTCCCTGTGCTGCCGAGGAGAACATGGCCGCGCTGAGAGCGGCGCAGCCATGCTCTCCTATACTGGGCTGTGCAGTAGCGCAGCCCAGTATCGATAAAATACTTTTCCTGGTATCGAGTGCGATACCAGAGAAAAGTATCGATTGGGTATCGAAAGTTCGATACCCGAAACAACCCTAACCCAAACATCTAAGTACCACAGAAAATCTGTCGTTTTCACGAACAAACTTTCTGTGGAATTAAGGTTTGGCACACATAGTGAAGATCCACTAGTTTCTGTATACAAACACTAGTTTATTATACTCACAAAGGTATAACATAAATAGGCATTGAATCAATCTTTAAAAGCATCCAAATGCTCAAGCTGCCTGACCCAGGTTTCGCCTAAAGCTTCGTCAGGGGCGAATGTAACCCCCTTCTTTTGGGTGGTCTATTAAGGCAGAGTTCGTCTGTGAAGACACTCCCCTCCTACCCTTTCCAGAAACATTGAGATTAAAAATCAATATTACATTTCATTTGTATAGCTCTTATTCAACATTGTATAACTCAATTAATAGTATCATACATTAAAAACAACTATTTATATTATTCATAACATCTGTATACGTCACTCAAACTAACCAAAGCCAATAAAATTAAATGTCCCCATAATAGTATTAAATATACCCATCTTATATTCATAGTGCCAGCTAATCTTTCTTCTAAATCCTTCTTATTTCTCAAATGATAATTACACTCGTATCTTCTCAGCCCGCTACTCATCACACACCTCCATCCATTCATAAAAAAGGTTTCCACCCCATGATCACCCTCAACCAATAGAAGTCCCTTCAGTTGGCTTTGCTCTTACTATCACTTCCCCCATGCTCCTTTCTCAATATCAATAACACAAAAAACTCCGATAACACTAGAGCGAAATTATCCATTATATTTCTATATCTTCATTCACATAAATCTCTGAGCCACTGTTATTTAACTAGACATGGTTTTAAATCAAAGTCGATGTTCAGACCAAAGGGTTGCAGCGTTTTCATTTGAAAAATCCATTCAACCTCCCGTCAATTGATGTTTATTACCGGATCTCCTCCTCTCTAAGTTAGTTTTAACCTTTTCTACCCCCACGAACCATAATCTCCTCGGGTTTTTTCCATGCACTTTTTTAAAATGCATGGACACGCTATAACTCTCTAAACTTTTTAAAATATTAACACGCTCCTGAATTCGCGTCTTGAGTTTGTGCATAGTCTTCCCTATGTAATAGAGTCCACAGGGTCATCTCAAAAGATACACTACTCCCATGTGTTCACAGGTAATATCACCTTTGATATCATATTCCACTCCACATTTAGATATTATTTTCTGTATATTCTTTTCCTTTTTTTCTTCCCTGGTTAGGTTTTTGCAAGCAATGCAAAATCCGCACCATGTGAACTGTTTTTTTTCTTTCTTTGCCATTTTAGTCGGAATATGGCTGTGGACCAAGTCATTGCGCAAATTGGGGGCCTTCCGATATATTCATCTGGGTTTACCAGGGATAACCTTTCCTAAAACAAGGCCATTTTTTAAAACGGACCAATTCCTTCGTAATGAATTTTTCATTCTCCCTGTAATAGCACTAAACTGAGTAAAAAACACAAACCTATAGTCCTTTTCCTCCATATTTTTTATTTTCTTTGTATCTTTCCCTTTAACTACATTCTCACTAATTATTTTTAATTCTTCCCCATCATAACCCTTCTCTTCAAACCGCTCCTGTATAATTTTACTCTGTTCCCTATAGTCTTGTACATCTGTGCAATTCCTATATATATGGGTAAACTGTCCTTTGAGGATAGTTTTATTCCAAGGGCTATAATGGCAACTATTAGTATCTATATATCCATTAACATCAGTAGGCTTAAAATAGTTTTTTGTTTTTATTTCATTATCCTGCACATAAATTGCAATTTATGTGCAGGATAATGAAATAAAAAGAAAAAACTATTTTAAGCCTACTGATGTTAATGGGTATAAAGATACTTATAGCTGCCGTTGTAGCCCTTGGAATAAAAATATCCCCAAAGGACAGTTTACCCATATATATAGGAATTGCACAGATGTACAAGACTATAGGGAACAGAGTAAAATTATACAGGAGCGATTTGAAGAGTAGGGTTATGATGGGGAAGAATTAAAAAGAATTAGTGAGAATGTAGTTAGAGGGAAAGATTCAAATAAAATAAAAAATATGGAGGAAAAGGACTATAGGTTTGTGTTTTTAACTCCGTTTAGTGCTATTATGGGGCCAATGAAAAATTCATTACGAAGGAATTGGTCAGTTTTAAAAAATGACCCTGTTTTAGTAAAGGTTATCCCTGTAAACCCGAATAAATATATTGGAAGGCCCCCAATTTGCGCAATGTCTTGGTCCACAGCCATATTCCGACCAAAATGGCAAAAAAAGAAAAAAAAAACAGTTCACATGGTGCGGTTTTTGCATTGCTTGCAGAAACCGCACCAGGGTAGAAAAAAATGGAAAAGAATATACAGAAAATAATATCTAAATGTGGAGTGGAAAATGATATCAAAGGTGATATTACCTGTGAACATATGGGAGTAGTGTATCTTTTGAGATGAACCTGTGGACTCTATTACATGGGGAGGACTATGCGCAAACTCAAGACGCCAAATTAGAAGCATGTTAATAATATTAAAAAAGGTTTAGAGAGTCATAGCGTGTCCATGCATTTTAAAAAGTGCATGGAAAGGAACCGAGGGGATTGTGGTTCGTGGGGGGTTGAAAAAGTTAAAACTAACTGGAGAGGAGGAGATCCGGTAATGAACATCAATCAACGGGAGGTTGAATGGATTTATCGAATGAAAACGCTGCAACCCTTTGGTCTGAACATCGACTTTGAATTAAAACCATGTCTAGTTAAATAACAGTGGCTCAGAGATTTATGTGAATGAAGATATAGAAATTCAATGGATAATTTTAGCTGTAGTGTTTTTGGAGTTTGTTGTGTTATTGATATTAAGAAAGGATCATGGGGAAGTGATAGTAAGAGCATAGCTAACTGAAGGGACTTCTATTGGTTGAGGGTGATCACGGGGTGGAAACTTTTTTTATGAATGGATGGAGGTGTGTGATGTGAGTAAGGGGCTGAGAAGATATGAGTGTATTTATCATTTGAGAAATAAGAAGGATTTAGAAGAAAGATTAGCTGGCACTATGAATATAAGATGGGGATATTTAGTACTATTATGGGGACATTTAATTTTATTGGCTTTGGTTAGTTTGAGTGATGTATACAGATGTTATGAATAATATAAATAGTTGTTTTTAATGTATGCTATTAATTGAGTTATACAATGTTGAATAAGAGCTATACAAATGAAATGTAATATTGATTTTTAATCTCAATGTTTCCGGAAGGGGTGGCAGGGGAGTGTCTTCACAGACGAACTCTGCCTTAATAGACCACCCAAAGGAGGGTGTTACATTCTCCCCTGATGAAGCTTTAGGCGAAACATGGGTCAGGCAGCTTGAGCGTTTGGACACTTTTAAAGATTGATTAAATGCCTATTTATGTTATACCTTTGTGAGTATAATAAATTAGTGTTTATATACTGAAACTGGTGGATCTTCACTATGTGTGCCAAATCCTTATTCCACAGGAAATTTGTTTATGAAAAGTACAGATTTTCTGTGGTACTCAGACGTTTGGGTACATTTCAGAGGATCTCCATATCTACATATACACTCGTTAATTGCAGCTTGAACCTGGCAGCGCGACCACCTTTTGGATTGAACTATTGTTTGTGAACGAACCCACTTCATTCGGAGGTCTGGGAAGCCAACAAAATACCATGAGTAACACAGTGGTGAACTTTATTTATTATTTTGTTTTTATTTCTATTTTTCTGGACCATTTACTGTACATGATATCACTCTCTTAAGTCTACCCACAAGTACCTTTGCCAATAGTAGTTTAAATATATTGGTCAATAGGAATCTACAAATTGAGGATTTGTAGATTTTGAGCATTTGTGCAGCTTTATTATTAAGGCAATGCGTGTCTCTTAAAGGGATGGATGATAAAGCCCCATCTCCCTTGAAACATTCCACATTTCCAAAGTTTTTGGCGCCCACACCTTCCAATGTGTAGAATACAAATCAAAGGGTATACCATCCAATCCAGATCTGTTCTTCGCTATAGAATCTAATACTCTCTCAATATCTCTAGTTATTGGAGCTTCTAGCATTTGCATGTAGCTCTTGGATAACTTGTACATATTTATATTTTCCAAATATTGGACTATTTCTATGTACCCCGCTGTAAGCTTACTTTTATATAACTTTTCGTAATTTCTTCCCATAAATTCAATTTTATCCTCTTGTGTACCAATCTCCAAACCTTTGTCATGTAGTAATTTAGGAATAAAATTAATTTATCGCTGGACTGCTACTACAGAAGCAAGTCTCTTTCGTGGCAGGTTCTCCTGTAAGTAATATTCCCCTGCATTTAGAACTTTATTCTTTTCAGCCATGAAATACAGTTTATCTTTATATTGTTGTATTTCCTGACAGATCTTTCTATTTTGAACTCTCGGATTCTCTACATATTCTTGTTCTTTTCTTACTAGCTGCTTCTCTAAACCATTTAGCTGTTTGCCTTCTTTTAATGCATATATATATTTGAAGAGAACACCCCTAATGTAGGCCTTACTGGCCTACCAGGCTACCCCAGGTGTCACTGTTCCTTCATTAATCTAACGAAATGATAATAACATTTTTTTTAATCTTCTCCTGCATTCCTATTATAATCAACCATGCAGGATTTATTTTAAATCTTGATCTCTCCCCATTACCCGCCCCACCAAGAGTGACAAATAATGGGGAGTGTTCAGAGACCCCTCTGTGTTTATATTTAACTTTTTGTAATTAAGTGCGTCACCATTTTATTTGCTATCACCAAATCTATTCGTGAAAGTGTGTTATGGGTTTTAGAATAACAGGAAAACTCCAGTTTCATTGGGTTATATAACATCCATATTTACTCCCATCCCAATTCATCAAATACTTTTTAACGTGCATCTTCTCTATAAATTACTATTTTGTGATACAGTTGTGTTCAAAATTATTCAACCCCCACTGAAATTGAGTGTTTTGGCCAGTTTGACATTGATTTTGATCATTTCAGTCATCTTGTTTACAATTTAATCAAAGAGGCACTTGTAACTTAAGTCAGACAAATATAACATAACATTTATAATGAAATAATCACAAATGTCTTTTCTGTGGTCACATCATTATCAGTTTTATTCAACTCCCAAGTGACATTCAATCTTAGTACTTAGTACAACATCCTTTTCCAGTTATAACAGCTTTTAAACATGAAGCATAGCTTGACACAAGTGTCTTGCAGCGATCTACGGGTATCTTCGCCCATTCTTCATGGGCAAAAGCCTCCAGTTCAGTCACATTCTTAGGCTTGTGCACTGCAACTGCTTTCTTTTAGTCCCACCAGAGGTTCTCAATCGGATTTAAGTCTGGTGACTGCGATGGCCACTTCAAAATGTTCCAGCCTTTAATCTGCAACCATGCTCTAGTGCAGTGGTGCCCAACCATTTTTCATCCGAGGGCCGCACTAGATTTGGTATAAATTTCGCGGGCCGGAACCAAGTAGCTTTGCTAGAAAGAAATGCCCCTGTGAGGAGTACGTGTTAGTATAACTACTGTGAAGAGGGCACATATCTGGCCATTATTGCTGTGAGGGGGCACGTGTGAGTATTACTACTGTGAAGAGCGACTATATCTGGCCATTATTACTGTGAGGGGGCACTTGTGCATTACTACTGTAAAAGGGGCACATATCTGACATAACTACTGTAAGGGGGCACATTCCTGGGCATAACTACTGTGAAGAGGGCACACATTGGGGCATAACTACTGTGAAGAGGGCACATATTTGGGCATAACTACTGTGAATAGGGCACATATCTGGCCATTATTGCTGTGAGGGGGCCAGATATACAGTAGTTATGCCATATATGTGCCCTCTTCACTTTAGTAATGCCTCCTCACAGCAATAATGGCCAGATATGTGCCCTCTTCACTGTAGTAATGCCCAGGTATGTGCCCCCTCACAGTCGTTATGCCAGATATGTGCCCTCTTCACTTTTGTAATGCTCACATGTGCCTCCTCACAGTAATAATGGCCAGATATGTGCCCTCTTCACTGTAGTAATGCTCACACATGCCCCCTCACTATAATAATGGCCAGATATGCTCACGTGTGCCCCCTCACAGTACTATTGCACACATGTGCCCCCTCACAGTAATAATGGCCAGATATGTGCCCTCTTCACTTCAGTAATGGTCACACGTGCCCCCTCACTGCAATAGTGGCCAGATATGTGCCCTCTTCATGTTAGTAATGCTCACACATGCCCCCTCACAATAATAATGGCCAGATATGCTCACGTTTGCCCCCTCACAGTACTATTGCACATATGTGCCCCCTCACAGCAATAATGGCCAGATATGTGCCCTCTTCACAGTAGTAATGCCCATATACGTTACTACTGTGAAGAGGACACATATCTGTCCATTATTACTGTGAGGGTATGTGATATATGCATGTCTGTGTATGATGTATGTAGTGCAGCGTGTGATGTATACATGTGTGATGTATGTAGTGCAGTGTGTGATGTATACATGTGTTTCATGTAGTGCAGAATGTGATGATCACACACTGCACTACATACATCACACATGTATACATCACACACTGCACTACATATATCACACATGTATACATCACACACTGCACTACATACATCCCACATGTATACATCACACACTGCACTACATACATCACACACTGCAATACATACATTACACACATCGATACATTACTTACATTACTGTGATGTCACCTTCTTCCGCAGGTCCCTCTTTTTGCCTGGGATGTAAGCTCCGGAACCTCCGCTGCCATGCTTTAGCCACCACCGGAGCTGCCCCTCTTCCTGTAATCTCCCGCCACTTCCCTACTGCAGGCACTCTCCGGCGCTCTCCCAGTCCAACCAATAGCAAAGCTCCTTGCTGCCTGGAGCTTTGCTATTGGCTATTGCAGGTACAGGCAGCATCGCTTTGCTGCCTGTGCTGTTTGCAGCGCACCTTGCACTGAAAAAATGAGGGAAAGGTTCGGGTACTGTGCGGGCCGCATGACACGGCTTCGCGGGCCGGATTTGGCCCGCGGGCCGTAGGTTGGGCACCACTGCTCTAGTGGACTTGGAGTTATGCTTGGGATCATTGTCCTGTTGAAAGGTCCAACGTCTCCCAAGCCTCAGGTTTGTGACGGACTGCATCACATTTTCATCCAATATCTCCTGGTGCTGAAGAGAATTCATGGTACCTTGCACACGCTGAAGCTTCCCTGTACCTGTAGAAGCAAAACAGCCCCAAAGCATGATTGACCCCCCGCAATGCTTCACAGTAGGCAAGGTGTTCTTTTCTTCATAGGCCTTGTTCTTCCTCCTCCAAACATAGTGTTGATCCATGAGCCCAAACAGTTCTAATTTTGTTTCATCAGTCCACAGAACACTATCCCAAAACTTTTGTGGTTTGTCCACATGACTTTTGGCATACTGCAGTCGACTCTTCTTATTCTTTGGAGACAGCAAGGGGGTGCGCCTGGGAGTTCTGGCATGGAGGCCTTCATTACGCAGTGTGCGCCTTATTGTCTGAGCTGAAACTTCAGTACCCGCATCTGACAAATCTTTTTTCAGTTCCTCAGCAGTCACACGGGGACTTTTCTCCACTTTGCGCTTCAGGTAGCGCACAGCAGTCGAAGTCAGCATCTTATTTCTGCCACGACCAGGTAGCGTTTCAACAGTGCCCTTTGCCTTGAATTTGCGAATAATGCTTCCTATGGTGTCTCTTGGTATTTTTAACATCTTTGCAATCTTCTTATAGCCATTGCCCTTCCTTTGAAGAGAAATCACCTCTTCTCTTGTCTTTCTGGACCATTCTCTTGACTTCACCATGTTTGTAAACACACCAGTAAATGCCTAGAAGGAGCTGAGTATCACAGTCATTTTAAATATGCCTAACTGGTGCTTATTATGCTTGATTGCTGCTCCTTGACATCCACAGGTGTTTTCAATACCTGATCAAAAACACTTGAATGAACCTCTGTTCTTAAGGGTCCATTCACACATCCGCAATTCTGTTCCGCATTTGCGGAACGGAATTGCAGACCCATTAATTTCAATGGGGACAGACGATGTCCCGGCCAGGTCCGCAATTGCGGATCCGCACTTCCGGGTCCGCAATCGCGTTCCCCAAAAAAATAGAACATGTCCTATTCTTGTCCGCAATTGCGGACAAGAAAAGGCATTTTCTATGAGAGTGCCTGGCGATGTGCGGTCCGCAAATTGCAGAACGCACTTCGCCGATGTCTGTGTTTTGCGGATCCGCAAAACACACACGTCAGGGTGAATGGACCCTAAGAGTGGTAGTCTTTAAGGGGTTGAATAATTGTGTCAATGAAGAAATCACAAAAAAAAACATTTAATACTGTATTACAAAAACAATTGATGTCATTTTAGTTGCATTTGGTTCTTTAAAAAGTCCTTGTAAGATTTAATTCTGAACACAATTACAAATGTACACTAAATTCCCTAAAACCCTTTACAGCCTTGGGGGTTGAATAATTTTGAACACAACTGTACATTACATCTGTCAAATGTCTCATGTATTTCCATATTGAAGTCTCCCACGACCATTAATGCTAGATTTCCTCACTGTAACATATTCTTGTATTTTAAAGATCACCTCCAGTGTAGAGGGTGGTAGATTATAGATACCTGCTATGACCCATGGTTCATAATTGTATTGTAAGGGTATTTTTTAAGTACTGTTTGGTTCGGTCCTTTAATTCTGTTCCCTTTTATTATTACCCTTCTGTGTGATGATGTTCCTTGTAATCTAGTTCCCATCCCCCATTGTGCTGATAAGACCACATTCCTGATCTTAGAGGCATGCGTGCTGCACACATACAATCAGGGCACTCCATTGGAGACTTCATTCTAGGAAGGATGTAAGTATTGATTTGCCATATCTCTTGTACACCCTGGGGTGTTGTTCATGAGCTAGGATATGGCGACTGGAGTCCCATATTGCATGGCCAGTGATGATTATTTACTTTTTACTATTCTGTGTGTGATTTCTATATTTAATCAAACTTAGTAAATATATCACAGAAGAGGGAGAAAAAAACAAAAACATTCACACATCTCTTTCTTACCCCTTACATAGCAAACTATTTAGTGTTTCACTTCACCAAAGGATCCCAAAACCCAGTATCATCTTCCCCCAAGACATCTCTTCTAACAGTTTCTTATTTCCCTCCCGCAACCTCACATTCCAGTTTGTCCACCAACCAGGGCTTGGCCTCATTAGAAGTAGAGAAAAACCAGATGGAATCCTTCCAAATTACTCTTAGGCTGGCAGGGAACAATATTGTGTATTTAAAGGGGTTGTCCCATCTCAGACAGTGGGGGCATATCGCTAGGATATGCCCCCATTGTCTGCTAGGTGCGGTTCCCACCGATGGGACCCGCACCTATACCTATTTCTCGATGGGGCCGACGAATATAGCTGGCTCGGCTATTTCCGTCGGCCCCATAGAAATTAATGGGAGCATGGGCCGCGCATGTGCGGTACTCTCCCATTCACTTCAATGGGAGCAGAGCTTGATGGTGGACGGACCCCGGGAAATCTGGGGTCCTCCAACCACAGCTCTCCCCACTCCGTTCTCATATAGGTGCAGGTCCCAGCGGTGGGACCCGTCCCTATCAGACAATGGGGACATATCCTAGCGATATGCCACCATTGTCTGAGATAGGAATACCCCTTTAATCCATCTTGAGCTGAATTTTTTTTGACATTCACAAATTGACTACATAAGTTAATAATCTGACCATATAATTGGGCCTTGAGTCATGGATCTGGTGATTTGTTCACATACATTTTCACAAAGGGTAAATGAGATTTAAGTTTAAAAAAGTGAAAAAAAAACTTTTTAAATTGAGGCGTATTATGCATTAGCATTGAGAGTAAAAAGAAACTGACAGCTTTATCTGCCTATACGTCATGATTCTATAAAATGCATAGTACATTGTCAAAGTTCATGGGCATCAGAGTGTGCTGTGCTTGGTGCTTGTACTTTCTATTATTCACATTTGTGTTTTGTGTTTGGTTTAAAGTGCTCTTGTATGAAGCAAGGCCATGTTACAGTTGACGTTTGCATGCACAACACACTTTGTCAGCTCCGCTGTTCATTGTAGTTTAGAAACTTTGTAACTATGGAAACAAACCCTTTCAAGCAACATTGTAAAGATGACTTTGCTTGGCGAACCCTAGAATGATTTGCAAAGTGCAGTCTTGTGCAAAGTCTAACCTCATATTAACAAAGGGCGGGATGACCCTGATATCTGTAAAGAATTCATTAAAATCACCCTTTACATTTACAAAAGCACAAATATACTGATTTAATTGTTGGATTGGATGCCTTGAGTTCCTTAGTGGCCACAAAAATGTGATTATCAGGTACCTGAAAGTATAATTTAGCATTTGTGTGCATCCCTAAAGATGAAAATGTGCTGTCTTAAAGATCTACCGTACTTCAACAGTCATCAAATTGATATGCTGAAATTCATTTCTATGCAGCTTGCTGTGTTATGTTTTATTCTGTAAATAGGGTTTTATACCAGCTTTTCTTTTAGTGGAGATGAGCCAATGTTTCTCACATTCACAAATGAGTTGAAAAATTGTTGGTCATTAAAATAAAAACCTATAAATAAGATTTGAGATGTATATTGTATACTATGAATTGCAAATCAGATTAGCATACATCTTGCCACGTCTGTGGGCATACTGGTGTATATATCAGGAGATTGTTCAGACATATTTGCCGAAATTAGGACTTCTTTATTTATGGTGATCTCACACATTAACAGAAATGTATTAAAGGGGTTCATTGAGTTATATAAAAAAAAATAAAGCACTGTAAATCTGATTATTAGCAATATATACATAAGCTAAGCAAGTTTTAGGCAAAAAAATGTTGTTTACTCATTTCCGTAGTTCTGTTCTGGCCCTTTGTTGACATGCAGTTGCAGTAGGCCTATAGTTGTTCACATCTGCATAGAAGGCTGCATTTGGAGCCTCTGTTGCACATTCTGTCAAAAAGACCAAACAAAAAAGCCTTATATGCAGCACTTTGTTGTCTGGTAAAAAGACAGGATCCCGAATGAAAAGTGAACGGACTCCATCATAGTCGGCAAAGTCTTTTCAGCTTCTTCCCTGTCAGTAAGGCTGGGTTTACATCACATTTTTGTCATACATTTAATGTACACAAAAAAATGTATATACGTTAACAATATGCCTCAGAAAGATGCAATACTGTGACATCCGTCACCATAGAATTCCATTGTAAAAAAAAATAAAAAATTATGTTTTTTACTGCATTTAGCAGGATGGAAAGATGTGGTACACTATGCTTTCCCATGCTGCAGAGTCCAGCCAAAAAATGTGTGTGTGCATAAAAAATAAATAAATAAATATATATATATATAGCATTGCATCTGTCTGAGGCGTCCATTAATGTACCGTATTGGGGGAAAAGGCAGTGCGTCTTATCGGGCGAATGCTGCAGTTTGTATACCGCCGACCGCATGCTGCGCAGTGCGGACGGAGGGTGTATCAGTGGGCAGGGAGGAGGGGCCTGCATTTAGCTCTGTAATTACTGCGGGCCCGGTGCAGTCACTGTATCCTGATACACCGGGCCCGCTCACTGTAGGAAACCTAACTGTAGGGAATGCTGTAGGCTGATTAAGTTAACAGTAGTCTTTTATCCAGGCTATACTTACTGCATTAACTTTCTGGCAGGCAAGAGGCTGAGCTGTGTACTGCGCCTGCTCCGCCTTCTTCATTCATAAAATGGGCCTTCTGCCTGCCGGAAAGTTAGTACAGTAAGTAAAGCCTAGCTAAAAGACGACTGTTAACTTAGGGTACTTTCACACTAGCGTTTTGGATTCCGTTTGTGAGATCCGTTTCAGGGCTCTCACAAACGGTCCAAAACGGATCAGTTAGCTTCAATGCATTCTGAATGGATAAGGATCCGTTCAGAATGCATCAGTTCGACTCCGTTCGCTTCTATTCCGTTTTGGAGCGGACACCAAAGCGCAGCATGCAGCATTTTGGTGTCCGTCTGAAGAGCGGAGCCTAGCGGATCCGTTTTTTACAATGTAAGTCAATGGGGACGGATCCGTTGTCAGTGACACAATATGGTGCATTTGAAAACGGATCCGTTCCCCATTGACTTTCAATGTAAGTCAAAACGGATCCGTTTTGGACTTTGTCATTTTTCTTTAAAGCTAATGCAAACGGATCCGTTCTGAACGGATACAATCGTTTGCATTAGAGGTGCGGATCCGTCTGTACAAATAAACAGACGGATCCGCACCAACGCTAGTGTGAAAGTACCCTTAATCAGCCTACAGCATTCCCTACAGTTAGGTTTCCTACAGTGAGCGGGCCCGGTGTATCAGGATACAGTGACTGCATCGGGCCCGCTGTAATTACAGAGCTAAATGCCGGCCCCTCCTCCCTATTGGGGGTCATTCTGTGGATGGCACTATTATGGGGATTTGTGGATGGCATGTTATGGGGACTGTGGATGGCATGACACTGTTATGGGGGATCTGTGGATGACACATAGCATAAAATGCTATTTATGTGTCATCAACAGATCCCCCCCTATAGCAGCGTCATCCACAGACCCCAATAACAGTGCCATCCACAGTCCCCAATAACAGTGCCAGCCACAGTCCCCAATAACAGTGCCAGCCACAGTCCCCAATAACAGTGCCAGCCACAGTCCCCAATAGCAGTGCCAGCCACAGTCCCCAATAACAGTGCATCTACAGACCCCCATAACAGTGCCATCCACAGACCCCCATAACAGCGCCATCCACAGACCCCCCATAACAGTGCCATCCACAAATCCCATATAACACCATTAGGCACACTTTTTGGTTAAAAATATTTTTTTTCTTATTTTTCTCCTCAAAAACCTAGGTGCGTCTTATAGGGCGAAAAATACGGTATACGTTTTTTGTGTATGTTAAACGTATAAAAAAACACTTTTACTTGCCCAATTCAGATTCAGCACTTCTGTTATTTTCTGCTTATCTAACAGAGCAGAACAACAGAAATAAATATAGGTCGTGTGAACGTGGCCTAAAAGGTGCATATTTATGCAAGGGAACCATTACTAGTCTAAATAACATAAGGCTATTATAGCGAAGTGATAAAGTACAGTCCAATATAGCGGATCTTCCCTGTACTTTATCACTTGGCTATAATAGCCACTGCATACATACATCAATGTGTGATGTATGGGGTGCAGTGTGTGATGTATGGGGTGCAGTGTGTGAAGTATGTAGTGCAGTGTGTGATGCATGGGGGATGAGCGAATCAATCCATTCGCAAAAAACTTCAGCTCATAGGAGCCAATGCATTCTAATATATTCTAACGAAGTTTTATGCGAATCGACTTCGGATGTTTCATCCGAAGTCGATTCGCTCACCCCTATTTATGATATATGTGGTGCAGTGTTTTGTGATCACACACTGCACCACATACATTGATACATTACACGCTGCTGCTGCTCTCACCTTGTTTTGCAGGTCCATCTTGTTGTCCAGACTGTAGTCTTCAGCTCCCCCGCTCTCCTTATTACAACCACCCCCAGGGAGCTAGCCCCTCCTCCTTTCATCTCCCGCCAGCTTCCCCTACTGCAGGGCACTGTATCACTCCGGCAGCCTGCTCTTTCTATAAGGAGCTTTGTTATTGGTCATTACAGGCAGTATCGCTGCTCTACCTGTGCCGTTCACAACGCGCCCTGTGCTGATGAATTTCAGGTAAAAGTCTACGGCGTATTGATATGCCTTAGACTTTTTCCAGGGAATAAAATGGCCCGAACAGGTGTCTATGACGCTTGTACAGGCATTATTGCAAGCTCTGTTTATATATATATATATATATTTGTGGTCAGGGCTACGGAACGAAAGCTGAAGAGCCCTAGTGGGCTAAACACCGAGACCCACCGTAACTGCAAGACGCATCTTACCTAACTAAATGGCTAGTGGTGTGCCTGTAGCCATGTCCGTGGGTAGGCCTATAAAAGGGGGGCATACCCTGTAGAAGTGAAAATAGAAAGGGAGGGAGGGTGGGGCAACTGAGAAAATGCCCGCCCCTAGGTGGGGCTGTGCCTGGTTTAAGTAGAGCCTCCGCCCCTCCCACAAATGCAGTCTAAACAGACTGCCACACATATATATATATAAATAATATATATATATATATATATATTTAGTTATATATAGACACACTGTATATACAGACACAAGTAAAAGATGTGGTCAAGAACATGTAACAGGTATCACAGACAATGATTACAGTCAGTTTCAATGTCTTCATTTGGAGCAATTACTTTTTAATAAGATTAAGATGCGTCTTCCCTACAACACACATCCTATTACATAACATTCAGTCAGTATGGCTCATTGACCACAAGCACCAGTTAACCTGTAGTTCTGAATCACTGATCTGATCTCTCTTCATTACAAAGGTCAACTGGCAAATGAAATGGTGACACAGCTGCCGAGACAGAGGAAGAACTCACTGATCCTGCAGTTCTATGAAAAGATTTCAGGATTTCACAACAGTCCTGTGTTAGACCCCAGACATCTGTGTAGAAAGCCCTTGAGTTGGAAAGAACATTTATAGCAGGCCATTGTACTGCAACATCCCCAGCTGGTGATGAGGTGTTACTGTCACAGCCCATGTCCTCAGATTTTAACCTGATCGTCGTGTACTAATTGCTCTGTTCTTTTCAGTGGTATTTTGTTCCATTCATTCGGGAAGCATTTAAAACATTGTCACCTCCTGCTCAGGAGTACTGGGATGACTTTATTGAGAAATTGAAAAGTCACCTGTGTAGGCGGTAAAATCCTCATTCCCTGTTTCTAAATGAAAACCGATAAATCAGCCCTATTGAAGCCTCTGACTATATTGTTCACAATCTCAAGGGCACTTATTTCAAATGATTTCCTGCCTATAAATAGCATAGGCTGTTGATGAAATCCTTGAAATTAATTTGCTGTCTTCTTTTTAATGAAATACTCCACTTTTTCACTTGCCAATAGCTGAAAGAAGATTGATTTTTGTTCCTCCTCATCACTGTCTTCTTCTTTGTGTTTCCCATGTTTTTAACAGAGGTTTTGAAAGAATTTGTCAAGCCAGATGTGGGATGCTTGGAGCTGTTTGCCCGTAACCTGCAGCCGGGATGGACTAGCTGGGGCAATGAGGTCCTCAAATTCCAGCACGTGGACTATTTCATTTCTCCCAAGACTGGAAACTGACTTGGCTCTATTAGCTTTACAGGAGTTTTTTTTATACATTTGAATGACTTTTTATTACCAACAGCACACTTAGGCGTCTGTGTAAATAGAATTGGACATGTTGCAATAAGAAATCCTTGGCGTGGGTGACTCTTTGAGTGCAACCTGAATTCTATTGTCTTAAGACGAACAGATTGTCCTTTGGTTGGCTTTAGATAGCTTTACTGTGAAATGAAAAAGAAAATTGCGTTCAAACCCTTTATTTACCGTGGTGCAGCCTAGTTTCCTGGCAGTATAAAGGTTAATTGTCTAGCCTATAAGGGAATATAAAAAGAAGCTGCAGAAAAATAGAATGAGAGTATAGATGCTGATCTATGCCAGCAACACAAGTCCACATAGGCATCTCAATAATATTGCAAAATACTATATATTTCCCAGATGTATTAAATGACAATTTTTTTTATAGTCCATTCCATTTTACAGGTTTCTAGAACAACATGTTAAGTGTGAAGAGCTCTCAGGAAAACAATGATCTTGTCAGTATTCCATATTTCTATATCTCCATTATATTTATATATGGCCAGTGTTGCTTATATTGCATTACACACAACATTTTTCATATTTAAATGCATACCTCATGTGAATTTGCTGAGGTAAATAATATTAAGCGGACCCATCGTCTCTCCTGAGATGTCTGTGTTAGTGAATATTTGCATTCCTCGTTAAATAACAATTTCTGCGTTATGTCATTGCTCAACTGTTCCCCCTGGAAAAGTATTAAGAAACTAAAAACTGTGTACCCATATCAGTGAAGCCTGTCTCTCCACACTCTAGTACTCTAGTATTGTGCATTCAAGGTGAGCATTCAGTTTGTTCATTTATTCCCAGAGGATTAATGCAGAGCTGTACAAAAAGGATAGTTACATTATCGAGGATACAAGTATTTACAAAAACAAACATGTCAGGGGGGCTAACTGGTCCTCTTTAAGTTTAGTGTGTTAGGCCTCACGCACACGACTGTATGTATTTTGCAGTTTGAAAACTGCGTATCAGAAAAATATGGATACCGGCTGTGCGCATGCTGCATTTTTTTACTCGCCCAATAGTAGAACTGCCTATTATTGTTCGCAAAACAGACAGGAATAGGACGTCCTATAATTTGTGGTATGGACACTTGAATGCAGATAGCACACGGATGACATCTGAGTCTGTATCTGAACCACAAAAATGAGGATCGGAAGCAGACCAAAAATTCAATTATGTGCATGAGGCCTTTGTGTATTTAGATGGTTGTAATACGGCAGGCGATATGGAATTGGGGCCAACAATGGCTTTGTATAACATCAAGACAGAACAGGCAAACATTTCTTAAAGTGTAACTGCCATTCTGTTTTTATTTGTGTAATGTGTAGGGGCAGTGATACTGACCATTTTTGTAATATACTTTAATTATTGAAATCATACATTTCTATTAGAAAAATAGCTCTAAAGTGGCCCATTTTGAGCCTTAGCAATGCTCCTCTGTCTTCTGTTTACATAGTACAGTCAGTGTTGAGCAAGTCTCCACAGTTATGTAAACAGAAGACAGAGAAGCATTGCTAAGGCTCAAAATGGACCACTTTAGAGCTATTTTTCTAATAGAAATGTATGATTTCAGTATTTAAAGTATATTATAAAAATGGTCAGTATCACTGCCCCTATACATTGTAGAAATAAAAATAGAATGGCAGTTACCCTTCAAAGCTTGTGCTTTGAAAAGGTTGTCCCTGATTGTACGGACCGGTCTGATCCTGTTCTTGTCATTAAATATACTGCTCCTGCCTCATTACAGCTGCTGAACGCATCTCTCTCAGGGTAGACAGCAATAAGGACTATAAACTGCATTTGCAAAATCTGTTGAGTTACTTGCGGATCTGGCTTGCAATATGCTGCAGGTTTCATCCTATTGAAATCAACAGCCTACATTGACATGCTGTGCAATAAAAATACGCATTGCAGGTCAATTCCTGTCGTAGATTTGTTTCCATTTTGTAAAATCTCATCTACTTTGCTACTAGTGTAAATGTTGCTGACTTTCCACCCACAATTCTGCGGAGGAAAATCTGCAGCATCTGTTTATACCTGAACAGATGTACTCCATCGGGGGCAGGACACTTTTATGTATTTTATGTATTCGTTTAAAAAAAAAAAAAAACAGGCATCAACAGTTTCATTTTCTAACTTTTGTGCATTTTAACCATGTCAGTAATCTTTGAGGACGGAGTAAGAAGAAAGCAATTCAAGTAGCCAATTCCTTACAGCCGTCTTCGTTTTTCATCAGTCATAACAGAGATAATGTGCCACCCACTGTTCATTAAAAATGGTATTAAATGTCTCTTATGAATTCTGTGGCAGTATAAAGGCAAATTACAAGAGCCAGAATGCAATAAAGAGCGAAGAATCGTGAATGATGTTACATTGAAGCTATTATACTTGTGAAGAGTCATGTGATTGTGACTGGTAGTATGTGTTTTTAAATGGACCGTAAACTGGATGAAATGTGTCCACTGTAAAACTGGTGGGTGTTGTAGTGTCACACTTTTTTATTGTCTTTTATACCTTTATATGCTTGTATTACAATGAATAAACTGTGTATTTATCCAGTATGATGTTTTAATGGAAGAGAGAATAAACTGAACGATGCCCTTTATTTGTCTAAGTTGCATCTATTGAATGCTGGGATGGATGGTAGTTTAAGACGTTGGTGTCTTTCTTTAGTGGGATATCTCATTTCCATATCTCAGACGTGCACACTATTGGTCCATTTCAAAGCTGCCAATCCATTTCAGTTTAATTTTTATTTCATTGGGATGGTTTCGCACATAAAGCGAATAGGGAAATATAAAATGCACAGTCCTTTTTTTGCAGTTTTTTTCATTATGTTTAGGCTTAATTGACAAGTCTGTGTTTGGTCATTGTTTTATATCAGTGATTATATAAGACTTGCAGAACAGGAGCAAATCTTTCCATTACACCTTATGTCTGTGTATGCTCCTCTCTTGATTTTCACTCGCTAAAACACATTGGGGGAAATTTATCAAAAGAGGTGTAAAGTATAACTGGCTTTTTTGCCCATAACAGCCAATCAGATTCGATCTTTCATTTTCCTAAGTACCTCTGAAAAATGAAAGGTGGAATCAGATTAGTTGCTGTGGGCAACTAAAGCAGTTTTCCTTTTTGATAAGTCTCCCCTAATGTGTCAGTTAGTACTTACTTTGTTTCTTGGTTCAGTGGCTTTTCTTTTTAAAATGCACCATGCTCTTTAGTACAGTGCTGTTAAAAAGTATTTGCCCCCTTACAGATTTCGGTCCAGACTTTGACTAGGCCACTCCAAAAACTATTTTTTTTCAGACATTCAAAAGTGGACTTGCTAATGTGCTTGAGATGATTGTCCTGCTGTAGAACCCAAGTACGCTTGAGCTTAAGGTCACAAACGGATGGCTGGGCATTCTACTTCAGGATTTTCTTGTAGAGAGAAGAATTCATGGTTTCATCAATTACAGCAAGTTGTCTACGTACTGAATCAGCAAAGCAACCCCTGACCATCATACTACCACCATCATGTTTGACTGTTGGTATGATGGTCCGTTTCTGAAATGCTGTTTTAGTTTTACTACATATCTAAGGGGACATACACCTTCCAAAAAGTTCCCCTTCTGTCTCATCATTCCACAGAATATTTTCCCAAAAGGCTTGGGGATTGTCAATATGTTTTTTGGCAAATGTGAGACAAGCCTTTGTGTTCTTTTTGGTCAGCAGTGGTTTTCTCCTTGGAATACTTCCCATGGATACCATTTTTGCCCAGTCACTTTCTTATTGTTGAATCATGAACACTGACATTAACTCAAGCAAGTGAGGTCTGCATTGCTTTAGATGTTCTAGCTTCATTTGTGACCTCCTGGGTGAGTCATCAATGTGCTCTTGGAGTTATTCTGGTAGGCCATTTACTCCTGGGAAGGTTCAACACTGTTCCTTTGAAACCTTTTCAGACTGATTTCTTAATTCTACAGGTCTGGCAGTAATTAGGCCGGAGTGTGAGTAGTGAAATAGAACTCAGTTTCCCAAAAATGATGGTTAATTAGTTAATTCATGGGGGAAGAGGGGGGGGGGGCAATTTTTTTTCACATATGACCATGCTTGTTTTTACTCAGGTTATTTTTGTCTGTTATTCAAATTTATTTGATAATCTGAAATATGTAAGTGTGAGAAATATGCAAGAACAAAAGAAGTTTTCCTATAGAGTTCTCTATAGCACATAGAAAGACGTAATAACAAAAAAAATGTAAGATTTTTTTTGTAAAAGACATGAAATTTATAGTGTTTTATTTATAAGCTAGATTAAAGGATAACTGTCACATTTAGACCCTAATTTCAGTTTTCATATATGTAGTTACTAATATGATAATATACCTGAATCAATAACTATTAGACTTACTTACCCCTTATTTAATAAGATTCAGCCCTTAGCAACCAGTCTGCATAAAACTGCAATTTCACTATTCTGTTAAGATGGCCGCCCTCAGCCCTGAGGCTAATCCATAGAACACCTGCAGTGAAGTTAGTGAAGACCAGCTCTGTATAGGGAGGTCTTGCAGTGAAGTTCCCAGGTCTGGCTGAAGCCTGTAGTCCTTCTACAAGCTCTCCTCTTATCAGATAAGGCTGTCATTTATACACTGGGCTCTACATTGTCCTTCACTGCTAAGGGAGTGTCTGCCAAGCACAGGCATGTGGAGAAGTTCACACACACAGCCCAGCACTGTTATCTCCTGTCAGGAAAAACCTGGCTTTTTATACATTCCCTTACAATGTTGACTCACTATCAGTTCCCAGTGCACGCAGCGTGCTCCGTCCTCTCATCTGGTAGACGGAAGGAGCATAGCAACCTGATTTTATCTCAGGTAAATATAGCCAATACTGGGGACTTTTAGGTGGCTTTTAGGGGTTATTTATTTAAGAATCAGAAATTAAAACAGGGCCAACAAGGTAATATTAATCACCAGAATCCAATAGTAAAAAAAAAAAAAATTTGACAGTTATACTTTAAGGCAAACAAAAGTGCACAGGAAGCTTTATAATGCAATCAAATATTCTTACAATAAATGTAGATACTTGTTAATTACAATCTCATATCTATCATCTATCCATATGATGCATTTATGCATTCATGAAGACTAAAAACGACTTCCACCTAGAACTAAAAAGAAAACGGCTCTTAATAAATTTGTGTCATCAGTGATGTCCATGTGGCAGTTTTTAGTTACAATTTAGACCAGTTTTCTGGTGGAAATTATTGTAAATATTCCTCTAAGCACCAGACGCTTTTTTAAAGTGATAAGTGAGCAGTAGAGAAAATAGTCGCAAGAAAACTGGAATTTAGCCTTTGTAAATGATCCCTACTGTATGCATATATTCAGTGTTTCTACTTATGGCAGCATACTGTACAAACAAAAAAATGCAACAGCACTCTGCAACCAGAACTCTGCTCTGCCTCTAAGATAGAAGCTATAAGAGGACATTAGTGTACGTTTTGATCAAAAGGTAATAAGCCACTCGCCACGCCAAGGCTGTCCCATGAGTGGTACTAACGCTAAATCTGACCTGTTATGGGCCATGACAGCCACATAAAATCCTCCTAACTGTGAATCTTACCTGTTATGGGCCATGACAGCCACACTCCCTGGATTTTATGTGGCTGTCATGGCCCATAACAGGTAAGATTCAGCGTTAGGAGGATTTTATGTGGCTGTCATGGCCCATAACAGGTCAGATTTAGCGTTAGTACCACTCATGGGACAGCCTAGGCGTGGCGAGTGGCTTATTACCTTTTGATCAAAACGTACACTAATGTCCTCTTATAGCTTCTATCTTAGAGGCAGGGCAGAGTTCTGGTTGCAGAGTGCTGTTGCATTTTTTTGTTTGTATGTATATGTGCCATAGCTACGTGCACCTGCATACAGGGACGTGCTGACTGACCCCCCCTTGTGTTTCTGTTTAGTATGCCAGCATACTGATTATACAACGCTTAATGAACTGAAATTATCCATAAGCTCCCCAAAGATTATAATTTATCAACTTTAAAATTTGTGTGCAGGGAAACATAAAAAAAAACTCCAAACACTATAAATGATATTATGAAACTAGATGGTGTCGTTTCTGTAGAAACCACAGGATGTTGGCTTGAACTATGATTGGCTGTTTGTGGCTCCACCCACTTTTTAAAATTTGAACCCAAGTAACCCAATGACTGACTGTGCCAAATTTGAGGACCCTGTCATTAACAGTCTAAGAGCAGCAGTAATTTAAATTTCCCCATATAAAATGAATGGCTAAAAAGTGTTTGGCTGTTGAAGGCTCCACCCACTTTTCCAAAATTCTAACCACATTCACCCAGTGACCCACGGTGCCAGTTTGGGGACTCTGGTTTCCATATTGTAGGAATAGCAGCTTTTTACATTTTCCCATTGAAATCAATAGAGGAAATCTGATTGGCTGTTTTTGGCTCCGCCCACTTAATACATTTGAATTCCAGTCACTGAATGTACCAAGTTTGAAGACCCTGGTATAATATGGTGATTAAGACTTGACTTTTATTAATATCTAATAATAAAATGGCTGTGAGCCAAGACAAACAGTTCAAAACTATGCTGTCACCGAAAAGCACTGGAGTGATTGATATGCTAGAAAATAGAGATGTGCACAATCTCTAGCGCACTCAATGACCTGCACACTTGTCCGACTCATCTTGAGTACTGCAGCGTTAGATGAGGCCAGCTTAGTTTGCATAGCTAGTCAGCCAAGGCATTTGATTATAGGTCAAAGTGTGCAGTGTGTGTGTTGCATGAATGTGATTCGACAGCTACTGATGTAGTGTCGGACAAGTGTGCAGGTCATTGAGTGTGTTTGTTCTCAGCACAGCAACATTCACAGGATTGTCACCATCTAGGATCAAACTACAGGTGGCTCACTCCTCTAGCTCATCCATGCACCGTGTCTCAGAGTCATGTCAGTCGAGCGGCTGCTAGCTATATAGTGAATCTCCACTGGCCTCATACTTACGCTAGCACAGACAGCTAGTAGTGATTTAGAGATTGTGCACATCTCTATTTTCCAGCATATCAATCACTCTAGTGCTCCTCGGTGAGAGCATAGTTTGAGCATAGTTTTTAACAGTTTGTCTTGGCTCACAGCCGTTTTATTATTAGATATTAATAAAAGTCTTAATCACCATATTATACCTGGGTCAAGTTCGGGTTAAGCCTTTTAAGCGTTGTGTGTTATAGGCCCCTTTCACACGGGCGAGTTTTCCGCGCGGGTGCAATGCGTGAGGAGGACGCATTGCACCCGCACTGAATCCTGACCCATTCAGTTCTATGGGGCTGTGCACATGAGCGGTGATTTTCACGCATCACTTTGCGTTGCGTGAAAATCGCAGCATGTTCTATATTCTGCGATTTTCACGCAACGCAGGCCCCATAGAAGTGAATGGGGATGCGGGAAAATCGCAATCATCCGCAATCATGTGCGGATGCGTTGCGATTTTCCCGCATGGTTGCTAGGATACGATCGGGATGGGGACCCGATCGTTATTATTTTCCTTTATAACATAGTTATAAGGGAAAATAATCGCATTCTAATTACAGAATGCAATGTTCCCCGGGCTTTAAAGGGTTAAAAATAATAAAGAGTTAACTTACCTTCTCCCATTGTACGCGCAGAGCCCCAGAACGTCGTCTCTCTTGATAGTTTGGCTGCTTGAGGACCTGTGGTGACGTCACAGGGTCACATGGTCCAATCATAGAAGCATTTGAGTGGACCATGTGACCCATGTGATCCTGTGACATCACGGCAGGTCCTTCATCGAACATCTGTTTGAAGACCCTGCCATTAACAGTGTAAAGAGTGGCAGCAATTTAAATATTACCATTGAATAGCACTAGGTAATATTTGATTGACTGTTTTAAAGCTCCACACAGTTTTCCGAATTTTAACCCCAGTTACCCAGTCATGGTCTGTGCCAAGTTTGGGGCCTCTGACTTTAAAACTATGAGAATGGCAGTATTTGAAAGTTTTACATTGACGTCAATAGGTTAAATCTGATTGGCTGTTTTAGGCTCCACCAACTTTTCCTAAATTTTGACCGCAGTCACCCAGTGAGTAATTGTGCTGAGTTTGGGACACTTGGCATTTAATCTGTGATAATAGCAGCAGTTTATCTTTTTTTCATTAAGGTCAATGGCTGAAATCTGATTGTCTGTTGTTGCCCCCACCCTTTTTTTTCCTAATTGTGAACCACAGTCACCCAGTGACTAACACTTTAAGGCACCAAACAAGAAAGGATCGCGGCACTCCTTCGTCTGTTGAAAATGTTCTTTATTCCACCTTAAAGTGCACTTTAAGGTGGAATAAAGAACATTTTCAACAGACGAAGGAGTGCCGCGATCCTTTCTTGTTTGGTATCGTATTGGGGACCAATGGTCAGGTCCTAACATCGCAGGCACCGCCACTATATGGACTTTGGGTATTTACCTACAATGGTGCTGTCACCCCATGTATTTTTGCTTAACACTTTAAGGCAGGCATCCTCAAACTGCGGCCCTCCAGCTGTTGCAAAACTACAACTCCCAGCATGCCCGAACAGCCTACAGGTATCAGCCTACAGCAGGGCATTGTGGGAGTTGTAGTTTTACAACAGCTGGAGGGCCGCAGTTTGAGGATGCCTGCTTTAAGGTTTGGGAATTATGGCATTTAACGTGTAAAAATGGCAGCAGTTTTATTTTTTTCTATTAAAAATCAATGAGTGAAATTTGATTGGTTGTTGGTGGCTCCGCTCACTTTTTCTAACCTTGAAGTGGAAACACCCAATGACGACATTTGTGATATTTGAGGTCCATGACATTAATAATATGAGAATAGCAGCATCTTTAATTTTTCCCATTTAAATCAATCAAAGAAATCTTATTGGTTGTTTTTGGCTCTGCCCACTTTTCCAAATTTTAATCCCAGTCCTCCAGTGCCAAGTTTGAGGACCCTGCTATTAACACTCTAAGATCAGCGGCAGTTTTGAATTTTCCCATTTAAACAAATGCCTGAAATTTGATTGGCCATTGTAGACTCCGCCCACTCTTTATCAATTTTAACCCCAGTGACCCACGGTATTCTGGCTTAAATACTGTAAGAATTACAGCATTTTAAATCTTCTCATTGAAGTCAATAGGGAAAATCTGATTGGTTGTTTGTGGCTCTGCCCACTTTTTAGAGTCCCCGAAATGTGTCAGAAATTTTCAGGTTGACCCCATGACTAAGTGACCCAAGTTTGGTGAGTTTAACTTCAAAGCTGTACAAGTGGCAAAAGTTTACAATTTTCCAATAAAGGTCTATGGCAAAAAGTGGGGTCTTCAGGGGGCTGCCCCACGGGGACGGAGGGTGGGATCGGTTAACAAAGTGCAAGCAACCTATTCGGGTATGTGCGGAACAAGTGTGCAAAGTTTGGTAATTGTACTCCTAAAACTGTGGGAGAAGTAGCGTATAGAAAATAGCAAAACTTTAATTGCCTTTTGCTAGCTCCGCCCACTTTTGGGTGGTCCCCCCCCACCAAATTCGGGTTGACACCAACAATATGTGGTCCGAGTTTGGGGAGTTTAGCTTCAAAACTGTGCGAGTGGGAGCGATTTGAAAATTTTCCCTGTCAAAGTCAATGGCAAAAAAGGGGTCTTCTGTGGTCCACCGCAGGTTCCTGGAGGGTGGGATCACTTATTAAAGCACAAGCAACTTACCTCACTATAGGTCGAAGAAGTGTGGAAAGTTTAGTGTATGTACCCCCAAAGCTGTAGGAGGAGTAGCGTATAGAAAGAGAGGGAGCGCTAAGAATAATAATAAGCTGAAATGTAAACAAAAATCGAATAACAGTATGTTGGCTTTTTCAAGCCAACATAATAATTAATCCGCACAGCTCATTGACCGATGTTTAACCCCTTCCTGACATGTGATGGCTCTGCCTGTCACGGGTAATGGGGAGGGGATGACACCAGATAACACACAGAAGGAATAGACCGGAGTCTAGACCTTAAAGGATAACTGTCACATTTAGACCCTAATTTCAGTTTTCATATATGTAGTTACTAATATGATAATATTCCTGAATCAATAACTATTAGACTTACTTACCCCTTATTTAATAAGATTTAGCCCTTAGCAACCAGTCTGCATAAAACTGCGATTTCACTATTCTGTTAAGATGGCCGCCCTCAGCCCTGAGGCTAATCCATAGGACGCCTGCAGTGTAGTTAGTGAAGACCAGCTCTGTATAGGGAGGTCTTGCAGTGAAGTTTCCAGGTCTGGCTGAAGCCTGTAGTCCTTCCACAAGTTCTCCTCTTATCAGATAAGGCTTTCATTTATACACTGAGCAGCCGGCATATGTACATTGTCCTTCACTGCTAAGGGAGTGTCTGCCAAGCACAGGCATGTGGAGAAGTTCACACACACAGCCCAGCACTGTTATCTCCTGTCAGGAAGAACCTGGCTTTTTATACATTCCCTTACAATGTTGACTCACTATCAGTTCCCAGTGCACGCAGCGTGCTCCGTCCTCTATCTGGTAGACGGAAGGAACATAGCAACCTGATTTTATCTCAGGTAACAATAGCCAATACTGGGGACTTTTAGGTGGCTTTTAGGGGTTATTTATTTAAGGATCAGAAATTAAAACAGGGCCAACAAGGTAATATTAATCACCAGAATCCAATAGTAAAAAAAAAAAAAATTTGACAGTTATACTTTAAAGCTAAGGGAGAGGGATGGTGACCTCCTAGGAATCCCTAGACCTTTTCCTGACTCCTGCTAGTATGAGTAGACCCAGAAGGTGGAAATACTTATACACCAGAACCTAAGCCCTGGAGCTTAAAGTAGAATGGAGGAGCAGGAGATCCAAAGGAACAACACACTAGCTCAACGATCTCCAGCAGGAAATATCAACAGCATGGTAAGCAGTGTGAGTCAGAACTAAATAGATCCTCAGTAATGACCCTCAAGCTGCACCTGACAAGAGGTGTGGTCATTACCAAACAAGAACACTGCAAGATGAAAACAGAGAGACTGTCAGATACCGTCACGTGCCGCCAATCTCTCAGATCTTCTCACTTCTGTCATGAGAGGGACTGTGTCACTGCCATAGAAACCGGGTGCCTTCTGTTTCATACAGTAGACACCCGCTGCTAAGGTCCGCGACCGGCACTAATGTCGATTGCTGATCACAGCATCTGAGTGCACTAGAAACTGAAAGCACACGCTTCCGGTTATGCTGCGGCTCACCCGTGCAGCGATCAGAGGACCTGGAGCTTGTATGTGGCAGCCCCTGTCACAGTCTATGACAGGAGGACAGTCTTTCCTGTGTAGCCCTTGCCTATAATAGGGCTCCATAGGAAAGTAGTAAAATCATCTTAGACTCCAATGCTAGGGCATTGGAGTCTATGATAATAGCAATCGAATGACTGACTGTTATAGTTCCCTATGGGAACAAAGTTTTTACAAATGAAAAAAAGTTTAAAATTTCAAATCACCCCCCTTTCCCCAAAATGAGAATAAAAAATGTAAAAAAAATTCACATCATGGGTAGGGATGAGCAAATCGACTTTAGATGAAACATCTGAAGTTGATTCGCATAAAACTTTGTTCCAATACTGTATGGAGCAGGAGCTCCGTACAGTATAATAATGTATTGGCTCCGACTTCGCGTAATAACTTCATAAATTAATTTGTACTGTAAAAAAAAACATTTCCCGAACTCGGGTTCGGTTCCAAGTGGAGCCAATACATTGTAAGACAGTATTGTAACGAAGTTTTATGTGAATCGACTTCGGATGTTTCATCCGAAGTCGAATCGCTCATCCCTAATCATGGGTATCGCCG
Organism: Bufotes viridis; assembly: GCA_033119425.1. Lineage (NCBI taxonomy): Eukaryota > Metazoa > Chordata > Amphibia > Anura > Bufonidae > Bufotes > Bufotes viridis. The sequence goes on along the minus strand of CM065593.1, from coordinate 114,961,760 downwards.
CATGCGTAAACACTTATATTATCAAAATATGAAGGTATTAATCCCATATGGGAAAAGGTGAAACAAAAAAAAAAGGGTCAAAACGGACGATTTGCCATTTTTTGGTCGCCTCTCCTCCCACAAAATTTTTTATAAAAAGTGATCAAAAAGTATATGCCTCAGAATGGTATCAATAAAAAGATCGCCCCGCAAAAAATCAGCACTCATACATTTCTGCACACATAACTAAAAAAAAGTTATACGGGTCAGAAAATGACAGCAAATATAAATTTTCAAGTTTTTTTTTTCAGCATCAAAACGCAAGGCAAAGTATACATATCTGGTATCACCGGATTCGTGCTGACCTCGCGAATGAAGATGAATGAAGAGAAGTCAGTTTTACCGCACAATGAACACCGAAAAAAATAAAACCCAGTGAAATTGTTGCAAAATTGTTTTTTTTTTTTCCAATTCCACCAACTTTGGAATTTACAAATTGTAACAAAGTACAAATTGTCCTTCAAAAATAAGCACTCATATGACTATGTGAACAGAAAAATTAAAACATTATGGATCTGGGCATACGGGGAGAGAAAAAGGAAAACGCTAATGCAATAAAACCTCCGGGGGTAGAAAGCTTTAAAAAGGCTACTCTTTAGTAGTATTCTATCAGTTGACAGGCTAAACTTCATCGCATTTTTTCTTCAGAAGTTTATTATGTATTTTACAATCCTAAGTTTGAACCATCAATTGCTTTAAGATTCCTCCATCATAACAGGTTCTTTTTTTCTTTCTTTTCCTATAGAGAAGTCTATGGGAAAACGCCTGAAAAAACATCACACTCAGATTTGAAAAAAAAATGCAAAGGACCAAAACTGGCAGGAAACTGTCTTGAACCACCATTATAAAAGATTTCTTAATGTGTCTGCGTCAAAAATCTCTCATTTTGGATGATGGATTGAACAGTACTCTGTGAGATGTTCGGAAATTGACATATTTTTTTTATAACCTAACCAAGCTTTACACTTCTTCAGAGCTTTAGCCTTGACCTGTCTGATGTGTTCCTTGGTTTTCATAATGCTGTTTGATCACTAATGTTCTCTAGCAATCCTCTCAGGCCTTCACAGAACAGCTGTAATTATATTGAGAATAAATTACACACAGGTTGACTTTATTTACTAATTAGGTGACTTCTAAAGGCAGTTGGTCACACTGGATTTTATTTAGGGATGTCAAAGAACTGAATAGAAATGCATGCCACGTTTTTCAGATTTTTATTTGTGGGTGTAATGTGAAAAAAATTAGAAAAGGTCAAAGGGTATGAATATTTTTTCAAGGCGCTGTAGTCTATTAAAGGAAGTGGAAAAACACGGCACTCAGGCGACAGCTTGATTATGATGCAATCAGGTTTTTTTATTATTTTTCATTATTTTTCAACCACCATTGGAATTACATGATAATAGATGGCCGACGTTTCGGTCTAACCAAGACCTTTTTCAGGGCCTAGAGACAGTTAGTTGCATTAGAATGGGTGCCACCCATTCTAATGCAACTAACTGTCTCTAGGCCCTGAAAAAGGTCTTGGTTAGACCGAAACGTCAGCCATCTATTATTATGTAATTCCAATGGTGGTTGAAAAATAATAAAAAAACGTGATTGCATCATAATCAAGCTGTCGCCTGAGTGCCGTGTTTTTCCACTTCATATGATTTGGGACATTCCTGCAACACTGAGCACCATCTACAAGGAGGAGTGCCAGCCATTTATTTTGTGAATATTAGTAGTCTATTAAAGGGATGGCTTAAGATTGCCCACAACTGGGATTCTCACTGATCACAATATCAGGTGTTTCATATTCCCTAGTTGAATGGAGTGGTGGTTGAGCCTGTTTGTTACTGCCTGAAAGTCTGTGGTACTGATTAAATGGCCAAGTTCAGGGCTAAGTTCAGTCTCAAGCAGAATAGGAATTCAATTTAGTTGGAATGTAATTTAGTTGTTTTCAGCAATTCACTCACAAAAAAACTTCTGTTCTTCCCATCAGCCTTCTTTGCTCTCCAGAGGCTAATATCAAAGAAAGTATGCTACAGAACACATTTGAGAGTGAAATATTTCACAATAATGTTTTGAAAGATAAACGCACAATCATATTATTCAAATAAGGAGTAAAGATATTTTACAGTAGGCCTTCTGAGGGCAATGTCTTAAAAACTTGCAACCTTGTCAGCTACTAACTCTGGTAATAACAAATTGCCTAAAGTGCCTAGTTCATAATAGTGAAGCAGGTTTATTTAAAAAACATATTTAAAAGACATTTAAATTGTCTTCAAATTTAATGTACTTAAAAGGGTTATCCCGTGAGTAATAAAATATATTTTTTAAACCAAACATTATATAGTACATGGCAATCTTTCTTACAAAGCTAGAATGAGCCCTGTACCTTACATGGATCCAGAGAGCTCCCCATTCATTGTTCTGCCAAATTCATGTCAAGCTTTCGGTTGCAGCCTTCTCCTTTTCATATTTCATGGGGTGGGTTCTTACTGCTCCAGCTCTCTCCCTGTAAGGCCTCTTGCACACAAGGCCGTTTTTTGCGTTCCGTATACAGTCGGTATGCGGAAACATTCATTTTAATGGGTTCGCAAAAAAAAACGGAATATACTCCATATGCATTCATTTTCTGTATTTTCGTATATTCGTTCCGCTGAAGGATAGAACTTGTCCTATTATTGTTCTATTATTATTGTCCTATTATTATTTTATTGTCCGCAAATAACGATCCGTGGCTTCATTCAAGTCAATGGGTCCACAGAAAATAATTTATTTGCGGATCCATGCCCACTTTGCCCATGTGTTTACTGTTAAAACACATTACTGTACATTATGTTAATGATTAATACTTTTATGTTTCTGTTTGTGATCCGCAAAAAAACAGATCGCATACGGAAACCATACAGAGATTTTTTGCGAAACTACAGAACGGAAACAAAATAGGAATAACGGATCCGTGAAAAACGGACCGCAAAACACAGAAAAAGTCATACGGTCGTGTGCAAGAGGTCTAACTGTTGCAGCTTTTAGCAGTAGATAGGGCTGGTGGCAGTTGGAGGATGGACCTGGTCTTGTGTGACCACCTCAGCAAGGTGGAGAGAGAAATGAGGAGAAAAACAGTAGGTGTTACTATACAGATACATTTTACTGAATATCTCAGTGACAATGCTAAAGTTTTAATTACATGATATTACAAAAGTATCCACACCCACGTGCTGGTTTGAAAAGTATAGAATATTTTTGGTGGAAATCCCCTTTTAAGGCAAATAACTGTAAGATATGCAGTAATGTGTAAATTTCAGAAAGCACTTGTTATTCATTCAGGTATTCTTTATTCAGAAGTATGCTTAAAGCAGATCTCTCAGTGGTTATGACACTAGATAGATACTTGGGAGAGCAGTAAAAAAGTACTTTTGGAATAGCATTTGTGATCAGCAGTATAAATATGAATATCGCTCCTGCAGGGCTTCAATGTTAAGTACACCCTGCTCTCAACTTTGAACTCCTTCATAGCCCTTCCCCGAGTGACAACTGTATCATCCAACTAGAAGACCACTACAGCTTTCACTTACAGCAAAGTGGAGGGACTGTGACAGCACTTCACAGTGAAACACTGCCCCCAGTGCATATGCAGAACAGAATGTGTCAGAATAAAGTTTCAAATGCACACTGCTCCACAAAAGGTAAATTTACACTGCTCTTCCCAGACCCTAACATGCCAAGAGGTGGCCGGCCAAAATCCGCAGCACGCTGCTTTTTTTTACAGGCATGTTTAATGTGCTGTGGCCGGACTGTAGTAAATGGGGCTGGAGCAGACTTCCGGCAGCACAGGTGTGCTAGCGTTAGCCAGGATCCGGCAGGCTGTTCCCCCTGCCGAACAGCCTGCTGGACAATCCTAACGCTAATGGGAAAGAAGCCTGAATGTTCAAGAAACTTCTCAGCTACTGTACTTAAAAGTCCGTGTAGTGTAAAACAGTAAGTAGAAGATGGGAAGGAGGGGGAATAGGGGGATACAACATCAATTTTCACACAGTTTTGCAGAATAGAGTTCTATTTAACACTGAGGGAAAATTTGCATTTACAATTATCTGATATCATGCTTGACTGGAGGTTGAAAACATGATTTGAGTCTTTCATTGCTTTATTGGTGTAAATATTGCTTCACATTTGTCTGTAGAGCTCACTTCTTAACCATATTCTATATATAAAATGTGCAGTTTGGTGAACATTTTCTTCTTCGTTCCTCTTTACAAGATTCTTGACCCCATGGTGTTATCTTCAAACCGTGGAAGGATGGAAAGAAACACTTGTGTATATTCAGTTTTGAAGAAAGTTTGGAGCTTTACTCCACCATTTTCATCCTGTTGGAAGGTACTTTTTTTATGATGCAGGTTTTTTTTTGTGTCCTCCAAAGAAAAGGTTTGATATAACTGGATACTGTTTTTTTTTTTGTACAATAGAAGTCAATGATAACAAGATACCGAGTGTTGCATTCTGTTTTAACGATAGTTTATTTTCTAATCTCGAATAAAGCAGAATCTTTGAACAGGACGCAAAAATATGCAGTGACCAGAGCCTAAATAAGATACATTTTTGTATGGTTAAACAATATACTGTGGGGCACATTTGTTAAGTCTGCTACAGCAATTTTGTGGCATAAAAATATCACAAGTGATGCCCCCATGCAACATTGTTGCATATTTTTGGTTGTACTTTATATGGTTTGCAGAGTTCTGTTACATTGTGTTTTTTTCTTTATATCCTATCTATATACCCCATTGTTTGTGATGGGAATAACCCTTTTAAGTCTTATTTATGATGTGCAATTTTTTTTTTTTAAATGTTCATGTCAGGCAAGACCCTGTTGTACTTTTACAGACATAGGTGTGCACCACATTTAACTTTCTCGAGATGTATTATTACTTTGTGACATTTCATAATATTGACATAACCTCACAAAGAAAAAAAAAAAGAGGCTTAAAACTGACACTAAAAACACTGCAAATGATAAATTCCCCCTGTATGTCTATCAAGATTATCCAGGTGAAGGAGAGGTAGATGAAATGAAGGTGGTATCTTAGATCTCTGGGTTCCATCTACTGATCCAGAAGAAGGCAAAAACACACACACATATAATGCATGAGCCACCGTGCCCTAAAAGTGCAAAAAAAATTCTGACCCCACATAGAGACCACCGTTGATCATTTAGGAGCTCTTCAAGTTATCTATTGTTTCTCTTCAAATCAGTTCTTGAGGTTGCTAGCTACAGAGACTGCAAATTAAGTTTTGCTGATTGGAGCAAAGTTTAAAGGGCGAGTTTACAGATAAGTAGATAATTGAACACAAGGCTACAGATCAATAGGACACAGGAAGTTATTATTTTTTAAGTTTTTTCATGTGCATTGTTGTTTGAATCCTAGACTAAAAGTTAACAACTTAAAGGCTATCAACACCAATTTTTAATGACTGCAGTTTACTCATTTTCCTACAAAACTTCAGCTTAAAGGGGTTGTCTCATCTCAGACAATGGTGGCATATGGCTAAGATATGCCCCCATTGTCTTATAGTTGTGGGTCCCACTGCTGGGACTCTCATCTGTATAGGGAACGGAGCCCCGCAAGGTGCTGGCTGGAAGACTCCAGTCTGGCCACCACTGATTATATTTAAACATTCGATATTACTAACAACTTTATTTTTCTTAGGTCCGCATTTATTCTTAGTTACCTCCCTACCTTTCACCCAGATTCCAGTTTCAAAGTTCTAGCACCTGTCTACTTGTTCTGTCCCCAGCACAGCTGTATCCTCTACATTTAGATGCAGCAATTCCCTAAATAGTACATGTCACTGCCAGAGAAATTAGCACAATTTTCAATGAACCCGAAAGCATTCTTTCCTTTCTGCATCATTTTGCAAGCCACTTATTTATCTCCCTAATCATCCACTGTTTTTCTAGAGATGATTGTAGCATTAATATTATTTTGTGGACTTTAGCTTCTCTCCTAGTTCCTAAAATCATTGGTACCAATGTGTACCATTATTACTGATTATTCCCCTGGTCCACCCAGCAATCTGTCTATCAGATCCACAATATGATGGCATTCTTGACCTCAGAGTTGAATGACTGTCAGTCTAATAACGGAATTCCTTACCACCAATAGCTGTCTGACCTTTGTTGCACTCATATCCCCATCAATCCTAGGGCAGTCATTCTCCTGGTTGTAGTGATGCTAGCACTGGACTTGCAAGCCTAGTAACAGTCACATAGGCTTTCTTGGCACTTTTCCCCTAAAAATTATTCTGTTACCCACCTACTGACCTCTGGGACCTAAGTTGCTCACATCCACCCTTATCCTCTTTGACGGCCCCAGCCACTGCCTGCTCGGTGAGCTCTAAACTTCTCTCCAGGTTTTCAGTGCACCTGAGTGTTGCAAACACAACACGCTTGTATCAAAAGCTGTTCAAGGCATGCATACATTGTACATATATTGTTTCTAGCATTGCCCATGCAGTACATGCTTAAATAGAGATAAAACATCTGAGTAAAAGTACTGTATAAAATCAATGTAGCTAAACCTTTTCCCCTTTAAAGACTATGAACACTAAATAATTTTCTCATTCTGGGCTAAAAATCATTTTGTCAATAATTAGATTTTTTAGCATTTTTTTTGCTTTCAGTTTCACACTGAACACTAAAACTGCTGCATAAATACATAACAAATGATAAACAGGTGTAAGTCGATCTAATTAACACTGGTACTAGCTACCGAAATGTAAAAAGTGCCATGGCTCCAGAAAGTCATGAAGAACATGAAGTGCTGGCGCCGAATACAAAACCATGTGACTACGCTGTTCATACATAGATTAAGTAAGATGACAAGACAAATAAAACAGCCATACGCGAACACAACATGCATACATTTCACTGCAGTGAATAATACAAGTACGTGCATACAATATCAGATCTGCAAACTAAATATGTAAAATAAATGTCAAACAGCATACAAGACATGTGTGATCTCCACAGCACACAAGACATGACAGGAGAGCCTCTGCTTTGGAGTCCAAGTCCAGTTTCTTAAGATCAGGAGCTCCATCAGAATTGTGCGTAACATTCTTGCTTCCTGTGCAAAGCCAAAACAAAAGGACTCTGTAGGCATACACATCAGAGGAAGCTGAAGCTGGTTGCCCCAATTTTATTCAGGAGCAGTAAACAGTGGGAAGCAAATAGAGGTAGCTGAACTCCGTTGCTCTGTATCTCTTGTGAAGTGAATGTCTCCAACTATGCCCCTCTCGCGATTTACAGCAAATACTGTATTTTATGGCGTATAAGACTACTTTTTAACCCATGCTAATCTTCTCAACAGTAGGGGGTCGTCTTATACGCCTGGTGTTGTCTTATAAGCCGGGTGTTGTTTTATAAGCCAGTATACGGCGTACTGAAACTTAAACCCTTAAGGACCGGAGGTTTTTTACTTTTTGAGTTTTCGTTTTGCGGTCCCTGCCTTCCCAGAGCCATAACTTTTTTATTTTTTGGTTCACATAGCCATATGAGGGCTTGTTTTTTGTGGGACAAGTTGTACTTTCCAATGCCACAATTTAATATTGCATATGATGTAGGGGGAAGCGGGGAAAAAATTCCTAATAGGGTGAAATTGCAAAAAAACAGCAATTCCACCACAGTTTTGCGGCTTTTTAAATTCCGACGTTCGATGTGCGATAAAACTGACTGGTTAATTTTACTCTACAGGTCAGTACGAATCCGGCGATACCCTATATGTATAGGTTTTCTTGCGTTTTGATAGTGAAAAAAAAATTCATCCATGTTCATCCAATCCATGTTTTGACCCCTATAACTTTTTTGTAATTATATGTACAGAGCTGTATGGGGGCTCATTTTATGCGTCATAATCTTATCTTCTTATTGATACCATTTTGGGGTGTGTATGACTTTTTGATCACCTTTTATGTAATTTTTTGTGGAAAATGAAGCGACCAAAAATGGCAAATCCGCCATTTGGACGCTTTTTTCCGTTTTGCTGTTTGACGTATGGGGAATATTTTTTTATATTTTTATACTATGGGCGTTTTTGCACATTGCGACACCCATGATGTGTATTTTTAAAAATTTTTAGTTTTTAATTTTTATTTTAGCAAAGGGGGTGATTTGAACTTTTATGTTTTTATTTTTATTTTTAACTTTTCATTTATTTTTTTTTACACTTTTATATAGTTCCCATAGGGAACTATAACTTACAATCATCTGATTGCGATTTTCATACATTCCAATGCAATAGCATTGGAATATATGAAAAAATCGCATATTTCCTATGAAGCCTATTACAGGCAAGGCTCCATAGGAAATACTATACAGCAGCCTGGGTTTCATTCATAGAGACCCAGGCTACTACAGGCGTGCTCCGGCTCCTCCGATCACCACACGGGGGAGCCGGAGCGCAAACCGAAAGTAAAACTTTCGGTTTGTGCGCACTCAGATGCCGTGGTCAGGATTGACCACGGCATCTGAGTGTTAAATGTCCGCGATCGGCATCGGCATCGCACATTAGCTGCGGGTGTCTGCTACAGGAACCATGCGGACACCCGCGGCTAAGGCGCCCGCATGGAGCAGGAGCGGGCGCCATCTTTAAAGACCGGACACAGGACGTACATGTACGTCCTGTGTCCTTAAGGGGTTAAGAGGACCTTTTACTGGTCCAACGATAGTTAGATAATGATATGTACCAGTATGTGTAGAGTGGCGCCCAGGGATAATAATAAGTACAGGGAGATCCCTAGGCACCGCTCTACACTTACATATCATTATCTAACAATCGTTGAACCAGTGAAAGGTCCTCTTTACATCCAAGCCATACTGAAGCAGTTGTCCTGCTTCAGGGAAAGGCGCCCTCTAGCTGAGCTACCTTGCGCTGCATCCTTGCCAGCCACTCCTGAAGCAGCCCCCGACAGGGAGGTCTGGGCAGGCAGGGAGAGCTGACCCACCCAATTTTTATTTGGTGTGCCTTGGAAGAGAGGTAGTCTTATACGGCGAGTATAGCCCGAACCCCATATTTTAACAGGAAAAGTAGGGGGTCATCTTGTATGCCCAGTCGTCTTATACGCCGGAAAATACGGTACATTATTTTTCTGTAGAGATCCAAGAATTATGTGGAGGCATGTAGTGTATGCAACCCATGTGTGACCCCTCTCATCACTCTCACGCTGTTCTGCACCTGGTTTGCCTGGGCAAACGGAGTCACGCTAAAGGCTGCACTACACCAATGGCTTTTCTACATATACCATAAAGTCTACAATCACCCATCAATTTTCCCACTTTTACACTACACTAAAGGCTTTTCAACATATAGCATCGGTTAATATAGAACAAAGTCTACAATCACCCTTGAATTTTCCCAATAAAGGCCTGTTTCACATAAAAAAAATTTACCACTACGTAATTCGGTCCATACCGCAAAAAGAGCTTTAGAATATATAACTGTACTGCTGAACGTCAATTAAGCCCAATTTTTTTTCTCATTTTACACAACAGGCTTTTTAACAGAGAAGTACAATGCTGGACAGCGAATATATTTTTATTTTGCCACTAATAAACTGCAAACAGGGCTTCACAATATATTACTGCACTGCAGAACATCAATTTGGCCCAAATTTTGTTTTACTTTTACACAACTTTTTTCACCAAAATCAAGTCTTTCCTATTACTGTCTCTAGTGCCTGCAGACATGTCTCTCCCAGCACTAAGCACGCTGGTGAATGGCAGAATCTAAGATTTATTTTTATGGCTGTGACATCACAGGGCTGGCTGGCTGCTGATTGGCTGCATACATGTCAGTATGGGCGATCCCGCCTTCCCAGAGTTCCTTGCCCCATGTCCTCACACATATAGCAGCCATTTTAGGTAAAAATGTGATTCGTTACCACGAATCGCGAGGAAATTCGCATTCAGTGTGATTCGCATTTTTTCTGAAATTCGGATCAAATTCCCCTTTGTCAGCTTTGATTCGCTCATCTCTAATTGCAACTAAAAATACATACAAAATAGTGCATAGTACTAGTAGAAATAATAGCTCAACCTAGGAAAAAATTGTGAATACTATGTATATATATATATTCAAGCGAGAAAGGCTCTTTGTATGAGCTGAAACGTTGCCTCACTGTACCGCATGGGTGAATAAATCACTGTTTTGCTTCTACAGGTACAGGGAAACTTCAGCGTGTGCAAGGTACCATGAATTCTCTTCAATACCAGGAGATATTGGATGAAAATGTGATGCAGTCCGTCACAAACCTGAGGCTTGGGAGACGTTGGACCTTTCAACAGGACAATGATCCCAAGCATACCTCCAAGTCCACTAGAGCATGGTTGCAGATTAAAGGCTGGAACATTTTGAAGTGGCCATCGCAGTCACCAGACTTAAATCCGATTGAGAACCTCTGGCGGGACTTAAAGAAAGCAGTTGCAGCGCGCAAGCCTAAGAATGTGACTGAACTGGAGGCTTTTGCCCATGAAGAATGGGCGAAGATACCCGTAGATCGCTGTAAGAAACTTGTGTCAAGCTATGCTTCACGTTTAAAAGCTGTTATAACTGGAAAAGGATGTTGTACTAAGTACTAAGATTGAATGTCACTTGGGGGTTGAATAAAACTGATAATGATGTGAGCACAGAAAAGACATTTGTGGTTATTTCATTATAAATGTTATGTTATATTTGTCTGACTTACAAGTGCCTCTTTGATTTAATTGTAAACAAGATAACTGAAATGATCAAAATCAATGTCAAACTGGCCAACACACTCAATTTCAGTGGGGGTTGAAAAATTGTGAACACAACTGTATATACACACTACTCGCAGAAAATTAGGGATATGTCTTTCGGGTGAAAATTATGGAAAGCTTAAAAAGTTCATGCTACAGTGATATTATATCATGAATGTAGGGCATTTAAGTAGAAGCAGCAATGGTGATTTCCTCATCTCAAACAGTTTATTGAAACAAAAGCCAACAGCAGTCATGGGCATAATTCCACAAAAAATGTCAATGTCTCATTAACTTGTCATGTGGCCTTGAGCATCAATTACAGCTTCACAATGACGTCTCATGCTTTTCACAAGCCGACTTATTGTCTACTGAGGCATGGCATCCCACTGTTCTTGAAGGGCGGACCTCAGGTCATTGCGTTTCTGGGGTACAGAGTTACGAGCCTCTACATGGTGACTCAGCTGATGCCATAGGTTTTTAATGGGATTTAGGTCTGGAGAAAGTGCAGGCCACTCTATTTGAGGTACCCCAGTCTCCAGCAGCCATTCGCTAATGATGCGACCTCGATGAGCTGGCTCATTGTTGTCCATGAACATGAAATTAGGCCTGTGTTGTTCATGCGGAGGCACAATGGCTGGATTCATGATGTTATTCAAGTAGTATGAGCTTGTCACTGCACCATTCACAAAGTGTAGGGCAGTTCTATATTGACTAGACACACCTGTCCACACTGTAACACCACCACCAAAGGCTTGTCTGGATTCAACAGTAGCTGATCCGTAGCGCTCTCCTTGACGTCTCCAACATCATTGGCGGACATCATTTCTGCAGTTCACTTTTATCAGTGAACATCTGTGACTCTTCCAGTCTCTCTGTATTTCTGTTGCAACCTACTGATAACATTTCGTGTCACTGTAACCTTAGTGGCCACTTCCATCTGAGAACATCCTGCATGAAGCCTTGTATGGGCGAGGGACTGTTGATTAATTGTTGGGTGTCATCTTGCTCTCATGATGTCAAAATGTGAACAGCATGATGAGGAGGACTGTTTAAATACCACTTCTAATTGAACCAGAAATCCTTGTTAGAGAACAGCAAGTTGTGCAAAAAGTACTGAAACACTGAACAGTTGGACATGTGCATTCAAAAGAGAGAAGGTCACATAAAGATAGATAGAGATAGTGCCTTCTTCAATAATTATTGCCACACAGTGCACAAATCATATCCCGGTCACTGATAGTATAAACATAATGTCCCCCAAAAATAATTGTGCTAAGCTGATACTGTGCCAGGGGCCTCACAAAAGGAACAGTGCTCCACCAATAGAAATAATTTTTTGCCAGAGCACACTTAGTAGTAATAATGCCCGCATAGTGCCTATACTAGTCATGTTCCCCACAGCCCCCAGTAGTAGTAAAGCTCACCTTTATAACCCCTAGTAGTAATAATTATCCTTAAAATGTGACATTACAAGAAATACCTCCTCTTAGTTTCTGCAGTTGAGCTAATGTCTCCATAATGCATGCCAGTATAACATTCCCCTGTATAGTGCCCCTAGTAAATGCCCCATGGTGCTCCTCTCCCCCTTCCCCATAGTGTGCCAGTAAAAAATGCCCCTTCTTATTCCCCCAGCAGATGCCTCTTCAGTGCTCCTCTCTCCTATAGTGCCCCACACAATGTGCCAGTAAACAAATGCCCATTCCTAGTGCCATCAGATGCCCCCATAAAAATACCCGTTCTTAGTGTCCAGAGCAGATGCCCCTATAGTGCTCCACTCCCCTATCGTGACCCCCATAATGTGTCAGTAAAAATGACCCTTCTTAGTCCCACCAGATGCTCCTATAATGTGCCGGTAAAAAATGCCCCTTTATTGCCACCAGATGCCCCCATAGTGCTTCAACCCCACATAATGTGTCAGTAAAAAATGCCCTTTAGTGCCACCAGATGCCCCCATAATGTATCAGTAAAAAAATGCCCCTTTAGTGCCACTAGATGCCCCCATAAGTAAGAAATGCCCCTTTAGTTCCACCAAATACCCCCATAGTGCCCCCTATAATGTTCCAGAAACAAAATGAAAAAATGCTCCTAGATGCCTCCATAGTTCTTCTTTCCTATATTGTGCCAACTAAAAGAAAAAAACACTAATACTTACCTCAATGTGGCTATCAGCGATGCGATGCAGGCTTGTGTCTTCTGGCCTGTGTCCCGCGCTGTATGCCGACTGGCTCATGCGGAGCGAAGATAATGGCGTTATTGCCTGCAGCCTATCAGATGAGCAGGGAAGGGAGACTCATCTCTCCTGCCTCTCCGCAGCACATCTATCTGTATCGTCCTGAGGACTGTGATACAGATGAATATAGAGATGAGCGCTCATCTCCTACTGCCTGCTGCCATCGCCACCACCTAATTGGTGGTGCGGCCCTGACTGGAAAAAAAAATGACTGCTTCTAGGGGGAGTCCAGGCTCCCCCCCCTCCCCCTCCGTTGGTGAGCCCCTGAAGAGTCTAAAACATCATAGGCTCAGATACCCTGATTCACTACCACAGCATCAAATATGATGAGCTTAGATACAGCAAATCAATAGCACAGCATCACACATGATTTAAGTACACAAGCTAAGCAACATGAAAGGCTTAGATACCCAAACTCACCATCACAATAGGCTTAGATATATTGGATAAACAGCACATTGTAAATGATCACAGCATTAGATACAAACTAATCTAGGTAATAAATGCTGCTGAAGTGTTAGGGTACCTTCACATGTGGCTTTGTTTTAATGGAAAGCACATGGATTTCTGCAAGCCTCATACAACTGAATGGAACTGATTTGCAGTAGCAGAAATTTTCTGCAACAAAATCTGCGGCATCTGAAGGCACCCTTACACACTTTGTAAGCTTTGGCCTTACTTCTGATAAGATGTTCTGCCAGCTGTGCCTGCACAGCTTACCAGCTTTGAATGTGGGGGCACGCAGCACGCGAAGCTGGCGGTCACAAGATGGCCACTCTCGTTAGCTGTTTAGTGTGATAACATAATAACTGAATATACATTCATTGTGCTTCCAACAGTAATTTGTTTTATGGTTAATTATATTTACCTCATCCCTACTGTAATATAACTTAGTTTGGTGGATGGTGATAGGTCTTTAGATTTTGGCTTGATTGTAAAATATTACAGGAAGACGTATAAAGCTGGCAGCATGGTCAGTGTGGCAGATGCATTTTATTGTTGATTATTGTAGAGTAATGCAGCTAGGCCACAGTAATCGTATTACTGTATATACACTATATACAATAAAACTCGGGACAACAGAACAAGAAAAGGACTTAGATATTCTGGTTACAAATAAACTAAGCATTTGCACGCAATGCCAAGCAGCAGCTGAAAAAGCACGTAAAATGTTACATAAAAGATTGTAAGAAGCCTAAGCTCCTGTGATCCCAATGCAATATTACCGCTCTATGAAGCCTTTGGAAGGCTACTTTAAAAGGCAGTTAAAAAGGCTAAACGGTCTGTTTTTAACGGATGTTTTTTCACCGTTGTCGTTCTGAAAAGTGGATGTTAAAAATGATCCCTTTAATTGTATGGGGCGGTTGGTCAGTAATAATGGACAAAAACGAACATGTTCTATTTTTTGGCATCCAAACAAAAAACAAACTGCCGTGTGAATAACCCCATGTACTACCATAGTTCTTAAAGGGGTATTCCGGTTACCATAAATATAACTTATGTTTTAGACCCATTGATCATCAATAATTACCTAATATAATGTAAATTTCACATATTTACCGTTCCGTAGTTATAAAAGTAGTTTTCTTCCTCTGCTACACACTGTGTTTCCTCGTAAATTACCTTGGCATTGACCTGTAGTTCTTAACCTTTGTTAGGTCGAGCATGCTCAGTGTGTTGCTATCAATTCTCTAGCTCAGGCATGTTCATCCTGCGGCCCTCCAGCTGTTGTAAAACTACAACTCCCACAATTCCCTGCTGTAGGCGGATAGCTGTAGGTAGTTCGGGCATTCTGGGAGTTGTAGTTTTGCAACAGCTGGAGGCCCGCACCCCCCCTCCCCTCCCCTCCCCCTGCACACACTGCATTTTGCTGTACTTGCTATACAGCAGCACATACCTCTCACATCCAGTGCCTCCCAGATGATGTCTCCTCTGATGTAGATCTTCTCTGTCATTATCTTCTCCATTTGATCCGTACAACTTCTTTCAGCCGTGCCTTGTCTCTGCAGAGTGTAACACACAGATATCTTTGCTTCCTCAAATTTCTATCATCATCCCCCAACCTGGAGTCCCCACAGTGTTTTGCTGCTCACTGTGCCCCCAAATACTAGCCTGAAGAAAAATTTGTGCCCCCCATAATAATAGTGCTCCTCATAGTCCCACCAATAGTAATTCCCTTTTAGAATGCCCTTATTAGTAATACTGCCCACAACAGTGATAATGCTCCCCAAGAATGCCCCCATTAGTAATACTGCCCCCTACAGTGCCCCCAACCGTGATAATGCTACCCAAGAGTAAATAACGTCACTCCTTCCTACAGCTACCATCAACATACAGTCCCATATAAATAATATGACCCCCTCCCCAGCCACCTCCAACACACAGTTCCATGTAAATAACATCCCTCCCTTAAGCCCTAACATACAGTCCCAGTTAAATAACCACAACTTCCAGCATTGCTCTGCCTCTCCCTTCACTTACCTCTCCTCATGTAGCAGACATCACCATAGCTTCTTCCCCCAGGACTTTTCCTCTTCACTGCCATCCTTTCCTGCACGAGTCACATGATGGTGACATCATCGCAGGTCCGTCTCAACCACTGCCTGTTTTACTGGTCACATGATCTGTGATGTCATCACAGGTCCTTCAGCTTTTCCAGTGCATTAGAGTCAATTGTATTGCCGTCCTGAGGACGACAATACAGTTGTATCTAGCTGGCAGGCAGGACATTCGGGTCTGGGGCAAAACATCAGGGGCCCAGGCCCCAAATGTTTCAACCTAGCAACTCCCCTGGTGCTGGTGATTACTGAGTAGAGGGGGCATGACTGGACTGTATATAAGGCAGCCAATCAATAAACATCATCACTCATGATGAGTCATGAACAAACACAAACTCACAGAAGGAAAGCTAGGGATTGTGGGGACTGTCTTTGTGAGGGACGATCAGGCGCCATGATACTCTGTGTGTTGTGGGCTCACACAGGAGCTAGACAAAAAGTATTGCAAAGTATATTGAAACTCTGGTTATATGTGTAGGTTTTGGTTCTGGTTGGGTCACAGCTTGCAGCCTTAATGTAGTTTTTCAAAAATTAAGTTACTTTACCAGAATACCCCTTTAAAGTGGACATATGAAGGTCATTAAAGAGGACATAACCATAGCAAAGGCAGATGCACTCTGCGGCAATACTAAACCCTCACACTGATGTTAAAATTGAGAGGTTAGTTCGACATATCCTACTAGGAGGACATGTCTTCTAATGGTTCATTAAAGAGGACCTTTCACTGGTCCACAGTTTATTAGGCAAAGCTATGTACATGGAGAGCGGCACCCAGGGATGCCCCTGCACTTACTTGTATCCCTGGGTGCCGCTCCGTTCGTCCTCTGTAGCCCCCGGTACCGGCGCTCGTGCTTCTCCAATTTTGCCTGGGCGGAGACTTCTTCTTTTGCCCTGGGCGTCTCCTGCTCCCAGGGCTGGAGCGCTGGCCAATCACAGCCTGACGTTTAGCTTATGGCCGGATCTGGATTAATGCCTTTTAATGGATTTTTGGCCGGAGCAAAAAGCGCAGCATGCTGCGGTATTTTCTCCGGCCAAAAAACGTTCCGGTCCTGAACTGAAGACATCCTGATGCATCCTGAACGGATTTCTCTCTATTCAGAATGCATTGGGATAACCCTTATCAGGATTTTTCCGGCATAGAGCCCGACGACGGAACTCTATGCCGGAAAAGAAATACGCAAGTGTGAAAGAACCCTTAAGGACCTGGCCATTTTTTTTAAATTTGAGATCTGTTACTTGTGGTAATAACTTCGGAACGCTTTTACTTATCCAAACCATTCTGAGAGTGTTTTTTCGCGATACATTGTACTTCATGATAGTGGAAAATTTGAGTCGATATAATTCACCTTTATTTATAAATAAATCCTACTTACAGAAAATTTTGAAAAATTAGCAATTTTCTAAATTTGAATTTCTCTGCTTTTAAGGCCTCTTTCTCATGACCATTGCCCAGCGGTGGCCGTATTGCGACCCTTGAAAAATTATGATTGTTGGCCTGCTGGTGACCCTCAAAAACATTTGGAGCAAGGGCCTGCTGATCTGACCATCTAAAACATTAGGGGCAAGAGCCTGCTGCTGAGCTTACCCTCTAAACCATTAGGGGTGAGTGTCTGCTGGTGAGCTGACCCTCTAAAACAGGGGTGCACAACCCGCGGGCCGCATGCGGCCCCCAGAGCCAAAGTTTGCAGCCCCTGTCCTCCTGGACAGAAACACAGCTGATCGTGCGATTAGCTGTGTTTCTGCTCGCAGCATCTCACAAGAGAACTCACAGCTCCTGCTCTGTAGCAGAAGCAGGACAGCCGGCGGAGCGTGGAGAAGGCAGAAGCTGTTGATCAGCACTTCTGCCTTCTCCTCAGATACGTAGGCAGCGCGCTGTGCATTGTAGACCCAGCTTGGGGGCAGAGGAGCGCAGAGCTGCAGGGTCAGGACTCAAAGACACTGATCAGCTCTGCCTGTGGAAGCGCTCATTAGTACCAGAGGGATGGAAAGTGGTGAAGGCTCTGTACTCACCGCTTCCTGGTCCTCGGCTGTCGGCTGTGCAGGCTGCGCACAGCGTGAGGGCACTCTCTGACCTCACGCTGTGCACGTCAGATCACAGCACAGCCAATGGAGGATGTGGAGGAAGAGGATTACGATGTAGGTGAGGAGCGGCGGCATCTGGAGCATTGCTGTGAGGGAGGGTGCTCATCTGCTGGGGCTGATGTAAGGCAGGGGGCTGATCTGAACTAGAGGGGTGATCTGAGGCATTGGGGGCTGATCTGTGGCATTGAGGGTCATTTACATTGGGTTTTGAGCTGAGTTCTGATTTATGGTCTTATTAACATTGTGGTCTGATTGGTTATCTGATCTGTGTGTCCTATGGGGCTAAAAATACGGTAAGTTAAAAAAGAAGAAAATAATAAAATGCATAAAAGAAAAAACAAACACCAACCAAAATTTTCGCCATTATCGCCCCATTCACGTGAAACTATTATATAACAAAATGACCGACACAAAATAGGGAACTAATTACAATGATTTATTTTGGTGGCAGTTTGCATATTTAAAGAATAAGGAGCTATAGTTTAAAAAAAAATACTTTTTAAAAATGTTTTGTACAGTTTTCTCCAAATAAAACTAAAAAATAAATTATAAGGCCCTATGTCTCAAGTGAAAAATTATAGCAAAAACATATTTTGACAGTCCCAACACATAAAAAAGTTACAACCATTTGAACCACCACGTGCGCTAAATCACAAAAAAAAGTGTCTGTTCAGGCCTGGTTATTAAAGTGTTAACCAATAAGCACTTTCTCCACTAGAAAGTGCTTACTGGTTTTTACACGGCGCCTGTAACTGGGGGGCAGGAGGTGGCAATAATCGATGAGCGCCAACCTCTGCAGTGGAGGAAAACGCTCATTTATGAATAGGAGGCAGGAAGGATCGTCGCCACGTTTTCTGTAAAAACGACTTTTAACGCATTCCCGCAGCATGGCCCCGAAACAGAGAATTCACACTTACCTTCATCAGGCCGCCCTGGCCCCCTCTGCCTCCATCTTCTGGTTCCTGCACTTTTAGGTGCAGCATCAGCCACCTCCATTCTGGGAATCTGTCCGTCCATAGAGATGACCTGAATATCTATATCAGTGTCCTTGTTCCCCATTAACTGAGTATCTTGTGTGACGGTGCAGGATCTTCACTATATCATCTGATCTACCGCCCCCTGATGAACCCACGTCTGCTGGGGGAAACGCGTTGGGGCTAAGTATATGTTTTCAATCACATAGGAATAATAAAACTCCTTTTTGATATATTGGACATGCCGATTGTGGCTGATGCGGTTGTATGAAGTATTTAACCTTGCACTTATTGTTTCATTGTATTTGTAAGGTATAGGGTGATGCTAAGGGGAGTCTAGGGCAGGTACGAGGACGGGGGGACCCCACCACTAGGGGCTGCCCTCGGGCGAAGGATTATTGAGGGGCAGTGTAAGGGACAGTCACTATATACATCTGTGCACAGTGCCCAGCGTCCCCTAGACAAGGGGACCTCCTCCCACCCTATACACCCTGCCTATACCTTATTTGTATTCTATGGTGGGATTTTTATGATAAGTTGGGTATGTTTTTATTAGCATTCTAATAAACATTATGTTTTAGGAGTCACTTTCTTCTTTGATAATTTTGTTCCTGCACTTTTACACCTGTCAGCGCATGGCCATGGTCACATACACGGCTCCAGTCAATGACTGACCTCAGCAGTGACATGCTGCTTGTGGCCACATCACCGCTGAAGCCAGTGACTGGCTGGAGAGGTGCATGTGACTATGGCCATGCACTGCCAAGTAAAAACAGCGTAGGAAACAGGTAAGTATAAGGCCACTTTGCAGACAAGCATTTGTCACAGAGCGAGTCTGCAACGCAGCACCCGGCCTGAACTTCCAGCAGTGTCGGGGTCATATAGCATTATATTGATTTATGATGCTATGTAACCCTTACAGTTCTGGAATGTATTGGATAACACTGGCAGCATTATGTCAGTGTTATCCAATACATTCCAGAACTGTAAGAGTTACATAGCATCATAAATAAATATAATGCTATGTGACTCCAGCAGTGCTGGGAGTTCCGGACGGTGCTGCGTTACAGACTCGATCTGTGGCATATGCTCGTCTGCAAGGGGCCTAACTCTTCAGTTTCAGGGGCCATGCTCAATTATTGGGAACAAGTGTTCATAGGAACGCTCATTCATGATAACTGGACGGTATAATCGCGCCACACATCTCTCTGTGTAATCAGGGATGTGCTACTGATAATCAATTTAACTAAATGAAGGAGAAATGACTATAATAGCGATCATTCCTCCCCAGTCACTTTACATTGGCCTGTGTAACAGGCTGATGCAAATGAGCACCAATCAACATTTTTTTTGCGACCCCTTGAAATAAAGCGTTGTGACAATGTGGCCCTCAGACCAAAAAAGGTTGTGCACCCCTGCTCTAAAAGGTTGTAGGTGAGGGCCTGCTGTGAGCTGACCCTCTAAAAGGTTGTAGGTGAGGGTCTGCAGGTGAGCTGACCCTGTAAAACATTATATGCGAGGGTCTGCAGGTGAGCTGACCCTGTAAAACATTATATGCGAGGGCCTTGGCTACTGAGACTGGATTTGGTGGAAGACAGGGTGGTGCTTAATTGACTAAAAGCTTTATCTGCTGCAATCCAACCGACCACCTGGTCGCACTGGTCTGACTTCAAGAGTGGTCACCTGCGCCGCCCTGCAAACTGGAACATGAAGCTATGTATCGTGGATGATTGTTTTTCTTGTGCTCTGGCAGCAGACACAGTTTCAACGCACCCAGGGCCACAGCCTCTGCCTGCACCATCAGCATCACGGCCACTTTCTCGTCCCTTACTGCTCGCCTTCTTCATTTTAAATGTTATATATGCTTGAAAGTATGTCCCAATAGCCTAAGATTTGGAAGTGTATGCGCAAACATTTTTTAAAAGGTATTTGGGATGTGGAAACGTCACACGGGAGATATCCCGCAGATAATGTCAATGCTGTCACCAGCGGTTAATAAACAATTACAGGGAATGTCACAGGTATTTGGGATGAGGAAACGTTATACAGGAGAGGTACCAAAGGTAATGTCACTGTTCGCAGCGTCTACGGAAAAAGTACACTGTATGTCACAGATAAAAATTTTAAACGCACATGTTACACTTTAGATGTGGCCCTGTTAATGTCACTCTCAGAAGCGGACACTGTCTATTAAAAAGTACACTGGATGTCACTGATATTTTTGGGATGCGCACACTGTACACTGGAGGTGTGACGCGGATAATTTAATTGTCTGCAGCGGACACCATCTACGGAAAAAGTACACTGGATGTCACTGATATTTTTGGGATGCGCACGCTTTAAACAGGAGATATGGCGCAGATAATTTAACTGTCCGCAAAAAGTACACTGGATGATACTGATATTTTATAGATGCGCACACTTCAAACAGGAGATGTGGTGCGGATAATTTAACTGTCCGCAGCGGACACCGTCTACGGAAAAAGTACACTGGATGTCACTGATATTTTAGGGATGCGTACACTTTACACCGGAGATGCGGCACGGATAATTTAACTGTACGCAGCGGCCTATTAGACGCTATTTAGCGCAGGATGCGCAAAAAATATATGTTGCTGCTGTCATACACAATAGTCCTTAAAAGAATAATTTAACTGTACGCAGCGGCCTATTAGACGCTATTTAGCGCAGGTTGCACTACAAACATATGTTGCTGCTGTCACACACAATAGTTAGTCCTTAAAAGGACTTTTGGGTCTCTGAAAAGTTTTTGTAATAAAAATCTTCCAATAACACTCCCTACATTGTCTGTCCCTTTCTATGCTCAGCTCTCCCTGACTAATACTGAGCCGAACACATGTCATCGGGTGCTATATAGCACCCGGTGATGCGTTTTGGCCAGCCAATCACTGTAATGCCAGTAGCCAACATGGCTACGGCATTACAGTGCGTGCCAGTACCTCCCTGCACGTTCATTGGCTGCGTAGCAGCCAAGAAACGTGCGGGGAGGAGACTCGAGCATTGCGCTCGAGCACGTGCTGTACTCTGCCAAGCATGCTCGCTCAACACTAGAAAGGAGCGCCATATGGATTTTGGAGGACAGATTTCACTGGGATAATTTTAATTTGCTATTTGACATTTAAAGACCCCCTGATGCACCCATAGAGTAGAAACTCCCAAAAAGTGACCCCCATTTTGGAGATTACAGGATAAGGTGACAGTTTTCTTGGTACTATTTTGGAGTACATATGATTTTTGATTGCTCTATATTATGCTTTTTGTGAGGCAAGGTAACAAAAAATGGCTGTTCTAGTACAGTTTTTTTTTTATTCTTTACGGTGTTAAACTGACAGGTTAGCTCATGATCTATTTTTAAATAGCAGGTTGTTACGGATATGACAATACCAAATATGTCTACTTTTATTTTTTGCTTTAGTTTTACATAAAGAATTTTTGGAAAAAAAAAATCATGTTTTTGTGTCTCCATTTTCTAAAAGCCATTTTATTTTTATTTTTCTGCTAATCATCCTGTATAGGGGCTCTTTTTTGCGGGAAGAGTTGATGTTTTTATTGGTACCCTTTTTGGGTATGTGTGATTTTTTGACCAGTCGATATTACACTTTTTTGGGCAAGGTGATCAAAAGATGATTGTTTTGGCACGTTTTTTTTTTTTTACATTGTTCATCTGATGGGGTAGATCGTGTGATATTTTTTATGGAGCAGGGTGTTTTATGAGATCAGCTATTGTTTTGTTATAGATGTGGCAATACCTAATATGTCAGTTTTTTTTTAAATATGCTTTGTTTTTTTTGGCTTGTATAAGTGGGGAAAAAAGGGCTTATTGACCGTTGTGTGGTGAAGTGTGAAAATTACAGCCCCTTTTGTCGTGTATTAGTGGCAAAAGAAAAATATATTTGCCCTTCAGCTGTGCAGTTATATATTCTAAAGCCTTTTGTGGCGTGTATAAGTGGAAAAAAGAAAAATATATTTGCCGTTCAGCGGTGCAGTTATATGTTCCATAGAAACATAGAATGTGTCGGCAGATAAGAGCCATTTGGCCCATCTAGTCTGCCCAATATACTGAATACTATGAATAGCCCCTGGCCCTTACCTTATATGAAGGATGGCCTTATGCCTATCCCATGCATGCTTAAACTCCTTCACTGTATTTACAGCTACCACTCCTGCAGGAAGGCTATTCCATGTGTCCACTACTCTCTCAGTAAAGTAATACTTCCTGATATTACTTTTAAACCTTTGCCCCTCTAATTTAAAACTATGTCCTCTTGTAGCAGTTTTTCTTCTTTTAAATAGTCTCTTTTCTTTTACCTTGTTGATTCCCTTTATGTATTTAAAAGTTTCTATCATATCCCCTCTGTCTCTTCTTACTTCCAAGCTATACATGTTAAGGTCCTTTAACCTTTCCTGGTAAGTTTTGTTCTGCAATCCATGTACTAGTTCAGTAGCTCTTCTCTGAACTCTCTCCAAAGTTTCAATATCCTTCTGCAGATATGGTCTCCAGTACTGCACACAATACTCCAAATGAGGTCTCACTAGTGCTCTGTAGAGCGGCACGAGCACCTCCCTCTTTCTACTGTTAATGCCTCTCCCTATACACCCAAGCATTCTGATGGCATTTCCTGCTGCTATATGACATTGTCTGCCCACCTTTCAGTCGTCTGATATAATGACCCCTAAATCCCTTTCCTCAGATACTGAGGCTAATGCTGTATCACTGATTTTATATTCTGCTCTTGGGCGTTTACGCCTCAGGTGCATTATCTTGCCCTTATCAACATTAAATTTTAGTTGCCAGATTTTTGACCATTCCTCTAGTTTTCCTAAATCCTTTTCTATTTGGTGTATCCCTCCTGGAACATCAACCCTGTTACAAATCTTTGTGTCATCAGCAAAAAGACACACCTTACCATTGAGGCCTTCTGCAATTTCGCTGATAAAGATATTAAACAATATGGGTCCCAGAACAGATTCCTGAGGTACCCCACTGGTAACAATACCATGGTCTGAATATACTCCATTGACTACAACCCTTTGTTTTCTGTCCTTCAGCCACTGCCTAATCCATTGAACAATATATGAGCCCAAGCTCAAAGACTGCAGTTTATTTATAAGCCTTCTATGTGGGACAGTATCAAAAGCCTTACTAAAGTCCAGATAAGCAATGTCTACTGCACCTCCGCCATCTATTATTTTAGTCATCCAATCAAAAAAGTTCCAGCTCCATCAGCAGCAACTTGAGTCTAGAATCACTGATGAGCAGTTTTTTTCACCCACCTAGTGAAGAAATTACTCACCAGTTGCAGCTAGTCCTGGAGCAGGACCTGAGCCAGCAGGTGATGGCATACTTAGACAGTACCCTGCCACCCCACATTGAAGATCCGCTGGACTACTGGGCAGCCAAACTGGATTAGTGGCTGCAACTAGCAGAGTTTATCCTGAAAAAGCTGTCCTGCCCGGCCAGTAGTTCGGCATCAGAGCGGGTGTTTAGTGCGGAGGGGGCCATAGTTACCCCAAGAAGAACGTGCCTGTCCACCCAAAATGTGGAGAGACTGACCTTTGTCAAGATGAATCAGTCGTGGATTAGCCAGGATTTCCACCCACCAATGCCTGATGCATCAGACTAGATCATCCATGGTGCCACACCAACACTTTAACAAATGAGACCGGTTTCTTCTGGCTACCTGCCTCAGCTACTATTCTAATGCTGTCACACTTCTGATGCCAAGTGCTCCCTCTTTCACCCACCATCTTCAGCTGGTACTCGTATTTCCACCAAGCTCCCCACTCTGTCACCGGTCACTCTGCGGTCTCCTGATGCTGCTGCCACCTCCTCATTATGTCACCTTGCCACTCTGTGGTCTCCTGATGGTGCTGTCACCTGCACACTATGTTACCTTGCCACTCTGTGGTCTCCTGATACTGCTGCTGCCACCTCCACCCTATATCACCTTGACACTCTGTGGTCTCCTGATGCTCCTGCTACCTCAACACTATGTCACCTCGCCACTCTGTGGCCTCCTGATTATGCTGCTTCCACCTCCACACTCTGTCATTGTGCCACTTTGTGGCCTCCTCCTGATGCTGCCACCTCCATACTCTGTCATTGGGCCACTCTGTGGTCTTCTCATTCACGTGTTATGTCTGTTTTGGACCCACTCCTGTTTTTTTTGGCATTGGCAAAACAGATGGATTGCTGACCCAGTGAAGGCGAATACTCGACAGACAGGATCCGCTTTTTGGGGGTTATTGTTCTAACGGATCAGAGGAAGGGCAAAATAATCAGTGACGTCAACACAAACTTACTGCTGACACCCTCTCCACTCTGCCTGGGGGCTCTACTTGTATAGGCATTTAATAAATCAGGTTCTGTAGAAATCTATGTAGAATGAGCTGACGATGGTATAAAAGAGTGCACTTCTTCTTGGCGCTAACATCGACCTGTATGGCTGAGTTCATACTTGAGTTATTTGGTCAGTTTTGGCCCTGTGACTGCCCAAATAAGTGAAGTCTGCAGTGATTCTAAGACTGATGCCTGTCATCTGCATGTCATACTGACTCACAGTATTATTTCACTACCATAGTAGACTCCCCATGTATGTTACTGCAAGGCACAGTGTTCTACACAACTATAAAGGCTCTCTGCAGCCAGGAAATAGCTGTTATTTAATGCAATTTGCCGTGAATAAATTTGGATCAAAACTGATTTTTTTAAAAAGTCGGCGAACCTGACGGATCGAATTTTTTAAAAATTTGCTTATCTCTAGTTATTTCTTATAATGAAGTGCTGGAAAAATGTGGCTCATTCAATTTGGAAAAATTATGCCTTAGAATTAGAAGTGATCTTATTTACATGTGTGAATACATATGTGGTCAGTACAGAGAACTGACACGTGATTTATTCATTCCGAAGACTTTTCAAAGGAACAGGGGACAAGGCAATATAGACATCAATACAGGAAAAGGTTTTTTACAGTTAAAGTAGTCAAATTGTGGAATGCCCTACCCCAAGAGGGACTAATAGCAGATACTGTGTCCAAGGGCGGATTGGGAATTAAAAGTGGCCCTAGAAAAATACATAAATCACTGAAAAAGATACACCACAATGATAAGTAACTACCAATTCTGGCTAATCCGTCAAGATTGATGTTAAAAGCTGAGACTTTCGCCAACATGTTCCAGTCAGGAACATATTGGAGCCCTTTTGCACCGCTGTCAAGGTGTTTCAGTGTGTCAATGGGTCCTACCACTAGACTACCTATGCTGTGTAAACAAAGTCTGATAAGTGCTCAGATCCAACTCACAGCCAGGCTCCCACATACCTCCATAGTAGAATCACTAATGCAATGTGAGGTAGAATAAGAATGCAAGCCCCACCTATAACAGGCCATGTGACACAGGCTCTCAGGTGCAACAGAATGTTACCAGCAAAGCACAATGGCACATTCAATACATATAGAGAAAAATCAATTGAGCAGTTCCTCCCATTTAGGCCACTTTTTTCAGTTCCTCCCATTTAGGCCACACAGACACAAATTTCCATTATCCTCCCCACCATGGTGCTCCAACATTGTCATCCTGCTGCTACCCCAATACTGAGACTGTGGGCTCCCCAATGCCCCCAAATAACATACTGTAAAAATAACAATGCCCCCTACAGTGTCCCCAGTGACAATAATGCCTGCCCCCAGCAACAACAAACTGCCACCTATAATTCCCCCAGTAATAATAATGCCCCCACAGTGCCCTCAGTAATAATAATGCCCCTCTGCCCCTAGTATTGTCCCTATAGCGCCCCCAGTAATGCCCCCTTCGCCCCAATAATGTTCCTAGAGTGGCCGTAGCAATGCCTCCCCCAGTAATGTCCCTTTAATGGTCACAGAAATACCCCCCTGCCCAAAGTAATGTCCCTATGGAGCCCCCAGTAATGCCCCCTGCCCCCACTAATATCCCTATAATGGGCACAATAATGACCCCACCTGCTCCCACTAGTATTGTAACTATAGAGCCCCCAGTAATGCCCCCTGCCCCTAACAATGCCCCCCTGTCCCCAGTAATGTTCTTATAATAGTCACAGTAATGCCCTCCCACCCACAGTAATGTTACTATAGAGCCCCCAGTAATGCCCCCTGGCCCCAAGTAATGTCACTATAGAGCCCCCAGTATTGCCACCCTGCCCCCAGTAATGTCCTTATGGTGGTCACCTTAATGCGCCCCGCCCCCAAACCTCCTCACCTGAGTGTGCATACATGGGGCAGTCTCTTCTGGCCTGAGTCCTGGAGCAGGAGGGATAGGGAGGACGACACAGTGTCAGTCACGTTGACGCTGGGAGTGGGAGGAGCCACAGGACCTTTGACATCCAGAGGGCAGTGTAGTGATCTGTGTCCTGCTGTCCAGTATCAAAGGACCTGACAGCAGGAGGTACAGGGGCGGGCAATAGGCAAGGGCAGGCACAATGCATCATAATGATTAGATTACAGCAGGACAAGGGGCAGCTGTCGCTCTCAATACAATACACATTACAATATAATACACACTACAATGCACATGGCGGCCGCCAACAGCCCTGCTGTGATCTCATTATCTTGACAGTGGCATGATAATGAGACAGCAGCAGGGCTGACTGCAGCTTGTAGTGTGTATTGTAATGTGTATTGTAGTGAGGGCGACGGCTGCCACTCGCCCAGCTGTAATCTAATTATCCTGACGCAAAAGTGATGCCGGCCCACGGCATGTTTTAAGCAATCGGCCAACCGGGAAGTTTGCCGGTGGGTTACATTGCCAATCCGTCCCTGACTGTGTCAACGTTTAAGAAAGCTAGCAATTAATAATGTAATTTATTGAGAAAGGTAAAACTTGATGAACCTGTGTCATTTTTCAACCTTTGTAACTGTGCATCTACTGTATACCTGACCTGATGGTGACAGTCTTTGGGACATTTAGTGGTCCTATTTCCTCTATATCTTATTTTTCTCTATATCTTGTGATCATATTTTAAACTCCAGATTTCTTTTATTAACTTATTTTTCACTGATTTTCTATTTCATGATAACCAGTATCTTCAAAACTTACTTTTCTTTTTTTTTGTTTAATCCATTCATGATTTTGGCTTAAAAAAACGGCATTAAATAACCTGGACATGTGGCTATACCCTTATTGGAAAACCTTTTGTTTGAAGGAGGCACCTGTAACGCATTTTGTTGCAGAGCCATTGACTAAAATGGGTCCATATTTTGCAGACAAATATATATATATATATATATATATATATATATAAAATGTGACCATTGCAAAATTATCATAATCATGAAACAAATTATTAAAAATATTTTTGTAACTGTGGCAGAAATATAATTTAAAATGTACATGTACAACCAATTATCTAGAATAACAGAACATTCAGTTTGTTTAACCGAAAACACAATGTCCTGTAAAAACTCAAGAGTCCTTAAGATGTTCCCTTAGGTTTACTTTGAATAAAGCAAAAATTAGCGTATCTGTTTTTGTGAAAGCAAAAACATGCAATTACAATGCATGAGCTTAACAGAGCAAGGATGATTTTAATAGCACAATTATTTAACTCCTCTGCAATTTAGTTCCAATAAAGGACAAGTAGATTCATGTAATACCCCAGTGTGTTTTAATTTAATTTTTTAATTTTAGAGTCACATGCTGTGTTTTGTTTATTATTTTTGCTATTTAGGAACCTACTCCACTTAGTTACAAGGCAGAATGACCTTTCAAAATGTCCCCATAAAGCCTTCAGGTTTCAATTCTTACTAATGTTCTATTTTTATATTTATTTTATTACATGCGTGTCTTTTTCTTCTTAAAGATTCTCCTTTGAATTAAAGATGGCAAATCTGAATCACAACCATTACTGCCAGCTGAATTAAACACAAAGGAGTTTTTGAAGAGGATAAATTACATCTAATTGCAGCACAGAACACAACAAAACAAATTACAAACTCTTACAATTTAATTCTACATCAGACTTTTGCGCTATGTAGTTTACATTTAACAGTGACCTTAGCTGAAGTATCATTTGCAAACCCAAGGCTAAAAAACCTTAAATTACATTGCAAAGGGTAGCAACTCCACTTGATTATTTCCTGTAATTGTAGAATTCTAATTATAGACTTTATAGTGATTTAAGGCTATAAGCCCCTCAATCTGCACTGGGTGTTGCTGCTAGGAAAGACACAATGAGTATGACCTATTAAAATGGTGATAGCTTTTGTGCAGAGAATTCCTGTGTCTCTTAACAAAGTCTATGTAAAGAGTTACGGACAAGGGTTGTGGAACTACTTTCCAACTAAATGGTTTGACTTAGAGCTAGTCCTGAGGGTGTTATCCTGCTGGTCCCCTGGTTTTCATTTAACCTCTACAACAGTACAGCAGCAAAAACCAACGCGTTTCAGATAAAACAGATAACCCATAGTCTGGTTTTCACTGCAGGAGCGCCATCAGGCCGCTAACTATTGCAATATTCCCGGTGTAGTTGGCAGCTGAGAGACAGGGGTCAGAGACTCCAGTGCAAAGCACCAGAAGCACAGGCAAAGCAGTTAGACAGAAAAGATGGAGAATGGCAGAGTACATGACTAAACCAAACAAGGTCAGGCAAACAGAGTTCATACTGCTCCATGGAACAGACACAGAGTATTGACAAACGGACATAGGTCAGAATAAAGATACAGACAGAACCTGAACAGATCCAAACACAATCTAGAAAGACTAGACAGACACATAAAAAGCAGACAGAACCTGAACAGAGCCAAACAGAATTTGTTACACAACCAGAGGCAGGACATACAACTACATTCATTAGTCAAACAGGTGCATACACAGAGCCAAAGAAGGTTAAACCTAGTAGTACTGAACAGAAGTGAGATTCAAAGCACAATAGCCCTAACTCACACCCACAAGAAGCTGAAGCCAGGACGCAAAGAACAGTGGCAAAATGAACTACCATTGACAAAATGGCTCAGATTCAAAACCACAAGAATTTGACACCTAAAATTATGTAGGAAGGTATAATATTGCTGTTAGTTTGTATGAATGAGTATGCTACCATATCTCTTTGTCATATTTAAATAGCCACTGTCATTTCTACAAGCTTTGCACAAATCAATAGTACAAGTGAATATAATAAACTTTGTATCAGATCCACTTCTCCTCACATCTGCCCCCTCACTGCTCATTCACGCTCAGTTCACTGCTAAAAATCAGCTTGAGAACAAGACAGATTGTCAGTTCATTGAGGGATTAAGTTATGTGCTTCCTATAGAAGTCTTAAGAGAAGAGGAAGCAGTGGCAGAGCAAGAGAGAGGCAGAGAAAGACACACAGACATTACTGAAGGCTCTAGTACATTTTCTATTGTACCTCAGTGCTGGATTCATAGTTACACTGCTCAGTTATGCTGTATAATATCCTCCATGCTCCTGTTGCTGTGCTGCTTCTGAGGATGTTCTAGAGAGATAGGAGAGCAAGATCTCCTTTTCTCTGTTCACTGTGTATGGGAGACATCATAGCAACTACTCTCCACCCATTAGCTCAGGGGAAACTGACAATTAGAGATGGGGGCTGCAGATGGTGAACAATATCATATACAAGTAATATGGCGAGGTACAGTGCTACTTATCAGGGACACACATGATAGCTTATACTAAAAAGTCACCTTAAATGACAGGTACACTTTAAACTAATCCTATCATACTGAACATGCAGCCCATCTATGGACCACATGTTACTATGTAAAAAGACAACAGTGCCAGGGACTGTACAGCTATGTGTTATGTCATGCATATCACAACATCCAAGTGAAGACCTTCTTGGTAGGAATGTACAAGATTATATTTTTGGTCATGGGTCATACTGAAGTCTTGGAAGCAACCAAATTATTATTACTTTATTTGAAAAATAAAATGGTATATGAGTAATGATTTTCATATGCTGAGTTTAGTTTGGATTCTCTGTGTGGAATACATGTACCCCAAATACCAGTTTTAGGCTACTTTCATACAGGACCCAGGAGTCAAACAGAAACCCTGCTGTCTGACAGTGCCACCCATGGCACTGGGTCCCACCGACCCACCAGCACAGCGTTTACACAAAAACAAAGGCCACCATGCAGTACTGCACCATGTGAACAGTTGTCTAACACAACATGTCCATTGCTATCAGGAACTGCAGGTCAATTACTACTTATATGCAGACTTCTGCGAAATGAAAACCACCTGTGCCGAATGGGAGGAGTGCCATGGGTGGCATTATCGGACAGTTGGGTTGCTGTTTGACTCCTGGGTCCTGCCGCCCACTAGGACAGTGTTGCTTTGTCATCGCATGGTGCTGCGCCATTTTCAGAGTAGGTCCCACTCAAAGAGGCAACCTTGGTGTGGTGAGTGGGCTTATACCTTTGATTAAAACATACACTGATGCCTCTTCTACAGCATGCAGTATAGGGGGCTGTACACTTTAATATTACGCTGACATAGCGAGTTTAATTAGATCTAAGCATAGAATTGTGGATGTGCGATCCAGTTCTGTTTTTCTCCCCTTGATATATGCATTTTTGAGCGTTCCCTTCTGTTCAGTTACATTTTGTCCCCATAGACAATGACTGGGGACACAACGGAAACATTTTCTCCGGTATTGAGACCCTATGATGGATCTCGATACCGGAAAATAGAAACGCTATTATGAAAGTATATGCTGTGCACATAGTGGACTCAAAGGGGTTAATAAGGTTGCATTGTTGCATAGACAATTCATCAACCATGGAATGAGGGGGCACACTAAGTATATACCCGGAGTGCAAAGGTGGCCAAAAAAACACACATTATACCAACAAAATGTCCCAGATGGAGCAAAGTAGCCACCATACTAATGCACATCCACCAAATATTATATAAAGCACAATAATTTTATTATACAAAAACAGGACAAAATACACACATACACCTTAAAAATTGTATACAATACACAGTGTGTCGGGATATGCTAAAACCGACACATATACTCTAGATCCACACCAAGCCCAGAATACAGGCTTTAAAATACAAAATAGCCAGCTCACTGGCGCTCAACATGCACACAAAAATAAATAATATAATGCATATTCAAAACAACATAATAAGCAATATAAAGATACAAACCTACAAATAGACCTTGTACCCTCAAATAGCATGTGCACGCTGGCGTGTGTACCTAGGTGAGTAAAAAGAACAGCCCACGCGTATCGCCGGCTCCCTCCGGCTTCGTCAGCATAGACAATTCATGAGGTCATCATCAGCTTTAAATAAACACATTGTACTCATCTCATTTTTATAAATTAGTGATGAGCAAATTGATTCATTAAATCAATTTGTTCATCTGAACAAGTTTACACTTGTGAGGGAGTGTTCCCACAGATTTAGATGCTCACTCTACAGGCAGATTAACATGGCCATGCGGCCTTAATACTCTCGCTCATGCGCCGTTATTGTCAGTATGAGATGCCTACAAATCCACATCAATGAATTTGCATGCATCACTAAAGGAGTTATTGTGTGGCACGCACAATTGCTGATTTTTTTTTTTTTTTGTCATATCATTGGCATATGCACTGATACAGTAACGGCGCATGCGCAAGATGTGTGGCTGTGTTAATCTGCCAGCACAGTGGGGAATCATCTGTAAAGGGACTGTCCCTCACAGATATGAAAATTTGTTTAGATGAATAAATCGATTCCCTCTTCACTATTATGTATGCCTGGCCATTGAGATATTAAAGCATTAACTGGTTTACTTTATTAGCAGTGTGGTTAATACATACAATGTGAATTATTGAGTTTGCACCTTCATTCTGGAACCTATGAGATAAATATCCACCCCTCCCACTCCCCTCCAATCTATTCTCATTTCCGCTGCCAGGTTAATCCACATCTCCCCTTGTTTTTCTTCGCCCCCCCCCGGCCAATCCCTTCACTGGCTCCCCATTGCCCAGCGAATTCAGTTTAAGATACTTACTTCATATAAGGTCGCCCACAACCTGTCCCCTCCTTACATCTCTGACCTGCTTTCTCGCTACATCCCGACAGGTAATCTCGAATCCTCACAGGACCTCCTCAGTTCTCCTCATCAGTTTTTTCGCACAATCAACTACAAGATTTCTCACGTGCCTCTCGCATGTCAGGCTCTCCTCCAACATCCAAACCTTCAAGAGTAAGCTGAAAACCCATCTTTTCAGGAAAGCCTACCATCTGCAATGAGCATACTGTCACCACACAACCAAATGCTTGTTAATAGTTTCTTATTTATTGTATTTTTATATTTGTGTAACCCGTCTGGATGTACAGCATCATGGAGTTGATAAAATAATAATAACATTGTATGAATACACTTATGCTTTAGATATTTTGAGCAGCATTTATAACAAAATACTAAAGAAGATTAAATGGGGGAAACTGGGGTGATAGTAAATTATAATGGTCCACGTAGAAACATGCATGAATCTGAATAAATAATTTGACACCTGGCAGTTAAATGTTAGGGTGAACAAATGCCAGGAGCTCCCCAAATTATAAAACATGTTCATGAATGATCCGTTTCTTCTAGTCTGTACATTGTTTCACTTTTTTAAGGGGGGTATTTTGTGCTTCGGTGCAACTTTCCTGCAGTAAGATGAGACAGGAATTTGTAACCATGGTGACGCTCCTGTGATACATTTCATACAAATAAAACATTATCATTATTATGCAGTGTTGTATTCTTTTATGCAAATACTTGAATTAGTTTATGTTGTGTCGTTTTTAACCAGCAATTAATGACATTATTGACAATTCTATAGAAATGAGCATTAGACATCACTGCTGCCTTTTTTGACCTAGTCAGAAAGCATACAACCGCCGCTTACATGCGTAAATCCCCTGCTCTCCTCATGAAGTATTGAGACTAGTGAAAGCAAACAGAATTAAATTCAAGTCATGGCAGACAAAAACTGTGCTCAGAATTTGAAAGTGCTAAAAAATCTCTGAACTAAATATCCTGGGACAGACTTCAAATAATACATTGGTATAGCCTTAGCAATTAGAAGCAACAACCATACGCTTTGAATGTCCTAGAATGCTAAAAACAAAGGAATCGTTGACAAATGGTGAATGTTGAAAGGATAAATGTTTGTTTAAACAAGACGCGTCACACTGAAGCAGTCTATATACTATGCAGTTCTACAGACAACACATACATTTTCCTCAACTGGTCTCTACTGCGTCTTCAATACTGTAACCCTAAGACCCTACTGATTTCAAGGGATTTTGACATTAATTTTGAACTGTTTCCTGGGGATTAAAAAAAAAAAAAAGGTTGTATTCATAATCTTACTAACCTCTTGTGGGCCCTGGATTCTATATCACCTTCCATGGATGGCTTTTGTACATGGAATTATGGAATTTTCTAACTCAATCGTCTTCCTTTCTATCCTGTACGACACTATCGTCTAGCATAGTAAACTTGACAGATCTGCTTTAAGACAATGATTTGCTCCACACATAATATTTTTACACTTGCTTTGAATCATCAAGAGGGAGACAGATGGGTAAGTAGTCTTTGGCTATCTTATTTAGGGTGTTGTGACAATTGTGCTCGCCTTTTCTGATGACTTCACCTGGACCGACAATTATTGGACGACCGTAAGTGCTGCCTGCGGCTGCTGACTCTTGCTCTTCATGTTAGGAGGTGGGAGCTTATATGAAATTGAAATGATGGGTTGGGTTCTGTTTATTTGCTTCATGCTTTCTGTGAAAAATAAATTAATTGCAATGACATTTGCCACTTTTTAAATGAATGCATGTAATCATTTGCTCACACGTATTGTGTCTCTAATGTAATTACATGGAAAATGTGATGTATGGAAGATGTCAATTAGTAACTGAGTGGCTCAATTAAATTCTGAAAACACACCAGCAAACATTTCTAAATAATACAAGTAATGATTGACTGATTGATTAGATGTATTGTATTTGTAAATTCTAGTTTTAAAGGGGTATTCCGGTTGTGTAAGCTATATTTTTATGCGCTGCAATATGTGTCCAAGTCTTAACCCATACAGAAACATTTTTCGGGTGTCCAGCGTTACCCTTCTATCCTACTAATGTTCTCCTGTTTTGATCTGTAATCCGCTCTTACTGTTATGGCACTTTCCCTTACATCACATGAGCTGGAAACAAACATTCTGACTACATTGCTCATGATTCTCTTGCACTGTCTCGGGCCAAATGGGTGGAGCTACTACAAACCCCACCCATAAGTGGGCAGGGCTTACATGCAACGATGTCTATGTGCTTTACTTGAAGGCAAACACTCATCCTACTTAAGCTAGGCAGAGAATAACTGTGCATTCTACACAGAAAATGTCACGAGTTGGAAGTCCCGTGAGAGACTTCCACGTCGTCTAGCAATAAACATACGGCAAACAGGCACAGTCACATCAGAGTTTATTGCACAAGCAAAGACAAGGAAGGAAGCACAGGGAAAACATGAGCTCTATGTACTGTCAGCACAGTGGAACAAAACCCCCCACTGCGCCACTGTCTAGTAATACTCCAGAAGGGGCGTGACCGAGCAACTCCTGGTATTCACTAGGGCCCTAGATGGTAGGGTTAGGCTTTGCCGCAGGAAGTTGCCAGGGTCCACTCTGGCAAGTGAACTAGACAGTGACAACAGGAATGAAGGGACAACAGGTACCAGAAGGTACCAACAGTACATAGGCAGAGATTACATATACAGGCGAATACAAACTAAACAACTGATAACACGAGCAAGGGTACATAGCAAGGAACCAGGAGTGGCAATGAGCAGAGAAGGACTTGCTCCACCAGTGGTATACTGCGTGGCCTAGCCCATAGCATTCTGCAGCAAAGCAAGCTGCTGAGAGGAGACATAACACAGACACAGCTCATGGCTACCAGCAACATGAGAGTTGCTGCACGAGCGATGCCCGCTGCACCAGCAGCAGGAGAGTTGCTCCGAGGGCATAACCATGAGACGATAACGTTCCCCCTCCGAGGAACGACAGACCCCCTTCTGGGGGAGAAAGGAAAGCAAGGCAAGGCAAAGACATAAAAATCACAAGGTGACACAAACATTAACAAATCAGGGCAAGGCATAAAGACATGGAATACGGACAACAATGAACAAGTAGGCGAACCCACAGAGCACAGACAGACATGGATCCCATGGGTCAGCAGCATGGGAGACAGAGTACAAACCAGGAGAAGGACAAACACACACCAGGAGAGCTGACCCAGAACTGAGGGAAAGTCAGCATCATATACAGGTTCCATGGGTGCAGCAGAGAGGCCATACCCATGGAGCAGACAGAGAGGATTAACTCCTGATAGGCACACAGGGGAGTTAACCCATACAGAAGCACAAAGAACACACAGAAACGAAACTGCAGCGAGGAGCTGCCATACGAGCATGGACAGAAGGTCACAGCCAGAGATAGCAGCAGACAGAAAACTTCAGGTCATATCCATGGAAAACTTTAAATAAACAAAAAGCTGGCTGCCCAAAAAAGGTACTTTTATTACTGATAAAGACTTCAAAATTGGTAACAACATTATATTAGTGAGCCATTTGCATGGTAAAACTCTGTAACATAGATACTATTTTGTGTAACCGGAATACCCCTTTAAGATGACATGTTTAAAATGACGGTGAAGGTAACCAACAAATGTTTGATTGAAATATAGCAAATAGCAGAATTGAGATCTACATCCTTTGCAAAGAGAAACATGTAGTTGTGGTCTAGATCAATGTTTCCCAACCAGTGTGCCTCCAGCTGTTGCAAAACTACAACTCCCAGCATGCCAGCACAGCCAAAGGCTGTCTGGGCATGCTGGGAGTTGTAGTTTTGCAACACCTGGAGGCACGCTGGTTGGAAAACACTGGTCATGATAATATGCATGTTCCTTGTTTTCCATAGTGGCCCTAATGCCAAATGTAACTGGCCACAATGCACTGCTATTAGCCATAGTGCCACTCAGTCAGCAGAATTTCCTACATGTTACCAAATGAAGTCACCTGGGACGGATTGCCTCTGCTGGAATAACAATGTCATGTCCTGGGGCAGTGGCATTGTCCTGCTGGACGCTTGAGAGGTACACTGTGCTGCTATTTATCAAGAACTAAGGGGCGCTGTACTACAGTCATGCCTCCTGATGTATTTAGTCCCTTTCTGCTTGCTCGATGTGTGTGTAGAATCAGTAGAATACAGACAGAGAGAAAATTAATTACTCCAAGATTAAAGTTATATGAAACTTGTATGTTTAATGAATAAACTTAGTATATTTCTTTGGAATCCTATGTATTATGTAATTTTATCCATACGGTTCTAGAACCTACTATATATCGCTATAGAATGCAGCTTTTTATGTTATTTGTAGAATAGCTATAGCTTCTATAACATGTAGCAGATATCCATGAGTACGTGATAAGATTTCTCACTATTCGTTTTTGTGGATGAATACTGTGCCTGGCATCCAGCTGAAAAGAACATCTAGGAGGAGCTTTGTGAACTGCTGTCAGATGCTCTTGTCCAGTTGTCTGCCTCAGGTTTTTTTTTTAGTTTTTTTTTACAACGATGCTGATTGGCTTCCAGCAGCAGCCTTTCCTCACAATGTTTAATCCAAAATGACTGCTAAATGTCAGGCACAGTATGCATCCACAAAGAGAAAAATCTTCAACACTCGCAAAATAAGATCCAAATGCTTTATTTAATCAGATAAACACAAAACTTGTTAAGAAGCTACCTGTATGCTACCTACATCTTCTTTTAATGTGCATTAAATAAAGTTTTTGGAATTTTTTCTGCTTGTGCCGAAGATTTTTCTCTTTTTGGAAGATTTAAGTGGTACAAGCCAACACTGATCTGCAGTACTAGGACACCGAAACCATATGCCACGTTTGGGTGAGATATGCACTAATCCCCCAATGTTTTTCCTATTGCTGGATACAGTATGCATCCACCCAGACTCTGGTTTGAATGCTGTAAAATGAACATTTTTTGTACCCATTGGATATGGTATAGATGTCTCTATGGGAATACTGTATGCTTCTTCTATGCTATACATTTCACACCTTAACATTTTATCTGTGTATTGTGCATTATTTTATTCAATTGATTATTATTAGTAAGAAGATAAGTTAATTGTAGCAAACACAACCGATTGCTGTTATGTTTTGGTTTAGGCACGGAAACTCTTTTTGACATCTCTTTCAGCTCCACAAAGACGTGATAAGTAAAAGAACACAGCAGAGGACATTTTACACTGGCTTTCCTGCAGTGAGCTGACGTATTTTCATTTATAAGACTGACATTTTTATTGATAAACGTGACTGTTTTTTTTTTTGGGCCAAGTGCAAAACTGAGGTAAATCAATGCTGAATCAACCCTCCAGGAAACACAGAAGCTGTTCAGACACATAGCTGAAGGTACAATACAGTCTCCTGCTGTGATACGAATGAAAGAGACACAGTCTTTAGGGGTGTGCGCAAGAATAGACAGAATTCTTCACACATATAACAAGTGAAGGAAAGTTTTAGTGACACCGTTATACTTTTTATTATCCTGCCATCACCATTTCTCATATTCAGATATGACACCATAATAATTTTTGTCATTAACAATATCTGTCGTTATTTCACAAAGGGACCATATAATAAAACAATATGTGAAGGCGACATAGAGAAGAAAGATTTTTTAAATAAAGTATCCAGATAGATGCCAGTTTTGGATGTATAGGCAGATAGGCTTGTTAGTAAAGTTTCCCTCTGGGCAGCAATAGTTGGACAGACAAATAGGACAATTGCTATCGATTAACATATGATGACCTCAATCCAGCAGCCAGAACTCCTCTCCATGGTACAGTGCTGGGGGATCAGGAGCAGCGTGGGAGACTGTCACGTGGCCTTTCAGAGGAGACAGGGGACGGCTGCAAGGCAGGATAGTCTTGTCTGCTGGGCACCCAGGATGCGTGCGGAGTAAGATGACAAAAATTAGGTGCAAGATCACCGACCAAACCTGACGATCAAAGAAAAGCAGAAGGGATAATAAAGCAAGCTGGAGTCGAAACCAGGACGGTGCAGATGAAGCTAAATTAGCAGACAAGAGGTTATTCAGTAGAACAACCCAAGGTCGAAACCTGGAGAGTACCTATATAGCCAAATTAGTAGACAAGAGGTAAATCAATGGAACTATCCAAGGTCGGGAGACAGAGCTTAAACGAGCAGGTAAAGAGTTCTGGCACAAGGCACAGAAACACAAATAAGACCCAGGACACAATACACAATCACTAAGTGTCGTTCCTGGACTTGATCCTCTGTGTATACCTCTGTTTGGAAACCGAGCCAGAGCCCCGAATGGCTCAGCATTCAAGGTCTCTGATTGATCGACCAGCCACATCTTGACTGCTTGGCTTAACAACCTTAAGGATACAGCATATGAATGTTGTGTGTGCTGTCACGTGTCCACCAGAATGGCCAAGTGACAGCCCCCTATGTCTGATCTTCCCCAACACCATAGCATGGACTTGAAAGATGGCTGTTCGTAGCATGGACTTGAGGGAGAACTGCTGGGTGGAGAGAGACACTGCTGGATCGAAGTTAGGTAACTTTCTAACAGTGTCACTGTGTTGGCCTCAAATTTAGATGATAAAATCTGTTCAACCAAAAGCAGTCTTGAAATTGTGAGAAAACTGCAAAGCAGCTGCATTATTAATAAATAGTTATTGCCAACCAATGTGTAAAACAATTTTCAATGATATATACTGGATGCTGGCCTCTCATAGTCATCACTCTATATAACACAGATGTGTAGGCATCAATACCACATTTATATACTTTTTCTTGTGTTTAACCCCTTCACTACCGAGCTACTTTTCACCTTAAATCCCAGTCCGATTTTTGCAAATCTAAAATGTGTCACTTTATGTGGTAATGTCTTTAAAACACTTTTCTTTATACAAGCCATTCTGAGATTGTTTTCTTGTACTTCATGACAGTGGTAAAATTGAATTTAAAAAATTCTCATTTTTATTTATAAAAAATACCAAATTTACCAAAAAAAAGTCTCTGCTTTTAAAACAGTGATACCTCATATAATAGTTATTACTTTACATTTACTATATGTCTACTTTATGTTTGAATCATTTTGTGAATGGCATTTTTTTTGGGGACGACGACGTTAGAAGGCTTAGAAGTTTAGAAGCAAATTTTGAAATTTTTCAAAAAACCCACTTTTTAAGGACAAGTTCAGGTCCGAAGTCACTTTGTAAGACTTACATAATATAAACCTACCAAAATGACCCCATTTTAGAAACTACACACCTGAAGGTATTAAAAAATGATTTTACAAACTTTCTTAACCCTTTAGGTGTTCCATGAGAATTAATGGAAAATAGAGATGAAGTTGAAATTGGAAAATGGAGATGAAATTCCAGAATTTCACTTTTTTGGAATATTTTCCATTTTAATCATTTTTTTTACGCTAACAAAGCAAGGGTTAACAGCCAAACAAAACTCAATATTATTGCCCTGATTCTGTCGTTTACAGAAACACCCCATATGTGGTCGTGGTCGTAAACTGCTGTACGGGCACATGGCAGGGAGCAGAAGGAAAGAAACGCCATATGGTTTTTGGAAGGCAGATTTCACTGAGATAATTTTAAGCTGCCATGTCACATTTGAAGACCCGCTGATCCACCCCTAGAGTAGAAACTCCAAAAAAGTGACCTCATTTTATAAACTACACCCCTAATGGTATTTAAAACTGATTTTACAAACTTTGTTAAACCTTTAGGTGTTCTGCAAGAATTAATGGAAAATGGAGATGAAATTTAAGAATTTTACTTTTTTGACTGATTCTCCATTTTAATCCATTTTTCCAGTAACAAAGCCAGGGTTACCAGCCAAAAAAAAACTCAATATGTATTGCCCTGATTCTGTAGTTTACAGAAACACCCCATATGTGTTCTTAAACTGCTGTACGGGCACACGGCAGGGCGCAGAAGGAAAGGAACGCCATATGGTTTTTGGAAGGCAGATTTCACTGGGATAATTTTAAGCTGCCATGTCACATTTGAAGACCCCCTGATGCACCCCTAGAGTAGAAACTCCAAAAAAAGACCCCATTTTGGAAACTATGGAATAAGGTTGCAGTTTTGTTGTTACTATTTTAGGGTAGATATGATTTTTTGTTGCTCTATATTACACTTTTTGTGAGGCAAGGTAACAAAAAATAGACAGGTTAGATCATGTGGTATTTTTATAGAGCAGGTTGTTACTATTTTAGGGTGCATATGACTTTTTG
Organism: Bufotes viridis; assembly: GCA_033119425.1. Taxonomy (NCBI): domain Eukaryota; kingdom Metazoa; phylum Chordata; class Amphibia; order Anura; family Bufonidae; genus Bufotes; species Bufotes viridis. The sequence continues at coordinate 114,920,748 of CM065593.1, read as the reverse complement.
ATTGCTTGGTTATTTGTGATGTAAGGTGACAAAAAATGCAGTTTTTGAAAACTTTTTTTTACGGTGTTCATATGAGGGGTTAGGTCATGTGATATTTTTATACAGCATGTTCTTACGGACATGGCAATACCTAATATGTATACTTTTTTAATTTATGTAAGTTTTACACAATGATATCATTTTTTAACAAGAAAGAAAACATGTTTTAGTGTCTCCATATTCTGAGAGCCATATTTATTTTTTATTTTTTGGGCGATTGTCTTAGGTAGGGGCTCATGTTTTGCGGGATAAGGTGACGGTTAGTTTGGTACTATTTTGGGGGGCATACATCTTTTTGATCGCTTGGTGTTGCACAGTTATTCTTATTTTTTTACACTGTTCACCTGAGGGGTTAGTTCATGTGATATTTTTATAGAGAAGGTTATTGCGGACGTGGCAATACCTAATATTTTTATTTATTTAAGTTTTACACAACAATATCATTTTTGAAACAAAACAAAATATCATGTTTTAGTGTCTCCATAGTCTGGGAGCCATAGTTTTTTTTATTTTTTGGGTGATTGTCTTAGGTAAGATATCATTTTTGCGGGATGAGATGACAGTTTGACTGGCACTATTTTGGGGTGCATATGACTTTTTGATTGCTTGCTATTACACTTTTTGTGATGTAAGGTGACAATGGCTTTTTGACACCATTTTATAAAATTTTTTAACTGTGTTCACCTGAGGGGTTAGGTCATGTGGTATTTTTATAGAGCAGGTTGTTATGGACGTGGCAATACCTAATATGTATACTTTTTTATTTATTTAAGTTTTACACAACAATATCACAAAAAAATCATATTCTAGTGTCTCCATAGTCTGAGAGCCATAGTTTTTTTAATTTTTTTTTAGCGATTGTCTTATGTAGGGTATCAATTTTGTGGGATGAGATGATGGTTTGATTGGTACTATGTTGGGGTGCATATGACTTTTTGATTACTTGCTATTACACTTTTTGTGATGAAGATTGCAAAAAATGGCTTTTTGACACAGTTTTTATTTGATCTTTTTTACAGTGTTCAGTTGAAGGGTTAAGTCATGTGGTATTTTTATAGAACAGGTTGTTATGGACTTGTCGATACCTAATATGTCCACTTTTTAATTTTCTATTTACATTTAACACAATAAAAGCATTTTTTTTTTAAAATCATGTTTTAGTGTCTCCATAGTCTGAGAGCCATAGTTTTTTTTAATTTTTTGGGCTATTGTCTTAGGTTGGGGCTCATTTTTTGCGGGATGAGGTGAGGGTTAGATTGGTAGGATTTTGGGCAGCATATGCCTTTTTGATCGCTTGGTGTTGCACTTTTTGTGATGTAAGGTGACAAAAAAATGTTTTTTTTTAGCACAGTTTTTATTTTATTTGTTTGACGGTGTTCACCTGAGGGGATAGGTCATGTGATATTTTTATAGAGCCAGTCGATATAGACACGGTGATACCTAATATGTCCTCTTTTCTTTTTGTCCCTATTTTTTTATTATTATTTTTTTACTTTATTTTGGGAAAAGGACACTTTATTTTACTTGAAATGTTTTATTTTTTAACTTTTCTTTTACACTTTCTTTTTTGTCCCACTTCAAATTTTGGGGGTCTGATCCCCTTTACAATGCATCACAAGCTGAATGTAATACATTTACAGTTTCCTGCCTGTGAGATCCATGGGGCTGGATCTCACAAGCTCTCCCGGAAGGCAGCCAAGATGCCTAAAGAAGGCATCGGGCTGCCTTCCCTGCCATGAGGTCCCTGTCACAGCAGCGCGTGCCGCGGACCCCACAGTAGCGCGGGGACCCCATGGACATCGGCACCCATGAGGATACCGCACGTGAAGCGGTCAGCACTGATTGCGGCCGAGCAAAGGGTTAATGCACCGGCATCGGTGATTTTACCACTGCCTGCACATACAGCAGGGATCCGGCTACCAGTAAGAGCCGGATCCCTGCCTCTGATCAGGCGGGCGCAGCTCCTGCACCCGCCCGATCAGTGCGCCGTGTCTGTACTGCACTTGGTTCTCTGTCCCGCATTTCTGCGCTGTACATGTACAGCGCTTGTATCCTAAGGGTTAAGAAGTTAAATAAATAACAACTTTCGAAAAAAATAATTTTTCCTTTTCATTGCCATATCATGATCCGCATAACGTTTTATATTATATTTTTTTATATTATATTTACATCTACAGAGCTGTGTGAGAGTCTATTTTTTGCAGGGCAGTCTGTAATTTTCAGTGATACCATTGTATATGTGTATGACTTTTTATCACTTTTTTAAGATTTTTTTCTGGGGAGGTAAAGTAACAAAGAGTTTGGTTGTTTTGGGATGTGGCTGAGCAAAGTACCTTTATTTTACAGTTTTTTTTTTTTTTTTTAATATGAGGAAAGGGAGGTGATTTGAATTTTTTATATAAAAAAAAAATTCTAACTTTTTTTTAAAAGTCTCCCTTCCTCCAGGTGACCTGAACTTGCGATCTTTATATCTTTACTCCCATACACTAATGTGATTTCATACAGTATATTCCTTTGCAGCACTGCCACCTGTGATAGGCTTTGTAGCACCCAGCAGGCTCCAGCATATCACCACCAACAAACAACGCCCCCAATCTCAGTGTGGGGAAGCCATTCAGGCCCCAAGAGTACAACGTTCCTCGATAAAGCTGCCTCAGATGCTGTGGTCACAGCATCTGAGGAGTTAAATGTCTGCGATTGGCATTTTCGATGATCACAGATATTAGTCCTAAACCCAGCAGTTGCTCCGCTCTGGAGTGGGTGCCATCTTTAAAGTGCCGACATCCATCATACATGTATGGAATATGTCGTGAAGGGGTTAAAGGGTCTGTCCCATGAAGACAACTTATCCGCTAAAGGATAGGGAATACGTGTTTGATCTGTGGGGGTTCAACTTCAATATTCTAAAATATCCTTGACTTTAGTAAACAACATCAAAAATCTAGAAAATAGACAGGGTCCTGGCTGCAAATCTATGCGTTTCACACATTCAGTGCTTAATAATGGTATACAAGCACAGCCGGACAACAAACATTTAAAAACATCATGGACCAATGAGAGCAGACACAGAAGTAAGGAAGAAAAAATACTAACACAGCAGAATATCATAAAATAAAGGGTACAAAATACAAGAGTGTTTAGATAACCATTTATGTGGTATGCTGCACCAAATGTAATCTATTATAAGTTGGCTTGAAAAATGAAAATGCGCATTACCAAACATATCAGCTATGTGAACAAAAACAAACTAGTGCCCCAGGTGTATCCAAACATTTTTTGTACATGCATGATCGCCAGCTTTATTATTTCACCTCCTTTGGTATTGAAAGGGTTAAAAGACCCATTAGAGGTGGGAATAGACAACAGTTGTTGATAGCCAGGGAGTCTTTTTGGATACACATGCTCGATACAAAAGCACCAATGGGTATGAATTGGAGAAATGATTTACTATATTTTTTATTAATGATGTTCATTCAATAAGATTTTTTATGATCATGTTATCTAAACGCTCTTGTATTTTGTATTCTTTATTTTATGATATTCTGCTGTTGTATTTCTACCATATTGTGTCTTCTCTCATTGGTTTGTGATGTTTTTAAATGTTTCTTGTCTGGCTATGTTTGTTTACCATGATTACACACTGAGTGTGCGAAATACGTAGATCTACTGCCAGGACCTTGCCTATGTTATAGTTTTTTTATGTTGATTTTTTTTCTTTCTATTTGAATGGAGAGTGCCGAGGCCAGAAGTGTGGATCCTGTTTCTACTGGCACAGATGATTTCTGTGATACACGGGTGAACTCTACTTCTTTGATGAAGTGAAACTTATACCAGAAATGCAGTGCAATTTTGCTGCCAAATGTTGCATCTTAGGCTACATCCTCATTCTTGTTAGGTCATGCCCACTACAATCCATACCTCTCATTCTTGTCTTCAAGACTTCTCCTGGGCTGCACCAGTTCTTTGGAATGCCCTACCCCAAGCAATTAGGTTAAAGAGGACATTTCACTGGTCCTGACATTACAATATTAGTACCTGGCAGTGTAGGGCATGATTAGTAGATGTCCGTGCACAATTTTTTTTCAGATGCGCTGCTCCGTTCCCCCGCTCTCTTTTGCTGCTCTGTATGCTAATTACTAGCATCAGTACAGGGGAGAGGAGACAGCCATGTTTCTCAGCTTTTTTTTCTCCCTGGCTGCGAAACACTCCACTGCAATTGGCAGCTCACGACCTTAAGAAACACGGCCGTCTCCTTCTCCCTGTACCGATGGTAAGGATTTCCATACAGGGCGGCAAAAGACAACATGGGGGCACAGTGGGGAAATGGAGCAGCGCATCCGAAATAAATTAGTGCACGGATATCTACTCATCATGCCCTACACTGCCAGTTACTAATATTGTAATGTCAGGACCAGTGGAAGGTCCTCTTTATTCACAATATCTACTGTTTTAGGCGCTGTCTAAGAACACATATTTTTAGGTTGTCCTATCACATCCCCTAATATAACTCAGCATTCAAACAAAGTTTTCACCAAAGCGACTTCGGATCTATGATCCGAAGATCGCTTCGCTCAACACTAATTAAGTTGATCGGACCATTGTACAAAACAAGCACTTGTTACCTTGTGTCACCCCTGTCCTACTAGATTGTAAGCTCTTGTGAGCAGAGCCCTCATTTCTCGTGTTGTAATTGTTGACTTGTTTGTTGCTATGTTTTTGTTGACATGTTTGTTGCTACTGTATTTCATTTATGACTCTGTTGGTACATGAAGCCCACTATATAAATAAAGGTTAATATTGTTATTATTGTTAGACTAGGCGCAAATAATTTCTATAAACCTAGAAGCGCCAACTGTCCCACATTTTAATGCAGAATCTAGGTGCACTCCCCTTAGAGAATGTGGACCAATGTTTTTTCCTTTGTTGAGTTCCTGGAATTGCATCCTTTTATGTCTTTACTTTTCAGCATGTGTTTGTGGCATACTTCATGGCATTTCCTGAAGCATAGCATCTCGCTCTCTCTTATCTGTACTGCTTTTATACAGTTCCCATTGGTTGCTTAGTCTACTAAGTGTGAATTTGACTTCAATCAATACCAGAGAGACTGAATATAGTTCCCAGAAGGCATCGGGGAAGTGGTCATCAGACTAATTGAAGCTGAGCATTCATTTACAACTAAGTGCATTTTTATATTAGAAGACACTGTGAAAACATGATGATAACAGTATAATGGTTTATGTATAGTCAGATAATGTTGACCTTTCCTGTACTTGTCGTTAATGAAAACGTATAATATCTAGCATCTCTGGAATAAATGTCATGATGAACTGAGATGTAGAGAAAAGGCTGTACATCAAACAAAGGCAGTGGAGATGGATTTGGAACATGTGGGGACTGCTCCTACAATGGAAGAGAGCCTGCATATATTCAGTAGTTTCAACTGCTTGCCTACATGTCCATGTCGATGTTAGACCTACTGAATCTGTGAGCTTTACTCACTCAAGGAATTTAAAGTGTGCAGAGTAGAGTCATTTCCTATAAAGTAACTCACCTTTTAAAATGCTAGGAAGACCACTGTAAGTCGAAGGGATTTCTGATGTTAAAATTGATTTTCTGTTTAATAATAATAGAATAAAGATTTCACTGCCGGGGTTCCTAGACAATTTTCTCATCTCTGACACACACCAGTAAAAACGTAGAGGGTCATTTATTATCCAAAAATTTGCCTATATTAGGTGTATTTCAGGCACAGATTGCAGCGCAGCAGTTAGTTGCGCCATGATCTACGACTTTTCCCAGCTGAAGCCAGGTCTAAAAAACTGGGCGTGGTGGGGAAGGTGACGGACCGGGCGTAGAAAATGGTCTAAATGTTAGACGGTTAGGAAGCTGGCTTATATTTTAACAGGCGCTGGATGTGCTGAAGTTATATAGAGGGCGGCACCTCTTCATAACTCCGGCGGATCCGCCGTCAGGTATACGGCTTATTAAGACTGGTGTCTAATATGCCGGTCTTAATAAATGATTTCCATAATGCTCATAGGCACCTTCATACAATTATGAATGAAAGATTAACATTTTGCAAAAAAACATTAAAAAGTCATGTTTGTGGTCAAGGTTCTGTCCCAAGTTCAAGAGACCAGATTCCAACTTTGTAAAAAAAATAAAGAAAGTATGCATGTACACCTGGCCAAAGTCATACGTAATGAAGAAATTAATAATGTAGTTTTGAACAGCAAAGGTAATGCCTTAAAAAAAACTGTGATTTTACACCAGATTTTCTAAAAGCATGCAATCTGAAGAAGGAAAATGTCTAACTATTTTAAAAGTATATATGAAGGACAAATTTAAGCTGTGTAAAATTTGTATATACCACACATGTCTATATCTATATCTATAGGAGTTTTGCAGATATGCATCATCTGGTCTTCGCCTGTCAACATTATAGAAATGTATATTGGATGGCACAAACCAAATTCTACAAATGTCTTCACTTCATAGAACCAACACTGTACCAGCAACACTCTCTTGCAACAGCATTAACCCATAAAGGGAATGTCATCAGAAAATGACAGATTGTTTAAATCATGTAACTTAGTGTAACTGTCATTTTTATTTTTATTTTGTAATGTATAGGGGCAGCGATAGTGTTCATTTTTGTAATATACTTCAATTACTGAAATCGCACATTTCTATTAGAAAAATAGCTCTAAAGTGGCCCATTTTGAGCCTTAGCAATGCTCCTCTGTCTTCTGTTTACATAATACAGTCAGTGTTGAGCAAGTCTCCACAGTTATGTAAACAGAAGACAGAGGAGCGTTGCTAAGGCTCAAAATGGGCCACTTTAAAGCTATTTTTTTAATAGAAATTTACGATTTCAGTAATTAAAGTATATTACAAAAATGGTCAGTATCACTGCCCTGATACATTACAAAAATAAAAAAAAGAATGACAGTTACACTTTTAGTTTAACATATTTTTAAAGAGTTTTTGATGATTATTTTTAATTTTCCATGTCAATACCTATATTTGAACAAAAACATAAAATCATGCAATTTTACCACTGGCCACAAAGCCTTATAATTGGCACCACTTTTTGGTCTATACAAATTACTTTACTGCAGTTATCTGTCATTCTAATACTGCCTGTAGTGATATCACCTCTGTGTATAGATACGTTAGGATCCACCATTCACAATAGGTGATTGTCAAAGCTTTTCTATTCTTTCCTTGTACAATGACCTCTGCACAAGTTACAGAACACACCTAGAAAACTCTCCAATAGAAGTCAAGGAGGTCTCCTCCTGACCATTGTGTCTATGGACCATGTGGCTGCCGTAAAGCAATTTTTTGTATGCTTTCTAAATGCTGTTATGAACAGCTCAGACAAGATGGCTGCCCCATAATCATGTTCAGGAAATAGGATAAAAAAATCTGTCAGGGAATAAAATCAGATTACAAAAAAAATGATATGTGTCGCTACCTGGTTTTAACTGGCAGATAACATTTTTGGTGACACATTTCCCTTGACAGCAATTCACAATTGCCTGGACAGTCAGACAGCTTTTCCATGGTGCACTACGGAAAAGCTGTGTAACTGTCCAGAAAATTGTGGATTGCTATTAAGGGTTAATGCTGTTGCAGTGTTGGTTTTATGAGGTGAAGTGTTCTTTGATCTATCTTTATTAGCAACATCTGAGCACACTCAGGGAAAACCTAGAAATGGCAGAAGGAACCACGCTGGAGGAATGCAACTATACCATGCACAGCCAAGATTAAAATGCCATAAATGCAGAAAGGTAGAACATTAGTACCTTCTTCTCCCAATGTAACCTGGAAGATTGCACTAAGATTATGAGTACTCGATGTATTAGACACCCCGATCAGGCAGACGATAGTCAGAAGGTAAGGGTTCCTTCCCGGCAATCGCCTACTCGCTAGCGGAGGGCACCACTGCTATTACATGCAGCTATCTCCTCCACAGCATGAGGAGGAGCGATCGCTATGTCATCACTCGTCCCCATGCTGTACGGTGGTTTGCCGACAGCAGATTGTACTTAGACAACACGATCTGCCGCCTGCAAATCCTGATCTTTCAGCATGCTGAAAAGATCTATATTGCCTGATGAATGAGCATTTTCACATTCATCTGGGAGTATTACACTGTTCATACGAATGCTCGTTAGCGATCGTTGGGCAGAATATCTGCCCATGTAAAATACCATTTAGTTGATGAATTTATTTGAAAAAGAAATTAAGTTATTTTGGACAAACCAAACCCTCCAGTCATATGAGAAGTGCAAAAGATCACCAAGGGGGCAGTATAAGGAGATCTCTGAGTATCAAGATGACTCAGGTTTTGTTAAAGAGTGGCCAAGGAGTTTTTGTCCTCCCTTGTTTATCTGTAATTTGGCATGGATTGAATAAAGCCATTGAAACAGGAACGTTGAGTGCCGCTTTATGTATTCTATGGAAGATGGAAATCCTACAAAAGGCACACAAAATGTCATTTAGAAACATGATTGTCATCATCCACTTTCCTGCAACCTTGCATTAGTAATTTTGCATAATTTACATTTATTTACCACTAAAATATGACTACAAACATTTAAATTGCTCCTTGAAGGCCCATCTTATACATTGGTGGCATATCGCTAGGATATGGCCAGGACTGGTTGCTCTGCTGCGGCCTATTGATTGACAGCACTTCTGCTGGACATCATGGAATCTTCATGGAAGGCTGCTCAGAAACAGCAGTAGGCACTTCCAATATTATCTGCAGTAAGCTATGTGATCTGGTAAGCAATATGTTAAATAACTAGCACATGTGTGTACATATTTGAAGGCGCAGATGTTGAATCTCCTAGCCCATCATTATGCCAGCTCTCATAGGAATAAACTTTGATCACAAACGTGGAACATGGCGCCTCCTAGTGTTCACACAGGATATTATTCTCTGCAGTCACAGTGTGCCCTGCGAGTCATAGTGGAGCAGATTCATGAGTATGTAACTGACTGAGGTGAGTTTTGTCACTTGGTAGGTTGCATGTCTCATGATAATGTTTCTTATATTGAAGATTGTTATAAAACAGGCAAAAGCTTGTCTGATGACAATGAACAAATTTCATTTTATCAGTTATTAAAATGATACCCCAGATCCATGCTGTACTGTTGGACCATATTGTACTGGCATGTGGCTCTGATTTTGAAATTAGTCTTATGTAGATTTCTTTCAGATTCATATCTGCTGGGAAGAGGGTTTAGAGATGGTGAATTGTGTGCTGAGGGTTGCAGAAATGGTGACCTATGTGCTGAAGGCTGCAGAAATGGTGACCTGTGTGCTGAAGGGTGCAGAAATGGTGACCTGTGTGCCGAAGGCTGCAGAAATGGTGACCTGTGTGCTGAAGGGTGCAGAAATGGTTACTTATGTGTTGAAGGGTGCAGAAATTGTGACCTGTGTGTTGAGGGGGGAAGAAATGGAAAACTGTGTGCTGGGGGAGAAGAAATGTTGACCTGTGTGCTGGGCGTGGGCAGAGAGGACAATAGTTGTGTGTTGGTTGGGTGGTCAAAGATGGAAACCTGTGTGCTGGTGGGGTGGGGGTAGAGATGGCGACCTGTGTGTGTGGGGGTGTACATGGTGTCCTGTTTGCTGGTGGGAGGGATGTAGATTGCACCGGTTTTCCTTCCTTTGAGGGATATCTGGCTTTCATTGTGTTGTAGACCCAATACTGGGGCTCCACATTTATTTTGCATATTACTGTTTCCCAGGGAGCTTTGCACTTTGGATTGCTGTGTTGAGACTCTTAAATGAGGCTCCATTGTGTTTTTATGGCTGGTCTCCCTGAGCTCAGCTATTGTTTTGTTTGAGTAGTCTCCAAGGCATTGCTCCCGGTTAGCTAGAATCCTACTCCACACTGATGAGGGGCAACACCCCGAAACAGCTGTCTGTGGATCGATAACTGGCTTAGATTTTCCCCATAACAACCTTAAAGCTTGTAAAAAAGCCGGATCTTGACATAAGGGCCACTTAATATGGTGGATTTGGTGATCTCTGTAATGGAGACACCCCTTTGCACCGGTTTTCCTTCCTTTGAGGGATATCTGGCTTTCATTGTGTTGTAGACCCAATACTGGGGCTCCACATTTATTTTGCATATTACTGTTTCCCAGGGAGCTTTGCACTTTCGATTGCTGTGTTGAGACTCTTAACTGAGGCTCCGCGGTGTTTTTATGGCTGGTCTCCCTGAGGTCAGCTATTGTTTTGTTTGAGTAGTCTCCAAGGCATTGCTCCTGGTTAGCTAGAATCCTACTCCACACTGATGAGGGGCAACACCCTGAAACAGCTGTGTGTGGATGGATTACTGGCTTAGGTTTTCCCCGTCACACCCTTAAAGCTTGTAAAAAAGCAGGATCTTGAAAAAGGGGCCACTTAATATGGTGGATTTGGTGATCTCTGTAATGGAGATGCCCCTTTGCACCGGTTTTCCTTCCTTTGAGGGATATCTGGCTTTCATTGTGTTGTAGACCCAATACTCCACATTTATTTTGCATATTTATGGGATGTAGATGATGACCTGTGTACTGGTGGGGGGATTAAAAAATTTGCTATGGGGCCCAGCCATTTTTAGTTACGTCCCTGGGTACCTTAACTCCTAGGCTTCACTTCCACCATCTTGGGGTATATGTTTGACTCTTTACTTCCTGCCTATATTTAATTGCTTTTGCTATTTTTCAGACTGCAAAAGAAACCAAATCTTTCCAGGTTTGCTTTGAACGAATCCACTAAAACAGAACATAGCACCATTTTAGTGCACATGTCTACGGGAAAAAAAGCATGTCCCTCGCAGGAAGTGGGGGACTTGCCCTGATTGGCTCCCAGGATGACAGACAGCCTGGATGAGCCAATCAGTGATGCAGCAGGCTGGGAGGTGCCCTAGCAGAACAAGCAGAATGCTATTCTGTACTGGGCTGTGAAAGAGGGTGGTTGGGTGTTACATTGTCTGCCAGGAAAACAATCTTAGGGAGTCATTAAAAAAGTCAATTGGGACCGTCAGAAATCAATCAAGCTTATTGACAGAGAAAATGAAGGGAAAGTCTGGGATTTCAAAGAAAAATCGTGTGTGTTGTGTACAATGGAGAGAAACAGGGAAGCTGACAGACAGGGAGAGAGTAGACAGGACTTGTGGCTATGCCTGCTATCAGAAATGCAGGTGCACCTCAAAAGCAGCTACCTGCAAGCAAATGCCTTCATTTTGTTTCCCCAGTTTCCCCATGCAGTCCGGGTGCCTGTGTTCAACCCTTGATCACAAAATCCACGGCACTCCTCTAAATAGTGAAAAAAAATTGACATTATTCACACATGTCACAGCAGTGATGTTTCGGTCCTCTCACAGAACCTTACTCAAGCCAACTTGGCTTGAGGAAGGTTCTGTGAGAGGACTGAAACGTTGCTGATGTGACATGTGTGAATAAAGGCACATTTTTTTCACTACTTCAGTGTATATATATATATATATATATACATGCACACACACTAGCAGAAGGACCCAGCTTCGCATGGTTATATTTCATCTATTTCATTTAATGTTTGTGTGTGTTGTTAAAAGATATCTAAAGTATCCCCCATAACAGTGACCTCTACAGCACCCCGCCCCCTTAACAGTGACCTACACAGCCCCCCACCCCTTAACACTAACCCCCCACAGTGCCCCACCTCCCTAAAATGTGACCTCCACAGCAGCCCACCCCCTTAAATTTGACCTTCACAGCAACCCGCTCCTTTAACAGTGACCTCCACAACACCCCACCTGCCCCCCTAACAAAGACCTCCACAGCAGGGCATATTTACATATTTTTAGTTTCCACATGGTCGCAATCTAATTTTTTGGGGGGGTTTGATTTAAGTTTAATTAAGCTGCATATATACGTGATTACTGTAGCAATACCCATGGTGTGGCAGCAATCTACCTGTGTTTGTGTTAAGTTGAAATTAAGTGTCACGCCTCAATCATCCATTTACATATGTTCTATTACCATACGGATGCAATTTAAATTTTTTTGAGGGGGGCTTTCAATGTAATTAAGCAGCATATGTACATGATTACTTCAGCAATATGCGTGGTGTGGCAGCAATCTACCTGTGTGTGTGTTAAGTTGAAATAATCTATTTACAGTTGAAATGTAATTTTATTTGGCATTGTTAAATTTTATTAAACCACCATATATATATGTGATTACTACAAGGCACAAGGCACAGCAGAAATCTACCTGTGTGTATTAACAAGAAATTGAGCATCAGGTCTCAATTGTCCATTTCCATGAATTCTATTTTCACACGGTTGGAAATTAAATAATTTTTGGGACTTGTTCAAAAGTATCTGTGAGGGATAATGAATTTAGGCCTAAGGGCTCTTTCACACTGGCGTTTTTCCTTTCCATCCTAGAGTTCCGTCCTCGGGGCTCTAGGACGGAAAGCTACTGATCAGGATTATCCTAATGCATTCTGAATGGAGAGCATTCCGTTCAGGATGCATCAGGATGTTTTCAGTTCAGTATGTGAACGTTTTTTGGACGTTGACAAAACCGTAGCATGCTGCGGATTTGTCTCCGTCCAAAAAGCCGGAAGATATGCCGTAACGCCGGATCCGGAATTAATGCCCATTGAAAAGCATTAATCCGGCATTAAGCTAAACGTCGTTTCGGTGCATCGCCGGATCCGACGTTTAGCTTTTGTGAATAGTTACCATGGCAGCCAGGACGCTAAAGTCCCGGCTGCCATGGTAAAGTGTAGTGGGGAGGCAGGGGAGAGGCATACTTACCTTCCGTGCGGCTCCCTAGCCCTGGGGCGCTCCACAATGACATCAGAGCGTCCCATGAGCATGGATCACATGATCGCATGGATCACATGATCACATGGATCACATGATCGCATGGATCACGTGATCCATACGCGTGGGGCGCTCTGACGTCATTGTGTAGCACCCCGGGAGCCGCACGGACTGTAAGTTTCTGTTCCCCTGGCTCCCCACTACTTACTATGGCAACCAGGACTTTAGTAGCGTCCTGGCTGCCATAGTAACACTGAAAGGATTATGAAGACTGATCAGTCTTCAAATGCTTTCAGTTGTCTTGTGCACGCCAGATCCACACAACGCAATTGTGAAAGAGGCCTAAATCAGTTTCCCTTTATTTCTATGTTCACAAACACATTTCCAATCAATTTTCATTTTTTTTTATTGGGGACAAATTATATTCAAACTAGCAGCTTATATACATGATTATTACACCAATAGACAGGGTAGAAAACAAAAGTATCTGGGAGTGATAACGTTTGTAATCAAATTTTTTTTTTGGGGGGGAGGGGGGTGGGGTTATTAATTATAATCAAACTAGCAGCATATATATTTTATTACTACACCAATAGACAGGGTAGCATACCAAAGTATCCGGGACTGATAAAGAATTTAGACCCAAATCTGTTTCCCTATTTCACACAGTGGGTTGATTATATTAAAACTAGCAGCATATACATGATTACTACACCAATAGACAGGGTAGAACACAAGAGTATCGACTGGGAGTGATAGAGAATTTAGGTCAAAATCTGTTTCCCTTTATTGACGTGTTTGTAATAAAATTTTTTTTTGGGGGTGGGTTGTTGATTATATTCAAACTAGAACCATATATACATGATTACTTTGCCAATAGACAAGTTAGCACACAAAAGTATCTGAGAGTGATAAAGAATTTAGGCCCAAATCCGTTTCCCTATTTCACACGTTTTTAATCAAAAACTTTTTTGGGGGGGAGTTTTTTTTATTATATTCAAACTAGCAGCATATATATGTGTTTACTACACCAATACACAGGAAAGTGCACAACATTATCTGAGAGGCCCAAAAATGTCCGGGCCATGGAAGGGTTCCAAGCGAAAGACCCAGAGACATGTGGGTAGTAGCAGCACCATCTATCCTGCCAGAAGTAGTAGTAGTACTAGGCCTCAGTTGTCCTTGCTGGCTTAGAAAAGGCACCACATTATAGTTGAGGAGAAAGTGGATGAGATAGTGGTTTGGATGGCTCAACCCTCCTCGCAGCAGAATGATGTGGAGGCGACTTCAGAGTCCGACACCATGCCATGGAGCCAGGGGTCACGGCATTCTTCCTGCTCCTCCTTCTTGCAGCCACAAAGAAGGCTTTCAGTGGATTCCTCCCAGTCTTCACTGCCCCTTCCCAGAGGGGCACCTTCCTTTTTCCTAAGAAGTGAAAAGAAAACCCTACCAAACCCTATGGCAGATAGTCAAGAGAGTCTCCCTGCTAGAGGGAGCTATATACCAACTTTCAGGGCAATTGGAGCAGCTTCGGTTCGGTCCAAATTGATTCAGGTCCAAACCAAACTTTTTAGAAATTTGGTGACTTGGACCTCAAACGAATCTCGACTGGTTCACTCATCTCTACCATATGCCATATTACTATTTTCAACTTTTTACCAACACTTTAAGACTAACTTTCTACTTTAACCTCCCACTTTCATCTCCAAAATGTTGAGCTTTTACCGGTTCTTTGGAATACGCTTCATATTTGATCATTCAACATCATCCCTCATACTCCTTGCATCCTAATGCACTTCATATCTGGACATTCACAGATACTGGCTGGATGACAATAAAGCTGTGTGTATACTACCTTGTTTTTATAAAAGATGGTACTTTAATCTTTCATGTCACCCCTGTTTCCTCATAGATTATAGGCTCTTGTGGACAAGGCCTTCATTCCTATTGTTCAGATTGTTGATTACTTTGTTACTCTATAATGTCAAATTTTTTCTGTACATGTACCATGTGATTGTATAGTGATGCAGAATATGTAGGCGCTGTATCAATAAAGATCAGTGGTGACTCTAGGAACAATATATAGGGATATGGGGGGGGGGCACATTAGATACCACAGTCAAAAATGGGGGGGGCACTAATTATTTTCACCACTTAATCATACTAGAAAAAAATAAATAAATAAGTATATATAAATAAGATTACGAAATACAAGAGTATTGCGGTAAGCAGGGATATATAATATATAATAAAACAGTTTACTTACAAAAGAAGCTATTCAGTCGTCTGCTGTACCGTCCTATGCTTGCTTCCACGGATTCTTTCCCCTTCTTTCTGTCTCTCCTCTCCTAGGGGATCTGTGGATGACACACTGTTATGGGGGATCTGTGGATGACACTGTTATGGGGATCTGTGGATGACACACTGTTAAGGAGGATCTGTGGATGACACACTGTTATGGAAGATCTGTGGATGACACTGTTATGGGGGGGGGGGATCTATGGATGACACACTGTTATGGGGGTGATCTGTGGATGACACACTGTTATGGAGGATCTGTGGATGACATACTGTTCTGGGGAATCTGTGGATGACACACTGTTTTGGGGATCCTGTGGATGACACAATGTTATGGGGGATCTGTGGATGACACACTGTTATGGGGGGATCTGTGGATGACACTGTTATGGGCATCCGTGGATGACACACTGTTATGGGGGATCTGTGGATGACACACTGTTAGGTAGGATCTGTGGATGGCACTGTTATGGGGGGGGGGGGAATCTGTGGATGACACCGTTATGGGGGGGGGGATCTGTGGATGACACACTGTTATGGGGGATCTGTGGATGACACTGTTATGTTGGGATCTGTGGATGATACACTTTTATGGGGGATCTGTGGATAACACTGTTATGGGGGATCTGTGGATGACACTGTTATGGGGGATCTGTGGATGACACTGTTAGATGCAGGTTACATAGCACTAAAACGAACAAAAGCCCAAATAATATAGTGGGCAGCATCTAATCCCCTCAAAAAGGAGCCAACTCAATACTAAACGAACAAACCTATATAAAGACAACGGAGTCTCAAATAGCTCAAAAAGTTATAATAATCTTACATATACACAACATGATAAAAATAGAGATGAAATACATCAAAAACAAAAGAAGCTGCTGTAGGCCCATCTAGAGCTGAAGATACATGCTCTGGTGCCATGATGGATGCAGCAATAGATGCGGTCTCCCTTCTAAGGAAAGTGCCCAAGATGTAGAATGGGACAGTGACTAGGACCTCCATTTGGGGAGTTGAAGAGTGTTAATTTGCAGCTTATTCAGGCGTTTGGCGCATAGAGGTCAGAGACTTTGCATTCACCTACATAGGCTTCTGGCCTCGCCCCCCCCCCCCCCCACCACATAATTAGCATTCTAAAATGTGAGGTTGTGTGAAACCATGTGAACTGTCCATAACCACTAAAGTACTCTAGCCCATGGCTTCAGTGGTGATAGAAGTACATACCTCATTTGAATGAGCTGTTGATATAACTAAAGTACTATTCCTGTTATTACAAATTGTAGCGTGAAAAAGTGTTTACAGTACGTATCTAAACCATCATACCGGAACCCAGAATTTGCAATTCTTATCATTTCCTTTTTCTATTTTCCCTGATGCTTGCATTCTGTGAATGGATAAGTAAAACCCTGCTTTCCGTTACTCATAATCATTTATCAGAAAACTACAATTGCATTTATAGACTGCGTAATTGAACAGGGAGAGAGAAAGGATGAATTTAATGACTTTCAATTTCTGACAACTGAACAATGTAAATGCGTTATAAAAGTTGTGATTAATTAATTTGCAATGAATGATATTTTGTGCTAGAGCAGATGTCTGGTCTGTTCTGTAAAGGTTTAACAATGTGGCATTCATCTGGAATAGAAAGCCTTTTAAACTTATGTTTGATGTTTCAAGGCCTTCTTTTCAGTATTTGCACTATACATGTAAAATGTGCCATGTGTGCAGTCAGAAAGAAGCAGATACGTACTGTACCTGAGTACCTCTTACCCCTCCTTAAACGGATTCTGAAGATGTTAACTAATGGGAAAAGTAAAATGCCCTTTCATGTGGTTTAGTGTGCCCTTAAAAGGATTTTTCGGGGGTTTGAAGAAAAGTTCATTTTTTAAAACAAATTCAATGCCATGGGCTTGTCCATTGGTTGTGGTATTGCAGTTCAGCCCTGTTGAAGAGAATACAAGTGCACAGTTCATGGACAAGTGCGATGGTGGTTCTTTAAAAAAAAAAAAAGGGAACAAAACCGACTCTATTTGTAACCTTATACAACCCTCACAACTTCACAAGCACTTTTTTCTTTTTTTCCCCCCTATACTATTGATTCCTTCCCCTATGAAAATATTTGTTCTTCTGTGAACAGTAAATTGGAACTGACTGGGAAGGAGACAGTAGGTGAGGGTAGAAGCTCATCAGATAGAATTGTAGTGGCTGCAAGGCTATTGCAGCTGGTAGGCTTTCCTAAAAAGGTGGGTTTTCAGGTTGGTTTTCAAAGTTTTGTTGTTGGAGGCAGGGGCGTAGCTATAGGGGGTGCAGAGGTAGCAGTCTCTACCGTGCTCAGGAGCCTTACCGTGCTCACCAGTACTCTAGAAAGTGCATGCTGGTCAAGTTCAAACACTGGCTGGAGGGAATGGGTTAGGTCAAGAATTTTCCGTGGGGTGGTGTGCCGCTTAAATTTTTGTCTCAGGCAGCAGGAAGGCTTCCCTGCTTCTGGTCACAAAGCACTGAGTGAAGGGGGCCCCAAGCTGAACTCTTGCACCAGGGCCCATGAGATGTTAGCTACGCCCCTGGTTGGAGGAGAGTCTGATGTGCTGGAATAGCAAGGTCTGGGGGATTCATAGGGAGAAATCTTGGAGATGATTGTGTGGGTAAAGCAAAGAAAAAGATCTTGGGAGGATTGAAGATTGCGTATGGGGAGGTAGCAGATAAGGCCAATGATGTATGGAAGGGCAGATTGTGAATGGCCTTGTATGTCATTTTTAATATTTAGAATTGTATTAGCTGGAAAAGGATTGGCAGAGGGGAGAGGTGGATTAATCGGGCAACGGAGCTGAAGATGGATTGCAAGGAAACAAGAGTTTTAGATGGGAGGCCACGGAGAAGGAAGTTGCAGTAGTCTAGGTGAGAGATATTCAGGGTGGAAACTAGCATTTTTGTTCATAACAGAAATACAAGATGCAAGGCATACAGCACATGTTTGTAATACTGCAATATGTTGTCTAATTGAACATGCCATGGTTTTACTAAATTTGTACAGAATTTGACAGGAAAAAAACTTGGGCCGAGTTCCTGGAGAACTGGGCCGACTTCTCTGTCGGCTACAGGCTCTATCGTAGGGACGGGCTGCACCTCAATGGGGAAGGGGCAGCTGTGTTGGGGAGAAAAATGGCTAGAAGGTTGGAGGAGTGTTTAAACTAGGGACTGGGGGGGAGGGTAATTACATTATAGGAGGGGAAGATAGTGCAGATAGAGACCAGGGGCGAGGTAGTGTGACTGGGGGAGGAATGGAAGGGGGGACTAGAACAGCTCAGAATGAAAGATGTAGGGTAAAAAATACACATAAACCTGTCAAATGTATGTATACTAATGCCAGAAACCTGACCAACAAGACTGGTGAACTGGAATTAGTGATGTGTGAGGAGGACTATGACATAGTGGGAATAACTGAGACATGGCTGGATGATAGCTATGACTGGGCAGTTAATATAAAAGGTTACAATCTGTTTAGAAAGGATCGTCAAAACCGGAGAGGTGGAGGGGTCTGCCTCTATGTGAAGTCGTGTCTAAATCCCGTAATTCGAGAATACATCTCTGAGGGACATGAACATGTGGAGTCACTGTGGGTAGAAATACATGGAGCAAAAAACAATAATAAAATACTAATAGGAGTGTATTATAAACCACCTAATATACCACAGTCCACAGAAAATCTATTACTAAACGAGATAGACGAGGCGGCAAATCATAATGAAGTGGTTATTATGGGGGATTTCAACTACCCAGATATAGACTGGTAAACTGAAAGCTGTACATCCCAAAAAGGAAACAGGTTCTTGGCAATAACCAAAGACAATTTCCTTTCCCATCTGGTTCAGGACCCCACTAGAGGGACGGCCATACTGGACTTAGTATTAACCAATAGACCTGATAGAACAACAGATGTGCAGGTTGGGGGACACCTGGGAAATAGTGACCATAAAGTTATAACCTTCCAATTATCCTTCAAACGAGAGTTTCTAAAGGGAGGAAAAAAAATACCAAACTTCAAAAAAGCTAAATTTAGCCAACTAAGCGAGGCCATAGGCCTAACTAACTGGGACAAAGTCCTCAAAAATAAAAATACAACCATAAATTGGGAGATTTTTAAAAGCATTGTAACATCTAATTGTGAGAGGTACATACCTTATAGGAATAAAAGGCTAAGGAACAATAAGAAACCAATGTGGATAAATGGAACCGTAAAGAAAGCAGTAAATGACAAAAAGAAAGCATATAAATCACTAAAACAGGAGGGGAGCCAGGAAGCACTGATAAACTATAAGGAAAAAAAATAGAATATGTAAAAAACTGATAAAATTTGCCAAACTAGAGACCGAGAGATTAATTGCCAAAGAGAGTTAAACTAACCCTAAAATGTTCTTCAATTATATAAATAGTAAAAAATATAAATCTGAAGGAGTCGGCCCTCTACATAGCAATGAGGGGGGTGTTGCAGAGAGCGAGGAGGATAAAGCAAAACTATTAAATATTTTTTTCTCCACTATATTCACTGAGGAAAATAAACTGTCAGATGAAATGCAGGATGTAAAAGTAAATTCCCCATTAAAAGTGACCTGTCTGACCCAGGAAGAAGTACAACAGCGACTTAAAAAGATTAAAATAGACAAATCGCTAGGACCGGATGGCATACATCCCCGTATCCTAAGGGAATTAAGTGATGTAATAGCCAGACCTTTATTTCTGATATTTACGGACTCTATACTGACAGGGAATGTTCCACAGGATTGGCGCATAGCAAATGTGGTGCCAATATTCAAAAAGGGTCCAAAAACAGATCCTGGAAATTATAGGCCGGTAAGTTTAACATCTATTGTTGGTAAACTGTTTGAAGGGTTTCTAAGAGATGCTATTTTGGAGTATCTCAATGAAAATAAGCAAATAACGCCATATCAGCATTGCTTCATGAGGGATCGGCCATGCCATACGAATTTAATCAGCTTCTATGAGAAGGTAAGTTCTAGACTTGACAGTGGCGAATCAATGGATGTCATATATCTGGACTTCTCCAAAGCATTTGACACCGTACCTCATAAAAGGTTAGTATATAAAATGAGGATGCTCGGACTGGGGGAAAATGTCTGTATGTGGGTAAGTAACT
The DNA here is from genome assembly GCA_033119425.1 of Bufotes viridis. Lineage (NCBI taxonomy): Eukaryota > Metazoa > Chordata > Amphibia > Anura > Bufonidae > Bufotes > Bufotes viridis. The sequence continues at coordinate 114,900,435 of CM065593.1, read as the reverse complement.
GGCTGAGTGACAGAAAACAGAGGGTGGTTATTAACGGTAGATAGTCAGATTGGGTCACTGTAACTAGTGGGGTACCTCAGGGGTCAGTATTGGGCGCTATTCTCTTCAATATATTTATTAATGATCTTGTAGAAGGCCTGCACAGTAAAATATCAATTTTTGCAGATGACACTAAACTGTGTAAAGTAATTAACACTGAAGAGGACAGTTTTCTGCTACAGAGGGATCTGGATAGATTGGAGGCTTGGGCAGAAAAATGGCAGATGAGGTTTAACACTGACAAATGTAAAGTTTTGCACATGGGAAGGAATAATGCAAGTCACCCGCACATATTAAATGGTAAAACACTCGGTAACACTGACATGGAAAAGGATCTAGGAATTTTAATAAACAGCAAATTAAGCTGCAAAAAACAGTGTCAGGCAGCTACTGCCAAGGCCAATAAGATAATGGGTTGCATCAAAAGGGGCATAGATGCCCGTGATGAGAACATAGTCCTACCACTTTACAAATCACTAGTCAGACCACACATGGAGTACAGTGTACAGTTCTGGGCTCCTGTGAACAAGGCAGACATAGCAGAGCTGGAGTGGGTTCAGAGGAGGGCAACTAAAGTAATAACTGGAATGAATAACTAGGGTTATTCACTTTAGAAAAAAGACGACTGAGGGGAGATCTAATAACTATGTATATATATATCAGGGGTCAGTACAGAGATCTGTCCCATCATCTATTTATCCCCAGGACTGTGACTGTGACGAGGGGACATCCTCTGCGTCTGGAGGAAAGAAGGTTTGTACACAAACATAGAAAAGGATTCTTCACTCTAAGAGCAGTGAGACTATGGAACTCTCTGCCTGAGGAGGTGGTGATGGTGAGTACAATAAAGGAATTCAAGAGGGGACTGGATTTATTTCTGGAGTGTAATAATATTACAGGCTACAGCTACTAGAGAGGGGTCATTGATCCAGGGAGTTATTCTGATTGCCTGATTGGAGTCGGGAAGGAATTTTTTTCCCCTTAAGTGGGGAAAATTGGCTTCTGCCTCACAGGGGTTTTTTGCCTTCCTCTGGATCAACTTGTAGGAAACAGGCCGAACTGGATGGACAAATGTCTTTTTTCGGTCTTATATACTATGTTACTATGTTACTATGTTAGATGTCTGTGTGTGAAGTCAGAGGTACATTGAGACCCCTACACCTGTATGAGTGCTGTGTTACAGCTCTATAGCACTGTATAAGCTGAATATAAACACGATTAGAGAAATCATTACCAAAGATTTCCGTGTTACAACTTAAGTCCTCTTTCGCACATTCAGTGTTTGTGAGCCCAAACCAGGAGTGGATCCTCCAAAGAGATAAGGTATAATGGAAAGATTTGCACCTGTTCTGTGTGTTCGACCGGCACCTGATTTTGGCTCACAATCACTGATGGAAAATACTGACCAAACACTGGCTGTGCGAAAGAGGTCTTACAAGCAGCCAAAGGCTGCTTGTACACATTCAGGTTTTGATTGGGTTTTCAGATAGAGTTTTGAAGCCAAGACCAGGTGTAGAAAAAGAGCAGAAGTACAATCTGCCATTTAGACTATCTCTTCTTTTATGATCCACACCTTGTTTTATCTTCAAAACTGCATTACAAAACTTGAGCATACCTTTGATAAAAAGAACCCTATAATTCCTTCTAGATTAATTGTCTTTCTTTAAAAGTGACCTAAGGCTGGCCATACACAATGCGGCAGGATCTGCATGCGGATCACCGATAATTGTCAGGCCACACCTGTACTTGCTGGGTTGTATATGAAGCAAATAGTAAGTACAGGTAGTAAGTACAGGTGCGGGCCGGTATGTAAAGATGATCTGAATGTGTATCCTGCTGCCAGACTGTTGTATTGTGAAGGGGAATTGTCTAATTAACTAATTGTATACCTCACAGCATTGTATGGATAAGTTAGCATTAACACCTTGACTAAACCATTATAGTTTACTAGGAGATGGACCTCAGTCCACCCTGTAGTCAGTTAAGTGTATGTGCTTAGCTGAGGAAAAGAGAGGAACTACATGTGTCTACGCCTCAGAAATAGGTCTGAGCTCAAAATCTTCATCTCTGAGGAATCCACAACCATTGCTATAAATGTACTCTAGAGAGAAAGGGAACTAGAAGGTCTAGAATCTGCAAGGCTGTGCTTTGGAGTGACACAGCAAGGTATAGTGCATGTTTATGGCACAGAGAGACTTTGCTGATGTGAGAGGGAACATTGCTGACGCACCCTTACAGACTGAGACAGTTGAGACAGCTGTATCTTAACTCTGCACCCATGGCCGGCGTCATCACCCAGCATACCCGGTCAAGTGCTGGGGCCCACAGCTCCTACAGGGGCCCACAGCACAGCTGCCAGAGGCCAGTAGCAATGAGTGCCTTCCATCAATACAGATGGAAGCGCTCATTGCTTGAGCACAGGGAGCTGCAGTCCTGTCACTCACTGTTCAGCTCCCGGAGCTCCTCTCCTCCTTCAGGCCAGCCTCGCTCTGAATGGTGAAGCAGGAAGACTTCTCCCCGCTCCACCATTCAGCCTGCAGGCACATATTGTGCTGCCGGCCTGTGTGGGCTGAGCCCGCAGCCCGGTAATCTGCATAAGCTCCGCCCACACCGTGCTGTAGAGCGATCTGTGCCTGCAGGGAAGAGCGGACTGTGAGCTTCAGGAACGGGACAAGGTGAGTAGTTATTGTGTTCTTTTATTTTTTATTTTTTTTAATACAGAGGGGGCAGAGAAAACTTTATTACTATGGAGGGGGCACAGAGAACTTTATTACTATGGAGGGGGCACAGAGGACTTTATTACTATGGAGGGGGCACAGAGGTCTTTATTACTATGGAGGGGGCACAGAGGACTTTATTACTATGGATGGGGCACAGAGGTCTTTATTACTATGGAGGGGTCACAGAGGACTTTATTACTATGGAGGGGGCACAGAGGTCTTTAGTACTATGGAGGGGGCACAGAGGACTTTATTACTATGGATGCGGCACAGAGTACTTTATTACTATGGAGGGGCACAGAGGTCTTTATTACTATGGAGGGGGCACAGAGGACTATTACTATGGAGGGGGCACAGAGGTCTTTATTACTATGGAGGGGGCACAGAGGGCATTTCTACTATGGAGGGGGCACATAGGGAATTTCTACTATGGAGGGGGCACAGAGCCAGAGGGTATTACTACAATGAAGGGGGCACAGTGGGCATTATTGCCGTGAAGGGGGCACAATGGGGATTTCTACTATGAAGGGGGCACAATAGGGATTATTACTGTGAAGAGGGCACAGATAGGGCATTATAACTGTGTAAGGGGCACAGAGAGGGCATAACTACTGTGAGAGGGCACAATGTGGGCATAACTACTGTGAGGGGGCACACATCTGTACAAAACTACTGTAAAGGTTGTACAATGAGGGCAATACTACTGTGAGGGGGTACAATTTTTTTTAAGTATTGAGGGGGGGGGGGGGTGCCAGAGAAAGGACCCGCCCCGGGTGCCAAACACTGTAGGCACGCCACTGAAGCAGGGAACTATTTGCTCCCCGCCAGGGCCGGTGCAAGGATTTTTGCCGCCCTAGGCAAAAGAAAAGTTTGCCGCCCCCCCCCCCATATGATCTGCCAAATTAAAGGGGTTCTGCAGTTTATTTAAACTGATCAACAGGGGTCCGATACCCGGGACCCCCACCAATTAGCTGTTTGAGAAGGCAGCGGCACTGGCATTAGCGCCTCAGCCTTCTCGCAGTGACGTCACGATTAGTATCACTGGCCTGGGTGGGGCTAAGCTTCATTAAAGTGAACAGAGCTTAACCCCGCCAAGGCCAGTGATACTAGTCGTGACGTCACTGCGCCTGCAATAAACAGAGAGAAGGCCGAGGTGCTACTGCCAGTGTCGGACCCCGCCGATCAGTTTAAATAAACAGCAGAACCCCTTTAACTAACGCCAGTTTTCTCCCCTCCCCCATGTAATTCTCTCTCCTTTTCTTGTCATTCTCCCCCCCCATGTCATTCTCTCCCCCCCCCATGTAATTCTCTCTCCTTTTCTTGTCATTCTCCCCCCCCATGTCATTCTCTTCCCCCATGTAATTCTCTTCCCCCTCTTGTCATACTCTCTCCTTTTCTTGTCATTCTCTTTCTCCCCTTTTCATCCCCCCCCCTTGTCATCCTCATTCTCAAACCCCCCCTCCCTTTGTCATCCTCTTTCTCAACCCCCCCCTCCCTTTGTCATCCTCTTTCTCAACCCCCCCTCCCTTTGTCATCCTCTTTCTCAACCCCCCCTCCCATTGTCATCCTCTTTCTCAACCCCCCCTCCCCTTGTCATCCTCTTTCTCAATCACCCCCTTACTTCTGGGTAGCGTGGCTGAGCGCTGCATGCTCCACAGGTACAGGAGCTTTAGTCTCCTGTACCCGGGCGGACTGATAAGAAGCGCACACTGTGTGCACACCTCCTGTCAGTCCGGCCGGGTACAGGAGACAGATGCTCCTGTACCGCGGACCATACAGGGCTCGGCCACGCTACAATGAGGGACTGACAGGAGGGAGCGCTGAGCGCTTCCCTCCTGTCAGCCCCTCTCCTCTTGCTGCGCCCGGGCAGTGCGCCCTCATGGACGCGCCAGCCTGGGCAGTGCTGCAGCCGCCTGAGGCTCTCTATAGAGCGCTCGGGCAGCTGCAGCATGAAGGGGGTCGGCGCTCCTAAGGGGCGCTCTACACGGCTGCCTAGTCAGCCTATAGGACGCGCCGGCCCTGCTCCCCGCTCCACCATTGGGCCGCCAGTGCTCCACAGCAGTAGCAGCACAATGTCCTCACACATCATCCTGCTGATCTGTGTAGGAGGAGGAGCAGCGCAGGCTAGGAATCAGCCTCTACTCCTCCTACACAGCAGCACCATGTGTCACAATATCCTGCTGCTGCTGATGGGGAGCGCAGATCATGGGAGGAGCCAGGTGATTGAGGTGAGGAGTATTTATTGTTTTTTTTTATCACTTCCTGTGAAGGGGGCACAACTGGGCATAACCACTGTGAAGGGGGCACTGGGCACATATCTTGGCAAATCTACTGTGAAGGAGGCACACATCTTGGCATATCAACTGTGAGGGGGCACAAATTTTGGGATATCTACTGTGAAAGGGGCACATATCTTGGCATATGTACTGTGAGGGGGCACATATATTGGCATATGTACTGTGAGGGGGCACATATCCTGGCATATCAACTGTGAGGGGGCACATATTTTGGGATCTCTACTGTGAAGGGGCACATATCTTGGCATATCTACCAGCAAACCTACAGGCGCAGCGTTGTTTTATCCACATGGCATTTTACCTGCCCTTGTGATGCTTAGGCAGAATCTAGCGAGAGGAGAGGGAGGGAGACTGAGCAAACCAGCCGGTCCCAGCCCTCCTCCTGCGATTGGCCACCAGCATCGACGAGCCCCTACAATGGGCGGGGCTCCATGCTTATAAGAAAGGGGAAAGCAGCCAGCACTTGCCACTGCCATTCCTCACTTTAACTACCCGCCATGCTGCTCCCTGAAGAGCCGGTAGAACCGGCAAAACGCGTTAGAGCATAGAGGGTTTAGCCAGGTATAGGGTTACTTAGTGTATGGCCCGAGGTTCCAGAAGGCTGGGGGTCGCTCTTTTCAGGGCGGTTACTCCTCCATTGAAGTGCTCCCCTTGAGAAGAGTAGTATCAATAGGGACAGAGTACCCAGGCAAGCAGTTATTTGGAATGCTTTTGAGTCTATAAATTGCCACTGAATTGTATGAGCTTTATCATACCCTATCTAGCCGCAATTACCTCGACCTCTATGTAACCCAAAATATCTATGACTTTGAGCACTTATTTATTTATTAGCATCTTTTAATAATCTAAGTAAAAGTTAAGTTTTATATTATTTTTTGTAAGGAGAACCTAGCCTATAGTATTATATGTTTATTACTCCCTGGGTCAAACTGACAGTGATCCATACCACAAGTCAGAAGTGTTGCTTGGAACTGTACTTTGATACTGTTGGATATACTATTATTCCTATCCACACTTTAGTAAAGAAAGATTTATTTATTTACCACAACTGGCCTGGTTAGTGAGTCCACCATATGCCAGCCACTGCACCTATACCTCCTGTCTTGCATTAAGACTAACACTTAATGCAAAGGGCACCTCAAATACCACCAGGCAAGGGCCCCAACATCAGAGCGTAAGAAAAGAAAAGAATGCACCCTACTGTCACTGCACGGTCCTAGGGGGTATCGGTGTGATCCATGTGTACAACAATGAGTCACTACCACTCCTATCTTCCACTCGATCCTCCTGGGCTCGCTGCATATGGGCAGCTATAGGACACCTTTGAAGGAAACGAATTAATCTAAAATTAATTATAGAGTTCTTCTTAACAGGATTATTAGAAAGTAGTCTATGGAGTAAATCCTGGAAAAACAGCAAAAGTGCCATAAACATTTTATCTATATGTATTAACTGAATTCAAAAACAGTCCCTTTCTCCCGTATGCCATGTAAGCATAAGAAACCTCATAGTCTGTGGTGTAATATTTACTTGACAAATATTTTCTGACATTTAATTTAATAAAGACACATTGAAGCAGTGGGCAAAGAAATAGAGGTTTTAATGTGAATGCTAACAAAAGGCTTCACGTAGGTTCAGCTCAGAGGTGAGAAATGCATTAGCAGCTCCCTCTGACAAGGCCATTCCCTCGCTGACATAATTCTGAGTTTTTGTCTCAAATTCTGCATTGTGAAGTTTAAATTAATCGGATAACTGGCTTAATTGAGTTCAGCTGTCAGATTCAAGTCCACATGTTTCTGCATAACAAGAGGACAGCATCATAGCTGACTCATGGCACTGGAGTCAAGAAGTCATCTATGGAGGCACCCAAAACATTGTAGTCTAGGGCTCATCCTACATTTTAATTAAAGTGTATTTCTTAACCTTTTTTATTTTTTTTATTTCAGCAAATAAAAAATGATGATCTAAATCCACTTCATTTTCTGGCAGCCACAGGTAGGGAGAGCTTAATTGCACAATATGGTGTATGAAGCACCTGTTCCACATTTTCTGGCATAGAAGTCGGTAAAGAGACAACATTTTTATCATAGATTTTTACCGCAGGGGGTTATATAAAGTTCTCCTATGGGTTCCTAAGTGATCTGTGTATGCCTCTGGGACTCGGGGGCCCTCGTTCATGAGACTGCTGAAGGTGGTCGGACCCACTATGATTACATTTGACTCCTGTCCTGTGGATAGAAATGCTGTTCATGGAACAACCCCTTTGAGCTTTTTCCTTCTTTGACAAGGATTAAACTTGATTCTAAACCACAATATCAACTCACGTGAAAGTACTATGTGCACAGACACTACGAGGCAGCACACGGAGCAAGTATTACAGACTTGTTGATAATCTATGTGCTGCTGTATGGAGCCCGACACCAAATTCTACCCTAGAAGCCATCACATGTATAAGCTTTTATTAACATAGAATATGTGGAACAAAATTTCAATGAAGCACCTGTATGAAGCACCTGTTCCACATTTTCTGGCATACAGATATACTGTATAGGCCCATGGCAGACTAAAAGCATTGTATTACACATCTGTACCACAGTGTCTGTAATATGGCTGTGTGCATGAATGCTTCCAGGATTACTATTCAATGGGCGTCCATTATTTTCAGTGAACACCTTTTGTACTGCAGATTTGTACTATATTTTGGAGCAACTTGCATCTGATTATCTTTTGCGTATCATATTGCTGCTTCTTTTTAATGTATTTATAAAGCTTAGTAAAATAGAGGTCATTATCACAGAAGATAATTTTATGAAGTCTTCCAAATACTGGTTTCAATGCTTTTGTTAAACCTCAGTGAGCAAGCATCCTGTGTGTTGCAGGCAGACCATACTTATGAGGAATGAGCAGCAGTGACTCATCCTACAGACTCCGCAATATTCTGTAACTGCTAGGGGATAGCAGTACGTCTGTGACTTCATAGGACCCATGTGAAATACAAACTTATGATTCAAACCTTAACCAAATATACTGGAAGAAGATTGAAAAAGTTCTTGCCATTTTATTGGATGCTAGATTTCTTTTTACTATAAATAAATCCTGTCTTGTGCAGCAGTATTGTGAGTCACATCCTGCATTATAGGTCAGTGTATGTATTAGCGTATCCCAGCATAAGGCAGCAGTATAAATCAATGTGACCTAACGTGAGCATTGATCTTTTCAATAATACATTGGACACGTGAGTTTACAGAAAACTATCATCAAGACACAATGTTATAATAGTATTCTGCAGGAAATACAATTGATCTTCTCAATGCCATTTCATTAGGGATACTTGCAGATTTGTTTTATGGATGTGTTTTTTTATAGCAGTTTTATGACAATATTAGTGCAGAAGAACTAAACCAGGCATAGGGCAGTTTTTGCTGAACTCTGTTAGAAATATAGAAATATTTTTAATATTTGCCATATTCATAAAATCTATAAGAAGAAAAAAAATATGTATCATTTCTTAAATGTCCAGTACTATACTTTTAGGTCCAACATTTAAAAAAGAAAAGGGTTGTCCCATCTGGACATTTATTGCATATGCTATAAATGTCTAATAGTTGCAGGTCCCACCTCTGGGACCTGCACCTATGTCAAGAATGGGGCGATTCTCCTCTGTGAATGAAGAGCCCACTCAGCATGTGCAGCTTTCTCCATTCACTGCTATAGGAGTTCTGAAAATAACCAAAAACCCCTGGGACAATATAGAGTTATAGTTGTAGAGCTTCAAATCACTTTTATAGACAAAGGGGATAATTTATCAATCTGAAATACGCCTTAACTAGGCGTATTTCAGGCGGATTGCAGCTCAACGGCTAGTTGCACCACAATCTGCAACTATTTCACGCTCACGCCAGGTCTAATATTGAGGTGGGCAAGGGGACAGGCTAGCAGGCGCGTCTCACTTATTATTTTTTACGCCTGTTTTAGGCGTAGAAAAAGGTCTAAATGTGACACAGCAAGGAAGCTGTCTTACATTTAGAACTGGCGGAGGATCCACTGATGTTTTGTAGTTGTAGGCTCTAGTGGTTTCCTTGGTGGATACTAGAGTTGTCGCTCAGCATCGCCAGCATGAAGTGCTCAAAGCTTTACTCTTGAGCAAGCAGGCTTAAAAATGTGATGTTTCGAGCTTTATGAAGACATACCTGCGAAGTGTCTCTGTTTTTTTGCTTGTTTGCTCGAAAATACAGCTTTGGACACTTATTGCTGATGGTACTTTGTTACAGGTTGGATCTAAAGGAGTCTGGTGAAGCTCAACCCCAAATAGAGCACAGTTTTCAATGCGGTAATGTAAATTGAGAAGGGGCCTTAGGGGCTAAGTGCGTATTAGTTTTGTGCTGGTTATGTGTATTTTTTTGTGAATTGTTAGCTTGTTATTATCAAACTACCTTTACACCTTTAGGTTAAAAATATGAGAAATACAGTGGTAACCACATCTATTATATTTTGTTTCGAGCATTGCCTCCCACCAGCTTTTTGAGCACTGAATTACACTGCTAGAAAGATGTGGGATTCCAGTTTATTTTTCACTGTACCTGAACTGTACTCTCCATTAATCAATAAAACCCACCACAAGTGGGATGCACCAAGGTGAAGACACTGCTGACCCTTGTTTCTATGGAAACCTCTGCATGCTATTCAAGTGCAACATTATTATTTTTTTTCATACCTTCATACAGACTTCCTTTAAATCTAGAGTGTATTTCTATGCTGACTTGATGCAAAAATATTTTCTTTTCCCAGAAAGTGCTGCAATTGCTAAAAAATAATAATAATGATGTTTAATCGTGGAATTCCCTTGATTACTGACTATGAGACAGGTAGAAGTTCAGTTCTGAGCTGTGCTAATTGCAATACTAGGAACATACCGTACCTAATCATTCAAATGTAGCAGAACTGAATTTGCCGTTTAACAGTTCCTTATGTGCTCAGTAACATTAGTAGTTCCTATATAATATTTTTAAAAAATGACAGGTAAATTTTGGGGTATACTGGCACTTCACACCATAACTATAACCTCAGTCCTGCTAAAGTTAGGAATGCACCTTATGTTCTGTTTTTACACTTGGATCACGGCATCAGTTTTTGCAGCATTTATAATATTTTCTTAGGTTTGATTTTTTGATTTAACCCACATTGGAGGGAATTTATCATAAGGGTAATATTTGAAGTCTGCTTTGCTTGAGCCTTTGTTGGCATACTCATATTCGTTAAATTTGAGGCATCTTTACACCTAACACTTTTGCCTAAAAATGCTACTCCAGTTTTTTTTTTTTTACAGCTGCAGTGATAAATCTGGACTGGAGTGAAATTAACATACCTAACCACTTCCCCATTCCCATCCACTTTTCAAATGAGCCCTAAAAATCACAAAATCCCTTTTTTGCAATATTTTTAAAGCCAGAATCCTTTTAATGAGTCTATTAGATGTCTGAATAGAATGCCACAACATGTGACTCCGTTCTGACCATCAAAATACAAATGAAACTTAATGGAAATTAACTAATACACATGTGCACAGGACCCTAAAGGTTTGTCCTCAATCCTATTTGTGATCCATGTTATGAGAAACAAATGATGCATCACCTGCCTATGGTGGAAGACCAAAACACTGGCGGTGCACAGATAAATCACATGCTTTGCAATACATTTCGAGAGTGGGAACATGCCTTTGTGTACCTCCACATTTCACATGTACAAGGTGTGCCGAAGCTAGCTAGCTAGATAGGTAAAGACACATTTACAAAATACAATTTGGTCCATTTACAAAAGCTGTAAGAAACTGGCGGACAAGTTGCAAAATGTTTTTGTGCAAAATGTGTGACTTTTTGCCTTTCTCCTCTGCTCCTACCACTTAAAAAAAGTGGGTGGAGTTTATTGGAAGGGCCAGGCCACCACAGCCGAACACATTTACAATAGTTTACCCCAGAAAGCTGAAGTAAATTTTACCTGAAATCTATGCCAGCACCTAGTTTCTTGCACATGGACCTTACAGATGTAACAAATTTGACAAGAGGCATACACCTCTCAATAAATAATTTGCATCTTTCTCCGGTGGGAGTAAGAATACCAGTGTTTAGTAAATGAGCTCCAATATTTGTCACTTTAAAGGGGATCTATCATCATTTTTTTGTAGCCCTATATGAGGACAGCATAAACTAGTGATACAGACCCTGATGGAAACACAGGATGACTTACTTTTTTTGCCCTAGTAGTTTTCTTAAAATGTCTTGGGAGCATGAACCGAGCACTGGATTCCTGATATTTGTGAGCTGCCATTGCCCTTGCCCTTGTGCAGATAACTGACGACTTCCTATGCTGTGAATGTGAAGAAATCTGCCAATCAGTGGTGGGGTGGAAAGGGTTATCTAGGAGCTTGAGGACTGCATTTAGTGGACTTCAGCACTCCACTTGCACTGGAGTTTCTCAGTAGATATCTTAAAAAAGTGTTTCTTTCAGGACCTATTGTCACTGAAGGTGCTGTTTGTCACTGTCTGGTCCTGCACCTAATCATTATGCTAAGCTGATATAGTGTATGAGTGCTAAAATAATTAGGGGAAAATGATGAGCCAGTTGTTAGAGTTCTTACTCTTGTAAGTAACCTGCAAATTTCCCCTCATGGTGAAACATTTTATCTTCCGTGAACTGAATGGTACTGTTGCAACTTTACCAAATCTAGCATGCCACATCAAGACACGGAGCAATGGATAATGCAGAGTTAATTATCAATCTATCAAAAATTAGCAACATTTTTTTACAGGGATAACAAGTGCATGAAAAAGCCAAAAAGTTATATCTTGAATTTAACACATAAATACAAAGGTTAGAAATGAGGGCACAGCAAAAAAACTTTAGTTTTGGGGTAGTGCTCTATCATGCCAACACACTATTTAGGTGTATGCCAGTCAAACCTTCATTTACACACTCCAATTCTAGAGATGAGCTTATTTGTTGACAGTGACACTGACATAGATATGGGTAAACACATGGTTGATAGTATTATCAAACTGTGTGTATGCTGTTATGTTTTTTTTTATATTAGAAACATTCTACAAATTGTCCCTTATTGGGGACAGATGGCATTTGTTTAACCCCTTAAGGACACGGCCCTATTTCACCTTAAGGACCAGGCCTTTTTTTGCAAATCTGACCAGTGTCACTTTATGTGGTGATAACTTTAAAACGCTATTACTTATCCAGGCCATTCTGAGATGTTTTTTCGTCACATATTGTACTTCATGACACTGGTAACATTTTGTCAAAAAAGTTCATTTTTTTGTATTAAAAAAATACTAAATTTACCAAAAATTTTGAAAAATTTGCAAATTTTCAAGTTTCAATTTCTCCACTTCTAAAATACATAGTAATACCTACAAAAATAGTTGTTACTTTACTTTCCCCAAATGTCTACTTCATGTTTGGATCATTTTGGGAATGCCATTTTATTTTTTGGGGACGTTACAAGGCTTTGAATATTTTACAAGGCTTTGAATATTTATAGCCCTGATTCTATAGTTTGCAGAAACACCCCATATGTGGTTGTAAACTGCTGTATCGCCAAACGGCAGGGCACAAAAGGAAGGGAACGCCATATGGTTTTTGGAAGGCAAATTTTAATGGACTGGTTTATTTACACCATGGCCCATTTCAAGCCCCCCTGATGCATCCCTAGAGTAGAAACTCCAAAAAAGTGACCCCATTTTAGAAACTACTGGATAAGGTGGCAGTTTTGGTGGTATTATTTTTAGGGTACGTATGATTTTTAGTTGCTCTATAATACATTTTTGTGAGACAAGGTAATAAAAAATAGAAATTCTGAAATTTCATCTCCATTTGCCATAAACTCTTGAGGAACACCTAAAGGGTTAATAAAGTTTGTAAAATCAGTTTTGAATACCTTGAGGGGTGTAGTTTCTTATATGAGGTCACTTTTATGGAGTTTCTACTCTAGGGGAGCAGAGGAGCTTCAAATGTGACATAGTGTCAAAAAACCAGTCCGTCAAAATCTGCCTTCCAAAAACCATATGTCGTTCCTTTCCTTCTGCGCCCTGCCGTTTGTCCATAAAGCAGTTTACAACCACATATAGGGTGTTTCTGTAAACTACAGAATCAGGTCAAAAAATATAGAGTTTTGTTTGACTGTTAACCCTTGCTTTTTTTACTGGAAAAAAATTGATTAAAATGGAAAATTTTGAAAAAATAGCTGTTTTGGGACCGTATTTATTTTATTTTATGACTGTGTTCATCTGAGGGGTTAGGTCATGTGTTATTTTTATAGAGCAGATTCTTACGGACGTGGAAATGCCTAATATGTCTACTCTTTTTAATTTATTTAGGTTTTACACTATAATATCCTTTGTTAAACAAACAAAAAACTATTTTAGTATCTCCATAGTCTGAGAGTCAGTTTTTTTAAGTTTTTGTCCAATTGTCTTAGGTAGGGGCTCATTTTTTGCGGGATGAGATGATGGTTTTAATGGCACTATTTTGGGGTGCATACAGGGCCGGTGCAAGAATTTTTGCCGCCCTAGGCAAGATAAAAATTGACGCCCCCCCCCCCCATCAGATGATCTGCCCTTACAGTACTGTAGCGGCGACACGAAGCGCACGGCGTCATAGTAATCAATGACGCTGTGCGCAGTGTATGCTATATGTGTATAACAAACATATTTCACATGAAAACTTACAGTTGCTTGGCCCTTGGGGATCTCGGACACCACTTCACACTTTGGCCGGGGGATCGGTGTAGAGGTATACTGTGGGGATCGGCGGAGCTGATGATGTGTTTTATCCTAAAGAGAAAGATATCAGAATAAGGATTTGGAGAAGGATCAGAGGGATAGCAGAGCAGTGAGAGGCTGGTGCTGCTACTGGGGGGTCATAACATGGGGGAGTAATAAAGCCCACCATAATACCCCCCCCCCTGTAGTAATAATTCTCCTTTTAATAAAGAGTGCAAAAAATACCCCCTTGTAATACCCCAGCTCAGCTAATGTCCCCATAATGTACCAGTATGAAATACCCCTATATAGTGCCCCTAGTAAATGCCCCCATAGTGCTCCTCTCCCGCCTTCCTCCTAGTGCCCCCATAATATAATACACAGTATATAGGGTATATCCCAATTCTCCCCCTCCAACATGGCAACACAGCTCGGTATTATTATTAATATAAAGGCCCTCTCTGTGCTATTATTATAATAACGGCCCCCTCTGTATAAATAATAATAATACTAATACAGTGGGGGCTATTAAGATAAGAATAGTACAGAGGGGGCCATTATAATAATAATATACAGAGGCGGCCTTATAACAATATTAATAGCCCGCCTTATGTGCCAGTAGCTCCCCCCTTATGTGCCAGTAGTGCCCCCTTATGTGCCAGCAAGCCCCCCTTATGTGCCAGTAGCCCCCCTTATGTGCCAGTAGCCCCCCTTATGTGCCAGCAAGCCCCCTTTATGTGCCAGTAGCCCCCCTTAAGTGCCAGTAGCCCCCTTATGTGCCAGTAGCCCCCTTATGTGCCAGCAGCCCCTTATGTGCCAGAAAGCCCCTTTATGTGCCAGCAAGCCCCCTTATGTGCCAGTAGCCCCTTATGTTCCAGCAAGCCCCCTTATGTGCCAGTAGCCCCCTTATGTGCCAGTAGCCCCTTATGTGCCAGCAAGCCCCTTTATGTGCCAGTAGCCCCCTTATGTGCCAGTAGCCCCCTTATGTGCCAGCAAGCCCCTTATGTGCCAGTAGCCCCTTATGTGCCAGTAGCCCCTTATGTGCCAGTAGCCCCTTATGTGCCAGCAATCCCCTTATGTGCCAGTAGCCCCTTATGTGCCAGCAAGCCCCCTTATGTGCCAGTAGCCCCCGGATATATGCCAGTAGCCCCCCCCATGTACCAGTAGCCCCCCTTATGTGCCAGTAGCCCCCCTCTTATGTGCCAGCAAGCCCCCCCTTATTTTCCAGTAGCCCCCTTATGTGCCAGTAGCCCCCTTATGTGCCAGCAAGCCCCCTTATGTGCCAGTAGCCCCCTTATGTGCCAGTAGCCCCCTTATGCGCCAGTAGCCCCCTTATGTGCCAGCAAGCCCCCTTATGTGCCAGTAGTCCCCTTATGCTCCAGTAGCCCCCTTATGTGCCAGTAGCCCCCACATATGTGCTCCACCCTGATTTGAGTAAAAAAACCACAAAAAAAAAAAAAACACATACTTATCTCCATGGCAGCGATGCGATGCAGGCCTCTTCCGGCCTGTGTCCCGCGCTGTACGGCTCAGGCGGCGCGATGACGTCATCGCGCCTCCTGAACCGGCCTCTGATAGGCTGCCTGCCAGCACTAGGCCGGCAGCCTATCAGATGAACAGGGGAGGACGGGACACGCCTCCGGCCCGCCCTCCTCCTGCACGCTCCGCTGCCGCGACTCTGCTCTGGTGCCTGGGGGCGGGGAGACCGCACCGGGTGTCACCCCAGGGACTGGTGTCACCCGGTACGGTCCGCCCCCCCTCAGGCAGTGGAACATGATAGCGGGGCGGTGCACCGGCCGCCCCGTTACCACATAAGTTTTTTTTTTTTTTTCAATCGCAGGGTTCCGGCGCCCCCTGCTAAATTGTGCCCTAGGCAATTGCCTAGGTCGCCTTACAGGTGGCGCCGGCCCTGGGTGCATATGATTGATTGCTTGCTGTCACACTTTGTGATGTTAGGTGACAAAAAACTGCTTTTTACAGTATTTTATTTTATTTTTTGCGGTGTCCACCTGATGGGTTAGTTCATGTGTTATTTTTATAGTTCAGGTTCTTATGGACGCGGCGATACATAATATATCTACTTTTTATTTATTTATTTAGGTTTTACACAATCATATAATTTTTGAAACAAAAAAAATCATATTTTAGTGTCTGCATAGCCTAAGAGCCATAATTTTTTTATTTTTTGGGCGATTCTCTTAGGTAGGGTATAATTTTTTGCGGGATGAGATGACGGTTTTAAAAGCACTATTTTGGAGTGTATTTGACTTTTTGATCGCTTGCTATTAGACGTTTTGTGATGTGTGACAAAAAATGTCTTTTAACACAGTTAAAAAAAAAAAAATTTGCGGTGTTCACCTGAGGGGTTAGGTCATGTGTTATTTTTATAGTTCAGGTTCTTACGGACGCGATGATACCTAATATGTTTACTTTTTATTTATTTTTTTAGGTTTTACACAATCATATTTTTGAAACAAAAAAAAATCATGTTTTAGTGTCTGCATAGCCTGAGAGCCATCATTTTTTTTTTTTGTGCGATTTTCTTAGGTAAGGTATCATTTTTTGTGGGACGAGGTGACGGTTTAGTACCATTTGGGTGTAGATAGAACTTTTTTGATCACTTTTATTAACTTTTTTGGGAAGTGAGGTGGGCAAAATTTCAATTTTATCATTATTTTTATTTTATTTTTTTATGACGTTCACCATACGGGAAAGTAACAAACCCATTTTATAGATCAGGTCATTACGGATGCGGTGATATATAACATGTGTAGTGTATTTTTTTTTCTTTTTTATTAGTGATAAATGTGTTTTTTTGTTTTTGCCTTTTTTCACTTTTTTTTTACATTTTTTTTGGACCCAGACCCACTTGGTTCTTGAAGATCCAGTGGATTTGGTGTCTGTATAATACAGTACAGTACATTATATAATGTACTGTACTGTATTTTTTACTTGACACTTAGTCTGATCAGACTTTTGCCTTTAGCAAAAGTCTGATCAGACTTCTGTTACCATGGCAAGCAAGACGCCTTGGAAGAACGCCTTTAGAAACTACGGGATAAGGTGCCAGTTTTATGGGTACTATTTTGGGGTACATATGATTTTTAATTTCTCTATATTTTCCTTTTTTTTTGAGGCAAGGTAACCAAAAATTGGCTGTTTTGGCACCGTTTTTATTTTTTACAACATTCACCTGACAGGGTGGATCATGTGCTATTTTTATAGAGCCGGTTGTTACGGACACAATGATATCAAACATGTCTACTTTCTTTGTTTGTTTGTTTCAGTTTTACATAATAAAGCACTTTTGAAAAAAAAAAATATGTTTTTGTGTCTCCATTTTCTGAACGCCTCTTTATTTTTATTTTTCTGACGATTGTCTTATGTAGGGCTCGTTTTTTGCAGGAAGAGTTGACGATTTTATTGGTACTATTTTTGGGTACATATGATTTTTCGATCATTCATTATTTCACTTTATGGGGCAAGGTGACCAAAAAATTGGTTGTTTTAGCACAGTTTTTATTTATTTTTACAGCGTTCACCTGACGGGTTAGGTCATGTGACATTTTTATAGAGCAGATTGTTACGGACGTGGCAATACCTAATATGTATACTTTTTCTTAGGACCCTTGCAGACGAGCGAGTTTTCCGTGCGGTTGCAATGCGTGATGCGAACGCATTGCGCCCGCACTGAATCCGGACCTATTCATTTCTATGGGTCTGTGTAAATGAGCGTTGCTTTTTTATGCATCACTTGTGCATTGCGTGAAAATCTCAGCATGTTTTATCTTCTGCGTTTTTCACGCAACGCTGGCCCCATAGAAGTGAATGGGGCTGCATGAAAATTGCATCGTATCCGCAAGCAAGTGCTGATGCGATGCGTTTTACACTCATGGTTGCTAAGAGATGTTGTTTGTAAACCTTCAGTTTATCACGCGCGTGAAAAACGCATCAATGCGAAAGAACAACTAAACGCAATCGCAGACAAAACTGAATGAACTTGCATGCGAAATCGTTCATTTTTAACTGAACTCATCCGGACCTAATCTGTGACACTTGTCTGCAAAGGGCCTTATTTATTTAAGTTTTACACAATAATAGCATTTTTGAAACAAAAAAAAAAAGATGTTTTAGTGTCTTAATAGTCTGAGAGCCATAGTTTTTTAATTTTTTTGACTGATTGTCTTAGGTAGGGTCTCATTTTTTGGGGGATGAGGTGACAGTTAGATTGGTACTATTTTGGGGGGGGCGTACGCCTTTTTGATCGCTTGGTGTTGCAATTTTTGTGATGTAAGTTGACAAAAAATTGCTTTTTTGGCACTGTTTTTATTTAATTTTTTCACGGTGTTCATCTGAGGGATTGGGTCATGTGATATCTTTAGAGAGCTGGTTGTTACGGATGCGGCGATACCTAATATGTATACTTTTTTATTTATTTCACTTTAACACAATAATAGCACATTTGAAATAAAAAAAATATTTTTTAGTGTCTCTGTTCTGAGAGCTGTATTTTTTTATATTTTTTGAACGATTTTTTTTATATAGGGGCTCATTTTTTGCGGGATGAGGTGATGGTTTTATTGTTACCATTTTATTGGACATACACCTTTTTGATCACTTGGTGTTGCACTTTTTGTGATGTAAGGTGACAAAAATGGCTTTTTGACACAGTTCTTATTTTATTTTTTAATGGTGTTTATCGGACGGGGTAGATCATGTGATATATTTATGGAGCCGGTCGTTATGGACGCGGTGATACCCAATATATGTGTTTTTTCCCTATTTTTTATTTTAAAATCAGAGGAAAGGGGCGTTTTTTCTTTTTTTACTTTTTTTTTATTAAAAACTTTTGTTTGTTTGTTTTACTTTTTTTAAACTTTATTTCTGTCCCACTCTGGGATTTCAACTTTTGAGAGTCTGTTCCCCTCTGCAATGCATTCCAATACATCTGTATTGTTATGCATTGCCTGTTAGTGTATTACACTGAGTAATACACTAACAGGTTGCATAGGAGACCCAGCCTGGGGCTGGATCTCCTCAGCCCCTGTAGAAGGCAGGTCCCGATGCTGTGCAAGGCATTGGGCAGCCTGTGAGCAGTGACCGGGTCCGCAGGGGAAACATGTGAGGTTACGGTGGGACGATGGGGGTTGTAGTAGTTTTCTAGTTACGGTTAGCAGCGCCTCCCTGGGCCAGCGTGCAGTGATGGGAAGGACAACACCAGTTCATTCAGGGCACTCTTTGTTTGTCCAGGGATTCCCGCCAGATGGTGAATAAATTGAGTCCATACCTTGTGTGACACCCCGTCGATCCGTTACACCTTGTATGAAATTCAATAGCAGCTTTACTTTGGATAAACGTTTTTCCAAACAGTTTACAGCAGGCATTAGCATAAACTCTGGCAGGCAAACAAACTTGACTCTGCTACATCTGTTGCTCTCTGGCTCTGTTGTGCTGACAAGCTTACTGAATAACTTTGATTTATCTGTCTGCTGCAACATCTCTTTGTGTAGTCTCACTCTAGATGAATCCAGGGAACTTTCTTGCTGGCTGCGGCCTCCATATCCAGCAGAGCTGAAGGTGCTCTAGCTGGCTTAGGCAGGACAGGTCCAGGAGGGACGTGGACATGCTTCCTCCCTTGGCAGGGGGTAAACTGAACTGACTCTAACTAACTAATCTCCTCCTTTCTTTAGAAAGGGAGTTTAGAATGGAACGAAGGGTTCCATTCTCTGTAAAAGAAGCACTGCCATGTTTGCTGCCACCTCTGGTGAACCAGGTACATTATATCTCAACATAACAGTTACAAGAAATAGATATGCACATTGTGAGAGAACTGCAATAAATATAGAAGTTGACATTAGGTTAACCATAGGAGACAGTAGTGGGGTGCGGAAGTGGTAATGGCACTCCGTGTCATTACATGTGCATGGCATCGAGCTGCCTTGTCACCCATTGGGTCCCTGCCACAGCAGCGCCAGGAACCGATGGGCTCCCTCACCCGCCACAAACCCCTTCTATGCTGTGGTCAGCGCTGACCACGGCATAGAAGGGGTTAATCCGCCGGCATCGGATTTTACAGCGATACCAGCAGATATAGCAGAGGCCCGGCTATCAGGGACTGCCGGGCCCCTGCAGTGATCAGGCGCGCACCTCTCCATTGCCTGCCCGATCACCATGACGTAATAGTACATCAAAATGCGGCAAGTCACTTGCTGCCATGGTGTACTATTACCTTATATATTGGAAAGGGGTTAAATACACATAAGTGTTAATTTCCAGAAGAAACAGTGCCTTTTTATGAACAAGCCTAGACAAATTCTCCCTTTTATTTGGGAGCAACAGTAGTACTGTGCAGATGTGGGAAGGGTAAGGTAAGGTCTAAGGTGTGTGTGGGTAATAGTGGCATATGGTAACAATAGTAATGACAGCAGTAACAGCACAGCATGGAACAGACAAGGCAGTAGATGTGTATATGGCTGTAGAGGTAAAAGTAGTAGTTCTGGCTGATTAGGGCTAATGGTAGTGGCAGTCAGTGGAGTAGCAGCTGCAGTAGTGGTGGCAGCAGCAGCCATACAGTATGGAACATGATGGTAGGCAGCCAGATAGCAGCAGTGGCATGATGGGGACAGTGATAAAGAGCCACTGAAAGCAATGGCATATCTATTCATTACCCTCAGCCGGTGGTGTGGGAAAATCCTCACGGATTCAGGCCTCGTTTATTCTGTTATGTACTCTAGAGGAGGGTGTGACAATACCACCTGACATATGGAAAACCCTCTCTGAGATGACACTGAAGGCTGGACAAAACAGTAGCGCGAGAGCAAACTCGGCTGCTCTAATCTGACCACTCAGAAGTCCATGGGGGTCAGAGAACAAAGTTTGTACAGATGGAGGTGGTACACCTCCGTTTGCTGATTTGTGGCACCTCAAAAAATTAGAGTCAGTGCGAGGTGGCTAACTAGGCATAAGGCGGAGAGTGGCCTAATGGTCAGATACGCTGCTGGCAGGCATTTATAATGTATCCTGGTAATACAGCAATTTTTCTCCAGTTTCAGCGAAAGGAAATTATTCCCACATTTTGCTTTTATAGTAAGGGGCGAAAAGCATGGCTATCTAGTAATTCATGGATTGCTTGATGCTGACAATATATATGTCAGTATGTAACAAGCAAACAGCTTGCCATGCTCAACAGTATTTCCGACTTCACCACCACTGTGATGAGAGGACATCATAACCAGTGTCATTATCATGATCATCAACCTCCTGTTCTTCCATCACCGATTCCTCCTCCAGTTGTAGCTGCTCCTCCTCCACTTCCTCCTTTATGGGACTTTGTCCATGTTGGCGGAGATGGCTGTGACTTTGTCCCACTCACGCAAGGTCTAAAATTGTGGGCGTGGTGTGGGTGGGAATGGGACAGGCTGGCAGGCCCATCTCATTTACCATTTTCTAGGCATGTTTTACCTTTAGAACTGGCGCTGGATGTGCTGAAGTTATAGAGAGGCCTGCATAACTTCGGCAGAACCGCCGCCAGCTTTGGGCCTTTATTAAGACAGGTGTCTAAAATGTCGGTATTAATAAATGTGGTCGATACTTCCTCTGCCCATAACAGCTGCTCCAAGTGTCCACAGTGGCATGAACCTTGCAGCAGAGCACCAATTAAAAGAACCAGCCAACGTTCCCTGCCACATGAGATTTAAAGAATGGCTTTTTTGAAGAAAAAAATCACAGCTAAGTATCTTCCAGCAAGGCTGAGCATCAATTAGGCATCATAAAGGCAGCAGAATCCACTAAGTGGTACGAAAGCGACTGCGCCACCAGCAATTTGGCCAGGTGGGAGTTGGGGAGGAGATGTAGTTAGGGAGGGAGAAGCAGTAACTGATTATGATGATGACAAGGTCACTAAACTGTGCTGCAATAGAGCCATGGTGCTTATATTTGTGTTTGAATGCCCTCAGCATATTTTCAACCCACAGATCTTGCATGTGGCAATGCTTTTGTCTTCTGGCAGTGTGGAGAAAAATTGCCATACGGCAGATACTCGAACACAGCTAGCAGCAGCTGAGCTTGAGTTAGGCTTGCACATTTTAAACATGCCCCCACAGTATCAGTGGCATCCCCACTTCCTGAGTTGCCTTTGCTCTTTATTGCCTCCATGGCCACTACCCTCCTCCTGTGATGTCACCTTCTCCTCTGTCCCCCGATCTGGTTCCCAGGTCCTGTCAGACACCTAATTATCAAGATATCCACTGTTATGATACTGTTATATGTCATTGTGCGCTCCTTGACCTCTCTCCCAATTCCCTCCTCTGTATTTGCCCAAGTGCCACTGTCGCCACGGCTACCACTGCCGGTACCACCACCAGCATTGTGGCTACAAGTGCCACTACTATTACCACTACCACCAACACAGCTATATATAGGGTCCCTTACCTCTTCCTTAACCTTCTCATGGTAGCCCAAACAGTGACTGTTCTCACACATGTCATCAACAGGTAGACTATCTTCAGCATCTTTATTTTTGCCTCTTCATAGAAAAAAAAAGTAGATGCCCCAGTAGGAGGGAGCAGTGAAGATAGAGATGATGCATCTCAAAGGGTTCTCTGGGTCTGCAAGGAGGATGAGCAGGAGGAATGCTGTGACCCCTGGCTCCAAGGCACAATGTCAGACTCAGAGGTGACCTCGTCCAAAATGGGCAAGTGTATGCAGCATCGCCTGGTGTGCTTCCAACCACACGTGTACTCACCAGCACAGAGTCTGGCTCCAGGTCCACTCCTGCTTCATCTAAACTATGGTAACAGGCACCTGCCCATATTTGGGATAGAATCCACAAGCCCTAGTATATGGACACCAGAGATCGCAGTGTATCTACACATCATATATAATCCCTCCCCCTTCATTTGTGGCTAATTGTGGCAATTATCCACTGGGGTGTATAATTAAGGGAGTTTTTTGAGGAGACTTCTCCATACCATGTTTTGTCCTGCCTATCTGACCCTCACACAATGTGAGCTGTTGTATGTAAATTATGAGAGCATGCCTGCACTGGGATTTTCAGTGAATCCAGTACACCACTGGATCATCTTCGTCATGCTCCCAATGGTTAACTAAGGAACCTATATCTGGACCATGTATGGAGTATACAGCTCTTATGTCATCAGTCATAGCAGATAAGTCAGTGCTATATCATATCTGGTCTGTTATTTCTAATATATGGACACTGTATTTGCAAAACACCTCATATATGGCTGCATTAAGCACATAGTGATATTATGTTATATTCATCTGAACCTTTGTATCACTATTGTCCTTGTTGCATATGTAATCTAGTTCACTGTAACTGTCCCCTGAGAAACTGTTAATCACAGGGAAACACGATGGAATTATCGTAGTGACTCCCCTCGGTGCCCCATATCTGTGGAATCAATCGTCCTGTCCACTGTGGAGCATCTTGGGGATCTCCTTAAAAAAATATTGCTTTGACCACTGGACATTTTTTATCTCTCCTCCCTTTTTTTGTTGTTTTACTTTTTATTGGTTTATCCTTTACACTTGGTGTAGGCACTTATGTACCTTTTGTTGATATGTTCTATATCTATATCTATATATAATATTTTTTTTTATCTGAAACTCTGCACAGTATTTTGACACAATACAATATAATGTGTTTGCAGCAGAATGTATGGTATTTATGCTATTGATGCTAGTACTGGGGGTGCTGACTATAAGCCTATAAAACACTTATGAACTGTAGAAACAAGGTTTTTACAAAAAAAAGAGCTAACTGTTTATTTACGGAAAAAAAACTAGGTTGTTGCAGGATTTTAACTGAAGAATTAGCAGTTCAACATGAACGTGTCACTTGCCAGCAGCTGTATATAAACAAGATGAAACACAGAATTCTAAGTGAACAATCCCTACCTTCCTGCATTCCCTATTAAAACCGTTATCTACCTAATTATATATGTCCTTATACTGATCCTATACTATCTCTGCCACACCTAGATTACTGGCTTGTGTCTGTAGTTGCTTTTTGCCAGATACAGCCAAGACTCATTCTAGTAGAACGTAAGCTATGCTTATAATGGCATCTCTCCAGCCCAAACACTGTGTCAAGCTCTAAGGCAATCAGGGCAAACCCCTTTCCTGGGCCATGAGATCCAGTAAAATTCACAGTAAAATTGTGCAAGTGCCGTTTTGTGTGATTTGTTCGACTTCAGATTCATTTGACAGCGTAATCTTTGTGAAATTTGTAACAAATCTCTAGCTGGTTCACAAAATAAAGTTTGAGTACCAAATGTCCTGCCTCTTTCATGAAGTTGTTACACACTATTATGTTCATCCAGTGCTCCAAAGTTTGTGTCCCCTGGTTCCAGAAGTCTCTACAAGTACAATGTGTGCGTAAGCCACATGAAAGAATACCTTAGCAGGGTAGCATTATCAGCGACCAGCACACATGCACTTAGCAAATAGATAATTTGTATATCACAGTACCATGAATATTTTACATCAGTATATAGTCAGCTACCCAAATAAATCTACATGGAGACCCAAGATCAGTAACTGGACACCAGATACTTGTATACAGCTTATGCCTCACTGACACATTGCAACCATTGTACCAGGTCTGGCAATAAAGTTTGCAAACTCCCCTCAGCAAGCTTGCTGGGGCTGCCCTATATAGAAACTCGAGTATGGTTTCATAACTTTATATCAAAGTTTTATAGCTGTGTTTTTGTAGACCGACAACAATCTCATTCTGATTAACGACTAGTAATGTCTGTACCTGTTTCTGTATCCTGTCACAAGAATGTCAGAGCTTTAATTAGAGCAATGAACAATGATAACATTTCTTGTTAAACTTGGCAAGAGAAATCTTGGAGATGTTATTGCAAGTTTATGGGGATAATGCTATAAAGAAAACAGGCGTTTACAAGCGGATTAAAGGTTTTTCTAAGAGCAGAGAATGTGTCAATGACAAAGAGAGCTCTTGAAGGCCAAAAACAAGCAGAACTGACAAAAACATTGCAAAAATTATTCAAATTGTCTAATTGTCTTCCTATAAGCCGAAGCGATTACTTCACATAACTTCATAAATCAATTTCTACTGTAAAAAAAATTTCCTGAACTTGGAACCGAACCCGAGTTCAGGAAAAAATTTTTTACAGTAGAAATTGATTTATGAAGTTGTTATGCGAAGTCTTACGAGTAATCAATTCGGCTCATAGGAGTCAATACATTCTAATACTGTATGGAGCGCTCGCTCCATGCAGTATTCAAACAAAGTATTTTGCGAATCGACTTCAGATATTTAATCTTAAGTCGATTCGCTCATCTCTAGTTAGGGACATAGTTGAGCAAGTGAACATTGACAGTGAAACAGTGAGGAAAATCTGAAAATTTTGTCATGGGGAAGGTATTTGCAAAATTGGTCCCCAAGATGCTCACCAATGAACCCAAGCAAAGGTGAGTTGAAATTGGCCAAGACCTTTTGAAGAGGCTAAATGACAATTTGAGCCATGTCATCCAAGGTGTGGAAACATGGGTCTACCAATACGACCCTTAAATGACTTGGTAAAATTCACAGATCTCCCCGACTACAAAAGTTCCAGGTGGGGTGGGGGGTGTGATTGGATGCCGGGACAGGAGGATGTGTAAGACAGATCTCCGTGCTAAGGTGGCTTAGTGGCACAAAGAATATGTCAATAATTTGCCCACAACCCGACTTATATCTGCCCTTGAGCCCTCCTGAAGAGATTCAGACACCGGAGCGATGACCAGAGGAAAGAAAAAAGCAACTAGCCCAGCAAAACTTACTGCCTCCTTTCCTCCTACAGCGGCATCCTCCCAAGATTGCGCCGATTCCCGCAAGTCAGGCGGCACTTCTCTGTCCTCTGCGAATCACTCCAGTAGCTCTCCTAGAAAAAAAATCCCCATCACATTGACTCGGAACGGAGCAAAAAGGCTCTCCAACAGCCAAAAAAGAATCACTTGGACTGGGGAGTAGTGTGGGATTTCTCCATACACCGACCGGAGGGAGGGAGCACACAGATGCAAAGCCTAGCACAGACATAGGAATCACCCTATCTGGTATGCAAAATATGTTTCAGGAGTTAAAAGAGGCTATATCCGCCATTTATTCTGATGTTATTGCCATAGGCAACCGCACCGCTCACCTAGAGGAGAAAATGGAGAGATTTGTAGAGGCTCACAACAGTCTGGTAGACGGTCATAACGTCATAGAGGATGATCTGGCTATAATGAAGCTAAAGCTGGTGGACTTAGAAGACAGATCAAGAAGGAACGTTCGATTTAGGCTACTTTCACATTAGCGTTTTTTGCAGATCCGTCATGAATGAATCCGCTTATATTATGTCTTCTATAGCCATGATGGATCCGTCTTGAACACCATTGAAAGTCAATGGGGGGTGGATCCATTTTCTATTGTGTCAGAGAAAACGGATCCGTCCCCATTGACTTACATTGTGTGCCAGGCGGACAGCAAAACGCTGCAGTCAGCTTTTTGGTGTCCGCCTCCAGAGCGGAATGGTGACTGAACAGAGGCAAACTGATGCATTCTGAGTGGATCCTTTTCCATTCAGAATGCATTAGGGCAAAACTGATCCACGGATCTCAAAAACGGAAAGCCAAAACCTTAGTGTGAAAGTAGCCTTAGAAACGTTCCTGAAAACATCATAGATTCCCAATGCAAAGGGTACATAACTGATCTTCTGGTCTCATATCTCCCAGATACCCCAGAATCTGAGTTGGTTATAGACAGAGAGTCATAGAGTACCACAACAAGTCTATTCCCGCAAGTGTAACTAGAGATATTTTAGCTAGACTCCACTTTTACCACCTAAAAGAAGCCTTAATGAAAGCAGCTATGTCCAAGCAAAATGTACCAGAAAGATTCAACCAAGTGTCTTTATACTCAGAACTTTCTCCAGCAACATTATCAAGGTGAAGAGAATTTGACAATATCACAAGGTCACTCAGACACAATAACATTCCGTATAAATAGAGTTACCCAAACTAATAGTACGTCACAATGGCATAACCCATGTTCTAGTTTCTCCTGAAGAGGCAGCTGAAACACTCTCCAGATGGAACCTCCCTCTACTAAAAGAAGATTATAAAGACAAAGACCATCCAGATTCTTCTCCAAGGAAGAAACCCAGTACCCTAACCTGGGAAAGGTCAAAAGTTGGAGACAAGAACCCCTGAGAAACTCAGGAGACTCATCTTTTAGTAAAACATTTACTACACTTACAATGTGACCAAGGCACACCAATACAGTGTTGCTTCACCTTAAACCACTTAATCGTCTTGCTCTCCTAATCAGTGGATATAGCAGAATGCATAACCCTTTGTTTTCTCTGATCCAGGTTGGATCTTGTTTTTCGTTTATGTTTTTTGTTTGGTTTAATTTTCTTAAAGGCAAAGTTTCGATGTTGTCATACGAGGACTAGTATGAAGATATCATCAAGCCACCCACCTACATCTAAAGAAGTCATAGGACTCTATCTACCTCCAATGTTAGGTTGGACAACCTTCACACACAAACACTTCATGTACATAAATGTCTAATTTTAAGCTACCACACTTTTACTCATCAATATGGTGTTTAAAATGATGACAGTAAACTTGAAGGGCCTTAAGAGTCCCTTCTAACGTTCTATGCTTTGGTCAGAAGTCAGGAGACAAAACTGTAATGTCTTTTGTCTCCAGGAATCTCACCTAAACCAAAAAGACTCACAGATTTCACCACTCTTTATTTCCTTATATTTACTTTGCACATGCTCATCATAAAAAAGGTGGTGTTATTTTTGGATTCAAAAACTCACTGGCCTTTCAATGCCATTCAACCTATACTGATGATAATGTTAGATACATAATTATTGTATGCTCTATTAGCAATACCCTATATACAATAGCAAACCTATATGCTCCCAATTATCATCAATTGAGATTTATCAAAGACGTTCTTAATAAGATCTCTTCCACCCAAAAAGGCTCTTTAACAATCTGCAGAGATTTTAATGTTCCCCCAGACCCTAAAATAGACAAAAAACTCTCCCCCTCCCACTCTCCCAACACAAACAAACTTTGCAGGATATTATGTTTAAAGAGAACCTGTATGATGCTTGGCGTACCTTACATGCCGAAGAGAGAGATTTCACATTCCTGTCCAATCCTCACAAATCCCTATCCCACATAAATCTTATTGCAAAGAAATCCATCAGTAGAAATTCTCAACATCACTTGGTCAGATCATGCACCAGTTGTATACTTCAATATTATCCATCATTCTCTTCCACAATTAGCACTCTGAAGGAATTCTTTCAAATCAATGATAACAAGATGACTTCCGATGTCACCTTGTGGAACTCACACAAGGCTTATATAAGAGGCTATCTATAAAAGGAACAGAACATCTATGATTGATAAACTCTTATCCACCATAAAAAACCTAGAGGACATCTACAAAAAAAACCTCAGCCAACCTCTTTTCCTTCAGCTAAAAAAAGCAACATATGAACTACATATCCACGTACAAAATAAACATGAGCTACATTTAAGCAAATTAAAAGTTAATCATTACTGGCAAGATAACAAGGCATCCAAACTGCTAGCTAATAGAATAAAAAAGAAAAAAAACAGATCAAGCATATCATTTATATATGATAGGAACAAAAAAAAAAAAATCAATCCCAAACACATATTGGAAGAATTCGCTAATTATTACTCAGAGGTTTACAACCTCAGTTCCTCTCACCTCTCACAATATTCCACAACCTAACCAGTCCTGTATAGACAGCTTCCTTAAAGACATCATCATCATTAAATAATACACAAACCCAACATCTCAATTCCCCAATATCCTTAACCGAAATAATTAAAGTAATACATTTGCTAAAACTCAACAAGTCCCCAGGCCTATCCTTTGCCCCTATCTATTAACCAAGTAGCTGATCAGGGCACATTACCAAAACCAGATAAAACCACAGACGCACCATCCAATTTCAGAGCAATATCCTTAATCATTAAACTCCGATATAAAGATCTATGCCATAATTCTGGCCAATAGATTATCTGATATTCTCCTCACGTTAATAAATAGCGACCAAATTGGTTTTATATAATATTGACAAACAGTAGACGGAACAAGGCGCTTCATTGATCTGATAGACGCTGCCTCCTCGTCTCAGCCGCCTTCTTTGCTTCGGTCATTAAATGCGGAGAAGGTGTTCGACAGAGTGCATTGGGGCTTCATTAAGCAACCCTATATAAATTCAGCTTCTCTGAGCTTTTTGTGTCAGCAGTAATGGCGCTCTACTCACGTTCAAGTGCATCATTTTATTCCTACGGATTTAAATCCTCCTTCCAATCACTAAAGGCACTAGGCAAGGATGCCCAATATACCCATTAATATTTGCATGATGGAACCTTTCGCAGAACACATATGTTCCTCTAGACATATCTGGAATTAAAGTGGGCCTCCAAGCACACAAAATAGGTCTGTTCGCAGATGATGTAATCATAGCTGTTACCAACCCACTCAAATTTCTTCCTACTATGACTGACATTATTTCGAAGTTCAGTAAAGCATTATATTACAAAGTGAATATAAACAAATCACAAATGCTCAACGTGGGAATAAAACTTCTATAGCTTTAGAAATCTCTAATACTTTTAGTTTTAAATGGGTCAAAGGGGCACTCCATTACTTAGGCATCAAATTAACCTTCCCATCCTCCAACCTATTTGAACATAACTATATACCTCTACTAGCTAACATCAAACAAGATGGAGATTGAGTCTGAACTCAATCTCCAGTCTCTTTCTTGGCTGGGCAGACTAGCTGCCATAAAAATGGTAATTCTCCCACAAATTATATATACTCTGCGCAATATCCCCATCCCTCTTTCAGTATCCTACAATAAAAAGCTACAATCTCTTCTCTTATATCAGGTATGGGGTAGAAAGAAACCAACAACCAACTGCTCAATTCTTTATTCATCTTTGGAGGAAGGGGATTTGAACTTCGCATCCCACCATCATTACTATAAAGCCATCATATTAGAACAATATCGCTATCTTCTATCTAAAGATTCCTTGAAAAAATGGGTAGCCATTGAAAACGGGTTCTTAGGCAATCATCCCCTATCCCTCTACTTAAATGCTAAATCATTATTTAATACTCCTCTCAAATATCCTCACATTTGTTTACAAGCAGTAGCAAATATATGGAATTCCCTTACTAGAACTGAAAAACTTT
Organism: Bufotes viridis; assembly: GCA_033119425.1. Taxonomy (NCBI): domain Eukaryota; kingdom Metazoa; phylum Chordata; class Amphibia; order Anura; family Bufonidae; genus Bufotes; species Bufotes viridis. The sequence continues at coordinate 114,870,335 of CM065593.1, read as the reverse complement.
TGCTTACTTCATTCTATAACACTTCTATTTGGATATGTGAAAAAATATCCATTCCTAACCCATCAACAAATTGGCACAATTTAGGATTAACCCCCTTTTCCCAATTTTGGCCAGACGGGTCATTTGTAGACTTACCTACTTAAAAAAACAATTACAACATCCCTAACAAAGATTTTTATAAGCTTTACAAATTCGCCATCTATTGCTTTGGACAAAAACTTATATATCCTCTGTGACCTCTACAGACTTAAATGATTGGATTTCATTTTCAAAAAGTTTCAGATAAAGGAATTACCAAGGGATATCATATCCTTAAAACAAATAAAATAGACCCAATGACCAGATACATCAATGTATGGCACGAAGACCTACAAACCCATTTATCCCCTGATCAATGGAAGGACGCTTATTTAGCAGTTTCCAAACTCTCCCGTTGTGCAAGCCATCTAGAAACAGCGAGAAAATAACTGTTCATATGGTATCATACCCCTGTGTCTATACACAGTATTTTTCCAGAATCCTCCCCTTTATGTTGGAAATGTCAAATTACCAATGGTTCATACTTTATGTGTGGTGGGGATGCCCCTCCGCGTTGCTACTGTTGAAGGTTTTTACCGTCATCTCTAATATATGCAAAATTAATATAGCTCCAGAATTAGCCTTACTTTCTGTAGGTATTAGCCTATTTCCAAGTAATATGCGTTCCATTATAATGCATTTTTGCATCGCCACTAGACACCAAATTGCCTTACACTGTAGGATTCAAGAACTCCCTTCACTTCAAAAAATGATTGGTAAAGTTAATGATAATTGCTGGTATGAGGGCAGCTGGGCCTCCTCCTTAAACTCCAGAAGAACCTTATTTCATAGATGGAAATTATGGCTTGGATGTCCCCATTGTACTTTACCTCAATCACCTCTACCTCTAAATAAATATGTACTCAAGTCCTGTCACTTATATCTGACATCTTTGTATCACACCATTCCCTCCACCACGTTCCTATTACTAATAAATCACATGATTATGTAAGAAGGTCATGAACATTATAAATATCCTTCATACCTGTGTACTGCAAACATATTTTTTGTATGAAAACTCAAAACTCTCCTAAATAAAATTAATGTGCAAAATAAAAATAAAAAAAAGTCCCAACAGTCCAAATCAGAAGTCAAAACAATGTTGGAAATTTTTTTAACTTTAGAAGGATTGTTCACTATTAATTTGTAACAACTTGACAAACAGTCAACCAAGTGTACTATTTGCAAGTGCTGAAAAGACTGCGTGAAAAAGACAAATGATTTGACGTTTTGTCAAACAACTTGTTCATGCACCAAGACAACACAGCTGCTCACACAGCACTTTCTGTGGGGGAGTTTTTAGTTGGTAAACAAATAACTGTGTTGGAACACCCTCCCTATTCACCGGATCGAACCCACAATTACTTTTTTTCTGTTCCCAAAGATAAAGGAAATATTGAAAGGAAGGCATTTTGATGACAGCGCTGAAGGCCATTCCACAAAATCAGTTCCAATATTGCTTAGAAGCGTGGACTAAGCACTGGCACCCGTGTATAGCTTCCGAAACAGACTACTTTGAAGTGAAATTCAACAATGAGGTATAGCACTTTTACCATGATGAGTTTGTGAACTTTATTATCAGCGCTCATATTCACCTTACTCCACACTATCACATAGTTCGTAGTAACGCAATGTTTGACAGAGGAAAGAAAAGGACTAATACATCAGGTATACTGATCCATGGAATAAGGAATGCTACTCACCTGTTGGTGTTGTGCTTTCAGGCACAACACTGATGTGCGTGGACAGAGTAGTTTAACTATTCAGTGCCGACAATAATTACCACATACGGTTGCCGACTGGCAGGGGGAGCAGATAGACCAAGGAGACCAGGATGGTCTGACCTGAAGCAGGCATCTACTGGCATGGTGGCATGATCACAAAGTTTATGTAGAGTATTCTTTATTGAATAGCTAAAACTTCATTTGGACAACACATTTGGAGCTCTTGGGCTCCTTTCTCAGTTAAGCCAGATCACTGGCAGTATTAACCCTCAGAGCTCAAGGGCTGCTGCCCGTCATATTGAGGACCCTCTGATAAAATGCTATTTCCCAATTGTACTGCCCTTTCTCTTTGTTCATAGTGTGTAGTAAGATAGGGCATTGAGCATGTTAATGCCAGATATGCATAAAGGGTTTGTCCAGCTTTTGTTGTGTGATGGTCCATCCTTAGCATAGGGCATCACTAGCGGATTGGCAGGGAACTGACACCCCAGACCACTGCCAATTAGCTGTTCTGGTGTAGAGCCCAGAAGTCAGTGCCAGAAATACACAGCACCATCAACTGTGTAGTGAATGGAGCTTGTTACTACAGCACTTTTCCATAGCACTTTCCCATTGAATTTGACAGAGCTGTGTAGTTTCGGTGCCAATTTATGGCTACTGAGTTACACCCGAATAGCTAATCGCCTCAAAGTGCATGGGTATTGGACTCCTGCCGATCATCTAGGGATGGCCTATTCTGGACAACATCAACCCCTTTAATGTAATTTATTCTAGTACCCCACATACCAGTAGAACAGATCTAAACCAATCGGTGCAAAGTGCACTACAAAAAAAAATGTCATACATGAGATTATATAATTTTTAATCTAATTGTTTCATGAACTAATTGCACTCATTATCCCCACTCTTATTATTGTAGCATTTACATTAAAATTCTACTTTGCTTTGAAAATATTTAATTGCTTCCTTTCCTTGCACCCAACCTCCGTGTGACACTATTACATCTAGTTCAATGCATTTAGTACTAGTGACACAGTTTTTTTTCCAGTTAGATGAAAAATCCCTCAGCATTGTAACAAAATGTATTTCTTCTGACGGGAGAAAAACGATTTGATTGGAAAATGTCAAATTTGCATGTGACCTTTATCTATATCCTTATTACTGTGATAAAGTATTTTTCATACCATTTACAAACACTTCTATGAAGGATTTTAGCTATAAACCTGCAATAAATCTGCTCCTTCATTTTATCTCTAACCTCCTGTGTCTTCATTTTTTATTTTCTTCATCTGTTATTGGTAAATGGTGTCTGTAACCATTTCACTGCTGGAAACCCTTGTACCACTTCTGAGCACCAGAAATGTGTCTTTCAGTATTATTAGTGTCTAGTGTAAGCTGTAAATATTGATAATAGGATGATGGATTCTTTTTTGAATCACATCACAAGATAGTAAGGAAAACTGTCTGTAAAATCTTTTACGTGCCAGCTTTTCCTGTTATTCTACAACTGTGAAATGAAACTAGTAAATATTTGTCGCCGAGTGCATTTCCATCTGGCAGTATTATCGTGTTCTGTCTGTACCATTTTACTTACCTATAGATATTGTATTATGACTTTGGCAAACTACCGTAGGTAATACATCTGGAGATGAAAGCATTCACTGAGTGCCTATCAACTGACTTCTGAAATGCTGCAATCACTATTGCCAGTGGCATCTGAAGGGTTAAACTACCAGAATCAGAGTTATCTCCAAACCTGGCTGTGAGAGCCAGGGCACGTAATGACGCGAGCCCAGCTCCTAAGCCCATGCCATTTTGATGATGTGCTATTACAGCACAGAGCTGTAACAACCTTCCTGCCATGATGTAATAGTACATCACTTAGAGGGAAGCTGTTAAGGCAAATCCACAGAAAATACCATAAATGCCTGCTAGATGTGTGCTCCACCAATTGTTCTATACCTACCTCAAGAAACAAACCTTCCTAACTCCGCCCCACCTAAATACTGTGGACAGAGGTGGATGGGAATACAGAAACATCAGAGTGGTCTGTACTTGTTTTTCTGTAATTCCCATACAAGTGAATGGGAGTTAGGAAAATAGTTTAACACAGCATGCTACACTGTTTCAGTAAGTTGTGAGATGCAAAAACAACTTGCATGGCAGTTTTCTTATTCCTAACCTCCTTGGCTATTGCTTTGAGATGGGACAGAACTAAGGGGTTTCCATTCTATAGAAAGATGTAGGCCTAAGAGGTGGGACAAGCATATTTTAGAGATGTATGACATATCCTGGGGCATGCAAAATATAAGCCCTTTGTCTTGGGAATCAGTGGGTCCCATACCATTTTTAAATGGCAATATCCCATTAAGTTATATGCGTTGTAACCCCTTCCTGCACCATAATGTATAATTATGTTATGGATGGGAGGGTTTAAAGGAGTTGTCTCACTTCAGCAAATGGTATTTTTCATGTAGACAAAGTTAATATAAGGCACTTACGTATGTATTGTGATTGTCCATATTGCTTCCTTTTGCTGCATTGATTCATTTTTCCATTGCATTTTACACTGCTAACATCCACTGGTTACTACCCCTGTTGCAGCAGAAATACCGTATTAGGTTCCTGGGACAGGAGCTGTTGTGCATGCATGCTATGTGTGCTCCCATCAGAATAATGGCTGAAGCACATGGTCAGAAGTATTGGGCCATTTTTCACAATATTTTGGTGTGACACTCAGAATGATCTAGTCTGATGCATCCGGCAGTGGCGTGTGGAAATACTGGCTGATCCACGCCTGATTCATCTTTACAAAGGTTAGTCTTTCTACATTTTGTGTGGAAAGGAGAGTTCTCTTTGGGGTAACTATTAACCCCGCAGCACTAAACGCAAGCTCTGATGCCACACTACAGGGCGGGCAGGAAAGCTTGTCCAGGGAAAACTCGGCCAGTTGGGGCCACAAATCAAGTTTGGCTGCCCAGTAGTCCAGGGGATCTTGAATCTGAGGTGTTAGGGTGTACTCCAACTATGCCATCACCTGCTGGTTCAGGTTCTGCTCCATGTCCTGCTGCTGCTGGGTGGTTTCTTCAGTAGGCGGGTGAACAAAAGTGCTCATTAGTGATTTCAGACTTATTTGGCTTATTTGGAGCTGGTCCTGCTTCTGGCCCCCCACCCCCCGTCCAGCAGTCATAGCAGTGGAGCGTGAGAGGGTCCCCTGGTTAGACCTTAATGAGGATGGGCGATGGCGCTCGTAGGCAGCGACCAACTGACTACATAGGATGTTTTAATAGTAGTTGAGTTTATCCTCCCTCTCAGCAGGTGGAAAAAAGGCCCCTATTTTGGACCGGTAGCGATGGTCTAACCTGATAGAGAGCCAGTAGTCATCCCTGTGCCAAATGGTGATAATTCAGCTGTCACTACTTAGGTATCTCAGCATGCATCTGGCCATTTGTGCAAGGTACTCAGACAGACTCCCTGCATCCATCTCCACTACATGCTGCCACAATATGTTAGGGTCATCTGCCTGGTCTTCCTCATGGTCCTCATGGCTTCTTATGCCTCCTGCTCCTCTTCTGTCACTTGTGCACATGTGAATGTCCCCCCCCCCCCTGCCAGTTCAGCCCAGGTGGCCTTGAGATGTAAGTGCTATGTCTCCTGTCCCCTGGCCAGCCGGATTTTTCAGAATCTGCTCCAGGACATGAAGGATTGTAATGACAATATTCATCCCGTCGTCCTGGCGACTGACAAATAAAGTGGCCTCCTCATAGGGCCTGAGCAAACGGCAGGTGTTATGCATGAGCTGCCACTGGCTAACATCGAAGTTATACAGGGGAGTACTCCTGTGCACCTGCATCATCAAGAAATAGTTCACGGCCTTCCTCTGCTCATATAGTCGGTCCAACATGTGGATGTTGGAATTCCAACGTGTGGAAACATTGCATATGAGGCGATGGAAGGTGTGTTTTGCAGTCTAAGAGTGGCTGCAGTGCATGCACAATTTCCTGGCCATTTTCAAGATATCTTGCAGTTGGGTGGAAGACTTCAGGAACCGCTTTACAACCAGATTAGAGATGTGCACCATGCAGGGTGCATGGTGCATGGGTCAGCCCTCCTTGATGCAACAGCGACACAATGTTCTTACCGGAATTGGTGACCATGGTTCTGATATTCAGTTGATGAGGAGAGAACCAGGATTCGATTTCCTCTTAAAGGACCTGGAGCAGTTCCTCCCTGGTGCGACTCCGTTCACCCAGGCAAACCAGGTGCAGAACAGCATGACACTGCCATGCTCTGCATTGGTGGTATGCTGGAGGACCATTCTGAATTGTGCCCACAGGGAGGCAGAGGGCAAGGTTGAGTATGAGGAGGCAGAGGAGGGCATTGGCACAGGAATCACAGCTTGAGAACGCAGAGGCAGTATTGCCGTCACCTGGCCAAGTTGCTGGTGTGGCTGGGCAGAAATCACATTTGCCCAGTGGGCAGTAAAGGACATATATTATCCTGGACTATAGTTACAGCTCCAGACGCCGGCAGTGTTGTAAACTTTACCAGACATCAACAGGTTCAAGGACTGGTCCATCTTCTGCTCAACATACGTGTGCAGGGCTGGTACAGCCTTTTTGGAGAAGTTATGGCTGTTTGGGACTCTCTACCTTGACTCAGCACAAGCCATCAGTTCTCTGAAATGGGCAGAGTCAACCTCAGGAAAGGGAGGGACTGTAGTACCAGCAACTTGGCTAGGAGCATGTTCAGCTTCTGTGCTGTTGGATGAGTGCAGGCATACTGTTGTCTCTCTGCAAACGCCTCCCTGATCAACTGCTAACAAAATGAGTGATGAGGAGTAGGAGGAGGAGGAGCATCAGGACCAATAGATGATGGGAAGGAAACACGGCTCCCTTCTGCTGAGGTGGTGGAGACTTGACTGCTGGAAAAGGGTTGCTGGCTGCTAGGAAATTCCTCAGGTAATACCACAACATTAGCTCCATGGATTTTCCAGGCCACTTTATGGTGACACTCCATGTGTTGATGCAGGGCCGTCCTGCTAACATTGGCACCCTGGCCAAGCTTCAACACAGAGACACAGAGCTTGTTCCTGGGCCATGCCAACAAAGCGTGGCTTCAGAGGAACCAGCCGACTCCTGGCTGGGGGTGTCTGATGTCAGTTGAGATGATGTTGAAGACCGAGTTAACCATTAAAGTACAGCTTGGTTGCTGGTCAAAACACGACGGCTGGATGACACTGGCAGCTCTGGCTTGTTGTTGCGACTGCTGCTACCACCGCCCTTCTACCTCTGCCAGCTCCAGAAACATTTTTGCCACTGCCCATTACCTTGGAAGGCCCTGACGCCTGTTTGTTGGACATACTGTACGGTAACTGTAAGTTTAAAATAGCAGTAGTATTAGACCACTTTTTCACTTCAATTAGAGAATCAAGGTCTAATAGAATTACTTATGTATAAAACAACAACCCAAAATCAGTAGTATCAGACAGTTATTTTTTTAACCCCATTTACAGAATCAAGGTTTAATGGAATTCCTTAGGTAAAAAACAATGTTGACACCCCAAAATTAGTAGTATTAGAATGCTATGTCATCCCAATTACAGAATCAAGGCCTAATGGAATTATTTATGTATAAAGCACTGGGAACAACCTAAAAGCAGTAGGATTAGACTGTTATTTCACCCTAAATACAGAAAAAAGGCCTACTGGAATTATTTATATAAAAACAATGTGAACACCCCAACATCAGTAGTATTAGAATGCTATTTCACCCTAATTACAGAATCAAGGCCTAATGGTGGAATTCCTTATCTATAACACAAGGAGTAAAACCAAATACATGAAAAAAATAGAGTGCTATTTCACCCCAATTACAGAATTAAGACCTATGTGATTACTTATCTATAACACAAGATGTAAAACCAAATACTTGTAAAAATATTGCGCTATTTTACCCCAATTACAGAATCAAGGCCTAATGGAATGCCTTATCTATAAATAACACAAGGTGTAAAACCAAATAAGTAAAAACTAGAGCATTATTTAACCGCAATTACAGATTCAAGGGCTAATGGAATTACTTATCTATAACGTGAAAAAATATTTAGCGTGCCATTTCACCCCAGTTACAAAATTAAGGCGTTATAAAATTACGTATGTTTAAAACAATGTGGACACCACAATAGCAGTAGTATTAGACCGCTTTTAACCCCAATTAGAGAATCAAGGTGTTATAGAATTACATATGTATAAAACAATGTGGACACCACAATAGCAGTAGTATTAGACAGCTTTTTCACCCCAATTAGTGCAGCAAGGTGTAATATAATTGCTTATCTATTAACAAAGGGAAACACTGTTCAATTGGCCCCTGCACTCTCCATATGCTCTCCCTGTAGTGTGGATAAAGTCTCCCTATGATTTCTCTATTATCTCCCTACACTATCCTCGTGCTGTCCCTGAACTGTTGTAAACTAAGTTTTTACAAATAAAGGCTTTCTTAATCACTGTCCCTAGCGCCTCTCACATCTATCCCTGCACTAAGTTCATAGGAAAATAGCAGAGACTGTGCAGTATGAGGCATTTTATAGGCTGTGACATCACAGGGATCCATCAGAAAAACAGAAAAATAAACAAAAAATGGATCCTGTATTTTAAGCATCCATCATGCTCAGTTATGTACATTGTGCATCCGTCTTAGCCGTTTCCATCTGCGATTCATTATTTTAAATGGAAAAAAGTTCTACACAAGTATTTTTTTCCCCATCTAACGGATCTCAGATGGAAATGGGTAAAACAGATGCAAAATGTGCATCGCTGTGCATAACGGATGCATAAAATACAGGATCCGTTCTTTTGTTTGTTTTTTTGTTCTTCTGATGGATCAGACGTACGGAAAGCTAAACGGTGATGCGAACCCGGCCTAAGTTGTAAGTACCGCAAAATAGTACTACTGAAAAATACAACTCATCCCCTAAAAACAAGCCCATGTAAGGATATGTAATGCAAAAGTTATGGCTTTTGGACAATGTCTATGAAAAAACAAACAAAAAGAAAACATAAGCATTGTTAAGGACAAATTAGACCTTGTCCTTAAGGAGTTAAATAGCAGTATCATATTGTGGATCTTTATGAGTAGTATGAGAAAAGAGTATGCAAATAAATTAAAACTCAAGGATTTATTTACATGATTTACACGACTGTATGTATTTTGTGGTTCGCAAATTCCAGATCCACAAAATACGATTACCACCTGTGTGACATTCACATGCTTTCTGCAACTGTCTGTTCACAAAAGATAGAACTTATCCTATTCTTATCCATAAATGTGGACCACAGACCAGCTGAAGTCAATGGGTCCGCAAAAAATGCAGACGTCACAGAGAGTATCTGTATTTGCAGATCCGCATTTTGCAGACCACAAAATACATAAGGTTGTGTGAATGTACCCTAATCTAGTTAAAATACTAGAAAAAGTACTCAACACTTACTGGATTTGTTCCGAAGGTGCCCAGGAGGCCAATCAATGTCCTAATTTTTTTTTAAAGGGAAATCGCTAGTAGCCCTATATACCCCAGCAGTAACACGGTTTATTTTATTAACTGTCCCCCATAATAGTGGCCTCCACAACATGGGGAAGTCATCAGGCCTGCTGAGCTGACTAAGAGAGCGCACGGATCAGGGAATGATCTTCATCCCATGCACTCACCTACACAGCCCAGCATGCACTATGATTTACAGTAACTGGATTGTGCCTGCTGTAGAGAGCACAGGCCACCAGGGAACGAAGCCCAGGACCACATGGATGACTGACTGGCTGCTATGTCTGTCATCCATTACGTCCCAAGCCTCGCCTGCCAGCACATACACAGTAGTAATTACTGTGTGTGCTGACAGGTGAGACCCAGGCATTGTGGCAGCTATAGCAGTAGTTCTGCCTCTGGATTTTTACAGACTTAAATTCATGGCAAATATACAGCAACATCAGTGGCGAAATGTCCCACCCCACATGGTCATAACCTAAGAAAAATTATTCTTGAATAGTTCTACCTTGAAATGAAATGCAGTATAGAACAAGAAAAATTATTTATATGCATCTCCTGAATGATAAAGTAGCTCTTTTTAGGTAGTAAAAAAACCTGTCAATCATAAATTATTGCTTTGTGCTCATAAATAAGCCAAGAAACAATGGGACCAATTAATGTCGTTAAAGAAAGAGCAGAGGCAAAGCTCAAGGTTTAAGTAAAAAAAAAGTTCAACTTCCTACACACAGGAAGAATGGAAAGGGAATTATTATCACATTGCAAATTTATAAAACTCACACAAATGTTAAATTCATTAGCTCCCCCTCAAATATTATACAGTCATCACATTTAGGGTAACCATATTATAAACTGAATTCTAAAGTCTTTGGGGAGAAACTATTAAGTCCTGCACTCCAGAATTATGGCTTTAAAAAGTTGCAAAATATAACTATTTTCCTTTTTATACCACTTACTCAAGTTTTAAAATATGGGCACGTGAACATGGTTAACTATGTTGACCCCTTCCTGACCAACTCACCTCCTTTCCCCATAATAAAAATAAACCTAAACAATAAAAAAAAGTCATAGGTGCCACATCCCAAAATGTTCAAACTGTTAACCCCTTAAGGACCCGCGCCGTACATGTAAGGAGCTGGTGGACGTGACTTATCCACCAGGCCCCTGCTGCATACGCTGGCATCGGTGAAAATAAGAAAAACAGACATATTGGGTATTGCCACATCCGTAACAACTGGCTCTATAAAAATATCACATGATCCACCCCCTCACCTAAACTCCATGGAAAATATAAAATAAAAACTGTGCTAAAACAACAATTTTTTTGTCACCTTACATCACAAAAAGTGCAACACCAAGCGATCAAAAAGGCGTATGCCCCCCAAAATAATACCAATCAAACCATCACCTCATCCCACAAAAAATGAGCCCCTACATAAAGCAATCAGGCAAAAAATAAAAAACTATGGCTCTCAGAATTTGGAGACACTAAAACATGATTTTTTTTGTTTCAAAAATGCTTTAATTATGTAAATCTAAAACAACCAAAAAAAGTTGTCATATTTGGTATTGTCGCGTCCATAACAGGCTCTATAAAAATAGCACATGATCTAACCTGTCGGTTAGATGCTTTTTTTGTGTTAAAAGTGAAAATATTAGGTATCGCCGTGTCCATAAAAATCAGGTCTATTAAAATATCACATGACCTAACCACTCAGATGAACACCATAAAAAAAAGGTGTAAGAAAAAAAACTAAATTTTTTGTCACCTTACATCACATAAAGTGTAATACCAAGCGATCAAAAAGTCATACGCACCCCAAAATAGTATCCATTAAACTGTCATTTCTTCCAGCAAAAAATTAGACCCTACCAAGACAATCAGCCAAAAAATAAAAAAAATATGGCTCAGAATATGGAGACACTAAAACATGATTTTTTTGTTTCAAAAATGCTTTAATTATGTAAAACTAAAACAACCAAAAAAAGTTGTCATATTTGGTATTGTCGCGTCCATAACAGGCTCTATAAAAATATAGAACATGTCGGATGAACATTGTAAAGAACAAAAAATGAAAATAGTGCCAAATATTGTTTTGTTTAGCTGTTAATTTAAAGATTTGCTTCTAAATTTCTAAGCCTTCTAACATCCCAAAAAACAAAAATATCATTTACAAAATGATCCAAACATGAAGTAGACATATGGGAAATGTAAAGTAATAACTATTTTAGTAGGTATCACTATCTGTTTTAAAAGCAGAGAAATTGAAATTTTGAAAATTTTTGGTAAATTTGGTATTTTTTTGATAAATAAGATTGAAATATTTTAACTCAAATTTACAACTGTCATGACGTACAATATGCGACGAGAAAACAATCTCAGAATGTCTTGGATAAGTAAAAGTGTTTTAAAGTTTTGAAGCATAGGAAATGCTTTAAAAAATAAATCCCAAAAATATGGTGCAATTGTATTTTTTTTTCTAATTTCACCCTATTTGGAATTTTCCAGCTTCCCACTACATCTTATACAAAATTAAAGGAGTTATTCCATAACTAATGTAAAAAATGAAAATGAATCATCATATATTGCACGGTAATCCCTTTCCAACAAGGCTAGAACTAGCCCTGTACCTCACATTGATCCAGAGATCTCTACATTCATTGCTCTGCTATATTTATATCAAGCTGAAAACTCAAGGGGAGTATCTTTTCTGCTGCAACTACTGGGGCGTGTCTATTCTGCTGCAGCTCTCTCACTATCACAGCCCAGGAGGCAGTTGAAAGAGGAAACTGAACATTTGCAGCCATCTCAATGAGCAAGACAAAGAAATAAGGAAAAAAACTGGTGCTGCTATACAGATACATTTTATTGAATAACTCTTTGGCTATACAAAATTTTTAATTACATGCATATACAAAAGTATTCAGATCCAGGTGCTGGTTTGAAAACTGTAGACTATTTTTCGTTGGACAACCCCTTTAAATGTTGCCATTAGAAAGTACAACTTGTACTGCAAGAAACAAACCCTCATATGGCTATGTGAATTGAAAAGTAAAAAAGTTATGGCTCTGAGAAGGCAGAAAGTGAAAAATGGGTTAATGAGGGGCTTAAAGGGTTAATGAGTTTCAATCCAGATTTACCATTTCATCTATGTTAAAAAGTCATAAGTTGCACTTACTCCAGTGGGGGGCGGGAGTGTAAAAAAAACTGAAGTACCATTTCTATATAAAAGTGTTAGGTGTAAAGATGTGCAAAATTTGACAATAAAATACTCGAATTTTGATAAATTCTGTGCAAAGTACACCAATGCGAACCCAAGAAAAACTGACTTCAAATATTACTGTCATAAATAATTCCTCCCATTGCCTTACTGGCTTAGAGAAGATACATTGCAAAGACGATTCTGCCATTTCTGGGGGTCAGCATTTTAAAAGGAAAGCTGTCATCAGCTTTTTGGATATTGAATGGAATTGACAGCAGGCTAGGACTGCGTACAATCAACTTGACCATGCCCCTATACTTACAATAGAATAGCTTTCTTCAGAAAGATAAGTTTAGTAGTGGAATTTCATTTACATACCTCACACATTTTCCTGAAGACAGGGAATTCTAATGGAAGGGGTATGGTTAAAATGATTGCACACAGACTCCAGTCAGTTACAATCAATACCCGAAAAGCTGATGACAGGTCCCTTTAAAATATTTGACTTTGTCTTATCCAAATAATATACTGCTTATCAATATGCTTCTATTAGCGACCGTGCCCCAGGCCCGTTTTCTTGCCCATATATAAAGAGTACAGCTTTGGTAATGTCCATAGGGATGTCCCACGGTTATGTAGCTGTCTACCGGTTAGAGCTCTGCATGCATTATAGAGGGAGATGACAAGAACCTGTACATTGCAGTCTTTACCCCTCCAGATTTGAAACTCTAACTCTAATATATTATAATGTGGTTGTGATGAACTAAAGCGTTAATTACATGATGTGGTCTGTGTTATATTTTTATTTTCTGATGGACATTCTTCATACAGTGCCAAGGGAAATGATTGCTTTAAATCTCAGAATAAGGAATGAAGACATTTTGATTTTAATGATATTGTTCAATTATATAGTTCAATAATCTGAAACAAATCAGATTAGAAACCAAAAGCACCATTAACACATATTAAATTGTGATGAATTTTGGTCGTTGATGCAGGACTAGGTTAACCTCTGACATGAATCTCCAATTGTCTACAAATTGAAGTAAAACTGATTGAGCTTATCGTTAACTGCAAACTAATTGGCCTCTACATGTGAGATGAATGTGCATATCTAATAAACCAAATTACATTACTTAACTTGTAATGTATGTAAGTGCATCTATCTACACAGTACTGTGAAAAAGTTTAAGACAGGTATGGGAAAAATTATGGCAAAGTTATCTTCTACTTATTTTTGTTAATTATAGCCATCGTTATATATTAAAAGATACTGGCTTGCCCAAAGGCCTTGAAATGTACCAGGAGTACAATAAATATCACCAACCCATGAGTCTGAAGTAGGATAAAAAGGGTTGTAAATAGTAAGATGTAGACAGAAGACAATGTGGTCAGCAGTCAATGTTGGTAAAATGGGGGGCAGGTGTAAAAAGCGTACCAGGGTTTGGTCAAGTAAAGGTGATGTCTGGTTTCCCTGGGTGCTGAGAGTTGGATGCCTGCTGATCTGATATTTATGACCTATCCTGAGGATATGTCATCAATATCAGAACCCGGACAACCCCTTTAATGTCGGGTAAAAGTAATACCAGGCACAAAAAGCTTATGTTTGTAGTTTGAAAAAAGAAATTTTTTTTTTTAACATTCCAGTTAAAGTATTTTTTTCTGGTAATCATTTACCATTATCCTAGTCTTAGTTTTATTTATTTTACTTATCATTGGGGAGTATTTAATTCTATATTTTTTCACCACCACCTCCTGAACTAATGGTGAGATGCAGGGACATTTCCCCAACGACCATATATGATTGAACACTGTCTTCTAAGTGCCCCTTTTTTGTAATAGGAGACTAGGTTCATTGGAACAGGTAGCCCCATTATTGTCCTATTATGAGCCGACATTAGCTTTTTTATCTGTTGAGTGGTCTATCTTCAGCCCTCCATTGTGAGTAAAAACAGGGGGGCTGACCATACTATATTAAGATAGATCACATTCTATTGCTATTACTATTTTTGTCCTTATCACGTTGTAAGTTTTGTTATTTCACTCATAAAGCCCCTGATGAGTCCTTTATTGAGACAAAACATGTCATGTTGGGACAGCTGTGAGGGACAATCTTAGGGATGCTGCCCGTCCAGGGACAGGTTCCTGACTGGGTCGTTCCTATCGGGACTGGTGCTCTGTATTTGGCAGGCAGGGATTTATAGCCCAATCCCTTTCAATTCAATGGTCATTTTTTGAGGGCAAGTTAGTTCATGTCCCGCTAATACCTGCACAAACGAAGAAGTTCCTGCTCTGTCACCCCAATGACGCAATCTCAGCGAGGACAAAAAATACATTTGATCCAGTAGAAACAAACCATCCTTCAAACGTCTGGACTGGTCTGAACGTACCTTTTTTTTTACCAATAAGACGTTTGTGTATCTCTCTGGAATTATTTGATTTTTGTTATTTCACTTCTTATTTTTCTCACCAATTTATTTATGTAATATTACTATTAAACCTCTACTTATTTTAGTATATAAGCAGTAAAAGGTATGTTTTCATTATTTAACTAAACCAAGTCCTCTTGTGGTAATAGATATTAAAGGCTAGAGGTCTATTTGCTGGAACATCATTTTTTGTGTACAGGCCTGGGCATATATTTTTATAATGTACCAGGAGTACAATAAATACCATCAAGCCATGAGTCTGAAGCAGGATGAAAAAGGTTGTAAATAGTAGGATGTAGGTATAAGAAAATGTGGTCAGCAGTCAATGTTGGTAACATGGGGAGCAGTTACAAAAACCATACCAGGATTGGGTTATTTAAAGGGGATGTCTGGTTTCCCTGGGTGCCGAGAGTTGGATCTCCGCTGATCTAATATTGATGACCTATCTTGAGGATATGTCATCAATATCGGAACCCGGACAACACCACACAAGGTAAGAAGGCCACAGCATTGCAGCGGTTGATCGAAAATTCCAAGCCGTTTATTCAAAAAGGTATTCAAAAAGGTAATCACAGCAGCAGTAAAAATTGCCTATCTTGACAAAGGCGTTTTTTATTGCTGAAACGTTGCATCGCTGCAATGGTTGTCCATTTATGATTAAACGGCATGGAGTTTTTGATTAACCAATGCAATGCTGAGGTCTTTTTACCTATGATTAATTTTTGGACTGCCGTTCCGGTGACCACGTGCACAATGGGTGAAAGGTCCATTGCCAACCTTCATTTCTATTATATATTTATTATATATATTGGTGCAGATTTTAAAGGAGTTCTCTGAGACCAGGAAACCCTTTTCAGATGGACAGTCTGGGTGCATGAGTTATAAAGACTCACTTGTCTTTGGGACCACAGGTCCAGTGCCAAATTCCCTTCTCTGATGCTAACCCCAATGGACCAGGAGTGTGCCGCGTTTTTTACATACTGTACAAATCATTGCAGCTGACCAATTTATGGCTTCAGTGGTGACATATGCAGACACAGCACGGGAACAAGAAGTAGCGGAGGAGGGAGCTTAGAGCATCAGTGACCAGTCAGACTTTTTTTTTCACATATGCACCCACCTCTGGCCATCTGAAAAAGAGTTTCCGGTCTCATAGAACCCCTTTATGTACCTACAGTTGTGTTCAAAATTATTCAACCCCCACTGAAATTGAGTGTTTTGGCCAGTTTGACATTGATTTTGATCATTTCAGTCATCTTGTTTACAATTAAATCAAAGAGACACTAGTCAGACAAATATAACATAACATTTATAATGAAATAACCACACATGTCTTTTCTGTGCTCACATCATTATCAGTTTTATTCAACCCCCAAGTGACATTCAATCTTAGTACTTAGTACAACATCCTTTTCCAGTTATAACAGCTTTTGAACGTGAAGCATAGCTTGACACAAGTGTCTTGCAGCGATCTACGGGTATCTTCGCCCATTCTTCATGGGCAAAAGCCTCCAGTTCAGTCACATTCTTAGGCAACTGCTTTCTTTAAGTCCCACCAGAGGTTCTCAATCGGATTTAAGTCTGGTGACTGCGATGGCCACTTCAAAATGTTCCAGCCTTTAATCTGCAACCATGCTCTAGTGGACTTGGAGGTATGCTTGGGATCATTGTCCTGTTGAAAGGTCCAATGTCTCCCAAGCCTCAGGTTTGTGACGGGGACTTTTCTCCACTTTGTGCTTCAGGTAGCGCACAGCAGTCGAAGTCAGCATCTTCTTTCTGCCACGACCAGGTAGCATTTCAACAGTGGCCTTTGCCTTGAATTTGCGAATGATGCTTCCTATGGTGTCTCTTGGTATGTTTAACATCTTTGCAATCTTCTTATAGCCATTGCCCTTCCTGTGAAGAGAAATCGTCTTCACATTGCCCTTCCTGTGAAGCAAATGGTCTTCCTGGACCATTCTCTTGACTTCACCATGTTTGTAAACACACCAGTAAATGTCTAGAAGGAGCTGAGTATCACAGTCATTTTAAATCTGCCTAATTGGTGCTTATTATGCTTGATTGCTGCTCCTTGACATCCAATAGGTGTTTTCAATACCTGATCGAAAACACGAATGAACCTCTGTTCTTAAGAGTGGTAGTCTTTAAGGGGTTGAATAATTATGTCAATGAAGAAATCACAAAAAAACAAACATTTAATACTGTATTACAAAAACATTTGATGTCATTTTAGTTGCATTTGGTTCTTTAAAAAGTCCTTGTAAGATTTCATTCTGAACACAATTACAAATGTACACTAAATTCCCTAAAACCCTTTACAGCATTGGGGGTTGAATAATTTTGAACACAACTGTATACTACCTGCTATATAAAAACTGGAATTACCTAGTTAACATACAGTTGAATAATAAAAAAAAATGTTGATTCACCCAGTGCCTTCATGTGTATCAATACGTTTAGTTGATGGCTTAGGTTAATTTGTAATTTCTATTGTAAAACACATAATTGCTTCAGTGTAGGCAAAATTTGGCAGCAGACGGTAGAGATAATGATGCAGGAGCAGCTCAAATTTGAAACATGAGTATATAATTTTTTCCCTAAGTTTTAAAACCCCTTTTATTTACATCTGCATATTGCTTGTAAAATAATTTTCCTCCTAATGATAATGTATAAATATTATCGGTTATTCAGTCATTTCTTTGCTTTTACACCCATCACTGAATTATGAGGTGACATCTATAATTTATAATGCAACCTTTTTTTAAAGAGAGGGCAGAGTACTTCATGTAAATCTGCCTAATGTAATTGGCCTTGTGGTATACACTCTATTCTCAAAAGGCATTGTTCAGCAACTGAGGCTTTTTGCAATAGCTGAGGGCAAGAAGTAAAGCTCCACGTCTGTCATTTCCTGTACGAATGACACACTCTAACTTCAGAAATCTATAATTACGGAGGTATTATTTTCACAAACAAATTGAAATTCTTCTCTTAGCTGAAGATGAGACGTGAAAGCCATTGTGATGTAATAGTATTGCCTGCCCGAACGTTGGAACCATGGCTCTTTGCGTATACAGTGTCTTGTTACAGAAGTGATTGATCTCTTTCTGCACTTGCATCCCATATATCATAATTATCATACGTAAACAGTTATTTTAAGCACAGCCCCACTGTGTCATCTATTTTATTATAGCATATATAGGATAATTAAGTATTAAACAACAGAAATACAAATGACATTTGTGAGGTTAGAAAAAAGAAGGAACAATGCTTGATTCTTACTGCAGAATATCTAGAAGATGAGTCAGGTAGGCTTCTGGGCATTGGCTGAAGTGAATTAAAATAAATAGTGCCATTTTGCTGAATGTCGAATGTCGAAAAGCATAATCTTGTTATACCAGGAAGCAAATTATGTTGGGTTTGTATCTTTAGGCCAAATTATTGGAAAACTAGAGATTACACAAAAGACTTTCTCCTCTAGCTTATGCAAATAGTTGTATGCTTGCAACAATGCACAATATTACATATTGTATCTAATCTCGGGCAGTGTTGGACTGGGGGGCTTAAGGCCTCCAGTAAAAGTCATTCTGGTGGCCCACTGTACAGCAACATGAAAATACCATCTGTTCACACAGCGGCAGGCAGCAGCAACATGCTCAAGATGATTGATTATGGGTGTTCCTGCAGCAATTTCAAGAAGGCAGATCATGGAGAAATAGGATACTGTCTGGAATACCTCTGTGGCTAGAAGCCATCTCAGCCACCTGATGCATCTATAATAATAAACTGCCCATCTGTATTTAGTGCAGTCTGTCTACTGTGCCATATGTGCAGGGGATGGGGGACTAGAGGCTCACCGGGGGATTCACCTGTTCCCCTGTGGGCCAGTCCGAGCCTGATCGGTGCACCTATGCAATTATTTCTTCAAAATCATAATGTGCTGCATTATTAATGTCTCTGAGGGCATGCTGTGTGAGGTCATTCAATATGATGTGACCACTAAGGCCTGGATTGGCTGCACGGCCCCAATAGGGGTGCGAGACCACATCATTAGATGTTTATCTTGTATATGATGAATTATATCATATAAATTGCCAAAAGGAAGAGAGAGGGACTTCACTATCGAAGGCAAGTTCCGCTATATGAATGTTTAGAAAAAGGGCCCTGGTTTCTGATAAATTTCTGGCATTTCATGGGTGCGCCCATTGCGTAAGTCATCTTGAATGCAGTCCCAGAGGAAAAAATATAAGAGCAAAATGCTTAAAGGGGTTTCATGCTCCGATGCTCTCTTTTGCTGTGCTGAATCACGCAAGGCAAAGGCTTTTTTTGGATATCCGGTGACTTACTGGGCTCTCCATGCAAAAGCTAGGCAGAGGCTTCCAAATAGCCTCTGCCTAGTAGTGTAAAAACATAAACAAACAAGCCCCTGCCTTGCGCTATGTAGCGAAGGCAAAAGGAGAGCATTAGAGCATCAAATGATTTGATACTTATATCAGAGGGGCGTGGTAAGGATTGCAGGAGAGGAGTTTTGATGTTAATTAACAGGATTTCAGTTTTCCTAGTGTTCATTTTATATCATAATAAGTCACTGTATTATGAAATAGTTGCATGTAATGTATGAAGGGTTGCCAATGGGGAGGTCAAGGATACCAGGACATCATCATCGAAAAAGAGAGATCTTAAACTCTCATCTTGCATGGCTATGCCTCAGATGTCTGGGTTTTGTTTAATTTGGGTGGAAAGAGTCTTAATACTGAGGACAAATAATAGGGGACATAAAGGACAGCCCTGGCAAGAACCATTATGAAAGGGAATAGTAAGGGACATAGCATGTGATAACAAGGCAGAAGCTGTCATAGAAGAAGTAGAAGAAAGATTGGAACCTATCTTTTAATGTAAATTTTGTAATTTAATTTACATTTTTTTTTATTACCGTATATACTCGAGTATAAGCCGACCCGAGTATAAGCCGACCCCCTAATTTTACCCTAAAAAAACTGGGAAAAGTAGTGACTCGAGTATAAGCCGAGGTGGAAATGGATGTCACTGTTATGGGGGGTATCTGTGGATGGCACTGTTATGGGGGATCTGTGGATGGCATCCACAGCCCCCCATCCCATAACAGTGCCATTCACAGCCCCCCGATCCCATAACAGTGCAATTCACAGCCCCCCCCATCCCATAACAGTGCCATCCACAGCCCCCTCATCCCATAACAGTGCCATCCACAGCCCCCTCATCCCATAACAGTGCCATCCACAGCCCCTCATCCCATAACAGTGCCATCCACAGCCCCCTCATCCCATAACAGTGCCATCCACAGCCCCCTCATCCCATAACAGTGCCATCCACAGCCCCCTCATCCCATAACAGTGCCATCCACAGCCCCTCATCCCATAACAGTGCCATCCACAGCCCCCTCCCCCCCATTACCGCTCCTGTAAAGTTTTAAAATTCAATTATACTCTTGCCCCCTCCTCAAATACCTTACCTCCTCACATGCCGCACTGAATCCTCCAGGCAGACCGGGCGAGGCGGCGCAGCGTGACTGACGTCACGTGCCTGCGCCGCCTGCTTCATTCATAAAGCAGGCCGGGCAGGCACGTGATATTAGTCAGTCATGCTGCGCTCGCCTGCCGCAAATGCCCGCCCCCAGCTCCTCCTCCCGCTCCGTCTCGAGTATATGACTCGAGTATAAGCCGAGTTTGTGTTTTTCGGCACAAATTTTGTGCTGAAAAACTCGGCTTATACTCGAGTATATACGGTAATTAATTTTTTTAAATTTATTTAAATATACTTAAAAATGACCCTAAATGGATAGATAAAAATAGACCAACATACAAAGTCTTTTATCATTCATTATGTCTCCTTTTGAACTAATTTATTGTCCTTGTGCACGTTTTTATTCCCCTAATTGTGTTTTTTTTGATAACAGGGAAGTTGAGACACACTATAAACAAATATGAGACACTATTGTTCCTATATGGAATAGACATATACAGCCATATATCTGGTGTCTAACTTTACCATCCCCAGTAGCGACATTTCTATATATGTCCCCTTTGCCTAGATGCCTATATTAGGTTACTACACACACCCTCCTTAGTTCGGTCCTTATGAATATGCCGAACATACACATGGTAAGGGACGCCTTACCCCTCCTTCTTCAAATAGAGTCTCCTTCCCACACAGTTAAGATACCAGGTTTCGGCTACATTAGAGAGCCGCTCGTCCGTGCCCGTTAAGAAAACCTAGCGCTGCTATGAGGAAACAAGAACAGCCATTCAGTTTAATGGCTGTTTTCCACACAGTAACTTTTTGGATACAAGACTGAATATAATATTATAAATGTAGCAATTATTATAGAACTCCTACACACAGCAGATCGCAATACCTCCTGCTGAATGAGCGAGACAGGAGATTGCGCTAGACATTCATTATGTACGCATACCGCCACAAACTAAATATAAAAACAAATAAAATATTATTGATGTATATAAAGATCCTCAGACAAAAATGATTGTATTTTAATATATTAACAGATGTAATTATTATTAACATATGTAACTATGCAGAAACACACCCCTGACTGTTCCCCTCCCCTCCCACCCTCCAACCTGCGCGCCAAAAGTGCTTTTTAAATCTCTGAAGGTGTATGTCATTTTATCATTGTCCTGATGAAGGGGGAGTTCCGCCCTTGAAATGCGTTGACTGTAAATAAACTACTGCCTTTACCAAAACTTACCTGGTACTGCATACCTGCTGACAGCGCCAACACAGAGGTTCCAATCTTTCTTCTACTTCTTCAATGATTGCTTCATCCCAACGACCGCATCCCTGGCATGGGTAGGAACCAAGGCAGCAGCGCAGACATTCAGTATGCTGGTCGGATAATACCAGCAGAGCGAGATACTGGGGTAATACGAGGGTAAGCACAACTATTTTAGACATATCCTAATACCTAACAGAACCACACATGAGGTGCTGCCTCCTGTCTCTTTTTTTGTTTCCTCTTTTGAAGGCAGAAGCTGTGGGTGAAGAATACAATAATTTAATGGTAACCAGTGTGTTGTCTAACTTCCAGAGGAAGGTAAAGTGTCCACAACAGAGTACAGTTTGGTAAAATATATAATAAAAACTTGTGCTATGTCTTGGTGGTCATATATAGGTTGACTGAACGGAAGGGGTACAGAGAGTTCTGTATCTGTTTTGGAGTTGTTTAGCGAAAACGAGTGGACCTAATTTTCTCTTTCACAATAGATGCCTTTATAACAGTAAAAGTTTTTCTGTGTGTTTAACAGTTAGCTCCTTTAAATTGGAACGACTTGAAAGTGTTGTAGGACTTGCAAACATTAGAGACTCATATAATTTAAGTTCAGACAGATGCTGATTCCGAAGAGCCTACTTATCTTTTTTAAGGGAGAAGAGAGAGAACTACAGTGTCCCCTGAACACTCCTTTATAGGTCTCATATAGTTTAGAGATCTCTAAGAGTGTCCATTCGGTAAAAATATGTCTTTAATTGAGACTGAAGTTACATTTTGCAAGACTGTATCTTAAGCAAACTTTCTTTCAGTCCCCAGTGATATACTCGGTTTTATTTAAAAACTACAGTTATTCCAATTTCACATATTTTCGTCTGTGGTTAGACCAAGTGATGTCTTATATCAGTACTGAGGAGTAAAAAGAGTGCCAGTAAATTACCACCAAAAGTAATCAGTTCGGGTGTGGACCTGGTATGGATGAGAAAAGAAAGCCTATTGTTTGGCAGTTGGGGTACGTGTGTGCCAAAGATTTTTGATGTTTCCTTATTACTTGGCAGAAAGATCTAGAGCAGTCTTTCACAACTCCAGTCCTCATGATCCTCCAGCATGCCATGGTTTCAGGATTTCCTGAGTATTGAGCAGATGATTATTATTATTATTGTCAATGCATCGAGACTTACCACAGGTATTCATTCTGTGGGATATTCTCAAATCATGACTGGTAGGTGGGCCCTGAGGACTTGAGTAGAAAAACACTGATTTAGAGGACCAAGAGATAGGAAAGTTAGGAGATCAACGTTTTAAGGGCAACCTGCCCATATTATCTGAAAAAACAAAATTAAATTTTCCTTGAAAGGATGAGGGGGTGTTGCACCAGGCGACCAGGTGCTAAAGTAAGTTTTGGAGATAGTACAACTGTCTCTTATTAGAAGGGTAAAGGCCTATCCATTTAATGTGCAAGATAATGTAGCTTATATGTCGCACATGGGTCAAGAAGAATAGACTGAGATAGTTACAAAGGACAGGATTTGGAAATGAGAATTTCAGAACTGCAACAGTAAAAAGATCCCAGGTACCATATGCGTACAAACTTAAATTGCAAGCTGCATCATAGTATGTTTCCTGCAGAAAATCAAGGTCCTTTGACCTTTTAAGTTCTTGGGCCAGGATCCTGTGTGTAACATTAGAAAGAAGACCCATCACATTTATTTATATAAACGTAGTCATGGGAAACTTAGTAAGATACGCATGCATGGGTTTCTTGCCCATCCCAGAAACCAGAAGAGCATGATCAAAATCTTTACATTGGACCTGAAAGTGTTGAGAACCAGGCTGCTCCTCGGGTATTCCTTGGCAATGAGGCAGAGTAAAAGGAAAAGAAAATAGTAAGTAAGCAAGAAAAATAAGTAGGAAAAAAAAAGAAAAGAGGGCCCAAAAAATGACAAAAATACTGCATTTTAAGAAGCAGGAGAACAAACACCAAAATGATCAAAGAGTGTACGTAAAGTAACATCAATATACCAACATCACCAGAGAGACTACCCATAAGCCAATACCAGGGAGGCTAATCAAACTCTTCAAACTGAATTTTTTTTTAATAGTGCCCCTAGTAGGAGAAACGTGACAGAAAACAATGGCTAGAGTATCTGGAAACTCTTCTGTGTGTACTACTGAATCAAGCATGCACACAGACAGAATATACTATGTTATGCAAATTACTTACTCTAGAATAGGCTGGCATAGGGAAACATTACACATAATACCTGTTCAGAAGGCGCTTGGCTTCACTGATCCCCTCCTGCAAGGAGGAGCCTGACATTGACGTTTGTTCAGTGCAGGTCTCAGAGGGAAGAGACTCTACTTGCTCTCAGGATACTCTTCCTGTTTTGAGATCTGCATTGCGCAATGTCATTGCCTTCATCACCACTTGGACATTGCAGATCTCAAGAGGGAGAACCTCCTAAGATTAACTGCACATGTGGAAATGAAATCTTGCCAGCTCAACCGTGAGATTGATTATCATAAAGTGGTTGTATGCAGTGGCGTACAGTGCACTGTCAGCACCTGGACAAGCCAAGTTAGCACCCTGTAACATGTGGACACAACCCTTTTTATTGAACCACACCCTACAGTATACAACTGTTTCTGAAAATAATGCAATTATGCAACCTCTTAAAGCTACATCAAATGCATGCTAAATTTCTTCAAATTGTGGTATTATACACACATTTTTTTTTTATTTTTTAGACCAGTCTTAATGAAATGAAGTAATTCCTGGCTAAGGCTGTTTTTACACGTGCCATTTTGATGCAGTTTTTAAAGCCAATGCCAAGAGAGTTTTTTTTAAAACCAATCTTAGTTTTAAGAACTGCGTTAGAAAATGGGAAATTTGAAAGCACACAAAGACTAGCCAAATGTGCATGTTCCTAGTAATGTTCAGCCTACAGTTTAGAGCTTGTCAGTTGAATTAGTTAAAAACAGGAGGAAACCTATTTAGTTTTTTAAATAAAACTGTAAGAAGGTACTGATGGGGCATTAAAGAATCGCAGAGAAAAAATACACCATGTAAAAGAGAAATAAAGGCAGCAAAGAAAAAAACAAGGTCAGTTGTTTATTAGGGCTTATGCACACAACCGTGTGCCGGCCAGGCTCGGATTGCGGCACGCAAACAGTGCAGACCCGGTCACTTTCGTGGGGTTTCTCTCCGTGCCTTCGCACTGCAAAAATGTAGTGCATGCACTACTTTTTTGTGGTGCAGACGGATCATAGACCCATTCAAGTTGACTGGGTCTGGATCCGTCTATGGAATCTGAACGGATGTTGCCCGTGTGGCCCCCAATGCACGGAATGGCCAAGCAACCATGTGCATGAGCCCTAAGATAGAACTGGACTTTACCTATAGCAGCCGTCTCTCCTAGGTATTGACAGTGTTTCCTGGTACTCAGACACCCCAGGACTTACAGTAGGGCTGAACTGTATTGTATAACAACCAGAGAGCCACAAGAAACATATCCAAACTGGCAGGCAACAAATATACAAAAGTAATCACAGATATATGACAGGAACTGAATTATAATGGTAAAAGAATGACAGCATGAACGGAGGAGGCAGATGGTAGTCAGGTAATGGAACAGACTAAAGATGGTGATATTATAGAGATAGAGAGTGGATGAATGATGATAAATAGAAATAAATCTATAAATCTCACTAACAGCAACCCAAATCTGCAATACTATTTCAGCAAAATCAAAAAAGGGATATAGGAGACAAAACAAAAACCATACTCCATAAACAGCCTTAGGCTACTTTCACACTAGTGTTTTTTACTGATCTGTCATGGATCTGCAAAAACGCTTCCGTTAAAATAATACAACCGCATGCATCCATCATGAATGGATCCAGTTGTATTATGTCTTCTATATTCATGATGGATCCGTCTTGAACACCATTGAAAGTCAATGGGGGACGGATCAGTTTTCTATTGTGCCAGAGAAAACAGATCCGTCCCCATTGACTTACTTTGTGTGCCAGGACGGATCCGTCATGGCTATAGAAGACATAATATAACCGTTTGGCTCAGCTTTGTCAGGTGGACAGCAAAACGTTGCAGGCACCATTTTGGTGTCCCCCTCCAGAGCGGAATGGTGATTGAACGGAAGCAAACTGATGCATTCTGAGCGAATCCTTTTCCATTCAGAATGCATTAGGGCAAAGCTTGTGAGAGCCCTGAACGGATCTCGCAAACGGAAAGCCAAAACGCTAGTGTGAAAGTAGCCTTACATCTTGTGGCATTGGAGGCAAAACTCATTTGCATCCCCTTCTACACTACATTATTACACTATGTGACTTTTTGCCCCCTTTTTTTTGCTTCTATTGTCAGATTTACTATAGTGAATGCCAGAAAATTGGCACAAACATCTGCATAGATTTCTTGGTGCACACTCATTAATATGCTATATTTGGTGAATCTTTCTCCAGAGCACTTCAATTAAATGCCCCATACACACGTCAGTGATTTCCATCAGTGATTGTGAGCCAAAACAAGCATTGGAGCCTCCACAGACATAAGATATAAGGGAAAGATTTGCTCCTGGTTTTGGCTCACAATCGCTGATAGAAATTACTGACCAAAACACTGATGTGTTAATGAGGCATAAGGCTGGCTTTAATAACCCCTCCTTACGCTTTGCCCCAGTTTGGTAAATTTGCCCCTCTCCTCAAACATTTCTTAAGACATTCCATTGGAGGAATTAGTTGGGTGAATAGCCCACTCAGTTGCATGCCATAAATGAATTCATGTTTAGAATGACAGAATATTTAATAATTTTTAGACGATGAGCTATGAATATATTTTTACTATGCTCATCCCCACTGAAATATTGTCAGCTGTTAAATGAAATATATTTCTGAAACACTTGGAAAACACAAGTAGTTAAAATGTGCAATTTACGTTTTTAACAGTTTTAGTATGTAGTGATAATTATAGATCAACTGAAAAAAGCTGGTTTGTGATGAGTTTGTACTACTTTCCAAACTGCATGGTGCTCTTTAGTGACGTGGCATTTGTCCACAAGGAGCAGGTAAACATCACACAGTAAATTTAGCTCATCAGCACCACAAGTCTCTCAAGAGAGTCTCTAATGTGCTAATTGGAGTTACACGGCCTTAACTAAAGTACAAAACAGATCAGTAATTACATTTTCAACTGCTTCTTTTGAAACTATGTATATACACACACACATATATATATATATATATATATATATATACGTTGAAACAACAGGCAGCACTCCAAAGTAAACGTGGATCTTTTATTACACCTCCGCAACGTTTCAGCTGCTCTATGCAGCCTTTGTCAAGCAGTGAACAATAGTGTGCCAAATGTATTTATGTGCAATACACAAGTGATAACAATCATCAATTATACTAATTACATAATACCATCATCAAAAATATTCAAATCAATACATAAAATATTATATAAAAATGACAAAATTCATGTTCCAATATTCACACACCATTGTGTTATAGATGTCTGTGATCAAAATCATCAAAATTCATATATAGAAATGATCAAACGATCCATTATCAATAAAGTGAGTCCGTGCATAATTAGGTTAAACCAATAACACCTGTGGATTAAAATAAAATAACTACAGATCCTTATCAGCACGATGGGGTAACTCACCACCAATCCTTTGCTCTCGGCGTCAGGAAACTGCCAATGCGCATGCGCCCATGACCATCGGCACAGCGCTACATCACCACGTGACACACCACTACGTCACATCGCTACGACCGTAACCACGTCACAAATGTGACGCAGTCCCGTCGCTGCTCAGTGACGCAATGTGGTCACGTGATGAACCAGGAAGTCCACAGTCACGTGAGTCGCTACAGCCATCACTATGGTGACCAAGTAAATACAAATATCGCAACATTCATAGGCAACAAATACAAGTCTCAGGGAAATAAATAATACACCCAATGTGTCCATCTAGGGTTGCGATAACACGGGATGTTCAGTCCCAGTGTCTCACTACCCCGAGTATAAAGAGAGTGTATACCATGTTCCCATGGTCTCACTCCCCACTCGTGGACATTCTAGGTAAAACCGGGGTTCCGGAAAAGACCAACCCTTTCAAGGAGGTCAGTCAATTCCAGCAACCACATTCCCATGACTTATTGTTGTCAAAATCCAAGAAAAGGATGGCTGGTTCACATCACATATTGGACCCCATTAACAATATTCGATATCCTGACTTGAGCTTCTGGATTATAGGTGAGTTCTCCCATCTCGACAATTCTCTGGTCATCCAGTCTTTCTCCAACTTTGGAGTTTCTATAATAAAAAGA
This sequence comes from Bufotes viridis, assembly GCA_033119425.1. Classification (NCBI taxonomy): domain Eukaryota; kingdom Metazoa; phylum Chordata; class Amphibia; order Anura; family Bufonidae; genus Bufotes; species Bufotes viridis. Next base: position 114,842,241 of record CM065593.1, on the reverse strand, counting down.
TTCAAATCAATAACTCAATATTAACAGAGAATATTGCAGCACACTATGTTTCTCATATCCTCCAGTGAACGACTCTAGAAATACCCACAGAGCCCCTAGGGTCAAACAACTCTGAATTCCACATTCAAACCCTCTGGCCTCAAACTATGCAGATGGTAAATCCAAAAGAGCTCTTTGCGTTTGAGTAGGGTGGTCCTATCTCCCCCACGTCTAGGAATGGGGACCTGATCCACAACCCTAAACCTCAAATCACGCTCTGTATGATGTGCCTCCGTGAAATGCCTGGAAACCGGCAAATCCATCCGTTTATCTCGAATTGAGAAACGATGTTGATTTAGTCTGGTTTTTACTTCCCACGTCGTCTCCCCCACATAGAGGAGGCGACATGGGCATTCCAGAACATAAACAACATATGTGGAATCACAGGTCAAATATTTGTCAATGTGGAATTGCTCACCGGTTGTGGGATGTATAAAATCAGCACCCCTCAACATCAGAGAACAATTCACACAATTATGACAGGGATAACTTCCGACTCTCCTGGATCCAAAATACGCCCCAAATGACACTTTCTTAGTTCCTGAATCCGCTTTTACTAGTGTATCCTTCAGATTACGTGTACGGCGGTACGACAACAATGGTGGTCTTGAAAATTCTGGGATATCCCTAAACATACTACCCAACATCGTCCAATGTTTCCTGATAATTTTACCAACATGAGGGCTTATTGAGGTATAACTCGACACAAATGGTATCCTATCTTCTTTAGTCTGTTGTCTACCATCACCTAATAATTCAGCCCTGGGGATATTTTTAATCCTATCAGTATGTCGTTGTATAAGGCCAACAGGATAACCTCTAGCTCTGAATTTATGACCCATCTCCGTTAGTCTTAATCCCAGTTTTTCTTTTTGACCAACTATTCTCTTTACTCTGAGTAGTTGACTAAAAGGCAGAGACCTCACCATTGCCCTAGGATGGTTACTAGTAAACAACAGTAAATTATTCCGATCAGTCTCTTTAACAAATAGGTCACTATTCAGATGATTTCCCTCCACAAAGACCAAGGTATCCAAGAATTGGACCTCTCTGTCTGAATAAGTGAGCGTAAAGTCAATCTCCTGTTCTCTACTGTTAAGAAATAAATGAAAATCCTCCAATTCACCTGGGGTTCCCTTCCAAATGAGGAAGATATCATCTATGTAGCGCCACCACCCCAGAATATGTCTGAGGTGGTGGCCCACATAGACGTATCTCTCCTCGAACCGCGACATAAAAATATTGGCGTATGTCGGTGCCATATTAGAACCCATCGCGGTTCCCTTTTTGAACAAAGAAATCATCTCGGAACAGGAAATAATTGTTCTCCAAAACACAACGTAGTAGCTGAAGGATGAAGTCCTGACAGTCAGTGGTATACCCTGAAGATAGAAGGCAGTCCTGTACCGCCATAATGCCCTTATTGTGATCTATTGATGTGTAGAGAGAGACCACATCAAAAGATACCAAGAGAGCCCCCACAGGAATAGTCATGGAATTGATAATCCGTAGAAATTGGGTAGTATCCCTAATGTAGGATTTTGCCTCAATGGCAAATCTACGTAGAACCCTATCGAGAAAAATTGCCGCATTGGAAAATAAGGACTCACATCCAGATACAATAGGCCGACCAGGGGGATTTTCGAGTGATTTATGTATCTTAGGAAGTACATAAATGACTGGTGTACGAGGTCGGTCCCTATACACAAAGGACCTTAATTTATCGTCAATAATCCCCCTGGTCTTAGCCTGATCCACAATAGCACGCAATTTCCTCATGAACACAAATTTCGGGTCATTGCTGACCTTTTGATAGACTGCTGTATCCTGAAGCTGTCTGAGTATCTCATTTTCATATGCTTCAGTATCCATGATAACTATCGCACCCCCCTTATCGGCGGGTTTGACAGTGATCATGGCATTCTGTGTCAATTCCTTAAGGGCTTTTCTTTCCTCTCCGGATAAATTATGTTTACTCTCAGGACAGTTTTCTTTTAATACATTCAAATCTGATTTCACTGCATTAATAAAAGTATCCAAAACCTGATGATTAACTACAGGTGTAACATTACTCTTAATGTACAGATTTAAATCACTGAGTGTAAGCTCCGCCCTTCTCCCTTCAGAACCAGGTATCATTAATGGTGGTTGGTCTTGTGCCCACAATTTCAGCTTAATGGATCTGAAGAAACGGTACAGGTCCATTTCAAGTTGAAACCAATCCACACTGCCACTAGGGCAAAATGATAGTCCCTTATTCAATATTTTACGCTGTGTAACAGACAGTTCAAAGGAGGAGATATTTACCACGAGGTCTTGTGGAGCTATGTCTTTTTCTTGAGGTTCACATTCCTCTGGGGTCTCGGGGGTTTCTCTCTTCCTCCATCTTTGCTGCCGCCTGCCCCCACGTCTGGTCCGGTTGGTTCTGGATCTAGTCCTAAAAAATCCACCGATGAGGAAGAGACACCCGTTGGTCGATGTTGTGAAGACTGAGACTCAATTCCCCTCTCTGGTGTCTTGGGAGACCTTCTGTTCTGATTGGGCCCTTTAAATCCTTCTCTGGTGGTAGTCCGCCGAGATCTCTGTGAACCACCTTGCCATGTGTATACATAGCCAGTGGAATAGTCCTCAATATCACGTAACCACTTTCTGCGCCTAGTAGTTTGTAGTTCCACTCTCAATTTATCAAAATGTCCATTACTGGTTTGCACATACTTATCAAATTCCTCCGTAGTTAATAATGATTTTAATTCATCCTCCGTTCGTGATACCTTATCCTTCAATTTAATCACTTCAAGTTGTAGGAATTCAATATTAAGCAACATTATATCAAAGGCGTATTTATTCGAGATCTGGATAAATCGGGTACAAAAGTCCACATTATTAATAAATAAATCCGGCCTCAAATGTGAGCGCATCCCACGTGGAATACGATGCGAGTGATGATATTCCCGTAGTAGGCATAAATGTAACTCCAGATTAATGAGTCTCTTAGATTCCACTTCAAAACTGCGTTTGAGATCCACCAAGGATGGAGAAAATAGGAAGGCTGCATTACCCCCGTCAGAGCTCTGTAGGATTCGAGCCCCGTCCTCCAGAGAGTATGAGAACACATCTTGGTGTACAGATCCAGTGGCTTGAGACATAATGGTGCTAAAGCTATAAATCCAATGAATATCTTGTAGTAGTAATATAGCAGCACTCACAAAGGTAGAGATGGGTGCAAATCCCTTTAAAGTCCTGGATGGAAACTTGAAGATACGTTGAAACAACAGGCAGCACTCCAAAGTAAACGTGGATCTTTTATTACACCTCCGCAACGTTTCAGCTGCTCTATGCAGCCTTTGTCAAGCAGTGAACAATAGTGTGCCAACAATTCATAGGCAACAAATACAAGTCTCAGGGAAATAAATAATACACCCAATGTGTCCATCTAGGGTTGCGATAACACGGGATGTTCAGTCCCAGTGTCTCACTACCCTGAGTATAAAGAGAGTGTATACCATGTTCCCATGGTCTCACTCCCCCACTCGTGGACATTCTAGGTAAAACCGGGGTTCCGGAAAAGACCAACCCCAAAGTTGGAGAAAGACTGGATGACCAGAGAATTGTCGAGATGGGAGAACTCACCTATAATCCAGAAGCTCAAGTCAGGATATCGAATATTGTTAATGGGGTCCAATATGTGATGTGAACCAGCCATCCTTTTCTTGGATTTTGACAACAATAAGTCATGGGAATGTGGTTGCTGGAATTGACTGACCTCCTTGAAAGGGTTGGTCTTTTCCGGAACCCCGGTTTTACCTAGAATGTCCACGAGTGGGGGAGTGAAACCATGGGAACATGGTATACACTCTCTTTATACTGGGTAGTGAGACACTGGGACTGAACATCCCGTGTTATCGCAACCCTAGATGGACACATTGGGTGTATTATTTATTTCCTGAGACTTGTATTTGTTGCCTATGAATGTTGCGATATTTGTATTTACTTGGTCACCATAGTGATGGCTGTAGCGACTCACGTGACTGTGGACTTCCTGGTTCATCACGTGACCACATTGCGTCACTGAGCAGCACGGGACTGCGTCACATTTGTGACGTGGTTACGGTCGTAGCGATGTGACGTAGTGGTGTGTCACGTGGTGATGTTGCGCTGTGCCGATGGTCATGGGCGCATGCGCATTGGCAGTTTCCTGACGCCGAGAGCAAAGGATTGGTGGTGAGTTACCCCATCGTGCTGATAAGGATCTGTAGTTATTTTATTTTAATCCACAGGTGTTATTGGTTTAACCTAATTATGCACGGACTCACTTTATTGATAATGGATCGTTTGATCATTTCTATATATGAATTTTGATGATTTTGATCACAGACATCTATAACACAATGGTGTGTGAATATTGGAACATGAATTTTGTCATTTTTATATAATATTTTATGTATTGATTTGAATATTTTTGATGATGGTATTATGTAATTAGTATAATTGATGATTGTTATCACTTGTGTATTGCACATAAATACATTTGGCACACTATTGTTCACTGCTTGACAAAGGCTGCATAGAGCAGCTGAAACGTTGCGGAGGTGTAATAAAAGATCCACGTTTACTTTGGAGTGCTGCCTGTTGTTTCAACGTATCTTCAAGTTTCCATCCAGGACTTTAAAGGGATTTGCACCCATCTCTACCTTTGTGAGTGCTGCTATATTACTACTACAAGATATATATATATATATATATATATTTTGTAGAAGTTCATCTTATAGTGTTACATAAAAAATCCTGAAAACAAAGAAATCATTAATAATGTGGATTTAAAGGTATTGTCTAGGATTAGAGGCAGCCCTACTAATGTCCATGGGCTGTGTCTGGTGTTGCAGCTGAAGTGATTGGAACTGAGCTGCAGTTCCAAAGACCATAGACAAGGGTGGCACTAATTCATCAAAAAAGCAAACAAAAAAACCCAGACGATTTATTTTGAGTTTGATGCCAAATACACTCTGTTTAACCATAACTTTAAAGTCATCTGCCTAAGATTGTGTAGGTCCCTCTTGTGCCACCAAAGAGCTCTGGGTTCCAAAAGGTCTCTGAAGCTGTTTTCTTTTATCTTGTAATAAGACATTAGCTGTAGAACCTTTAAGACTTCTAAGTTGTGAAGTTGAGCCTCCACATGTAAAATGTGCGGGCTGAGAGTGCCAACTGGCATGACGCATCCTGCAGGAACTTAAGATGGAGCAGAAATAAGGCAGGTAAAGACAAATAAAACTATCTGCAAACTAAACCTTCACTAATTGGTAGATTAAAATGTATCCAAAGATATGCATACACATGCTTATGGTTGCATGTCATGACGGCATAGCACTCTTGGTGGTTGCAGTCTCTTACGGCAGAGTAAGCAGAGTTACAATCTGTTAAACCATACAACCTTTTAACTATGAACAGTTCATAACTCCCAGATCCAGTGCAGATGCTCAGGCCTCTTTCTGACTGGACCCTCCTTTAGCTTCCCCCATGTGGAAGATGAATGTAACCTTCTGTGCAGGGGCGTAGCTAAATGCTCATGGGCCCTGGTGCAAGAGTTCAGCTTGGGCCCCCTCCTTCCCTCAGTGCTTTGCGGCAAGGGACTGGGGTGCACCTAGCCTTTTTGCTGCCTGTGGCAAAAATGGAAATGGCATTCCAAATTCTCAACTCAACCCCTTCTTTCAAACCCTACTTTTAAAGGAGTTCTCCAACATCTAAAACATGACCCCAATGCCCAGGCCCCTCAAATGGATTATACTTACTGCTCTCCCCGACATCCGCGTCACTCCTGATCTCTGCACGGCAGCCACTGCATCCTGTAATGTTGTGGGAGGGTAGCAGCCAATAGCAGGCCACGACAGGGAGAGCCTCCTTAGCATCACGGATGACGATAGGCAAGCTCGTCCCAGTCGCAGCCTGTTATTGGATCAGGTTATGTGGAACGGAGTAAGTATAATCTACGTATATGAGGGCATGGGCATTGGGGGAGAGGGGGGGTCAATATAGGGGTTGGATAACCCCTTTAAAAACATAGTTGGAAAACATTACATACAGCGCTACAGAACATACAGGATAATACAGCCCCACAAACCCCTTATATCCAGTGATGTCTCTTCTGATGTAGATGTTCTCTTTCCTCATCTTCTCAGACCAGACCACCATGATGATTTCTTTCAGCTGCATCTTGCCTCTGCAGAGATTGACAAACAGACATTTTAGTTTCCTACTTTTCTATCCTCCTCCTCACATCTTCTCAACACCCCATTTTCAACACCCCCACAGTAATAGTGTTCCCCAAAGTCCCAATAGAAACAATTATCTCCTAGAGTGCATAGTGTTAACAGTGCCTCCAATTAGGAATAATGTCCACATTGTGCCCATACTAGTAATCATGTTCTCCATAGACCCCAGTACTAATACTTCTACTTATATAGAGGACACCCTATACACACACACCACATTATATAGATGATACCCTATAAACACACATACCACACTATATAGATTAAGCCCTATATACTGACACACACTCCATTATACAGAGAACACCCTATAAACAGACACACCAGACTATACAGAGGACACCCTATACACACACACCGGAATATACAGAGGAATCCCTATAAACAGACAAACGGAACTATACAAAGGAACCCATATACACACCGCACTATACAGAGGACAACCTATAAACAGACAAACCGGACTATACAGAGGACACCCTATACACACACACCGCACTATACAGAGGACACCCTATAAACAGACACACCGGACTATACAGAGGACACCCTATAAACAGACACACCGGACTATACAGAGGAGACCCTATACACACACACCACACTATACAGAGGACACCCTATATACACGCACCGCACTATACAGAGGACACCCTACAAACACACACCGCACTATTCAGAGGACACCCTATACACACACACTCCACTCTACAGAGGACACCCTATACACAGACACACCGCACTATACAGAGGACACCCTATACACAGACACACCGCACTATACAGAGGACACCCTATACACAAACCGCACTATATAGATGACACCCTATATACACACACTGCACTATACAGAGGACACTCTGGACACACCATACAATATAAATGACACCCTATATACTAACACAGTGCAATTTACAGAGAACACCCCGAATATACACACATACATAACATAGTGTATAGATGTTCCCTATACACACATCATACACACATAGAGATGGCCCCTATACACACATCACACACAGAGATGACCCCTATATACACATCACACACAGAGATGACCCCTATACACACATCACACACAGAGATGACCCCTATACACACATCACACACAGAGATGACCCCTATATACACATCACACACAGAGATGACCCCTATACACACATCACACACAGAGATGACCCCTATACACACATCACACACAGAGATGACCCCTAAACACACATCACACACAGAGATGACCCCTATACACACACATCATACACAGAGATTACCTCTATACACACATCACACACAGAGATGACCCCATATACACATCACACACATAGATATGACTCCCATATACACATCACATAGATGACTCTTACCCTCTTCACACCCAGTTCAGTCCTCCTCCTGTGCCCTGCTTGGCTAAAGGACCTTAATCAGGTGACTGTGACATCACCACAGGTCCTGCAGGTTTCTGCTGTAAATGCTGTGTATGGTTTGTAGCCCTGCCCATTCTTCAGTCCTCCGCTGATTGCTGGATTGCTGGGGGAAGAGGCTTTCTGCTGGCTCTGGAGGAGAGGCATCCCATGCAGGGGAAGGAACTGCACAGCCTGAAGGAGACCAAAGAGGAGGGGTGAGTACAGTGGAGGCAGCACTTCTCTCCCCCTCCTCCTGCAGGCTAGTGAGCGCTTCCAATATGGAAGCATTCACTAGTATTCGCTTTATAAGGGGCACTGCATCTTATAAAACAAAAATAGGTAATTAGCAGAGCACTTCTGGCAACTTCGAGAATTTGTGAATATTTTGAATATAGTGATATATATTCGTATTTTCGAATATTCTACTTTTTTTTCATCAGTAACCTCCCTTTTTGCTTTTGGGCCAATGAGAAGGCTGCAATGTCTTTATCTGAGCTTAGCAACATCCCTAGCAACCAATAGTATACCCCTTTAGTATATAAGAACCTCCCCACAGCCCTTTTCTACAGTTTATTACAGATCTGAGAGAGACAGCAGTGTCATTGCTGTGCTCTCTGCTTTCCTGTGTCACATTACATTAAAAAGTTAGTTAGGGTCCTTTCACACTTGCGTTCTGAGGATCAGGCAGGCACTTCCGTCCCGCCGGATCCGTCAAAACGCAAGTCGCCTGAAGCATTAGAAGACTGATCAAGATCCTGATCAGTCTTCGAAATGCTTTCAGGTTACTAAGGCAGCCAGGACGCTATTAAAGTCCTGGTTGCCATAGTAGGAGCGGGGGAGCAGTATACTTACAGTCCGTGCGGCTCCCGGGGCGCTCCAGAATGACGTCAGAGCGCCCCATGCCCATGGATCATGTGATCCATGCGATCTCGTGATCCATGCGTGTAGGGCGCCCTGACGTCACTCTGGAGCACCCCGGGAGCCGCACGGATGGTAAGTATACTGCTCCCCCGCTCCCCACTACATTTTACCATGGCAACCAGGACTTTAGCGTCCTTGCTGCCATGGTAACAATTGAGAAAAAGCTAAACGTCGGATTTCAATGGGCATTCATTCTGGATCCGGCCTTGCGGCAAGTGTTCCGGATTTTTGAACGGAACAAAAAGCGCAGCATGCTGCGGTATTTGCTGCGTCCAAAAAACGTTCCGGTCCTGAACTGAAGACATCCTGATGCATCCTGAACGGATTTCTCTCCATTCAGAATGCATGGGGATGATCCTGATCAGGATTTTTCCGGCATAGAGCGCCGAGGACGGAACTCTATGCCGGAAAACAAAAACGCCAGTGTGAAAGGACCCTTAGTTAGTTTATATATATAATACAGATAGTTAGTGGGAGATAGTCAGTGTAGGTTATATTGTGATATAGTGTAGCTGGTTCTGCTGTCCATACATACATGCTACATACATACATAGAGCTGTGATGTCACAAGTTCATAACAATACTTAGTGCACCAATCAATAATATGTACTCAGACCTGCTAAACTGTGAAGTTGCACGTATTGCACAAAAATATGCGCATCATTAATTGCCAATATGCGCAATCGCAAATATATTGGAGCACTCTATCTGCATATAAAGCTATTGTAATGTTCTGCCGTGCCAACCATTTTCTCCAGTCTCAGGAAACTTTGAGCAGTTTGAAAATGTAGTTATAGTGACCCACGCCTGTATTTCGTGCGCATTATGCGAATATTACATTGCCGATTTTCGCAATCAAGCAGCGGATCTGGGCTGTTAGGCAGGACAAAGATGGGTGAGAAGTATGGCTGTTGTGTCTACCTGGGAGAGCGAGGCAGGAATGGGCATGGGTGCCAAGCTAACATCTGCTAAACTGGAAATGAACCATCTGTCCATTTGGCAGTGGCATTTGAGCAGCAGCACCACTCATCTCTTAGTGAGGGGCTTCCCCAAGGTGGGTCTGGCTTTTCCACACATTACAGATATATCATACCTCCAGTACATCCAACAGATGCTCGATTGGAATGGGATCTGGTGAATTTAGAGTCCATGTCAATATCATGTTCCTCAAACCATTCCTAATCATTTTTTATAGTTTGGTACGGCACATTATGCTACTGAAAGAGGCCACTGCCATTAGGGAATACTGTTGCCATGAAGGAGCATACCTGGTCTGCAACAATGTTTAGGTAAGTAGTATGTGTCAAAGGGACATCCACATGAATGTCACAACCCAAAGTTTCCAAGCAGAACATTATCCAACGGCATCACACTGCTTCTGCCAGCTTGCCATCTTCCCATAGGCCATCTTGGTGCCATCTCTTACCTAGCTAAGTGATGCACACAGAACTGGCAGTCCACATAATGTAAAACAGAACATGATTTATTGAATTGTCACCTAATTTGCTGTTCCATGTTCCAGTTCAGATCCCTACGTGCCCATTGTAAGTGCTTTTGGTGGTGATGGACAGGGTCGGGTCAGAATCACTCACTGCAGCCCCAAAATCAGTAAGCTGCAATCATTGTTTGTTTGGATATCTTTCTATCATAGCCAGCATTAAAGTTTTCCGAAGTTTGTGCTAAAGTAGCTCTTTTGTGAGATAGGTCCAGATGAGCTAGCTTTTACTCCCCATTTGTATTAATGAGTTTTGGGTGCCCATTACCCTGTTGCTGCTTCACTGAAGAAGAAATGTTTGTCCATGTCTATTCATTTCCACTGAAAATAATTTCTTTCTTCTTTGGGTTTCAGCTAGGTGACCATCCACAATCAATGGTCATTTCAGCTGCTGGTAGCAACAGTATTAAGTGCCTTCAGCACTCACCAAGTCAAAATGAACAGAGCACCTATAAGAAGCTATTATGGACATGAGTATTTTCTGAGAAGTCAGTAACCAAAACATCTATAACCACTTAGCGCGTTTGAACAGCAGACACTTCATAAACAAAGATATTGAGGTATAGCTATTGGAGGATTGAAGAGGTAGGTAGTAGTCATATCTGCGGAGTGAGGGGGGCCAAAGTTCATATAGAGGAAAAATGACACCAACTTTGAAAGAAATACATTTAGCCTTAATACCTGCTATCCCCCTACTCCTTTAGCTGAAACTATTTACAGCAGATGTCTCTTTTGCATTTTTGATGAATTGAATTTTTCCCCTATTCTCCGGTCAAAACACAAAGCAAACAATTAAATAATCTAAGGTTCCACCTCACATGTGTCTTTTGCCATTGGATTCCGGCTTAAAAAGCCACCACTGGCAACTCGGAATCCGCCTCTCATTGTTTTCAGTGGGAGGCCGAGCTACCGTTCATGTGGCCATTGTTATGTTCATTAATGGTGCAATTGTGGCTATAAACTGAACGGCAGTGTAGTCTCACAACGAAAACAATGGGAGACAGCCACCGCTGCCTTTTTAGCGCGGAATCCACGCCAGAATTTGGATGACAAAAAATGCTGGATGAACGGGTTTCTAACAGACTTTTTGTATGATGTTTAAAAGAAAATAGAATATTTGGATGCTCTGAAAAAACAAGGCTGCAATGTCTGTACACTACAGTGCTCAGTGGCTTTAATTAATGCTCCAAGATCTCCAGGCATAAAACATTCCAGGCAGACAATTTTCAGAATGTTTACAACTCAGCGGTGATGTCATGGGATTATTTGTTACTAATCACCCAAACTCAGTAAGAAATCTTTCTTTGGGGACCTGAAGGTATTTACAAGAATTGGAATGATTTGTGTTTTATGAAAAGTCCTGCAGCAGACAAGAACCATAGAAATCCTTGTGAGAATGAATGGAGCAAAATGCAAACCTCATGTATGAAAAAACATAGCTTTACTATTTTCATGAAGTTCAGGGATCAAAAACAAGTATAATAAACAAAATAAAGAACATAAAACCAGCTAACACAGGCAAAACTTTGTATCAGTGGAGACCTGCATGTATAGGGCAGTGCTGCTAGAATTAGGCTAGGGCTACACGACAACATATTGTTGCGCGACAAAAAGGGTACATCTACTGTACATTGCGCATATGTTGCGTGACATTTTTTGTCATAATAATCAATGATAAAAACCCCAATAAACCACCACATTATATAAATAGTAAAAGACAAATTTTATTTCATAATGTTAAAAATACATAAATAACAGACCAATACATCTAAGATGGATCCTCATAAAAAAGGTGGACAATGATCACTCTCCACAGAGGTCTGTGCCCACTAACCCTATTCACAATGCAGTAATCAATGTAATATGACTACAACATATGTCCGACCAGTGAATATATAAATAGGAGTAGTGAATACAATCTATCCACAATCTATCCACATAAGGAAAGAACAAGTATTCCAGTATTCAAAGGTCGGGTACAAAAATCAAGAGGGTAAAGATACAGACCGGTGTGGAGGTAGTGCTTCCTCAACCCCAACGTACGTTTCACTTCCCGCTTCTTCCGTTCACGCCCCCCGGAATAATTTCTATTATAGTGCCGGCCATGTGCGGTCCGCAAGGTGCGGAACGCACATGGCTGGTGTCCGTGTTTTGCGGATCCGCAAAACAGTTCAGGACATGTGAATGGACCCTTACTCACATAAAACAAGTAATATATATAATGTAGCTTACAGTGAATTACTGTAAATACTTATAGCTCTAAAGACTCCAGCAGGCTCAGGATCAGTGATCTGGGCAGCTGGGCTTAGGGTTGGAAGTTGGCACCCCGTCTGCAGTTCAGGAAGGAGACCAGGGCTCGGCTCACCCTAGGGTTGCAGTGCCTTCGTGTGACATCACGGTGCGCAGCATACGCAAAAGGCAGGGGAGGTCGGGAGGAGGAGCAAGCAAGTCCTTCAAGGGATTCTGTCAGCCCCATTTTTGATACTGAGATTTTGGTATCATCATATTAGTCTCCATTATCTCAATAAAAATATACTAGTTTTACCCCCACCTGTCATTTCATTTTTGTTAAAAATAGGTTTTATGTATATGGTAATTACCTTCTTAACGTGCCCAAGAGGCTGTCCCTCCAGCTGTTTGTTCCCAGCTTCTCCCCTGATCTGAGCCCAGCGTCGCCCCGCTGTTAATTTATTCACTCCTCGCCGGCCTTTTTTTTTCTCAGTGCGCCGTAATCTGACGCATGAGCCGATGTTACACATGTCTAGGCTCGATGAGGCTACTGCCAGGACACCTTGCGGGCTCGGACGTGTGTAACGGCGCATGAGAAAAACGACAATGTCGTTGAATTTGTGGGCAGTGGCCAGCGGAGCTCAAGAGGCAGCTGCCTTGGGCTCCCCAGAAACAACTGGCCCTGGGGCAGCTTCCCCTTTTGCCCCGCGTTAAAGACAGCCCTGGTAGCTATTGAAGGAACTTGCTAGACAAGTGAAGACTTAGGGTCCTTTCACACTTGCGTTCTGAGGATCCGGCAGGCAGTTCCGTCCCGCCGGATCCGTCAGAACGCAAGTCGCCTAAAAGCATTAGAAGACTGATCAGGATCCTGATCAGTCTTCGAAATGCTTTCAGGTTACTATGGCAGCCAGGACGCTATTAAAGTCCTGGTTGCCATAGTAGTAGTGGGGAGCGGTATACTTACAGTCCGTGCGGCTCCCGGGGCCCTCCAGAATGATGTCAGAGCGCCCCATGCGCATGGATCACGTGATCCATGCGTGTAGGGCGCCCTGACATCACTCTGGAGCGCCCCGGGAGCCGCACGGATGGTAAGTATACTGTTCCCCCGCTCCCCACTACATTTTACCATGAAAACCAGGACTTTAGCGTCCTGGCTGCCATGGTAACCATTGAGAAAAAGCTAAATGTCGGATCCGGCGATGCGCCGAAACGACGTTTAGCTTAAGGCCGGATACGGATTAATGCCTTTCAATGGGCATTAATTCCAGATCCGGCCTTGCGGCAAGTGTTCCGGATTTTTGGATGGAACAAAAAGCGCAGCATGCTGCGGTATTTGCTGCGTCCAAAAAACGTTCCGGTCCTGAACTGAAGACATCCTGATGCATCTGAACGGATTTCTCTCCATTCAGAATGCATGGGGATGATCCTGATCAGGATTTTTCCGGCATAGAGCGCCGAGGACGGAACTCTATGCTGGAAAACAAAAACGCCAGTGTGAAAGGACCCTAAGTCGGAGCCCACATGGCAATGTTTCATTTCCATTGAAGTTGGATCAGCCTGAAATTTGATTTTCCACTTTGATTTTGAGTATCATTCCAAATCAAGACCTCCATGGTATATTAATTTTGATTTACATTCATCATTTTTATGTTTTATTGTTCTCAACGCATTCCACTATGTAACAAAGAATAAAGATTTGCAAATGGAATATTTCATTCATTGAGATCTAGGATGTGGTATTTTAGTGTTCCTTTTTTTTTTTTTTTTTGAACAGTGTATATAAAGTGTTTTACACACAACGTGCATTGTGATTGACCAATGTCCCTACTGACATAATTACTTCTGATTTTTGCTTCCTCTTCCTATGAAAACAACTTCACTAAAGCCCCTTATGCACATGTCCAGCTATCCGGCTCAGTTCCCCTCCGGCGTGAAGCAGAAAATGCCTGAGGAGAACTGAGCTGGAACTGATCCCATAGTTTTCCATGGGATCGTTCACATGCATCAGTTGTGATGCTGGATGTCAAATAGCATCAGACAGAAAAATGCTGCATGCTCAGTTTTTCTGTACAGCCCTATCGGTGCAGAGACGCCATTACATACCATTATTCTATTTATAATAAATATATGAGATCCTAGTCCTTTTCAGAGTAAAAGTACAAAAGTCATAGACCTATGCCATATGCCAGCAATATTTTTTACATGACTGTTCTGCACATGTCCTCCTGGCATCTATTATAAAAGGGAATCACCTGGCTACCTAGTTGTGGCCGACAAATGGGTCTACTGTGCCACACAGAATAACTACAAGTTATTAATAATTAATATGGTTGGGAACAGTTTTAGACAATGTGTGATCCTGGGAAAAATAAAAGTGCAAACCCAAATGATGAAATGTTACACCAACAACACAGTCACATTCAGTCAGTTCAGAAGGTGTTGTACAGAGAGCTGCAGTGTTTCCAGGGGGCATTGCTACAATCTTAAAAGTTAAAGGGTTCTCCAGGAATTAAAGAAAATGGAAATACTTATGTATTGCAGTTATCATAAATATATTCCCAAATACCCTTCATTAGTTATTGTGGTTTGTTTTGTCTAGAGAGAAATCATTAGGAGAAATCAAATGGCTGTCGTCCTATTAGTACTCACAAAACCTGTCCTAATCACACAGCAGCACAAGTTACTTCACAACACTGAGGTAAAGAGCTACCTCATTCTCTTCTCTACTTGTCAGGGATTATGATCCTAAATACAGTTTTAGGCCCCATTCACACGTCCGTGGTGTGTTGCGGATCCGCAACACACCATGCCGGCACTCCCCATAGAGATGCCTATTCTTTTCTGCAGGCTGCGGACAAGAATAGGACATGCTCTATCTTTTGCGGAGCCACATAGTGTGCTCTCCGCATCACGTCCGGCCACATTTACAATGAATGGGTCCGCATTTATTCCGCAGAATTGCCACTCTAGTCCCCCAATCTGCTTCCCCCAGGCCTCAACAAAATTCTATTCGCCTGAGGGTTACTATTGGAGCCTGTAAGAGCCTACCTATTGTATCTATCCTATTTACCTGTGGATTACTATTGGAGCTCGATATAGCCTACCTATGTACCCTATATATCTGAGGATTACAATTGGAGTCAGAGAAACCTTACTTTTTCACCTGAGGATTACTATTGGGGCCTGTAAAAGTCTAACTATCTTGATGTGGATTACGCTTGAACTTGTGCGATGATCTACGGTTGGTTGCCTTGGTGATTTCCAGAGAGGATTTTTCTGTGATATTCCATGTGGATTACAAATAGAGCCCCTCTACATTTAATTGTAAATCATTTGGGATTCACATAAAAAATTAATTATCTCCACTGGATTTATGATGAAGTCAAGGTGAATTTATCATTTGCGAGCATATAATATGGTATATATATATATATATATATATATATACATATATAAAAAGAAAGGGTCCACGACACCTCCAGTGACTAGTGTCTTTTATTTACACCAACGCGTGTAAATTTTGGTCCGCACAATGGAACCTTTTTCAAGCAGTGCTACAAAACAATGCAATAGTGCTAGTATATAAAGGTCCCCTAATTTGGGTCTCATCAATTACATAATCAAGTGTAATAATATAATAAAGCCAAATAAATGTGATATACATTAATAAAACATGTACAAAAAATCTAGTGCATCAATATAACATCCATGTGTATTACATATAATGGAAACTGTGCTCAATTCAAAGTGCATTTCGTGCATATTTCATGATATGTGATAATCATTTAATTAGCTAAACGTGCTGAATACATAATTCATTAAAATTACCTAAATGATGGAGGAAAGTCGGAGGAACCACAGAGCCCAGCATGAGAGTGTAGCATGTGCATCGGCATCTATGAGAGCACACTGCGCCTGCCCAGAGTGGCCTAAGGCAATGGGAGTATACACTAGTCCGATCACATGATCCTGTGTTGCTTGGCTACCGCAGAAGCTGGAAGCTCGACCAGTCTCTGCTATCAATATATGCCCATCAGTGAAAGTATTTGTATTGACAGTGGGGATAATAAGAAAATTGCTCACCCTCAAAGCTACATAGCGCTGTTATGAGTATGATCGCAGTATGGTTCAACGGTAGTATAATTCATCGGGAGTCACAGCAATATCGAGCGGTCATGTGCTTAAACAGTCACATAAACGCATCGCTGGAAAGCCGACACAACATCTTGCTCTAATACCATTGTGTCCATAGAACGATTTATAAGGCAAAGAGCAAAAAGAGGGGGTGAATGTGAAGATATTTATAGCTTGACTATAAAGCACATACTCAAATGCATTTAAGTTGATTATATACAGTTGCGTTCAAAATTATTCAACCCCCACTAAAATTGATTGTTTTGGCGAGTTTGACATTGATTTTGATCATTTCAGTCATCCTGTTTACAATTAAATCAAAGAGGCACTTGTAAGTCAGACAAATATAAAATAACATTTATAATGAAATAACCACAAATGTATTTTCTGTGATCACATCATTATCAGTTTTATTCAACCCTCAAGTAACACTCAATCTTAGTACTTAGTACAACATCCTTTTCCAGTTATAACAGCTTTCAAACGTGAAGCATAGCTTGACACAAGTGTCTTGCAGCGATCTACGGGTATCTTCGCCCATTCTTCATGGGCAAAAGCCTCCAGTTCAGTCACATTCTTAAGCTTGCCCACTGCAACTGCTTTCTTTAAGTCCCACCAGAGGTTCTCAATCGGATTTAAGTCTGGTGACTGCAATGGCCACTTCAAAATGTTCCAGCCTTTAATCTGCAACCATGCTCTAGTGGACTTGGAGGTATGCTTGGGATCATTGTCCTGTTGAAAGGTCCAACGTCTCCCAAGCCTCAGGTTTGTGACGGACTGCATCACATTTTCATCCAATATCTTCTGGTACTGAAGAGAATTCATGGTACCTTGCACACGCTGAAGCTTCCCTCTACTTGTAGAAGCAAAACAGCCCCAAAGCATGATTGACCCCACGCCATGCTTCACAGTAGGCAAGGTGTTCTTTTCTTCATAGGCCTTGTTCTTCCTCCTCCAAACATAGCATTGATCCATGGGCCTAAACAGTTCTAATTTTGTTTCATCAGTCCACAGAACACTATCCCAAAACTTTTGTGGTTTGTCCACATGACTTTTGGCATACTGCAGTCAACTCTTCATATTCTTTGGAGACAGCAAGGGGGTGCGCCTGGGAGTTCTGGCATGGAGGCCTTCATTGTGCAGTGTGCGCCTTATTGTCTGAGCTGAAACTTCAGTACCCGCATCTGACAGATCTTTTTTCAGTTCCTCAGCAGTCACACGGGGACTTTTTCCACTTTGCGCTTCAGGTAGCGCACAGCAGTCGAAGTCAGCATCTTCTTTCTGCTACGACCAGGTAGCGTTTCAACAGTGCCTTTTGCATTGAATTTGTGAATGATGCTTCCTATGGTGTCTCTTGGTATGTTTAACATCTTTGCAATCTTGTTATAGCCATTGCCCCTCCTGTGAAGAGAAATCACCTCTTCTCTTGTCTTCCTGGACCATTCTCTTGACTTCACCATGTTTGTAAACACACCAGTAAATGTCTAGAAGAAGCTGAGCATCACAGTCATTTTAAATCTGCCTAATTAGTGCTTATTATGCTTGATTGCTGCTCCTTGACATCCACAGGTGTTTTCAATACCTGATCGAAAACACGAATGAACCTCTGTTCTTAAGAGTGGTGGTCTTTAAGGGGTTGAATAATTGTGTCAATGAAGAAATCACAAAAAAAAATTAAAACTGTATTACAAAAACAATTAATGTCATTTTAGTTGCATTTGGTTCTTTAAAAAGTCCTTGTAAGTTTTCATTGTGAACACAATTACAAATGTACACTAAATTCCCTAAAACCCTTGTTGAATAATTTTGAACACAACTGTAAAAACGCTTAATGTAAACGAACCTCTAGCGTCTGGAAAAAAACTGGTAGTGCTGCAAAAAGACATGGGGGCCGGATACAGAAATGTAATTAATTTAACACTCCAACCCAAGTAGAAAGAAAAAGTATTTCATGAAATGAAATGAGAAAAACAAATGAAAAATAAAAAATTAACAATAAATAATAATAGACATTATCTTTTTATTTCCTGTGGTGTGAAGCCCTGGTGGAAGTACCACATATGGATAAGAATCGCACACTCAGGTAATATTTTCAATCGCGTGGACACTGGATGTACAGAGGCCACAGATAGGGTACCAATATGTTGTGCTAAAGTGTTCGGTCGCATCCACGGGATCCACCATGCCGCTCGTGCACTTAGGAAACCAATGGAGAGCTGTCGTGCCCACTGACTCCCACCGCGTCTACAGCAGGAAAATCAGTGAGCACTAGGCATCCATTCGCAACCATACCAGCTTGTATACGGGACCCTTTCTTTAAACACATAAAGAGAAAAAAATAAAAATAAAGAACAAGCAAAATAAAAAGCAAGAATAAACAAAGAATATTTCATGCCCAGGTTGGAGTGTTTATTAAGGTATATATATATATATATATATATATATTTACACTACTCACAAACAATTAAACAATTAGATACAATAGATATTTGGTTTGTGGGTGAAATTTCAGGATGAATCTACAATGCACTCTAACCTTTACAGGTGAACTTTCTGTGACCTTTTCTAAAATTTTGAATGCACATCTCCAACTGCTCAATGTTTCAGTACTTTTTGCCAACTCGCTGTTCTCTAACAAGGAGATTGACAGCAAAGTTCACAACAGGTGTTTGATCCATGAATCACCCAATACATTTCCTGGTTCAATTAGAATTGGTATGTAAACAGTCCTCCTCATCATGCTGTTCACATTTTGACATCATGAAACCAAGACAACACTTAACAATTGATCAACAGTACCTCACCATTGAGAGGCTTCAAGCAGGATGTTCTCAGACGGAGGTGGCCACTGAGCTTATAGTGTCACAAAGTGTCATCAGCAGGTTGCAACAGAGATACAGCGAGACTGGAAGAGTCACAGAAACGCATCAGGAAGTGGACATCTTTTGGCCACATCCCACACTGATAACTGCTTCATTGTGAACAATGCCCTGTGGAACTGGATGATGAATGCCACACAACTCCAGGTATACTTAAGGGAGGTGTGAGGCACCCATGTGTCATGTCAGACCATTCGAAACCATTTACATCAGCGTGATTTGCGTGCTAGATGACCTGCAAGGGTACCTGACCACAGGCATCATCATCTTGCATTGGCCAGGGAGCATCTGCGCTGGACAAGGGACCAGTGGGCCTTGGTGCTGTTCACTAATGAAAGTCAATTCACGCTGAGAAGAAATGATGGCCGCTAACAATGTTGGAGATGTCAAGGAGAGTGTTATGCATCTGCCACTGTTGTCACCAGAAGAGCCTTTGGCGGTGGTGGTGTTATACTTTCTCCAAAGCTGAATCCCATTGAAAATCTATGGGATCCGCAGTCGCAGTGTAAATGCTCGTAACCCTGTACCCCAGAACCTCAATGACCTGAGGGCTGACCTTCAAGAAGAGTGGGATGCCATGCCTCAGCAGACAATAAGTCGAGTTGTGAACAGCAAGAGACATCATTGTCAAGCTGTAATTGATGCTCACATGACAAGTTATTGAGACATTGCCATTTTGTGGGGGCATACCCACCACTGTTGTTGGCTTTTGTTTTAATAAATTGTTTGAGATGAAGAAATCACCAACATGCTTCTACTTAAAAACACTACTTTCATGATATAATATCACTGTAGCGGGAACTTTGCATTTTCCATAAATTTCTCCCAAAAGCCAAATGTCCCTACCATTTTGTGAGTAGTATATATATATATATATATATATATATATACACACACACACGTGAAACCTGAAAAAGTAAAATATCATGCAAAAGTTCATTTATTTCATTAATGCAACTTAAAATTTGAATTTTGTGGAGAGGTTCAATATTCTAGGCTCAAAGAGTCACACTCTAGTCAGCTAATAAATCCATACTCCCATGAGCAAAGGGTACCTGAGATTGTGACTTTGGAGTTTTCATGAACTGTAAGCCATAATCATTCAAATTATAACAAATAAAGGCTTGAAATATCTCGCTTTGCATGTAATGAGTCTATCTCATATTAGTTTAACCTTTTAAGTTGCATTACTGAAATACGGATGTAGCAGAGTAAATGACCTTTACACGATATTCTAATTTTTTGAGTTTCAGCTATATATATATATATATATATATATATATATATAGTACAGACCAAAAGTTTGGACACACTTCTCATTCACAGAGTTTTCTTTATTTTCATGACTATGGAAATTGTAGATTCACACTGAAGGCATCAAAACTATGAATTTACACATGTGGAATTATATACATAACAAAAAAGTCTGAAACAACTAATAATATGTCATATTCTAGGTTCTTCAATGTAGCCACCTTTTGCTTTGATTACTGCTTTGCACACTCTTGGCATTCTCTTGATGAGCTTCAAGAGGTAGTTACCTAAAATGGTTTTCACTTCACAGGTATGCCCTGTCAGGTTTAATAAGTGGGATTTCTTGCCTTATAAATGGGGTTGGGACCATCAGTTGTGTTGTGGAGAAGTCAGGTGGATACACAGCTGATAGTCCTACTGAATAGACTGTTAGAATTTGTATTATGGCAAGAAAAAAGCAGCTAAGTAAAGAAAAACGAGTGGCCATAATTACTTTAAGAAATGAAGGTCAGTCAGTCCGAAAAATTGGGAAAACTTTGAAAGTGTCCCCAAGTCCAGTCACAAAAACAATCAAGCGCTACAAAAGAAACTGGCTCACATGCGGACCGCCCCAGGAAAGGAAGACCAAGAGTCACCTCTGCTGTGGAGGATAATTTCATCCGAGTCACCAGCCTCAGAAATCGCAGGTTAACAAGAGGCTCAGATTAGAGACCAGGTCAATGCCACACAGAGTTCTAGCAGCAGACACATCTCTAGAACAACTGTTAAGAGGAGACTGTGTAAATCAGGCCTTCATGGTAGAATACCTGCTAGGAAACCACTGCTAAGGACAGGCAACAAGCAGAAGAGACTTGTTTGGGCTAAAGAACACAAGGAATGGACATTAGACCAGTGGAAATCTGTGCTTTGGTCTGATGAGTCCAAATTTGAGATCTTTGGTTCCAACCACCGTGTCTTTGTGCGACGCAGAAAAGGTGAACGGATGGACTCTACATGCCTGGTTCTCACCTTGAAGCATGGAGGAGGTGTGATGGTGTGGGGGTGCTTTGCTGGTGACACTGTTGGGGTTTTATTCAAAATCGAAGGCATACTGAACTAGCATGGCTACCACAGCATCTTGCAGCGGCATGCTATTCCATCCGGTTTGCGTTTAGTTGGACCATAATTTAGTTTTCAACAGGACAATGATCCTAAACACACCTCCAGGCTGTGTAAGGGCTATTTGACCATGAAGGAGAGTGATGGGGTGCTGCGCCAGATGACCTGGCCTCCACAGTCACCAGACCTGAACCCAATCGAGATGGTTTGGGGTGAGCTGGACAGCAGAGTAAAGGCAAAAGGGCCAACAAGTGCTAAGCATCTTTGGGAACTCCTTCAATACTGTTGGAAGACCATTTCAGGTGACTACCTCTTGAAGCTCGCCAAGAGTGTGCAAAGCAGTAATCAAAGCAAAAGGTTGCTACTTTGAAGAACCTAGAATATGACATATTTTCAGTTGTTTCACACTTTTTTGTTATGTTTATAATTCCACATGTGTTAATTCATAGTTTTGATGCCTTCAGTGTGAATCTACAATTTTCAGTCATGAAAACAAAGAAAACTCTTTGAATGAGAAGGTGTGTCCAAACTTTTGGTCTGTACTGTATATATGTATATATATATATATATATATATATATATATATATATATATATATACACACAAACAGACACATATACACATAGTATATGCATAGGAGTAAGGATATATATTTATACCTTATCTACAGTTAGGCCTCTTGCACACGAATGTGTGCACCCTGTGCCCGTGCTGCGGGCCGCAAATTGCGGCCCGTAATGCTCGGGCACCGGCCGTGGGGCAGCCGCAGCGGATCGAGGACCCATTCACTTGAATGGGTCCGCGATCTGCCCGTTCCGTAAAAAGAGAGAGAGAGAGAGAGAATTTATTAACCCAATATTGTCTGGATTACAGGGGTTGTCTCAATGTAGAGAACATTACTACAAGCCACTTACTAATGTATTGTGATTATCCATATTGCCTCTTTTGCTGACTCGATTCATTCACATTATACACTGCTTGTTTCCATGGTTACAACCACCCTGCAATCCATCAGCGGTGGTTATGTAAAACATTCCTAAGCATGAGTTCACCTGCTCCAAGCACAACTATACTGAGGCATTACTATATATAAATAAGAAATCATGCAAATAAAACAGAAACTAATAATAAGAAGGTACCCTGTATGGACATTTACAAGAGCAGTTAACTGCATGCAATCCATAGTCTAAGAATATCAATTAAAATATGAAACCCAGGGGAGCTGAAAGTGAAAATTCAGTCTCAATTTTTCACTACAGATAATAAAGAATTTAAATCATTTTCTTCTTCTTTACCTAAACGTACTCTGGTTTTCTATAAAGTATGGAATAAGATCTCAGGCATGGAATTATCGTATCTCATCTCAGAGCTCCCACTTTAGGTGACATAGTAAGGGAGTTTTATCAAAACTGGTTAAATTAGAACTGGCTTAGTTGCCCATAGTAACCAATCAGATTCCACCTTTTATTTTTCAGAGCTCCTTCGGAAAATGAAAGATGGAATCTGATTGGTTGCTATGGGCAACTAAGTCAGTTTTCCTTTGCACCAGTTTTGATAAATTTCCCTCAGTATGTCACAGTTTATTTTCAGAAATGATAAATGAATGAACCCAGCTAAAATATGTGGAGTTCTATAAATGTGGACACAAAAAGGGGAATTTATCATTTGTGATGGTTTTGATGACAGTTTTAAGTCTTTCTTTGCTTTGCAAAGTTGAACCAAATTTATGAAATGGAGCACAGTGATAATATATTTGGTGTACAGTAAGTGATATGTGTAGAGTTGAGTGAACACCTGGAAGTTAGGGTTCACCGGGTTCGGCCGAACTTCGTCGCAAAGTTCGAGTTCGGGACCAGAACTTGACCTAAACTTGACCCCGAACCCCATTAATGTCAATAGGGACCCGAACTTTGGGGCACTAAAATGGTTCTAAAAGAGTCATGAAAAGGGCTAGAGGGCTGCAAGAGGCAGCAAAATGCGGGTAAGAGCATGACAAGTGCCCTGCAAACAAATGTGGATAGGGAAATGACTTAAAATAAAATAAATAAAAATTAAAAAGAATAATCTTGAACTAGGAGGAAGATCTCCATATGGAGTAGGAGGTTGAGGAAGCGGTGGACGTGGACATGGCGGTGTAGGTGGAAGCGGCGGTGAAGGAGGAGGAGGTAGCTAACACTTTTTTTTTTATTTAATTTGGGTAGACCATAAAACATTGTGGAATATATAAAATAAAACAAAGAGAAAGTGCGCTGGAGTATAACAATGGCTGTGTGAGGCCGGTATACATGTCTATTCTGCACAAGGAACGGACAAGTCCTGTGGGATCCATGCCTGGTTCATTTTAATGAACATGAGCTTGTCTACATTGGCTGTAGACAGACGGATGCGCTTGTCTGTGTTATCGCCCCCTGACATGCTAACACGTTCAGATAATACTCTGGCAGCAGGGCAGGCAAGCACCTCCAAAGCGTAAAGGGCAAGCTCAGGCCATGTGCCCCATTTGGAGACCCAGAAGTTGAATGGGGCAGACCCATCAGTCAGTACGTGTAGGCGTGTGCACACATACTGTTCCACCATTTTGCTAGAATGCTGCCTCCTGCTAAGACGTTCCATATCAGCTGGTGGTGCTGGTTCTTGTGGCGTGCTGACAAAGATTTTTCACATTTTGCCCATGCTAACCCTGCCTTCTGAGGTGCTGGCGGTGCCCCAGCTGCATTGGTGACTTCTTCCTCCTCCTATGCCTTCACCTTGGGCTTCCACTGAGGCCCCGGTGTCAGGTGGGAATGCCATCAGGTATGCAGGGCAGGGGTACTTTGAAAGAAAAAAGGAGTCATGGAGCGTCCCCGTCATCCGGCATCTATTCGCCCCACTAAAGGATTTGTTTGAAAGTGTATAGAAGCCACACAGGGCCCCCATGCTGCAGATTTATCATGGAGACATCATGGAGATTTTACAGCGTATCACTACAGCACCCAACAATCTAAACGCCGCTGAATTTACAGAATATATTTCCCAGCCAGGTATGCAGTGTAGGGGTACTTTGAAAGAAAAAAGGGGTATAGATCACCCAACAATCTAACAGCATGACTTGGGGCTCAAACTGCTTGGCTGATTTGTAAGGGGGTGAGGTGCTAGATAGATGACCATGGCTTGCAGGTGCCAACTCTGAGCTTCAGCAGTGGACTGGGTGGGAGACAATGTAAAGGTACTGGAGGCACTGTCAGCCACCCAATCTACTAGCGCCTGTACGTTTTCTGGCCTCACCATTCGTAGAGTGAAATTCAGGCCTACTAAATAATGCTGAAGGTTCTGTCGCCTACTCGCACCTGAGGAAGGTGTTTCACTTGGGCGTGTAGCTGGCACAGCAAGACCATGGCCTCTCCCTGCAACAAGAGCTCCACCAACACTAGTAACACCACGGCCAAGGCCATGTCCCTTATTTGACTTTCTCCTCATTATTTGCATTCACCCATCAAACTAACAGATGGTTTATCTCAGGTGACAATTTAACTGCCAATAGTCAACAATTACGGTAAGTTCACTAGCAGTAAGGCAGTGCCGGTGTCATAAATAGAATGCATTTCTTTATGTCACACAACAGTGTATTGGAGCAATTCAATACAATTACTTCACTATCACAAAAAATGTGAATTTTCCAACTAACAATGTAACAGCCGAAGTCAACGGTTTAATTGGACTGTCAGAAATGCAAAGTAGGATCCAAATGTGCTATCTAGCACAAAAACAGTGTTGTTTGATCTGACCATCCAAAACATTAGGGGTAAGGGCCTGCTGCTGAGCTGACCATCTAAAAAATTAGGGGTGACGGTCTTCTGCTGAACTGACCCTTTAAAACATTAGGGGTAAGGGTCTGCTGCTGAACTGACCATCTAAAACATTAGGGGTGAGACCCAATGATGCGTTCCGGCCAGCCAATCACTATAATCCCAGTAACCAACATGGCTACAGCATTACAGTTAGTGGCAGTACCTATCCGCACATTTATTGTCTGGAAGCATACTTGCCCAACACTGGTGTACACCTGTGTCTGTAAAAGTACACCAGAGGGTTGCCTGGCATGGAGATGCAACTTTTTAGCAAGTTTAAAAAAAGTGACACATCATAAATGAGACTTAAAGGTGTTCTAATCTGAAATCCTGACCTATTTTTCAATCTACTTCTAAAAGCAGAAAGGTTCACCAAATGTCACCAAATTCCCTCAGTGTTTTATGGCAAGGGGCAGGAGTCAAAAATTAAAACGTTCCCCCCCATGCCACATTCCCATTCCCTCCAGTCCTACTGTTAAAGGGGTTGTCCTCTTTTTACTACTGATGATGATGACCTATCCTCAAGATAGGTCATTAATATCAGACCGTTGGGGGTCTCCCGGCACCCTCGCCGATCAGCTTTTTTAAGAGAGGGCAGCACTCATATGAGAGCTGCTTTCTCTACTCTGTTAACATGCTCGCCGCTGCAATTGCAGTAGTCAGCAGGTAAACAGAGCAGAGAAGGCAGCGTTCATAAAAAAAAAAGCAGACAACCCCTTTATAGACATACTTGAAAAACATTACATGCGGCATTACAGAACATACAGGGTCATACAGTGCCTCTTACATCCAGTGATGTCTCCTCTGATGTAGATATTCTCTTTCCTCATCTTTCCCTTTCAGACTAGACCGCCATGATGATTTTTTTTAGCCGCTTCTTGTCTCTGCAGAGTTTAACAAACAAACATCTTACTTTCCTACTTTTCCATCATCCTCACCTTCTCAACAGCCCATCATGCCCCCTCTCCCCAATACTATACCGTAGAAACAGTTCCCCTGAAAATACTGGTACCACACAGATAGTGTGCCAGTACAAAAAAATACCCCCTTACCTTTCAGATCAGACCCCATATCAACCCCAGATGAGACCCCCCCCCATATCTCAGACCAGACCCCCTTTAGACCTCTGTCAGGCTCCATATCAGACCTCCATGTCAGACACTGCTCCAATATTAGGCCTCTGATAAGACCCCCATTAGACCTCCTAATAAGACCCTATTAGACCTCCAGACCCCCATCAGACCTCCAAACCCCATATCTGACCCCCATTAGACCTCCAGACACCCAATCAGACCCCATTAGACCTCTAGACCTCAATTGGACCCCGATTAGACTTCCAGCGACCCTACACCCCGCAGGGGTGCTGCATCTTGCCGCCCCTTGCCCCCCCCCCCCTTTTTTGGGGCGCAAGCATATTTTTTTTTTGCATACGCTGACAGTGGCCGGCACTCTTTAGCGTCCGGCCACTGTTAGCGCATCGCCCACCCCACCGCTGATCAGCTTCGGACGGCTGATCAGCGAATTAGATTTTTTTCTCTATCTTTGTCAAACAATTTTGGCTCTCTTTTTTTTTTTTATTAGTTCTTTTTTTTTTTTCCTGTTAGGTTTAGGGAACAGTCCGGGAACACCCGTGCCCCCACACACACTGAATAAAAGTTTACATGCACTAACGCACATACACACACACACTCCCCTATGGCCTGCCGGACATTCTTGGCCGAGGAGGCATACGCCCAGCTTGCCTCCGAGTCCGAGAGCCCCAGCGAGGACGAGGATGACCCCACATTCCTTTTGTCATCCACGTCCTCCTCATCATCTAGCGATGATGATGAGCCCCCAAGGCTGCGCAGACGCCGCCAGGCGAAGCAAGGGGTCCGCCATGCTAGGGACCCTGTGGCCCACCCTAGTACGAGCAGCTCTGGGGCTCGTACTAGTTTTCCGGCCCACCAGATAAGTTCACCTGAGCCACCTACCTGTGAACTTGCCTGGTGTACCCCAGAGAATTTTCAGCCCATGATTTCTGATTTTGTTGATCAGCCAGGAATCCAGATTTCCACAGTGGGCTTTACTGAATACGACTACTTTAGTCTTTTTTTCAGTGACCACTTTGTAAATCTGATGGTGGAGCAAACAAATCTGTACTCCCAACAGTTCATTGCTCAACACCCCGACTCTTTTTTGGCTAGGCCCGGTGGCTGGACTCCAGTCAGTGCAGTCGAAATGAGGAAGTTTTGGGGCCTCGTACTGCACATGGGCCTAGTCAAAAAAAAAAAAAAAAAACATTGTCAGGCATTTCTGGAGTGGGGACGCCCTCTACCAGACCCCACTTTACAGTACGGCCATGACACGCTCACGGTTTGAGACCATGCGGAAATGCCTGCATTATGCAGATTTTTGGTAACCTTGCCTCATAAAAATGTAATATAAAGCAACCAAAAATCATATGTACCCTAAAAATAGTCCCCAAAAAAACTGCCTCCTTATCCCATAGTTTGCAAAATGGGGTCACTTTTATGGAGTTTCTACCCCAGGGGGGCATCAGGGGGGCTTCAAATGGGACATGGTGTAGATAAACCAGTCCAGCAAAATCTGCCTTCCAAAAACCACACGGCGCTCCTTTCCCTCTACGCCCTGCAGTGTGGCCATACAGTAGTTTACGACCACATATGGGGTGTTTCTGCAAACTACAGAATCAGGGCAATAAATATTGGGTTTTGTTTGGCTGTTACCCCTTGCTTAGTTACTGGAAAAATGGAATAAAATGAAAAATTTGCCAAAAAATTGAAATTCTGAAATGTCATCTCCATTTCCCATTTGCTCTTGTGAAACACCTAAAGGGTTAACGATGGTTGTAAAATCAGTTTTGAATACCTTTGGTATTTTTTTTTATAAATAAAAATTATTTTTTCTTACTCCATTTTGCCAGTGTCATGAAGTACAATATGTGATGAAAAAACAGTCTCAGAATGGCCTGAATAAGTAAAAGCATTTTAAAGTTATTCACACAAAGTAACACTGGTCAGATTTGCAAAAAATGGCCTGGTCCTTAAGGTGAAAATGAGCCCGATCCTTAAGGGGCTAAACCCTTTTCGTCTGATCCATGTAAATTTACTTTGATGGTCAGGCATTTAACATTTTTAAACAGCAGGCACCAGGAACTTATGTATAGTATGCGATCAACAATAAAATTGATCACATGCATTTAACCCCCCCCCCCCCCAGATGCCATGGTCAAATGTGACCAGAGCATCTGGGTAGTTAAAGAATGGGAACACATGCTCCCAGCCATGTATCGGTTCCCCTGGTGAGAATTGGGGGAACCAGATGCAATGTGCGACAGCCTCTGTCCTTCTAAATGACAAGCGGCTGTCACACATTAGTTCCTATGGAAAATTCCAGTGGCATGGCTCCATATGGACATAGTGTAATTCTCATAAACTCCAATGCTAATGCATTGGAGTCTATGAGAAGAGCAATCTAATGGATGCTTGTTATAGTTCCCTAGGGAACTATTAAAAAGGGTAAAAAAAAAATGTAAGTATCAAAATATTTTGCCATTTTTTGGTCGTTATTTACCTTCCACAAAAAAATAACTAAATAAAAATAAAAGTAACCGACCAGTTTTACTGCATAGAAAATGGTGTAAAACCCCCCCCCCATAAAACAGTGGCAGAATTAAAAAATATATATATATAATTCCACCCCATTTGTTTCCCACTTCCCACCACATTTTATGCAACTGTAAATGGTGCTATTAGAAATGACATCTTGTCCCACATACACAAGCCCTCGGCTATGTGAATGAAAAAATAAAAGAAAGATATGGCTTTGGGAGTAAAAAATGAAAACGAAAAAATGGAAAAATCACCTGGTCTTGAAAGGGTTAAAGTAATTGTGACTTGTTTAAAGCGATGATGTATGCATATTGGAATTTATTTCTGAGTTGTACATGTCTAGCACAGTAGGCACAAATACATAGACAGTAAGCCCAGACTGGAACCCATCCCGCTTTCCCTGCCTACTTGCAGTACAAGACCTAGACAATGCAGTACCAAATCAGAAGACAGACGATAGAATAGCCAAGCCAAAGTCAGAACCAGATGGGACACAGTACCAAATCGCAAGTGGTCAAAGGCAAGCCATGTTCAAATATATAAGCAATCCAAACGCATGCAGAACAGAACTTGAAGCATAGCTAGAAAGTGAGAAGCAATAACTGGCAAGGGTGTATTGCCAGCAGGGGATTTAAATACAGTAGTGAGTCCCTGAATCAGAACCTGATAGGTCCCATGACTCGGAGCCCTATTGGACCAAAACGCAAGTTGCCAAACAATAGGATAGCTGAGCTGTCACTCAGACGCATCAGGACAGGCACACCTAAAGATAATCACCTAATCTCCCGCTGCAGGGAGAAACATAGCATTGCTCTCTGTTGCCATGGACATAACCATGTCACAGGGGATGTGGCTAGGAACTGCGTCCCTGATAGGGCACCTCACCTTGCGTGGCCGTGCCGCAGCCACAGGCCGCAGAGCTGTAGCGTGGACATGTAATTTGGGGACATCCTCTCATTAAATTGACTATGAATTAATGCTTCATTCCTATTCGGGTAACTCATCCTTCTTCATGTGGTCCTGTTTCGGCATCCCCAGAGGTCTGACTGGCGTCAAGTGCAGCAGCGCGATGCCATTCCTGTATGGGAGTTACTCCGCTGTTCTCTAACATTGAGCCTAGATTGCACAACAATATTAGGTAAGGTGCATCTACCTCTGTTAATTGCATCCACCTTGAAGGTATCACGCCAGGGAATGCCCCGTATAACTTTTTCTTTTACATCCTAACAGAGGCTCACAGTACTCATATACCCCCAGGACTTATAGTAGTGCTGTAGTGCACAACAAGATGGTCACAAAAATCAAGACTTTAACTCCCTGGTGGATGACAGGAACACAACTGTGAGTCTCATAAAAAAGGAGATAATCCTGCAATTCAATAGATGGCAGATGGCTCCAGAAGGATTATAGTGGGCTCAGCATGCATATTGGTACCTGCATTCCTGAATTTAATGGAGGCTGTTATGGCACTAAAAAGGTTAAAAAGCAGGGTTGATCCAGCATGCATGCTGGGCCTGCACTCCTTGGATTTTATGTGGCTGTCATGGCCCACAACAGGTAGGATTTAGCGTTAGGACCACTCATAGAGGCGGCCTTGGCTTAGCGAGTGGCTTATTACTTTTTGATCAAAATGTACACTGACGCCTCTGTTAAACCCTAGCATAGAGGCAGGGCAGAGTGCTGGTTGCAGAGTGCTGTTGCATCTCTGTGTTTGTATGTATATTTTGCCATAGCAATGTGCACCTGCATACAGGGACATGCTGACTGACCCCCTTTCCTTTTTTCTGTGTAGTATACACTGGAGGTGTGGTGTCCTCCATTCAGTCTTGCACACCTGACTAGTTTGTCTGCACTAGAGGCTGGTTTTGATCAGAGTAAATATAAAACTTAATTTGCACTCATAGTACCTACTAAGCCATTTGGCTCCAGGAGGAATACATAGTGGGCTCAGCATGCATGTTGGTACCTGCATCCCTGGATTTAATGG
This sequence comes from Bufotes viridis, assembly GCA_033119425.1. Lineage (NCBI taxonomy): Eukaryota > Metazoa > Chordata > Amphibia > Anura > Bufonidae > Bufotes > Bufotes viridis. The sequence goes on along the minus strand of CM065593.1, from coordinate 114,811,095 downwards.
AGGCTGTTATGGCACTAAAAATGTTAAAAAGCAGGGCTGATCCAGCATGCATGCTGGGCCTGCACTCCTTGGATTTTATGTGGCTGTCATGACCCACAACAGGTAGGATTTAGCATTAGGACCACTCATAGAGGTAGCCTTGGCGCGGCGAGTGGCTTATTACTTTTTGATCAAAATGTACACTGACACCTTTGTTAACTTCTAGCATAGAGGCAGGAGAGAGTGCTGGTTGCAGAGTGCTGTTGCATTTCTGTGTTTGAATAGATGGCAGAAGTATGGCATGAATGACAGTAAACAAAAATAAAGCAATCCTGAGCTGACCATATCTGAATTCAAACCAGCAATATCCAGAACTAGGCTTGAGTGAATCGATCTTTGGATAATAAATGTGAAGTTGATGTGTTCAAATAATTCAATGTTAATGCTATTTCTATACAGCATTAATATATATTGGCTCCATATAGCCAAACTTCGTTTTGCCGAACACTAATAATAGTGTTGCAGATACATTAAATGCTTTTTTTTAGTGCCCTAGTGCACTAAATCTGAAATCTTAATTGAAATGTATACAAAAATCAAATGTATGTCATAGTACTATCTATACACCTCCACATTGTGTTTATTGCATTACTCTTTTGCTTTATGCCAGTGCTGACCAACATGTAAAATGTGATGTCGACTAAGAGTGCTAGTAGGGTTAACCTGATAGTGGAGCACTTCAAAAGTAAATCAGGCTACTTCCTTTTATTAGATTTTATTAAAGAACATGCATTCTGTTCCCCTGATAGCAGAGCAGAGCTCCTTGCTTATGTGTTCAGATTTTCATTATGCTAAAATGACTTCTTTTCGGGAGGGAGAGACAACTGGAATACAGCAGTATAGTTAGAGCTCCCAGCACAGTAATGAGAGAGGACATGATAGCTTAGTGTTTTTCGTCGTTTTTACTGTTTAGTCTTTTGTGAAATACTACCCCAATATAGAGATAATTGTTTTCATTTAAAATCTCGGTGCAGGATATTTATCTTGAGACCAGCTGTGACACTTAAGTATTTCCTGCTTTGATAAACCAGACTAACAAATAATCTAATTAGTGCCTGATGAGGAACAGTCACAAGTCTGATAGCTTTTCTAGAATTATTTAAAAAAAAAGTCTCTGAAATAGTACATTTCTGCCTCTATCTATTAAAATGATAATTTTTTTTACTAGCAATGTCCCCCTGCAGGTCTCAAAATGTGAAGCCTATAGTTTAAATCACCTATCTGATTTCTATTTGTTGTCTTCATAATACATATCACTGCTAAATTATGCAAAATTCCCTACTAACAAGTGTTCTTCAGTAAACAACGCTGTAAGTGCAATCTCCCAGCATGAGCAGTTGCTGCTCCAGTAGTGGGAGCAGAGCCTGCACTTGCGCTGTTACTTGAGGGGACATGTCCAGTTCTGTCAATCAACAGGCAGGTCAGCACATCTTCACCCCTCACAGGTGAAGAACTCTTGCCAATGACACAAATCGATTCTTTAGGATCCATATTTCATTTTTGTGTTTTTTTTTATTTGTTATTTTGTTACTTTTTGTTATTTACTCCTTGCCTTCCCATAACCATAATTTTTTTTATTTTTCATTTCTTTTCTTTTTCTTGCAGGACAAGTTGTACTTTCTAATGGCATCATTTACTGCTAATGTGGTAGGAAGCTGGAAAAAATTCCAAAAGGGATGGAATTGGAAAAGAAATGCCACTCCCTCTAGTTTTATAGCTTTTTATGGCATTCCCTATGCTGTAAAACTGATCTGTGCCCTTCATTCTCTGGGTCAGTACAATAACAGCTATACCACATTTGTATAGTTTTTCTCGTGTTTTAATATTTAAAAAAATGGGCCATATTCTTTAAACCATGCGTAGCGGCATGACGTAATACGCAGACGTGCCGCGGTATCCCACTCCTCCCTCCTCCTGCCTTCATGCGCTGCTGATGGCACGCTGGGATGAGTGCACAAGCAGAGAAGATAGGAGCTCCTGAGCGCATGATGTGGGGAACAAGCAGGCTCTCACCGCCTTTGAATGCTGGACGCCCGCTCGTTGCTGCATGGAAGCCCATCCAGAGTCCCCAGCTTGTTCGGGATGAACTGAGGTTCAGATGACTTGGAGATCGGAGGACGCCTACAAAAGGTAGCAGAGTGGAAGTCTAGGAGGTCCTTGCTGACGCGGTCGAGGAGTACAGATTGCTGCACGTACTTTGGGCGGGAGCCGCCCGCTGTGTTGGCTGCTGGACGGGGGGAGTTTGGCTGCCATGAGTTGAAGATGTTTTTTTGGGGGCATATACTTGCATAATACTTCGTCCCACCCCCCCAAAGTCCCGTTTAGCCGCATGTACATTTGCCTTACCCTAATCTATCATCTGGGGCTGCCTAGCGCGGGCTTGTGCATGAGACTTGGCCTTGTGGATCCTGCTGTGTTTATGAGCTGGAAGTATGCGCGTATCTGGAACTGAAGTTGCGATATATTACTGAACGGCTCTGGGTGAAGAGAACCTTGGCTGCGTTATTTTCCTTTACCAATGATGAGCTGCTGGGGGAGCTTCTCTCTTTTCTTCCTTTGTTTTGTGGCTGTATTGGAGGCTCCCTCCTTTATAATCTACTGATTCGTACCTGTTATTTGTGTGATAAACTTTAACAGTGTGTATTACGGACTTGAACGGTAAGAACATCAGATGGTAGGGCTCAGCGCCTTCTCCTTGGACTCCTTGAGTCTTTATGCCTGAGCCTTCCAGAAGTCTATGGACTCAGCCCCTGGGAGGGTTTTGCTCGGACTTAAGTGCAGTATTAATCAGGCGGTGTACACGCCTGATAGGAGATTACCTATTTTTTCAGCATGTCTATTATAGGCCTAGTAGCCTGGCTTCGACTAGAGGAGACTATCTGGTCTGTTGAATGCTATTCCTTTGTAGTGAATCAGCCATTTAATCTACTTTATCATCCATTAATACGAACTGTACGGACTTGGATTTGCTAAAAATGTATAATTTGTTAAAAATTTGATTTGGCACTGAGACTGTTACGAACAAGTAGTATTACAGTCAGCTTATTAACAGGCAGTCTTTGTTCTGTATGGATATAGTTTTGATAGTGGAGGGTGTATAAAGGGTTAAAAATCATTGGCGGCGATCTGAAGCTTAATATAAATGGGTCCTAAGAATCAAAACCAGAAGTCCGTGGGACCTGCCTCCCTGAAAGGGTCAGGCACTAGTAGCCCAATAAACAAAATGGAGAAACATCTTAGATCCCAAAATATAAAAACTAAAACGACGCTGAAGCCACAAAGTCAATCTGAAAAGGAAAGGGACGTATTGCTGACGGAGGAATTAGCTGATTCTAGCGTGCCAGAGAATCTGGCGGATCAAATAGGCAAAAAGTTGTCAGATATTCTTGGAGAGGTTCAAGCATTGAATAAATCTCTTGGGGAGCTCTTATCTAAAATTGCTGCGGTTCAGGAGGATCTCGTTAATTAGAGATGACTAAAATACGAGATAAGGTTAAACACCTTCAGGAATCATCTTCCTCAACAATCCAGCTACTTGACAAGACAAAGAACCGAGTGAAAATATTAGAGGGGGAAAAAAACATTACTTAAAAATAAGCTCACAGAACTGGAGGATAGAGATAGGAGAGCCAATTTACGGTTTATAGGCTTCCCAGAAGGTAGCGAGTGAGTTCACCTCGGGCGTCTCGGGACCAGGTTTTTTTTTTTTTTTTTTTGCTGCTTTTCTAGACCATGACGGGTAATGCGCATAGGATATATGTATGGAATGTACTAGGGATGGGGGAGAAAATTAAAAGGACAATGGTTTTTGATCTAATTGATAAACATCTTCACGCCATAGTATGTCTAATGGAGACTCATGCATCTACAGAGACAAAGGCCCTATTAAGGAAGAGATGGGCCCAGAGAGAGTTTCACTCATATGGTTCTTCCTATTCTAGGGGAATCAGTGTATATGTTCACGCCAAAGTTATGTTTGAGTTAATTGAAGCAAAGATCGATAAGGACGGGCGATATATTTTTCTATACAGCCGTAGAGTAGCTTATTGTGTATTCTTGCTTTGGTTTATATCCCCACACCTTTTTCGATGGCAGTGTTACTGTGTTTGTTGGATTTCATAAACAAGAGATCAAAATGTCCGATATTAATAACGGGGGATTTTAATAATATGTTGGATCTGGAAAGGGACAGAATCTCCTCCGGTAGGGGCACTTAGCAAATTCTGTGAAGAATTTAATTTTATAGACGTATGGCGGCAGTTATATTGGGAAAAACAGGCATACTCATGCTATAGTTGGGCATGCAGGGTAATGTCGAGGATAGACCTGACACTCGTGTCATCGGATTTTATGTGTAATATTATAAAAATGAAATACGAGTATCATACTGTCTCCGACCACTCGCCAATGCTACTGACGGTTAGGAGCTCAATGACAGTCCCTATTAGAGGTTATTTCAGATTTAACCCATATTGGCTTGAGCTTATGAAAGACTCAGACCAAATTAGTATAGAAATTCAAAAATTTGGGGCATTAACCCCTTAAGGACACGGCCCTATTTCACCTTAAGGACCAGGCCATTTTTTCAAAATCTGACCATTGTCACTTTATGTGGTGATAACTTTAAAACGCTTTTTCTTATCCAGGCCATTCTGAGATTGTTTATTTGTCACATATTGTACTTCATGACACTGGTAAAATGAAGTTGAAAAATTTCATTTTTATTTCTAAAAAAATACCAAATTTACCAAAAATTTAGAAAAATTTGCAATTTTCCAAGTTTCAATGAATCTACTTCTATAATACATAGTAATACTGCCAAAAAAAGTTATTGATTTACATTCCCCATATGTCTACTTCATGTATCGATCATTTTGGGAATGCCATTTTATTTTTTGGAACTTTCAGCGAGGTTTTGAGTACTTCAAGGGCGCACAAATAACGACCGTCTACGTCACGGAGTGGTTATTTTGTGTGTAAATTTTATTATGACAACGCGTTTCGGGACTTCTTGTCCCTTTTTCAAGTCTTGAAGTCTGCCTTAGTTTGAGGAATATAAGCTGAGTGACCAGTATTCCTTGCATACGGGCGGCGCGGCTTCCCACGTGGGAAGCCGCGCCGCCTGTATGCAAAGGAATACTGGTCACTCAGCTTATATTCCTCAAACTAAGGCAGACTTCAAGACTTGAAAAAGGGACAAGAAGTCCCGAAACGCGTTGTCATAATAAAATAATAAAATTTACACACAAAATAACCACTCCGTGACGTAGACGGTCGTTATTTGTGCGCCCTTGAAGTACTCAAAACCTCGCTGAAAGTTCCTTACACACAGTCCCCAGGGAGCACTGGCAACTCCATCCAGGGTACTGAAAGAGTACCGGCAGCACCGACCATCAGGAGCCTAACACTAGGCAAAACATCGCTCTTCTGGTTGTTGTGCCCACCAATGCACAACTAAAAAAGGTGAGCAGTTCTCAACCACTTGATACAGAAACGTATATACAACATATTGCCCTATGAGCGCCTCTCCTCTCTTTTTTCTTCTTGCCAAACCTATTTTATTTTTTGGGGACGTTACAAGGCTTAGAAGTTTAGAAGCAAATCTTGAAATTTTTCAGAAATTTTCAAAAACCCACTTTTTTAGGGACCAGTTCAGGTCTGAAGTCACTTTGTGAGGCTTACATAATAAAACCACCTAAAAATGACCCCATTCTAGAAACTACACCCCTCAAGGTATTCAAAACTGATTTTACAAATGTCATTAACCCTTTAGGTTTTCCACAAGAGTTAATGGCAAATGGAGATAAAATTTCAGAATTTCAATTTTTTGTAAAATTTTCCATTTTAATCCATTTTTTCCAGTAACAAAGCAAGGGTTAATAGCCAAACAAAACTTAATATTTATTCCCCCGATTCTGCAGTTTGCACGGGCGCAGAAGGAAAGGAACGCCATATGGTTTTTGGAAGGCAGATTTTGCTGGACTGGATTTTTGACACCATGTCCCATTTGAAGCCCCCCGATGCACCCCTAGAGTAGAAACTCCATAAAAGTGACTCCATCTAAGAAACTACACCCCTCAAGGTATTCAAAACCAGTTTTACAAACTTTGTTAACCCTTTAGGTGTTCCACAAGAGTTATTGGCAAATGGAGATGAAATTTCCGAATTTCTATTTTTTGTTACCTTGTCTCAAAAAAAGTGTAATATAGAGCAACCAAAAATCATATTTACCCTAAAATAATACCAACAAAACTGACACCTTATCCCGTAGTTTCCAAAATGGGGTCACTTTTTGGAGTTTCTACTGTAGGGGTGCATCAGGGGGGCTTCAAATGGGACATAGTGTCAAAAAACCAGTCCAGCAAAATCTGCCTTCCAAAAACCATATGGCGTTCCCTTCCTTCTGTGCCCTGCCGTTTGGCCATACAGCAGTTTACGACCACATATGGCGTGTTTGTGCAAACAAGAGAATCAGGGCAATAAATATTGAGTTTTGTTTGGCTGTTAACCCTTGGTTTGTTACTGGAAAAATGGATTAAAATGGAAAATTTGCAAAAAAATAGCTGTTTTGGGACTGTTTTTATTTTTTGTTATTTACATAGTTGAACTGACAGGTTAGATTGTGTGCTATTTCTATAGAGCAGGTTGTTACGGACGCGACAATACCAAATATGACTACTTTTTGGGGTTTTTTGTTTCAGTTTTACATAATAAAGCATTTTTGAAAATTTTTTTTTTTTAGTGTCTCCACATTCTGAAAGCCATAGTTTTATTTTATTTTTTTGGGCGACTGTCTTATGTAGGGGCTCATTTTTTGCGGGATAAGATGGCGGTTTGATTGGCACTATCTTGGGGTGCATATGACATTTTGGTTGTTTGCTATTACACTTTTTGTGATGTAAGGTGACAAAAATGGCTTTTGACACCGTATTTTTTTTTTGCTGTGTTCAGCTGAGGGGTTATGTCATGTGTTATTTTTATAGATCAGGTTGTGACGGACGCGGCGATACATAATATGTATACTTTTTATTTATTTATATAAGTTTTACACAATAATATCAATTTTTAAAACAAAAAAAAAATCATGTTTTATTGTCTCCATAGTTTGAGAGCCATATTTTTTATTTTTTTTGGGCGATTGTCCTATGTAGGGGCTCATTTTTTGCGGGATGAGATGGCGGTTCGAATGGTACTATCTTGGGGTGCATATGACTTTTTGATCGCTTACTATTACACTTTTTGTGATGTAAGGTGACAAAAAATAGCTTGTTTGACATCGTTTTTATTTTTTATGTTTACGGCGTTCATCTGAGGGAATAGGTCATGTTATATTTTTATAGAGCAGGTCCTTACGGACGTGGCGATACATAATATGTATGCCTTTTTTTATTTATTTTGGTTTTACACCATGTTTTAGTATCTCCATAGTCTGAGAGCCATATATTTTTCAGTTTTTAGGCAATTGTCTCAGGTTGGGTATCATTTTTGCAGGATGAGGTGACGCTTAGATTGGCACTATTTGGGGGGTCATATGACTTTTTGATCGCTTGCTATTACACTTTTTGTGATGTAAGGTGGCAAAAAAATTGCTTTTTCACAAAGTTTTTATTTATTTTTTACAGTGTTTACTTGAGGGGTTAGGTCATGTGATATTTTTATAGAGCAGATTCTTACGGACGTGGAGATACCCAATATATCTACTTTTTAATTTTTTTTTCACATTTAACACTAAAATGCATTTTTGAAACAAAAAAAATCATGTTTTAGTCTGAGAGGCATAGTTTTTTTTATTTTTTGGCCAATTGTTTTAGTTAGGGGCTCATTTTTTGCGGGATGAGATGGCGGTTTGATTGGTACTATTTTGGGAGGCAAACGCCTTTTTGATCGCTTTGTATCACACTTTTAGTGATGTAAGGAGCCAAAAAATTGGTTTTTTTTTTATGGCGTTCACCTGAGGAGTTCAGTCATGTGATATTTTTATAGAGCAGGTTTTTAAGGACGCGGCGATACCTAATATGTGTAGTGTATTTTATTTTTTTTAATTTTTATTCAGTGATATGTGTTTTTTTCATTTTTACTTTTTTCACTTTTTTACATTTTTTTTTTGACCCAGACCCACTTGGTTCTGAAAGATCCAGTGGATCTGGTGTCTGTATAATACAGTACAGTACACTATATAGTGCACTGTACTGTATTTTGTACTTTACAAAATCTGAATAGACCTTTAGCAGGTCTATTCAGACTTTCAGCACCATGGAGAGCAGGACGCTTCTGAAAGCGTCCTGTCTAGAGATGAGCGAACATTAAGAAAAAGTCTGTTGTTCGGCGTTCGGGTGGTGGTAAGTCGCGCATCCCGTTATGGATTCCACTATAGCGGCATATGGAATCCATAAGGGACGGCTGCCACCAACCCGAACTGTTGCACAGCCGAAGGACCTGGGGTGACGTCACTGTCATGTGATCAGTGCAGGGGGCGTGGCTCAGCACGGGATCAAATCCCCCCCGTACGGACCGCGGTATAGAAGGGGTTAAACGGCTGGCATCTGATCAAGCACAGATGCCAGCCGTTTCTATCAGAGTGTCAGCAATGTGCTGACACTCTGATAGACCAACTAGACACCAGGGATACATTACAGAGGAGGCGGGCGGGGATTGCAATCGCGATCCCGCCCGCCGCACCACCCGCCTCCCGCACCCCTCCCGCCGCCCGCAACCACCCCCGCCGCCAAATTATGATTGGGAGCTGCAGAGGGGGTTAAAAATCAAGACTTTGGGGGCATTAACTCTCTGATCCCCGCGGTCACAGACCGCGGGGATCAGAGATCGCACAAAGCGCTGCAAACCGCAGGTCTGAATTGACCTGCGGTTTGCAGCGATCGCCCATATGGGGGTCACAGGACCCCCCTGGGCATTGTAACAAGGTACCTGCTGAATGATTTCAGCAGGTACCTTGTTCCGATCACTGCCAGCTGAGCAGCAGTGATCGGAACAACTCATGACGTACCGATACGTCATGTGTCCTTAAGGACTCGGGAAACATGCCGTACCGGTACGTCATGTGTCCTAAAGGGGTTAAATGTTGGCTCAACTCATAGCCGTTACGTGTGGGACGCATTGAAAGCCTACCTGAGGGGTATATTGTTTTAAAATATTAAAATTTTGAAAAACAAAATTTGCAAATAAGGAGAAACAGTTGGAGCAAAATATTACTCAGGCGCAAGAAAATCTATGTAGGAACAGCGATAATCAAACACAAACCCAAATTATTATTGCCAGAGAATCCCTTATTGAATATTTGCAGAAGAAGGCTCAATATCTGAACTTCTTAAGAGGGCAAAGAAGATTTTGTGATTCAGGTGAGCCGGACAGGCTTCTGTCTTCTGTAATTCAAAATTAAAAACCACCCACTAGGATAATGAGTATAAAAACGCAGAATGGTGATATTAGCGCCTGTCAGGAGGAGATAATTTTGGAATTTGGGGAATATTATTCTGGTATATATGCATCTGGTAGCGGGGGAGGACGACTCCCGGGGCCCGGTTTCCTGGAGGGTATACAGCTCCCTAGGATATCAGAGGAAGAAAAACAGTCTTTTGTGCGGCCCATCCGGCTCAAGGAATTAGTGGCGGCAGTAAAGTCAATATCGGGTAATTCAGCCCCGGGCTCGGATGGTTTACCCTTTGAGATTTATTGGAGATATGATGAAATATTGTCACCAATGCTTCTTGAAGTGCTTCAGGACTCGGAGGGGTCGGGGCTTCTTCCTCCCTCGCTCTCAGACGCAATTATTTCCTTAATTCTCAAAAAAGATAAAGATGAGAAGGAGATGGGATCATATCGCCCCATCTCCTTGCTCAATACTGATTATAAAATATATGCTAAAGTTTTAGCTAACAGATTGAAGGGAGTAATAAGTAAAGTTATACATAGGGATCAATCAGGTTTTGTCCCCAAAAGACAGGCACAATATAATATCAGAAGAACCCTAATGAATATTTACTTGGGTAGGGGAGAGGACCGCTCCATCCTGTCATTGGATGCTGCTAAGGCCTTCGACAGGGTGGACGATGGGTAACATGAATTTAGTGAGGTGAGGGGTTTATCAAAAAGGTGCAGCTTCTATATAGTCGGCCAACTGCAAGGGTAAATGTTAATGGCACTCTCTCTGAATCGTTTCAATTATCGAGGGGAACAAGACAGGGTTGCCCCCTGTCTCCCCTCCTTTTTGCAATATTTATGGAAACCTTAGCAGTTAAGATAAGGACAGACAAGCAGATAAGGGGTTTTGGTACTGTGGGACGGGAAGATAAAATCAGCTTATATGCGGATGACATTCTTCTGTATTTAGGAGATGGATATCCATCACTCCCTCGGATCATGAGTACTATAAGTGATTTTGGAGCAGAATCCGGATTTGAGGTAAACTGGACTAAGTCTGTGCTTCTCCCATTGATCAGACCAATTCAAAGATCTGATACAACGGTGAATGTACTGACCCCGAAGGATTCAATAATGTATTTGGGTGTTAAAATTAGTCCGTTAATCCAGGACTATGTAGCGCTCAATGTTAAGCCCATGATAGAGCAAATTAAGAACAAAATTAATATTTGGCAGAAACTTATTCTGAGTAAGAGCGACAGGATAGCACTGATTAAAATGGTTTTCCTCCCCCAGTTGCTGCACCAAATCATCCCCTGCCCAGTATGGATTGAGGAGAGTATATTTCATCAAATTGATGCCTTATGTAATATATTTATCTGGGGCAGGAAACGAGTTTGATTGAAATTAAGGTTTTTATGGCCCCCAATGGATAGTGGAGGCCTAGCGTTCCCATACATTCAGGGATATTATTTGGCATCTCAGGTTCAGTGGTATATGGGTGGGTTAGGTGGCTCGGTGCAGCACTTGATTGGTGGCTATCAGAACACTAATAAAAACATTTTTGCTATCCTGGAATCTGTGTTTTTTTAGCCAGGATGACATAGTAAATAACTCGATGGGCTGGACAATGATGAAAGTTTGGACAAAATTGAAGAAGATCTTTGAAGTTACATATTTATTGAAATTCTCCCCAATATGGCATAATTTGTTTTTAAAAGAGTTTTATAGTATGGAGGATGTGAAATATTGGGAAAGACAAGGGATAATGGTAGTCTCGGATATAGTTTCTTTTGGAAATATTCGCACATTGGAAGATATTACAGGGCAGAGGGTGAATAATTTTTTGGCACGTTTTAGGTATTCTCAACTCAAACATGCTTTCTGTTGTCTAAAAGACAGGAATTTTTTATATCAAATCCCACAATTTTTTTGATTACTGTTATGAATGTTATGGTAAAGACATTTCAGTATCACGAATTTATAAAATGATTATGAAACAATTAAGTGTAGGCACGAAAAATAGAAGTGAAGGAAAATGGTAACAGATATTAGACACAAGCAGTAGTATAAATTAGGGTAGAGTTTAACATTTTTTAGAGGTTAAAAATATAAAAAAATCGTCCATCTTTCAAGATCACAGGATTATACAATTTAACATACTACAAAGACTTTACTATTCACCAGTTAGAATTAACAGGTTTAATAAGGAATACAGCAATTAATGCCCTAAATGTGATATGGATAAAACGGACTTCGATCACATGATTTGGAGCTGTACTAAGATTCAAGAGTTCTGGAAGGAAGTTTTTGGAGTGATTGGCAGGGTCACTACATATAGCCTCAAGTTGGAAATGTCATCAGCTATCCTATGTTTAATACAGCCATTAAGGAGTCCTAAGGCTACGTTCACACGACGACAATTGTCGTGCGACAAAAAGTAATGCGACAAATCGGGAACCACTACACTGCAACATTTGTAGCGCAACATTGATGTCACATTAATGTCGCGCGACAATTTTTATAATGGGAGTCTATGGTGGTGTCGCACGTGTTCCGGATAGATTTTTTCCGACTGTCGTGTCGCAGTTGCAGCATGTCGCATGTCGCAGTGTGACACCATAGACTCCCATTATAAAAATTGTCGCTCGACAATAGTGCGACTTTTTGTCGCGCGACAATTGTCGTCATGTGAACGTAGCCTAAAGCTCCTTATGTTGGCGTGGGTTGTGCAATTGGGGAATGGCGTGGTTTGGCAGATAAAGTTAAGAGATATGAGAAAGCTGCTGCTCAAAATCAAACAAGTAAAACCCGTTGGAAAGAGATCTGGTCAATTTGGAATTAGAATATTTTTTTTTTTTGACCCACTGGTCCCCTGTTGTCCGAGGAGAATGGGATGGGTGGGTGGCGGGATTTATGAACTATGTATGCGGATATGTAATGCATTAATTTGTATTGGATATGAAAATGGTGTAATTTTATTATTTATTGATGTATTATTCTATATTGAAAAAATAATTAAAAAATGGGCCATATTCTGATATGGGCCCATAACTTTTCTATTTTTACGTCTATGGAGCTGTTTGAGGACTTTTTTTTGTGGGGTGATCTGTAATTTTCATTGATTCTATTTTGGGATGTGTATGACTTTTTCATCACTTTTTATTCAATTTGTTTAGGGAGGGGAAGCGATGATGAAACAGTGAATCAGCCATTTTTATATTTTTTCCCATTATGCTGTTCACCGTATGGGGTAAATATTTTTCATATTTTAATAGTATGTGTATTTTTGGACCCTGCAAAGCATATGATATTTGTTTATTTTTTATTGTTTATTTTTATATTCATTTTGAGGAAAGGAGAGAAATAATCTTTAATAAAAAACTGTTGAACAGCCGAAGGACCTGGGGTGACGTCACTGTCATGTGATCAGTGCAGGGGGCGTGGCTCAGCACTGGATTTGATCCCGTGCTGAGCCACGCCCCCTGCACTGATCACATGACGGTGACGTCACCCCAGGTCCTTCGGCTGTTCAACAGTTCGGGTTGGTGGCAGCCGCCACTTATGGATTCCATATGCCGCTATAGTGGAATCCATAACGGGATGCGCGACTTACCACAACCCGAACGCCGAACACTGGACTTTTTTTTAAAGTTTGCTCATCTCTAAATAGGACCTATCATCTCTCCTGACATGTCTATTTTTGCAACTATTTGCATTCCCCATGTATTAACAATTCTAAAGCAACTAATTCTAAAGATGAAAGTGGGTATTACCTGTTGGAGATGTGTCCCTGACACTGTCAGCACTGATTAGATTTGTCAGACTATGCGGGACACCCAGATGGACATTTATTCATAAACTTCTAGCCGGAATAACAGAGAAATTGCTAAACACTGACTCATAAGAATAGATCCAGAATTGACATTTCATTTGAAATACAATTATTTACTAAAACAGACGTCAGGAAAGGTGACAGGTCCTCTTTAAAGGCTTTCTAATCTCCCAAGATGGGATCCAATCTCATCCCTAAATATACTGGTATAGGCGTAACACTGTGGCTTAGCTGTAAGGGCATATTCAGTTGGTGTATATACCGTATTTTTGGCCCTATAAGATGCAGTGTTTCTTTTTTGTGGGAGGGGAAAAAATGTCAGTGTGTCTTATGGGGTGAATACTAATGAGAGCTTCCAAACAGTAAGACCGGAAAGTGGTGAATATAGCACTCCCTGTCCTGGCTCTACTCACCGCTTCTTGGTGTTCTCCAGCAGACGCTGCACGTATGGCTACAACACAGCGCAGCAGGAAGAGTGCTGGATCTCAGGAGTGGCAGCTGCGGCATCCGGTACAGGAGAGTTGAGTTGTTTTTTTTGATCTGAGATCTGATTAAGGCCTCATGCACAAGACCGTTGTTTGTTTCCGCGTCCATTCCTGCCGCAAATTTTGCGTCCACCAAAAAAAACGGATGACGGGCTGTTTTTTTTGGCGGATCCGTTTTTATGGCAGATCCATTGTGATAATGCCTATCCTTGTCTGCAAACGTGAAAAAAATAGGACATGCTCTAATTTTTTGACGGAATGTAAACACGGACCACGGATGCGGGACAAAAACGGTTGACATCCGCATTTTTTGACGGACCCATTGAAATGAATGGGGAAGCATCCTCTCCGTGAAAAAAAAAAAACGGAACGGACGTGGAAACAAACAACGGTCGTGTGCATGAGGCCTAACACTGGGGGGGCCGATCTGAGGTCTGTATGGGGGTCTGATCTAACTTCTGATTGGGAGTCTGAGCAGAAGTCTAATTAGCTTTGGGCATCTGATCTGAGGTCTTTTGGGGGCCACATCTGAGGTCTAATTAACATTGGGGGTCTGAGCTAAGCTCTGATTGATGGTCTGATCTGAGATATGATCAAAATTAGGGGTCTGAGCTGAGGATTTATTAACATTGGGGGTCTGATTTGAGGTCTTATTAATCCTCATTCACATGTCTGTGCTCAAATCCGTAAGCATGTGGTCAGTGATGCATCCGTGAAGGATCCGTGATGTGTCAGTTTTTTTCTGTCCGTGTCGCATCCGTGTTTCACTGACACTGAACAGCTGAAAAATAATTTTCAAAGAATCTCTTCCTAATGATCCGTGCAACACGGATGGCATCCGTGGTTTTCACGGACCCATAGATAAGGGGCGTGAAGGATCTGTGAACGCTGACAAAATAGAACATGCATTCGTGCTAAAAAAACTGCCCCACGGACTGTGCTAAAACACTGATGTGTGAATACACACATTAAAATGAATAGGGACGTGTGCTGTCTGTGGAGAACACGTACAGCACAAGTCTGTGAAACACTGACGTGTGAATGAGGCTTAACATTGGGGTCTGATCTGAGGTCTAATGAAAAACATATTTTTATTTTCCTCCTCTAAAACCTATGTGCATATTATGGAAAGGAAAGTCTTATCGGGCGAAAAATATGGTACTTTAAGGCCACCTTTACAAGGTCAGTATTTGGTAAGTACTTTTCATCAGTATTTGTCAAAGCAAAAATTAAGAACGGGTCAAAAATACAGAGGAGACACAAAGCTCTCCATTATCCCTTTTCTCTGTAGCTTCCACTCCTCACTTTTGGCTTATAGTACAAATACTCATGTAAAATGCTGCAAGGATACAGACCGTGCAAAAGTGCCCTTTGTCAGATAATACTCACCTCTTCTCACATTATCCATTGCTTCGTGGACTTATTGTCACTTTGAAAAAACAATAATACTGGAGTCTGGATATGTCTGAAAACATACAAGAAGAAACAAATCAAGTAGCCAGAATTTATCCCTTGTCTTGAAAACCAAATGTGTCTCTAGTAGGGTTGAGCAAACCCGAACTGTAAAGTTAGGGTTCGTACCAAACTTTAGACAGAGCCTACAGCGTTATTTAGTAGGCCCGAATGCCGCTCTACGAATGGTGAAGCCAGAACAAGTAGAGTCGCTAGTAGATTGGTTAGCTGACAGTATCTTCACATTGTCTCTCACCCAGTCCACGAAGCTCAGAGTTGACACCTGCAGGCCATGGACATCTATCTAGCACCTCACGCCCTTGCAAATCAGCCAAGCAGTCTGAGCCCCAAGTCATGCAGCAGTCTCTTATGCTTTTTGATGAGTCTGCTGGCAGGGTTTTCCAGGGCCATCCACCTATCCCTGCCCCAGAAGTAGAAGAGATTGAATGTACCGATGCCCAACCACTTATGTTTCAGGATGTGGACATGGGAGGACCACTGCATCACGTCTCTGATGATGACAAAACACAGATGCCAACTGCTGCAGTGTGCAAACCGACAAGAAGGGCAGGGGTGAAGATGGTAGAAGATGATGTGGAGGACGATGAGGTCCTAGATCCCACATGGAATCAAAGGTCATGCGAGTGACCTGTGCAGATCGGAGGGAGAGGCGGTGGTCGCACAGAGCCACCAGCACAGCAAAAGGGGAGCAGGGTACAAAATCAGAGCGGCCATCCCCTAGACAGTATGCCTGCTACTGCCCACCGCTCCCAGGAACCGAGCACAACAAACGTTCTAAACCGGAGCACAACCTGCATGACCAGGCATCTAAGTGCAAAGTATGAGCTGTAGTGCATTAAACACCTCCAAAACCAAGAAAGGTCTCAGGTTCCTCCTTCTGCTGCAGTCTCGGCCTCTTCCTCCACCTCTGGAGTGACAGTGGCCCCGGCCACCCCACAAACAGGGGCTTTGGCAGCAACGCCACCACGTCCGTCACCTTCAACAAGCAGCACCACAATGTCCCATGGCAGCGTTCAGCTGTCCATCTTCCAAACAATGGAGCGAAAAAGGAAGTACCCCCCTACCCAGGCCTGAGGCGGATAGCCGTTTGGCGCATATCCTTCCGCCACCGAGAATTGCAGAGCATTTCTCTTTGCCTCCTGTTGTCTCCTACTCCTACTCCTCTTCCTCCTCTAACACCTCCTCATCCAGTCAGCATAACACCTTTACCACCAACTTCAGCACAGCCAGGGGAAAACGACAGCAGGCAGTTTTGAAACTCATCTGTTTGGGTGACATACCCTACACCGCGCAGGAGCTGTGGACAGGCATGGAACAACAGACCGATGAATGGTTGGTGCCACTGAGCCTCAAGCCCGGCTTGATGGTGTGCGATAATGGGCGTAATCTCGTAGCAGCTCTGGGCCTTGCCAGTTTGACATGCATCCCTTGCCTGGCGCATCTGCTGAATTTGGTGGTGCAGAAATTCCTGAAAAACTACCCCGATATGTCGGAGCTGCTGCAGAAAGTGCAGGCCGTCTGTGTGCGCTTTCGGCGCACACAGCGCCTGTCTGCACTGCAGCGTAACTTCAGCCTTCCTGCTCACCGCCTCATATGCAACGCGCTCACAAGGTGGAACTCCACCTTGCACATGCTGGAGAGACTGTGTGAGCAGCAGCAGGTGATAGTGGAGTTTCAGCTGCAGAAAAGCACCACTTCACCGCAACTGTGAGACTTGTGCGCCTTGTTGCGCTGTTTAGACTACTCCACCAACATGGCCAGTGCTGATGACGCTGTTCTCAGCGTTACTATCCCACTAGGTCTCCTTGAAAAAATGCTTTGGGCGATGATGGAAGAGGATGTGGCACAGGAGGAAGAGGAGGAGGTTATCAGGCCAGTCAGTCACAAGTGGCTCAGTGGGTGGGTTCCTGCACCAACATAGGCCAAGTGCACAATTGTCCAGCCAGGACATAGTTTTGGAGGAACAGTGTTCACAGCAGGGTGGCACCCAAAGAAGCTAAGTGCCATCACTGCAGAGTGGCTGGGGGGGATACCGAGGACACAGACGATACACCTCCCACAGAGGACAGCTTGTCGTTGCCTCTGGGAAGCCTGACACACATGAGCGACTACATGATGCAGTGCCTGCTGGGCAGCTGAGTGGCCCACATTCTAACTTGTACTGATTACTGGGTGGCAACCCTGCTGGATCCCCGGTACAAGGACAACGTGCCGTCCTTAATTCCCTCACTGGAGCGTGATTGAAAGATGCGTGAGTACAAGCGTACACTGGTAGACACACTGCTGATGGCATTCCCACCTGACACCGGGGCATCAGTTGAAGCACAAGGCGAAGGCAGAGGAGGAGGAGGAAGAAGTCGCCAATGCAGTTGGGGCACCGCTAGCACCTCAGAAGCCAGGGTTAGCATGGCCGAAATGTGGAAAAGCTTTGTCACCACGCCTCAACAACCAGCACCACCAGCTGATGTGCAACGTCTTAGCAGGAAGCAGCATTTCAGCAACATGGTGGAGCAGTATGTGTGCCCACGCCTACACGTACTTACTGATGGGTCTGCCCCATTCAACTTCTGGGTCTCCAAATTGGGCACATGGCCTGAGCTTGCCCTTTAAGTCTTGGAGGTGTTGGCCTGCCCTGCAGCCAATGTATTGTCTGAACGTGTATTTAGCATGGCAGGGGGCGTTATCACGGACAAGCGCAGCTGCCTGTCCACAGCTAATGTGGACAAGCTCACCTTCATTAAAATGAACCAGGCATGGATCCCACAAGACCTGTCTGTACCTTGTGCAGAATAGACATTTATACCAGCCTCAACCATCCATTCTCGTATTCAAGTGCACCAAATCTTTGTTTTGTTTTTTTTATATGGCCCAATATTCTGGGGGCTACCCCAATAAAAAACAAACAAAAAAAAAACAGTGTTTATTACCTCCTCCACCTCTACCCCCGCTTCCACCTACACTGCCATGGTCACCGCCTCCTCAACCTCCTACTTCACATCCACCTAGTTCAAGATTGTTATTTTTAATTTTTATTTATTTTATTTTGTTATTTCCCTATCCACATTTGTTTGCAGAGCACTTGCCATGTTCTTAAGCACATTCTGCTGCCTTTTGCAGCCCTCTAGCCCTTTCCATTACATTTTTAGAGCCATTTTAGTGCCCAAAAGTTCGGGTCCTTATTGACTTCAATGGGGTATGGGTTCGGGGTCAAGTTTGGGTTAAGTTCGGGTCCCGAACTTGAACTTTGCGGCGAAGTTCGTCCGAACCTGGCGAACCCGAACTTCCAGGTGTTCGCTCAACTCTAGTCTCTAGTCATTTTCATAGATACATCTATTCTAATTTCTAAGCCTTGTCTAGGAGCTATTACTGGTAGATCTTTTGTAAAAAAAAAAAAAAATGTAAGTTGATAAATACTTCAATTTTTCAAATATTTTTAAAGCTTCATCTTCTTCAGCTTCAAGATCAGCTCTGGTCCCCTCTACAGAACTTCTGTGCAACGTGTGGAGCTGAAAAGGAGAACACTCTGGTGCTCTGAGAATGGTGAATAGTAGACCTTTCTGACCTCATTAGACTGAATAGAAACTTCATGGATTTTTCACAATTGTAAATGAGGGTTGTTCTGCTGCACTTTGCCTCTAAGTTTTCTTTTAGCCCTATGTGAGGGACTTCAAACATTGAATAAAAGAGTAGTGAAAATAAATTCCTATAGCTGAAGTGATACTATGCATTTGTCTGGGCTGCATGTTACCATTGAGATCTCCTGGCACTCTTTGGACGTACAGAAGACATTATACTACTGAATTTCCTTCCATTTCCTTTCCTATTTTAAAATACTTTACTTAGTATTTCACCGAGTATGTTAAGCTGTTAAAATCACAATCTTGCTCTCCAATTAGGAAATACAGGAATAGATTTTCTGTTGCTTGCATGAATCAGTCATGTGCTGATGTGCTAAATCGAAGATTGATGTGAGTGGGAAAAGGGATTTTTCATAATGTCAATCTGGATTGTGCTTCATATGTCATTCAAGCACATTGAGTGACAATAGTTATACCTTTGCTGTAGCTGTGTAGATTGTAGTTTTTATTTGTTTTGGCTTTGGATGTCAGACGCATTGTGGAGATAAATTTTCTTTACAAGACAAACCATATCAAAACACGCAAGAGAGCTGAACAAAAACCAACTATAGAAAGTCTGCCTGCTCGTGAATGAATGCTTTCAAGCCTTGATGTCATTACGTCAAATGTTAATTTAATATACGTTACATGGTTAAATACAACCTTTACTGTTGTCGTAAATAAAGGCATGCCGTTACAACAAAAATAAATATCTACAGATATCACTTTCAGATATTTCTACTGTGGGGAGTGATACACTTACAATTAAGTGCTGTTAGTTTGAACTAAGGATTATTGAGATTTGTCAATGTATTAAAACATTTTTTATGTTATATTGTTTTATCTCCATATATTTATCACTGACCTGAAGTACCGTATTATAACGTAATATACTGTACATTACATCTTTAGCCCAATTTTCTATACGTCTGCATATATTGAACATACAACTACATCAGATTTTCAAGCAAGTGCTAAAAGTAACGATAACTGTTACAATGGCAGTTCATGGCTGCCAGTGTCCTGTGCGCATAGGAGCTGGCTTCCTGTATGTGAATTAGAGCTTGTATTCTTTGTACCTCTGTCTTCAGCACTGCTAGAGTTAATCTTCACCTGCCCTGCAAGCTGCTCCATGGCTGTGTCCAATTGCTAATCAACTGCTCTTACTGTATATAGCTGTGCTGCTGACTTCACTTCCTGGCCTGTGTGAGTGGTCTCTATTGGCGTCCACACATCTCGCCACATCTCTCTCTACCTACGTAGCTAAAAACCTGTAAAATAGCTATTATTTGTCTGCCTGAATTCTCCTGGTTCCTGACTTGTGCCTTTCCAACCAATTTTTTCAGTGCCATCTTCCCTGACCTTTGGAGTCTTCCACAAATTCAGAAGAACTATGCCAGCCTTGGCCTCTGCCTGTTTCCTTACTATGTATATTACCTGTTTCTGTAGTGCCACACACCGGTTTCTCTGATCCCTATGTGAGCCCTTCAGAATTTTCTATATTTCTGTATACATTTGACATAAAACTACCTCAGATTTTCCTTTAAGTCCTAGAAGTAGATAAAGGTAACCAAATCAAACAAATGAGTAAAAAATATTAGACTTGATCATTTATGTTTTGAGGAAAATGTTCCAATATCATGTCTATGAGTTTCAGAATGTATGTGAACCTTTAAGGTTAGCAAGGTGAAATTAGAGTCAGTTGTTTTCAATCAATTAGAGTTTGATTTTGAGTGTGAGTGGGTTGCCTGCTTTATTTAAAGAACAGGGATCTATAAAAGTCTGATCTTCACAACAGGTTTGTGGTAGTGTGTCATGGCACGAACAAAGGAGATTTCTGAGGGCCTCATGCTTATCGGGCTGCAAAAGTTTACCAATCCATCTCTGAAGAGTGTGGACTCCACCAGTCCACAGTCAGACATATTGTATACAAATGGGGGAGATTCAAAACCATTATTACCCTCCCCAGGAGTGGTCGGCCAACAAAGATCACACCAAGACATAATCCACAAGATCACAAAGGAACCCAAAGTAACCTCTAAGCAACTTTTTCACATTAGCCTTTTTCACTTTAGCGAATGTTCATGATCCTACCATCAAGAGGACGCTGATCAACAGCGGTGTGCATGGCAGGATTGTCTTGGGAAAGCCAACGCTCTCTTAAAGTGTAACTGTCATTTGGTTTAAAGCTGTAACTGAGCGTTATGAAGGAGTCTGTCCTATTCCGTGTTTTACTGAGCACTAAAAATGCCTGGATATAGGCCTGATGACCATAGAGAAATGGAATAGACTTTGTAATAATTATAAATTCACACGGAATCCATCATATAGAGCAAGCATCCTCAAACTGTGGCCCTCCAGATGTTGTAAAACTACAACTCCCAGCATGCCCAGACAACCTACAGCTTTTAGGCTACAGCAGGGCATAGTGGGAATTGTAGTTTTACAACATCTGGAGGGCCGCAGTTTGAGGATGCATGATATAGAGTGAGATAATTGATGCAGCACCATAAATTGCATCTCACACCTAGATGGTTGCATAAGTTAAATACTAATACACCTATGGCTTGTCCCAGATGTGGAATATTAGAAGCAGATATTACCCATATGCGGTGGAGCTGCTCAAAGATTCAACCATTCTGAGATAATTTAACTGAGCTTATTGAAGATATATATGAATGTAAATTAGAAAAGTGTATTGTTATGCATATTAGTAGATATACCACAAAAAGGATGAAGGGATAAAAGCATAAATGATATATCATTTTTTTTTTTATACGCCCGCTTGCTTATGGCAATAAGATGGATGTGCCCTGAGATTTCAGAAATGGGTATCTGTTATGAATCTGAATAGATCTATGGAGAAGTGGTGGTATAACAGACACAATAAAATGTATATTCATAAGGTATTATGGAAAGCTGGGAAGAATTTTTGTGATTTCCTAATTTTAAACAATTTATTGAAACAAAAGCCAACAACAATGGTGATTATACCCCCATAAAAAATGTCAGTGTCTCAATAACTTGTCATGGGGACTTGAGCATCAATTGCAGCTTGACAACGATGTCTCATGGAGTTCACAAGTCGACTTATTGTCTGCTGAGGCATGGCATACCACTCTTCTTGAAGGGTGGCCCTCAGGTCATTGAGGTTCTGAAGTACAGAGTTACAAGCCTCTATACAGCGACTTAGCTCATCCGATCCCATAGGTTTTCAATGGGAGTCAGAGGTTCTGCAGGGAATTGTTCACAATGAATCTGTCATCATTGTGGAATGTGGCCAAAGGACGTCCACTTCTATGATTTTCTATGGCTCTCTCTATCTCTGTTGCAACCTGCTGATGACACTCTGTGACACCCTAAGCTCAGTGGCCACTTCCGTCTGAGAACATCCTGCTTGATGCCTCGCAATGGCGAGGTACTGTTGATAAATTGTTAGGTGTCGCCTTGTTCTTATGATGCCAAAATGTGAACAGCATGATTTTATTAGCCTTAGCTACAAGGGGTTTATAAACTCCTACTATCTCTCAGATGCATTTCCTGAGGGTCGTGACTGGGTGAGCTCTTTGCACTCATTCACATGGTGCAGTACTGCGTGTCTGCCATTGCTGCCTCAGTGCTGTGCTGGCGGGGCGGTGGGTCCCAGAGCCAAGGAGGCTTTGCTGCACAGTGGGGTTGCTGTGTGGCTCCTGGGTCCTGCTGTCTGCTGCTGGTGCGTTGCTGGGGCGCCGGTGGTCGCCGCGCACGGCTGCGCCATTTATAGGTTAGAGTAGTTTCCCACTTGCAGAGGCTTCCTTGTCGTGGAAAGTGGGCCTATGCTCTTTGATCAAACTGTATACTAATGCCTCTTATGCACAGCATACTATGTATTACATATTTGGCGGATACACCACGTAATCATGCTGAGACAGTCATTACATCAAAAGCATAGTGTTGAGGATGTGCGATCCAGATTCACTCTCCAGTATATATTGTAATTCTTTGTTTTCTTTTTCCCCCCTCTGGGGTCAGCACTCCTCCCCATTTGGACTAGGTGTTTTTAATTAGCCTTAGCTACAAGGGGTTTATAAACTCCTACTATCTCTCAGATGCATTTCCTGAGGGTCGTGACTGGGTGAGCTCTTTGCACTCGTTCACATGGTGCAGTACTGCGTGTCTGCCATTGCTGCCTCAGTGCTTTGCTGGCGGGGCGGTGGGTCCCAGAGCCAAGGAGGCTTTGCTGCACAGTGGGGTTGCTGTGTGGCTCCTGGGTCCCGCTGTCTGCTGCTGGTGCGTTGCTGGGGCGCCGGTGGTCGCCGCGCACGGCTGCGCCATTTATAGGTTAGAGTAGTTTCCCACTTGCAGAGGCTTCCTTGTCGTGGAAAGAGGGCCTATGCTCTTTGATCAAACTGTATACTAATGCCTCTTATGCACAGCATACTATGTATTACATATTTGGCGGATACGCCACGTAATCATGCTGAGACAGTCATTACATCAAAAGCATAGTGTTGAGGATGTGCGATCCAGATTCACTCTCCAGTATATAGCATGATAAGTATGACTGTTGATATACCACTTCTAATTAAACCAGGAAATGTATTGGGCAATTTATGGATCAAGCACTTGCTGTGAATTTCGCTGTTAAGTTCCTTGAGAAGTTGTGCAAAAAGTACAGAAACATTTAACAGTTGGACATGTGTATTCAAAAGTTTAGAGAAGGTCACATTAAGTTCACCTGTAAAGGTTAAAGGTTATTTTAGGTTTATCCTTTAATTTCACGCACAAGCCAAAAAATCCCCAACTTTTTCTGAGTAGTGTCTTGACTTCTCCAAAGCATTGGATACTGTGCAACATAAAATGTCTGTATGTGGGTAAGTAAGTGGCTCAGTGATGGAAAACAGAGGGTGTTTATTTACGGTACACACTCAGATTGGGTCACCGTCACTAATGGGGTACCACAGCGGTCAGTATTGGGCTCTATTCTCTTCAATATATTTATGGTCTTGTTGAAGGCTTGCACAGTAAAATATCAATGTTTGCAGATTACACTAAAGTCTGTAAAGTAATTAACACGGAAGAGGACAATATACTGCTACAGATGGATCTGGACAGATTGAAGGCAGATGAGGTTTAACATGGGAAGGAAAAATACATGTCACCAGTACATACTAAATGGTAAAACGCTGCATAACACTGACATGGAAAAGGACTTAGGAATTCTAGTGGACAGCAAACTAAACTGTAGAAACCGGTGTCAGGCAGCAGCTGCTAAGGCAAATATGATAATGGGTTGCATCAAAAAGGGCATAGATGCCCTTGATGAGAACATAGTCCTACCACTTTACAAATCACTAGTCAGACCACACATGGAGTAGTGTGTACAGTTATGGGCTCATATGAACAAGACAGACATAGCAGATCTGGAGAACAGCAGAGCAGAGAAGGGCAAATAAAGTAATAACTGGAATGGGTGGACTACAGTACCCTTAAAGATCAAAATCAGGGTTATTTACTTGAGAAAAAAGACGACTGAGGGAAGATCTAATAACTATGTATAAATATATTAGGGATCAATACAGAGATCTCTCCCATCATCTATTTATCCCCAGGACTGTGATGAGGGGAAATCCTCTGCGTCTGAAAGAAAGAAGGTTTGTACATAAATATAGCAGAGGATTCTTTATGGTAAGAGCAGTGAGACTATGGAACTCTCTGCCTGAGGAGGTGGTGATGGTGAATTTACTAAAAGAGTTCAAGAGGGGATGTATTTCTGGAAGGTAATAATATGCCAGGTTATAGTTACTGGAGATGGGTCCTTGATCCAGGGAGTTATTCTGATTGTAAAAAAAAAAAAAGGGTAAGTCAGCACATCCCAATGTGCAGGTGCGCGCTACCATGGCTAAAAACAAAACGAAAAAAAGGACAATGCAACAGCACTCTGCAGACACAAATAAAGTACAATAATGCCATAATTACAGAAAACATCCTGGTACTAATGCTACGCTTATTTTGCAAATTTGAGATTCACCAGTAGAAGTATAGAGTGGGCTCAGCATGCATGTTGGTACCAACATCCCTGGATTTAATGGAGGCTGTTATGGCACCACAAATGGTAAAAAGCAGACTGGACCCAACATGCATGTGGAATCTGCACTCCCTGAATTTTATGGTGGCCTTTTGGCACATTACAGGTAGTATTTAGTGTTAGATTCCAGTCTGATAGAGATCGCCTTGACGTTTGGCAGACGGGCACAAATTATTTTGTACAAAATGTATTTGCCAAGAATCTCAAATTTGCAAAACAAGCGTAGCATTAGCACCAGAATGTTTTCTATAATTATGGCATTATTGTACTTTATTTGTGTCTACAGAGTACTGTTGCATTGTACTTTTTTTCTTTGAGTTATTATGATTGCCTGATTGGAGTCATGAAGGAATTTCTTCCTCCTAAAATAAAGAAAATTGGCTTCTACCTCACAGGGGTTTTATTTGCCTTCCTCTGGATCGACTTGCAGGATAGCAGGCTGAACTGGATGGACAGATGTCTTTTTTAGCCTTATAAACTATGGGAGTCATTTATGACCAGATAAACGCCTCTCTTGTGGCGTATATCTGGCACAGATTCTGTTGCACGCCATGGTGTGGCAGAATCTGCAACTTTTTCACCGCTCAAGCCAGTTGGCGTGGGAAGGGGACAGGCCTCATTAATCATTTTTAGTGTTGAGCGAGCATGCTCGGCCGAACACCTGTTTGGCTCGAGCATCGCTATGCTCGGCACTCGGTGGTGTTCGGCTGAACACCCTGTGTGCTCAAGCCCGATGCTCAAGTCTCCTCCCCTGCTAGATAACTCAGGTAGCCAACTGTCCATCCAAGCAGCAAAGCATGAGGTGAAACACTTTTTTTGTATCTGATCAACATTCTGAAGAAAAGGTACATCTCAGCCTTTTTACATAATATCTATTTTTATGGACCATGCTGATATAACCTGGCTATCTCCTGTATATAATTATATATGTACGGCTGGTATAAGTTAGACATCTTCTTGTATATAGTGATATGGACCATGCTGGTATAACCTGGGCATCTCCTGTATATAATTATACATGTACAGCTGGTATAAGTTATATATCTCCTTGTATACGATCTGGCAGTCCAAAATGCATCCAGACATCGTCCCCATGCTGGTACCGAACCATTTCAGTGGTGTTTCTATCAATTTCTGGTCTTTTCCTGTGAACCAGACACCTTCTCCTCTTCAGAGCATGGGGTGCCTGGTTTAATGCTCTGGTTCTCCCAGTGTGCTCTATTGGGTTAGCCATGCATATATTTTAGCCATTTATACAGATTTTATTTGTCTGAGTACATTACAGATGTGTCGAAGGATTGGTCCTGAGAAGCGCTGTGAGAGTCCAGTTTGAAATACAATAGTATTACCAGTGAGATACTTCTCCCTACATAGATATAGACTTAGCTCCACATTTATATCCATTTTAATAATGCTAATCCATATTCATGTAACTTCAGGATTATCGTGCATAATATGCGTAATCATTTATTCTGTTTTAAAGTATGACTTTGCCTTTTATAATAAATGCAGAATTTCTTTTTTAAACCTGATTTAAGAAGTTATGATGTCAAAATGTTTTAATTAACATCTGTTCTTTATTCAAAAAAGTCTCCTTTAAACAAATCACTTTAGTTTTATGGTCTTTTCAGTGTCAACCATGCACCAAAAGTTTCCTCTCTCTGTTGCTCATATTATACTTGGAAATGCTTTACTGAGTCATAGGCTGAAGGATATCACTTGGCATTCTTCAGTTCTTTTCAAATTTGTACATCGAGCGCCTAATTTTCTTTACATGTCAACTGGCTGACCTGATAAATAGGATTTGGTAGAACACACATTTGCATGCTAACTATATATTGATTTTCCTGTGTGCTTGAACCCCAGAAATTGAAATGCAGCTACTATGTAATGCAGAGCTAACACAAGGCATAGCACACAGAACTGGAATGGAGATTAGTCAATTAGCCATTAGGAGAATTTAGGAGATATTACAAGAAAACACCAAAGGTGCTTTGGCTCATGAATTTTGCTGTGGCACTGTGCTGTGTGGTCAAACTCTGCAGCACAAAATGACATACATTTTTTAATAAGAAATGTTATGTTTTATATGTAGATATTATAGATCAGTTAATAACTGCATGTAAAAACTACATGTTCTAAAAAACTGCAGTACATTTTTGAAAAATTTGGGGAGAGATTCAGAGAGCAAGGAAACAGTAAGGAGAACACAGCAGCAATATAGTGCCGCATATTTTCCCACAGCAAAATTGGCAGAGAAGTTTTCATGCCTTTTAAACAGGCTTAGGCCTATTGCACACGACCGTATGGTTTTGCGGTCCGCAAAAAAAAAAAGTATGACATCTGTGTGCATTTCGTTTTTTGCAGAATGGAACATCTTGTACTTAATAGAACATGTTCTACCTTTGAACGGAACGGAAATACGGAAACGGAATGCATAAGGAGTACCTTCTGTTTTTTTTGTGGACCTATTGAAATGAATGGTACTGTATACAGTGCAACAAATGGCCCGTACACTTGCAAAAAAAAAAAAAACGTTAGTGTGAAAGAGGCCTTATGTAGCTAGAAAAAAAGGTAAGCAAGCCTCACATCTGCAAGTAGTTCTTTCAGGACAAAAGTGGTTAATCAGAGAAAAGCAGATTAGAACAACAGCTGCAAGGCCTTAGGGGAAATCTCGGGATGGGTATTATTTCTATTATGGAGACCAGTTGATATATGTGACAACTATTGTAGGCCAAACAATGCTCCTATGGATTTTTGAGTAAAATCTATGCAAATTATCAGATAGGTTTAGGAACACTAATTTAAATATCTTTCCAAGCAAGAGGGGCATTGCCTAGTTTACAATTCTGCGCATACATACTTGGTTACTTGGAATAGTAGATGCATAGACTGGTCTACAATACTGCACCCGTGTACTCGGCATCCCACGGGCTCTCCATAATGAAGAAGAGTACCCCTTAGACAGTATTTACATAGCTTTGGTTTTTACACAATCATTATTTTAAATGGAAGCAGTTAATACTGTGTTTAACCCTGCAATTGTGGTAAAACTGCATGTAAATACCTTTGTTTTTTTACATATTTCAAAAAAGAATATTTACTGTACTGCCCCCTATACTATATGCTATATAAGAGGCATTAGTGTACATTAGTGTACATTTTGATCAAAAGGCATAAGCCCACTCACCGCGCCAAGGTTGCCTCTTAGAGTGGGTCCTACTCTAAATTTGGTGCAGCACCGCCCAGCAACCGCCAACGCAGCACTGCACCAATGGGCGGCGGGATCCAGCCGCCAAACAGCACCCCTGCTTTCCGGCAATGTCACCATGGCACCGGGTCCCATCAACCCCCCAGCGCCACACCGCAGCAAACAATGGCCACCATACAGTACTGCACCATGTGAACAGTTGGTAAAGCTCACCTATCACATGCTCTCAAGAACTAAGTCTGAGAGCTGGTAGAACCCTTTCACTCATATATACTTGCTATAGCTAATTAAAAACACCTGCACTGGATGGGAGGAGTGCTGATCCTGGACAGACCTTTATATACATATTTCAAAAAAGAGAAAGAAAAAGATGTAGGATCGCACATCCACAAGCTCAGCTTCTGATCTTTAACTGCTTCTCAGCAAAATTAATATCGCCTCGCGGCGCAATATTTACTGTACTGCCCCCTATACTACATGCTGTCCAGGATCAGCATTCCTCCCATCCAGTACAGGTGTTTTTAATTAGCCTGAGCAAGTATATATGAGTGAAAGAGTTCTACCAGCTCTCAGACTTAGCTTCTGAGAGCATGTTATAGGTGAGCTTCACCAACTGTTCACATGGTGCAGTACTGCATGGTGGCCGTTGTTTGCTGTGGCGCGGCGCTGGGGGGCTGGCGGGACGCGGTGCCATGGTGGCATTGCCGGACAGCAGAGGTGCTGTTTGGCGGCTGGATCCCGCCGCCCGCTCGTGCGGTGCTGCGGCAGCGGTCGCCGGGCGGTGCTGCGCCAAATTTAGAGTAGGACTCACTCTAAGAGGCGACCTTGGCGCGGTGAGTGGGCTTATGCCTTTTGATCAAAATGTAACTAATGCCTCTTGTATAGCATGCAGTATAGGAGTCAGTACATTAAATATTGAGCCAAGAGGCGATATTAATTTTGCTGAGAAGCAGTCAAAGATCAGAAGCTGAGCTTGTGGATGTGCGATTCTACCCATTTTCTTTCTCTTTTTTGTAATATGTATATATACCTTTGTTTTTTTGCTTTAACTTTTACTGTAATGTTACTGCTACAAGTGGCCATATACCTTAGATAGCTGTCATTTGAACACCTTTCGGTCAACAACTATTGCCCCTAATTCTTCCCACACAAATGAATGCTTGGCTTACCCGAGTATGCATATATTCTCAATGGTGAAAGGGGAATAATCTACTTTTAGCCACCTTTTATGCCTTCTTCTTACTCAATAAACACCCTTATAACTCATTACATCATCATCTAGTCCAATGAAATCAATGGGTCCAGACAATGTTCATTTACTGTGTATGGCCACATTAGCAGACCTCTACTTTGTGAATGTAACCTAAGAAAGAGATTTGCTATTTTTTTAAAAGATATGAACCAATTATTAATAATGAATTTCAATTATAAAATTGTTTTTTACACTATAATAGATGCAATTCAGTCAATAAATAATGCAAAGGTGTCCATTACCTTTAACGCTAAACTGCACCCTGGAAGTTTAGCTGTTTGTTGAAAGTGGCGATTGTAGAAATCAAATTGCTGATGACCTATCCCTAAAGTAGGTCATCAAGTGTGATGAGTTGGGGTCTGACATGTATCATGCACTACCAGGCACAGACTTGTGTATCTAAAAAACCCTGACGGGGTCCCTTCAGTTTGATGTTGCAGGACCTGGAGGTTGACTACCTTGATTATATATTGATGGGCAATTCATTCCATAATTTTTTTATTTCCTTAGTTCTCAGGGAATCATATATAATGTAAAAAAGCATTTATCTGAATACACAAGAAATATGCAAGCTAGCGAGCTTGGGAAAAAGTTTACATTCAATAATTCCCTATAAAATGATCTTACAGAACAATTGTTTTGTTTTTCTATTTTTCCACCAGCAAACCGAATAAATGGGCGCCGAGCTATCAAAAAGAATTGATTCTAGAAAGAGAACTTGTGGTGATGTTAGATTGTAGGTTTGATCCCTAACCTCTTTCATAATTAAACCTTTTCTGACGTCAGTCACTCCAAAAGAAATATTTATTTCGGTGACCTTGCAATGGGAAATTCAACTCTTTGGCACACAGTTCCCTTACTGAACTCTGAAACTCGATCACTAAAACTGTTGTGGTTTGTGGTGCTTTATCTCAGTCTCTATTATCTCTATTATTAGACATTTCTTGCTAAAAAAAAGTTTCACTGGGACCTTGAATGAAAGTACAATGAGTAACATACTATAATTAGCCCTTTGACGCAAATGCTAATAATTATTGAACACAGTTTCCAGAATTCTCCTAATGTATTCTGTAAGATAGGAAATATGATAAAATTATTAACTCTTTCTGTACCTTCGCCAAACACATATATCGGAGTCCGGGTCTTTCAAAATGGCATCCACTGACAAGTACAGCAGGCACCATTGCTATTCGATTTCTGCTATTTTAAACAGCAGACACTCAGAGCCAATGTCTGCGATTGGCGAAAACGCAGAAAAGCAGACATTCTGTGGTGAAATGTAACCATTGCATCTGAGAGCTGTAAACACAGAATCACTGCGCTTGGAACGGCTCCCCCCTGCTGGAGATTATCAGGACTTTCACAGGAATATTCCAATGTAAATCTGCAGTTAGCAGCACTACATTGCAAGTGAATTTCTTGAAAATTCGATTCGGCTGATTCGCTGAATTTCACAAAAAAATGTGCTTTGTGATGAATTACTTCGCCACGAAGTGCGTTTTTTGTAAGAGCGGGTGCAATAACGGGGAGCTGCGATAGCGCTGCCCTCATCATTGTACCCTTCAGATGCAGCGTTCATACAGGATCACGGCATCTGAGTGTACAAACAGTGTGAAATGAACATAAAAAAAAAATTACATCAAACTTACCAAGTCCATTTGCTCGCAACGGGCCAGCCACCGCCATCTTGCTTGAAGATCTCGGCCAAAATCACTTGCGGCACAAGATTACATCATCACGCTGGCCGGTGTGGTGACCTATGACGTCATCACGCCGGCTCGTATGATGATGTAATCTCGCACCGCACGGGATTTCGGCCGAGATCTTCAAGCAAGATGGCGGCGGCTGGTCCGTCGCGAGCAAATGGACTTGGTAAGTTTGATGTAATTTTTTTTTATGTTAATTTCACACTGTTTGTAAACTCAGATGCCGTGATCATGTATGAACGCTGCATCTGAAGGGTACAATGATGAGGGCGGCGCTATCGCAGCTCCCTGTTATTGCACCAGCTACTTACAAAAAAAATGCAATAAAGTAATTCAAGCAAGATGGAGGCTGGCGGCCCTTCACATGCAAATGGAGGAGGTAAGTTTGAATTTCAGGATTAATCGATTCGCTGACACGAAGCACGAGAAAATTCGGCTTCTAGGCGAAACGAATAATTCCTGAAATTCTGATCGAATTCCACTTCCAATAAACCGAATTTTCCATTTAGCAATAAACTGAATCCCATTGCTAAATAGAAATGGCAATCTGACAGTTGCATGTTGTTATGAAAAAAGGAAAAAAGTTTAAAAAAAATTATCACCCCCTTTTCCCAGAACAAAAATTTAAATAAATAAAAAATAAACATAGGCATTGCCACATACAAAAACACCCATACTAATAAAATATAACATTATTTTTCACACTGCAACATGGTATCAATAAAAGTACAGATTATCCTGCTTAAAATTATCCCTCACATAGCTCCCTAGAATAAAGGGAATGGGTCAATTTTACAGCATAAGGCCTCATGCACACGACCGTATGTGTTTTGCGGTCCGCAAATTCAAGATCTGCAAGAAAACGGATGATGTTCTGTATTGCATCTGGACATGGGCGAACGCGTTTCACAATTTGCGGACCACACCTCGCCGACACTATATAGAAACTGCCTTTTTTTGTCTGCAATTGCGGACAAGAATAGGACATGTTCTATTTTTTTTCGGAACGGAAGTGCGGACCCGGAAGTGCGGATCCGCAATTCCGGGTCCGGGTGGGACATAGCGTGTCCCCATTGGAATGAATAGGTCCGCAATTCTGTTCCGCAAAATGCGGAACAGAATTGCGGACGTGTGAATGGGGCCTAATGCCTATTCTTGTCCGCAAACTAGAAAAAATAGGATATGCTCTATTTTTTTTCGGAACGGTAAAATGGACATACAGAAACAGAATACACACGGAGTACCTTCCGTTTTTTTTGCAGACCCATTGAAATGAATGGTTCCGCATATGGTCCGCAAACAAACCGGAACGGACACGAAAAGAAAATAGGTTTGTGTGCATGAGGCCTAAGGAACACTGTAAAAACAAAACCAGTGAAACTGTCAGAATTGCATTTTTTTCCCCAATATCACCCCATTAGGATTTTTTCCAGCTTCCCACTACATTGTATGCAATAGTAAATGCTGCCATTAGAAAGTACAACTTTCCCCACAAAAAACAAGCCCTCATACAGCTATGTCAACGGAAAAATTAAAAAAGGGTTAGCGCTCCGGGAATGCAGGGAGTAAAAAACAAAAACATATAAATGGAAAATTACAAGGTCCTGAAGGAGTTAATTAGTGCTGCAGCTCTAGGCTAGCACTTACTATAAGAACACACAGGTGGTGGAGTATGCGTGCTGTCCCCAACCTAGATTCTCCCTAAACTCAAAAATCAAATACTAATCCCTAGGTGGGAATAGAGGGGGAATGATAAAGCTAAAACATAACTTTTAATACTAAAGTGTATAAAATATTACGCCAAGTAACAAGTGAAAATGTTACACCTATTCAGGTGGAAGCAAAGCCACAGGGCCCTAGGCCAAACAGGCTCAGAGGCTCGGATAGTCAGCAAACCACTGAGACATACAAAAAGACATAAAGCATAGCAACTTCAATATCAGCCAGACAATAACATGGAACGTGCTCACCAGATCCTCGATGTAGTCAAATGAGGGGAAAAGTGGACCGTTTAGATGGCTGCTATGGAGACCACGAGATGAGTGGAGAGAGTCAAGTCCCGGTTGGTTGCTATCGATATCCAGTACATTGGACGAACAAAGAACATGGGGGCTCTGTAGAGGAGGAGGTCAGTGGGAGCTAGATTTGTCCCTATATAAACCCTATAGCATGGGAAGGGGGCTATCAGACACCCTACCTACCTATACAGAGCAGCGAAGTTTTGTTTTTCTAAAGTGCATGGAATATATTAAGCCAGCAAAGCTGCAAGCAGGAGTTTCTGGCAACATGGAGGCTGCTGTGAAGGCTCTCATAGAGGCTAACGTGCAGCAGCGGGAGACCAACCAACTACTGCTACAACATGTGATGGCGTTACAGGCGGCAGGAGCGTCCCACCACGTCCATGATGCCCGGAAAGCGGTCCGTGCGGCGATCCCAAAAATGACCCCCGCAGACGACGTTGAGACGTACCTGGCGGTTTTTGAGAAGGTCGCCGTGAGGGAAAAGCTACCCCGTGACCAGTGGGCCGAGGTGGTTGCTCCGTTCCTAGCATCCGGACCCCAGCAAGTTTTTTGATTTGGCAGACGACCAGGCTGCTGACTATTCCACGGTGAAGGGGAGATCCTGGCCAGACTGGGGGTAAACGTGTTGGTCCGGGCTCAGCGGGTCCACCAGTGGGACTTCAAAGTGGCTGAACCCGCCAGGCCGCAGTACTATGAGTTGCTGCACAGGTTGCAAAAATGGCTGCAGCCTGAGGTTCTAAGTCCGACTGCTATGCTGGACCGGCTGCTGGCTGACATGTTTTGGAGGGCCTTGCCTTACCCCCTTCAACACTGGATCAGCCAGGTATCCCCACCAATGCCCTTGAGATGGTCGACCTGGTGGAGCGATATGAGGCCACCAGAAACCTGCAGGGGGTTCTTTTGGGAGGGGCCAGTCAAACCCGGAAATCTCCACCCCAGTCCCGGCGGCCGGTCAAACCCGCCCGGGATGTACCTCTTGCAGATCCGTCCCCAGTGGTCTGTTGGCAGTGTCGGGAGCCTGGACACATAAGGGCCAACTGTCCACAGTGGGGGAACCCATGGAGACTAATTATGGGTACCGGGCTTCCATGTATGCCCGGAGACTGTGTGCGACCGGCATCCCGGGACAATAGACAATCGTCATCTGTGCCAGGTGCAAGTCGGGGATAACCTGGCAGTGGCGCTGTTGGACTCAGGGAGCCTGGTAACCCTGGTAAGTGCTGCCCTGGTACAGCCCACCCAGTATACGGGCCGGACAGTGGGTGTGGTGTGCATACACGGAGACTTAAAGGACTATCCCACTGCTGTAATGTCTCTGTCCACGGCGGTCGGCACCTGGACTTGTGAAGTGGCGATCTCCACAAAGCTGCCCTATGAACTAATAATTGGGAGAGACTTCCCTGGTTTTCCGTCACTGTGGCCTGAGATGAAAGTGACTAATAGCCCTGAGACAGGGGTAACCCTAGCAGAGTGGCCTGATACCCCTGGAAGGCCAGAACCCTGGGAGCCCGAGTCTGAAGGGCCAGCGGTAGGGGTGACCACTGCTGCAGCGGTAGTGGGGAGACAACCCCACTGAGTGTAATGGTGGGAGACACGGAGGACTTGCCACCGGGACCTGAGTTGGCAGACCTCAATGTCTCCGGGGAAAATTTTGGGACCGCACAACACCGGGACCAAACCCTAACCAGGGCCTGGGAGAATGTGCTGGAAATTGATGGTAAACCCCAGAAACCAGGGGCTGAATTAATGTTCCCACGATTTATTGTTCTGCAGGATATGTTGTATCGGGTGAACCAAATCCGAGGTGAACCTGTTGAACAGTTGGTGGTGCCCACAGCGTATCGCAAGCTTGTCATGGAGCTTGCCCACCAACATGTTCTTGGGGGACACCTGGGGTGGCAGAAAACCCAGGACCGCATACTGCAGCGGTTTTATTGGCCCAGTGTGTTCAAGGAAGTAGAAAATTATTGTAAGTCCTGTCCAACCTGTCAGGTAACTAGCCCCCAGCCACATTTCCGTAGTCCTCTGGTACCTCTGCCAATTATTGAAGTACCGTTTGAGCGAATTGCTATGGATTTAATTGGGCCTGTACCAAAGTCTGCTAGGGGCCACCAACACATTCTGGTAGTTCTCGACTATGCCACTCGGTATCCGGAGGCGGTGCCTCTGCGACATACCTCAGCTAAGCTCATTGCCAAAGAGTTAATGGAGATGTTTTCCCGTGTGGGCCTGCCAAAGAGGTTCTGACAGACCAAGGGACCCCTTTTATGTCCAAAGTAATGAAGGAACTGTGTAAATTGTTGCGTATAAAGCAGTTACGGACGTCCGTTTACCATCCGCAAACAGACGGTCTTGTTGAGAGGTTTAACCAAACTCTAAAAATATGTTAAAAGGGTGGTGTCTAGAGATGGGAAGGACTGGGACCTGCTTCTGCCCTATCTCATGTTCGCAGTGCGAGAGGTACCCCAGGCCTCTACTGGGTTCTCGCCCTTCGAACTGCTTTATGGCAGACACCCTCGGGGCCTGTTGGATATCGCCAAGGAAGCATGGGAACAACAGCCTGTCCCCCACAAAAGTGTCATTGAGTATGTCGCCCAGATGCAGGAACGGATGGAAAGGGTGCTGCCCTTGGTCCGGGAGCATATGGAGGCAGCGCAACAAGCCCAGAGTAGGGTGTACAACCGTCAGGCTCGGGTGCGGGACTTCAATCCGGGAGATCGGGTTTTGGTTCTGGTACCCACCCTTGACAGCAAATTCCTAGCTAGGTGGCAGGGCCCCTATGAGGTGATCGAGAAGGTAGGGGAAGTGAATTACAAGGTACACCAGCCAGGGCGGCGCAAGCCGGAGCAGGTGTACCACGTGAATTTACTTAAGCCGTGGAAAGATAGGGACGCGGCCGACGGCCACAGCCCCGGCCAGGGCTTCTAGGTGAAAAGGGTCCAGCCCCACAGTTCGAGGCCTGTGAAGCCGTAACCACGGTAAAAATTGCAGACAGCCTGTCTTCCAAACAAGTTCAGGAAGTCAGGGAGTTCCTCAGTCGGAACACGGATGTGTTCTCGGACCTCCTGGCCGCACGTCTCTCATCCGACATGACATCGTCACTGAGCCTCAGGCCAAGGTCCGGTTAAAACCATACCGGGTACCCGAGGCTCGGCGGCGGGCCATCGCGGAGGAAGTGCAGTTAATGTTGAAGCTCGATGTCATTGAGGAGTCGAAAAGTGAGTGGGCCAGTCCCATAGTCCTAATACCCAAGCCGGATGGGACGTTGCGGTTCTGCAACGACTTTCGCAAGTTAAATGAAGTATCCAAGTTTGACGCGTATCCCATGCCCCGAGTAGACGAGCTTGTTGAAAATTTAGGACAAGCCCGTTATTTTTCTGTGCTGGACCTCACTAAAGGGTACTGGCAGGTACCCTTAACGGAGGCGGCTAAGGAAAAACCGCGTTTGTTACCCGCAGGGCCTGTATCACTACAAGGTGTTACCCTTTGGCCTGCATGGCGCCCCGCCACTTTCCAGAGGTTAATGGACATAGTGCTGCGACCACATCGTCGGTGCGCCTTGGCCTACTTAGATGATGTAGTCATCCACAGCACCGACTGGGAAAGCCATTTACCCAAGGTGCAGGCGGTAGTGGATGCCCTGAGGAAAGCTGGACTAACCGCCAATCCAAAAAGTGTGCGATTGGGTTGGAAGAGACCAAATATCTGGGATATGTAATTGGGCGGGGAGTCATCAAACCTCAGGTAACTAAGGTAGAGGCCATTCGTAGCTGGCCCCGACCGGTCACCACCAGGCAGGTAAAGTCGTTCCTGGGGATTGTAGGATACTACATGAGGTTTGTGCCCCACTTTGCCACAATAGCAGCGCCATTGACAGACCTGTTGAAGGGGCGAAAGTCTGGGAGGGTTAGCTGGAGTGAGAAGGCGGAGGAGGCTTTCTCCGCGTTGAAGTCGGCCCTGTGTGGGTCCCCGGTTTTGGTGACACCCGACTTCAACAAGGAGTTTGTCGTACAGACCGGCGCCTCGGAGGTAGGCCTCGGTGCGGTACTGTCGCAGGAGGTCAACGGGGAAGAACATCCCGTTGTCTTCCTGAGCCGTAAGCTCAGTCCCGCCCGAGTCCAGATATAGTATAGTGGAGAGGGAGTGCCTGGCTATCAAGTGGGCACTCGAATCTCTCCGCTACTACCTGTTAGGGAGGAGGTTCCGTCTGGTGACCGACCATTCCCCCTCAAATGGATGAGTCAGGCCAAGGAGAGGAATGCTCGGGTCACCAGGTGGTTCCTATCCCTTCAAAATTTCAAGTTCTCCGTGGAACATAGGGCAGGTCGCTTGCAGGGAAATGCAGATGCCCTTTCCGCGTCCACTGCCTCACATGTGTCCACCCCTCAGGGTTGAACAAAGGGGGGTGTGGTAAGGTGCAGGGTGCCGTCGTGGATGGCAGGTATGTGTCACCGAGGTTCATAGCCTCGGTGAGGTAAGAGCCCGTTTTTGTTGATGTCAGCAGCAGCTAGTGCTACTGACAGAGTTTAAATAGCATGGCTGCAAAGCCGATCCGGGCCGGCTCTTACCGGGAGTAGCTAAAGTGTAGGGTGGGTGGCTGCTCCCCACGACCCAGTCCTGGTTTTGGGCTGGGTTTAAAAGCTCAGCCAGCTCAGCAGCTGGAGGTGGTGATTATCCTGGAGCTGCTAACAGGGCTGAGGAGTTCTCTGTCCTGGAGGAAAGAGCTCAGCAAGGAGGTGTTTTGTTCCTGGCTACCTGAAGCTGGATTCTCCTGCGGCTGGGCCGACAGCGTGGTGCGAACCTGCACCTACACCTCCCAGGTGACTGAACCTGTGTTGGCCTGTTTTTGTTTTGCCACGTTATTTCCGTTGTGTGTGAACTGTCACCAAAGAGACTGTTTTTCATTTATGGTGTGCAAGTGTGAATAAAACACTGTTTGTTGCACAATCTGGACTCCTTGTTTTGCCTCTAAACTGCACCCGCACCGCTGTCTACCAGAGCGACTCCCCACACTGCTCATTCAGGCTCAAGGGGGCCATAGTTTTTAGGTAAAAAATCCAACGTGTTTCGCATTGCAGCAAGAGACGGTCCCAGTTCCCACCGCGCTGTGGAGGAGAAACCTTATCAATGCCCATGAAACTAATCTTGTCATGGCCATTGTGGTGACACCGTATGTGATTTGCTACCAGAGTGTCCCTTAATTTCTCAATATCGTTCAGGTGCTCGCCAACTCTTCTACGGAACTCACGGATGGTTTTGCCGACATATTCCTTCCCGCATTCGCAGGCTAGTAGGTATACCACTCCACGAGTTTGACAGTTGATGAAGTGATGGATGCTATATTCCCTCCCTGTGACATGACTGCGGAATGACCTGCCCAATTGCAAGTGCCTGCAAGCAATGCACCCACTGCAACGGTGGCAGCCCTTGACGTTGGATCGCAACCATCCGCAGCCAGAGGGTACAGGGGGGATATATTCGCTAGACACCAGTCTATCCCGCAGACTACGGCCCTGCCGGTAGGTGATATGTGGATGATCCCCTATCACCTCACGTAGGTCCGGGTCAAGTTGCAGAATTGCCCAATTATTTTGGATCACCCTCTGTATTTTCGGGGCTGCTCTGTCAAACGTGGAGATGAGATAAATCAGTTTCGGGGTTGGGGTGGCTTTTGGGCTAGGGGTTAACAAATTAGTTCTGTCTTCCTGGAGCGCCATCCTATACGCTTCTCTTAAGACTCGATCAGGATACCCCCGATGTAAAAACCGAGTGCGCATGTCCCGTGCCTGCCTGATGAACTCCCTCTTGGTGGAGCAATTCCTCCTCAAGCAAAGGTGTTGCCCCTTAGGGATGCCCGCTTGAGTGGTAGGGAATGGCTGCTCTCCCACCTCAACAAGGTATTTGTAGAAGTGGGCTTCCTATAAACTGAGGAATCCAGTTCTCCGTTGGATGATTTGGAGATGAGAACAT
This sequence comes from Bufotes viridis, assembly GCA_033119425.1. Classification (NCBI taxonomy): domain Eukaryota; kingdom Metazoa; phylum Chordata; class Amphibia; order Anura; family Bufonidae; genus Bufotes; species Bufotes viridis. Next base: position 114,772,041 of record CM065593.1, on the reverse strand, counting down.
CCAAAAATGGCAGGCACCGGGCATCAATCTCAAAAGTAAACCGCATACCTATGGAGTTCACATTGAGACCCTCCACCAAGCTTTTGAAACCCACCAAATCACCATTCCAGATGATAAAGATGTCATCCATATATCGCGCCCACAGTCCACATAGTCCATCACCAATGACCTTTCCTCCGTGAACACCAGGGTCTCCTCCCACCAGCCCAGGAACAGATTAGCATACGATGGGGCACAGGAACTCCCCATCGCCGTGCCCCTGAGCTGGTGGTGGACCCTGCCGTTGAACGAGAAAATATTTCTGGTCAGGGTGAACTCGAGTAGTCGTAGGACAAAGAGACTGTGGGCGCAGTACTGGCAACCACGCATACTCAGAAAGTGATCAACCGCTCTCAATCCCAATGAATGTGGGATATTAGAGCATAGCGCTCCACATCTATACTTGCCAAAAATGTATGCCCTTTCCGCGTCCACTGCCTCACATGTGTCCACCCCTCAGGGTTGAACAAAGGGGGGGTGGTAGGTGCAGGGTGCCGTCGTGGATGGCAGGTATGTGTCACCGAGGTTCATAGCCTCGGTGAGGTAAAGCCCGTTTTGTTGATGTCAGCAGCAGCTAGTGCTACTGACAGAGTTTAAATAGCATGGCTGCAAAGCCGATCCGGGCCGGCTCTTACCGGGAGTAGCTAAAGTGTAGGGTGGGTGGCTGCTCCCACGACCCAGTCCTGGTTTTGGGCTGGGTTTAAAAGCTCAGCCAGCTCAGCAGCTGGAGGTGGTGATTATCCTGGAGCTGCTAACAGGGCTGAGGAGTTCTCTGTCCTGGAGGAAAGAGCTCAGCAAGGAGGTGTTTTGTTCCTGGCTACCTGAAGCTGGATTCTCCTGCGGCTGGGCCGACAGCGTGGTGCGAACCTGCACCTACACCTCCCAGGTGACTGAACCTGTGTTGGCCTGTTTTTGTTTTGCCACGTTATTTCCGTTGTGTGTGAACTGTCACCAAAGAGACTGTTTTTCATTTATGGTGTGCAAGTGTGAATAAAACACTGTTTGTTGCACAATCTGGACTCCTTGTTTTGCCTCTAAACTGCACCCGCACCGCTGTCTACCAGAGCGACTCCCCACACTGCTCATTCAGGCTCAAGGGGGCCATAGTTTTTAGGTAAAAAATCCAACGTGTTTCGCATTGCAGCAAGAGACGGTCCCAGTTCCCACCGCGCTGTGGAGGAGAAACCTTATCAATGCCCATGAAACTAATCTTGTCATGGCCATTGTGGTGACACCGTCGTATGTGATTTGCTACCAGAGTGTCCCTTAATTTCTCAATATCGTTCAGGTGCTCGCCAACTCTTGTACGGAACTCACGGATGGTTTTGCCGACATATTCCTTCCCGCATTCGCAGGCTAGTAGGTATACCACTCCACGAGTTTGACAGTTGATGAAGTGATGGATGCTATATTCCCTCCCTGTGACATGACTGCGGAATGACCTGCCCAATTGCAAGTGCCTGCAAGCAATGCACCCACTGCAACGGTGGCAGCCCTTGACGTTGGATCGCAACCATCCGCAGCCAGAGGGTACAGGGGGGATATATTCGCTAGACACCAGTCTATCCCGCAGACTACGGCCCTGCCGGTAGGTGATATGTGGATGATCCCCTATCACCTCACGTAGGTCGGGTCAAGTTGCAGAATTGCCCAATTATTTTGGATCACCCTCTGTATTTTCGGGCTGCTCTGTCAAACGTGGAGATGAGATAAATCAGTCTCGGGGTTGGAGTGGCTTTTGGGCTAGGGGTTAACAAATTAGTTCTGTCTTCCTGGAGCGCCATCCTATACGCTTCTCTTAAGACTCGATCAGGATACCCCGATGTAAAAACCGAGTGCGCATGTCCCGTGCCTGCCTGATGAACTCCCTCTTGGTGGAGCAATTCCTCCTCAAGCAAGGTGTTGCCCCTTAGGGATGCCCGCTTGAGTGGTAGGGAATGGCTGCTCTCCCACCTCAACAAGGTATTTGTAGAAGTGGGCTTCCTATAAACTGAGGCTTCCAGTTCTCCGTTGGATGATTTGGAGATGAGAACATCCAAAAATGGCAGGCACCGGGCATCAATCTCAAAAGTAAACCGCATACCTATGGAGTTCACATTGAGACCCTCCACCAAGCTTTTGAAACCCACCAAATCACCATTCCAGATGATAAAGATGTCATCCATATACCGCGCCCACAGTCCCACACAGTCCATCACCAATGACCTTTCCTCCATGAACACCAGGGTCTCCTGCCACCAGCCCAGGAACAGATTAGCATACGATGGGGCACAGGAACTCCCCATCGCCGTGCCCCTGAGCTGGTGGTGGACCCTGCCGTTGAACGAGAAAATATTTCTGGTCAGGGTGAACTCGAGTAGTCGTAGGACAAAGAGACTGTGGGCGCAGTACTGGCAACCACGCATACTCAGAAAGTATGAGAAGTATGAGAAAGAACTTAAACCTCCACATTACTCTAATCTTGATCTGGCTCATACAGTAGCTATTAGAGACCTTGAGAGCTACTGACCAGAAAAAACTGACCCATTTTTGGATGTTCTCATCTCCAAATCATCCAACGGAGAACTGGAAGCCTCAGTTTACAGGAAGCCCACTTCCACAAATACCTTGTTGAGGTGGGAGAGCTGCCATCCCCTACCACTCAAGCGGGGCATCCCTAAGGGGCAATACCTTCGCTTAAGGGGGAATTGCTCCACCAAGAGGGAGTTCATCAGGCAGGCACGGGACATGCGCACTCGGTTTTTACATCGGGGGTATCCTGATCGAGTCTTAAGAGAAGCGTATAAGATGGCGCTCCAGGAAGACAGAACTAATTTGTTAACCCCTAGACCAAAAGCCACTCCAACCCCGAGACTGATTCGTCTCATCTCCACGTTTGACAGAGCAGCCCCGGAAATACGGAGGGTGATCCAAAATAATTGGGCAATTCTGCAGCTTGACCCGGACCTACGTGAGGTGATAGGGGATCATCCACATATCACCTACCGGCGGGGCTGTAGTCTGCGGGATAGACTGGTGTCTAGCGAATATATCCCCCCTGTACCCTCTGGCTGCGGATGGTTGCGATCCAACGTCAAGGGCTGCCACCGTTGCAGTGGGTGCATTGCTTGCAGGCACTTGCAATCGGGCAGGTCATTCCGCAGTCATGTCACAGGGAGGGAATATAGCATCCATCACTTCATCAACTGTCAAACTCGTGGAGTGGTATACCTACTAGCCTGCGAATGCGGGAAGGAATATGTCGGCAAAACCATCCGTGAGTTCCGTAGAAGAGTTGGCGACACCTGAACGATATTGAGAAATTAAGGGACACTCCGGTAGCAAATCACATACGGTGTCACCACAATGGCCATGACAAGATTAGTTTCATGGGCATTGATAAGGTTTCTCCTCCACAGCACGGTGGGAACTGGGACAGTCTCTTGCTGCAATGCGAAACACGTTGGATTTTTTACCTAAAAACTATGGCCCCCTTGGGCCTGAATGAGCAGTTAAACTTTGGCTGTTTTATTTGATGAATACCCAGCCACAGTCTGACTGATCGCCCGGTATAAATCCCCGACACTGACACCATGATAGAGTGTGCCCTTGGCACTCTCTAATGTCCACATTTCAAATATCCATCTTACATGGGCATTTACCTATTTCCAATTTTGATCAACGGCACTTTTTAAGTTATAGTTGGTGCTTTTTTGTTATCATCATATAAGGTAATCCCTCGCTGGCTTATTGTTCTCCATGGGCCCCTCTAGCAGGTATAAACCCGCCAATCAAGCTCTATGTGTTTGTTTAAATTAACTTACGGTGATACACTTTGCCGATAGGGAATGCGCTCCTTGCTTTCCCTCCCTTTGTGCACCAGGCTCCGCCCATCGGCCTTTCTGATTACACCCCCTTTTGGGCGCGTCACGAGTAGTGGAGCGCGGCGTCTTTTTTCTCTGCGCTCCACTGCTCGCGTCCATCACGTGACCGGAGGCGGTGGAGCGCAGCGCTTGTTTTTGTGTTCCACGCCTCCCTATTACACCCATCGTGTTGACCGGAAGTTCCATCCGCGTCACCAGGGGGGCGTGGCCGCTCACTGCTGGCACGAACTTTCTGCAGATTTAAAGCCGCAATGCAGGTGAGCCGAGCTGCTTCTGTACATAGGGGGACGCTCACCATTGGAGATCCCCCCTCCTTTCTGGATTAGTCCCCTTTTCCCACTGGATCAGGACTTCGTGTGACTACACCTTGTTGCCCACTGGTACTTGCTAATCCTATTATTATTATTTATTATTATTATTTTTGGGCCATATACTGGACGACACAGTGAACCACATAACATACTACGTTTGTGGTTTATCCCTGCGCTTTTTTGATCGACCCCTCCGTGTATCCCCAATACACGGAGGGGTCGATCAAAAAAGCGCAGGGATAAACCACAAACGATCCCAGTATATTTCCACAAGCCCTCCTTGTAGCCCGATTTTTTGTCCACTACTTCCCTGATGATTTTTTAGACACGAATGAAACGTGGCACGTCGGGAGATATTCTCTGTATGGGAGCTCTCTTTTCCTTAGCGCATAGCCAGGGACTCCGGCCGGCCTAGGGACAGGGATCAGGACGGGGTCGCCCCTTTCGGGGCGGGTGCTTTGTATAGGTAGGTAGGGTGTCTGATAGACCCCTTCCCTTGCTATAGGGTTTATATAGGGACACATCTAGCTCCCACTGACCTCCTCCTCTACAGAGCCCCCATGTTCTTTGTTCGTCCAATGTACTGGATATCAACAGCAACCAACCGGGACTTGACTCTCTCCACTCATCTCGTGGTCTCCATTGCAGCCATCTAAACGGTCCACTTTTCTCCTCATTTGACTACATTGAGGATCTGGGGAGCACGTTCCATGTTATTGTCCGGCTGATATTGAAGTTGCTATGCTTTATGTCTTTTTGTATGTCTCGGTGGTTTGCTGACTATCCGAGCCTCTGAGCCTGTTGTTTGGCCTAGGGCCCTGTGGCTTTGCTTCCACCTGAATAGGTGTAACATTTTCACTTGTTACTTGGCGTAATATTTTATACACTTTAGTATTAAAAGTTATGTTTTAGCTTTATCTATTCCCACCTAGGGATTAGTATTTGATGATAGCACTTACTATATAATACAGAAAAACTAATTTTTCTAATTTATCCATTAATATCTATCCAGGCTCCATTCATTCAAGGCTTAAATGGGTTGTCCAAGTTATTTTTTTGTTATTTGAATGTTTCTAAGGGAAAACATGTAAGGGATTTTCAATTTAATTACTTCTGCAGTGGCCCTGTTTTCCTAGTTAGCTGAGGGTCACATGACCTATGATGTCAGCTTCCTTCCCTGCTCTGATGATGTTCTGTGCACAAGCTTGAGGGAGCAGGTCTGCCTCTATGCACTAAATGTCACTGTAAAGGCTGTGCTGGTTGGAGTAACAAGCCACGCCCCCTGCACTGGCCGATCTGCTTTCACACTAGCATTAATATTTTCTGGTATTGAGATTTGTCATAGGGTCTCAATACCGGGAAAAACGCTTCAGTTTGGTCCCCATTAATTGTCAATGTGGACAAAACGTAACTGAATTGAACGGAATGCTCCAAAATGCATTTGGTTCCATTCTCATACTGGAGAGCAAACCACAGTCCTGGGATGTGGAGCAAAACAATGCAAGTCAACGGGGAATGCATCCGTTTTCTCTGACACAATAGACACATACCGTCTTGGGTATGTTAAAGATAATACAACCGGATCCATTCATAATGGATGCAGCTGATTGTATTATCAGTAACGGAAGCATTTTTGCTGAACGCTGTGGGAGCCAGCAAAAACGCTAGTTTGAAAGTAGCCTAAGCTGTCTGCCCTATCCACCCCTCCCACTGGATTTTTGGGCAAAGTTTAACCCCTCCTACCATAAGCAGCACAGACTCAGGGTTGGAGGCTCTGCCTGAGGTACTGAGCAGCTGAAAAGTTTCCTCTTCTCCAGGCACTGAGGAAACAAATGCTGTGCACAGGATCTTCCCACCATCCTAACCCTGCAAACACAGAGCTGACAAAGACCAGAAGAATTCTCTCCTTGGTACTCCTCTGCTGGCTGTGAGGACGTGTCTGCAGAGCATTGCACAAGAACAGACAGGGGGGAGATCCTAAATTTATAGGCAAATTCATTGTACTGTACAGCTGGGACTTGTAGACTTCGGTAGTTGATTTTTAAAGCGGAAAACGACTTTAAAACTTAGAACCGAACTCAGCTTCGGTTCCGAGGTACCAGTCAGAACCAAAGGTTCCAAGTTTTAAAGTCGTTTTCCACTGTAAAAATCAACTACCGAAGTTATTCAAGTCATCTGCGACTTCGAGAATAACTAACTTCGGCTTATCGGAGCCCATACATTTTAATAATGTATGGATACGGATGTAGCATCCGAAGCTCGTTTCGTTCATCACTAATGGCTATGATTAGAAGCAAGCAACAATTAGTGATGGGAATGGCATGATGAGAGCAGCGACAGCATGTAATTAGTTACATAGCGCCAATCTGATGACAGGTTCCCTTTAAAGAAAATGTGTCACCAGAAAATGACTGTCTAAATGTCTAAATTCAGTTCTTATCAGTTCTTATGTTAAAGATTTTTTTTATAATTTTTTTTTTAATTTTAATGCCACTATATTTAACTTAATATTCTAGAGTTTTCACACTGGCCACTAAGCATGATAGACCGGCAATTTCTGTTCTGTGGAGATCACTTTTCAGTTGTCATTATCATCATAGACAGGAATACAGTGATAGATATCACATCTATCTATCTATCTATCTATCTATCTATCTATCTATCTATCTATCTATCCTATCTTTAATATATCACAGGATCCAACACTTATAGGTAATGGTCACAACTTATCTACTCACAATTTTTGTTCAGGTCAGGAATCATGCATAGAAAATTCTCCCACAGAAGTCAAAGGGGGAGATTTATCAAAACTGGTGTAAAGGAAAAATGGCTTAGACACCTATAGCAACCAATTAGATCTCACCTTTCATTTTCCAAAGGAGCTCTGAAAAATAAAAAAGTGAAATCTGATTGGTTGTTATGGGCAACTAAGCCAATTTTCCTTCATACCAGTTTAATAAATCTCCCCCAATTAATCAGTTCCAGTCTATTGTGTCTATTTCCCATGGTGGCTACTGCAAAACATATCTATAAATTTTGTAAACAGCAGCTCAACCAAAATGGCCGCCCCCATAATCATGTCCAGAAAATAAAATAAAAAAAAATATCAGAAAATAAGAACAGATTAGAAAACATATATACGTTTCATGGTATGGTTTTAGTGGAAAAAATATGCAGTAAGTAATACATTCCCTTTACGTTCGCCCATGTATCTGTTTATCCTGTGTCATACTTATTTACATTCAAAGTTACAAATTGGTAATTTTTAAAAGTGTGCTCCAGTCCAAACCAAAAAGTATAATCTTAGCATAATCTTATTATGTATCACATTACCACTGGAAGAACTGATGATTGTGATAAAAAGTAGTCATCATTAGAGTTGAGCGAACCCGAACTGTATAGTTCGGGTTCGTCCCGAATTTTAGGATGTTCGGGACACGGACCCGAACCCGAACATTATTATAAAAGTTCGGGTCCATTGTTCGGCGATTCTTCCCGCTTTTTGAAAGGCTGCAGAGCAGCCAATCAGCAAGCGTTTTACATCTGTGCCCTAAGAAGCCATCACAGCCATGTCTACTAATGGCATGGCTGTGATTGGCTGAGTGCCGCATGTGACCCAGCCTCTTTATAAGCTGGAGTCACGTAGTGCAGCACATCACTCTGCTGCTGTTAGTATAGGGAAAGGTTGCTGCCAGTGCTCCCAGGGAGATATTAGGAAAGAAATCTGTTGAACCTGGTGGTGTGAAATCTTCAAGCTACAGCAATAATTGAGGGAGGGCGCTACTGCAATCCTACATTTTTGTACCCAGCCCTCAGCCCAGTGATACTGCAAAGTGTTTTTTTTTTAATCCATCTGTTACTGAGGTGGGGGTCGGCAGCCATTTTAGCCACTGCAGTGTCCTTGGAACTGCATGTGACATGCATGTGTGCCAGCTTGCCAGGGACATCAGTCTAATCCTTTTTGGTAGCTCAGTGAAGGAAAAAAATATTTTTTTCTGGCAGGTCAAGTCCCCTACATTACCTTTTGTATAATTTAGGGGTGACATAGTCCATTTCTGTAGTCTGGGGCAAAAATCTGTATTGTGGTGCTATAGAGCACTTGTGCATACAACTCACCAAAACGTATTTTCAATTTCAGCAGTGAAATAGTGCATCTGTGTATTTTTGGAAAAAAAAACTGTATTCCTGGTCCACAAAGCAGTTTTGCATACAGCGTACAAATACCTATTTTACATCTCAGCACTGAAATTGTGCATTAGTGTGTTTTAGGGAAAAAAAGCAGTGTTCTTGGTTCACAAAGCAGTTGTGCATACAGCGTACAAATACCTATGTTTAATTTCCAGCCGTTAAATACTGCATTTGTGAATTTTGGGGAAAAAAGCCGTGTTCTTGGTTCACAAAGCAGTTGTGCATACAGCATACAAATACCCATTTTAAATCTCAGCACTGAAATAGTGCATAAGTGTGTTTTAGGGAAAAAAAAAAACTGTGTTCTTGGTTCACAAAGCAGTTGTTCATACAGCGTACAAATACCTATTTTAAATCTCAGCACTGAAATAGTGCATTAGTATATTTTTGGGAATAAAAAACCCGTATTCCTGGTCCACAAAGCTGTTTTAAATACACCGCCCAAATACGTATCTAAAATTTCAGCACTGAAATAGTGCATTTTTCTGTTTTGTTGAAAAAAAGGTGTATTCTTGCTTTACAGAGCAGTTGTGCATACAGCGTACAAATAAGTATTTTAAATTTCTGCACTGAAATAGTGCATTCGTGTTTTTTGGGGAAAAAAGCCGTATTCTTTGTCCACAGAGCAGTTTTCAATAAACCGCACAAATAACCATGTTTAAATTTCAGCAGTGAAATACTGCATTAGTGTATTTTGTGGGAAACAAACCCGTATTGTTTTTACACAGAGCAGTTTGGCATACAAAGCACAAAAACGTATTTTAAAATTTAGCAGTGACATACTTCATTTCTATAGTTTGTTGCAATAAACACTGGTTTTGTTCTACATATCAGATCTGAGGCCTACCCTGTATTTCAGTCATTTAAAGTAACCTTTTGAACTCCGCATTTACATAGTTGGTTGCAAACACACTGGTTTTGTGGTAGATAGCACATTTGCGGTGTATGCTGCATTTCTGACAGTCAAATAAAACCGTTAAGATCTGTTTTTACATTGTTGGTTTGTAAAATAAAATATTTGGTGATAGTGAAGTAATTGTATTGAATTTATCCGTTACTTATCCGTTACACTGTTGTGTGACCTAAAGAAATGTATTCTGTTTATGAAACGGGCACTGCCTTACTGTTAGTGAACTTAATTGTTGACTATTGGCAGTTAAATGCAGCAGTCTCTTATGCTTCTTTATGACTCTGCTGGCCGGGTTTCCCAGGGCCATAACCATAGTCCTGCCCCAGAAGTGGAAGAGATTGAGTGCACAGATGCCCAACCACTTAGGTTTGAGGATGCGGACAGGTGAAGACCACGACAGAAAATCTCTGATGATGACGAAACACAGGTGCAAACCGCTGCGGCTTTCTGCGGTGTGCAGACCAACAAAAAGGGCAGGGGGAAAGACTGGGTGGAAGATGATGTTGAGAACAATGAGGTCCTACACCTCAAAATATACCACTGAAATCCATGTTTTCCATGGGTGGTGATTAGAGATGAGCGAACACCTGGATGTTCGGGTTCGAGAGGTTCGGCCGAACTTCCGGAAAATGTCCGGGTTCGTGATCCGAACTCAACCCGAACTTCATCCCGAACCCGAACCCCATAGAAGTCAATGGGGACCCGAACTTTTGGGCACTAAAAAGGCTGTAACAGACACCCAGAGGGATAATATACCGCAATAAATGCATTGCGATTACAACTTTGAGCTAACGATCACCATGGGAACTCCTCCTCCAGTAGAATGTACTGTCGGATGTGAGAATTAAGTTGAAATCGCAATGCGATTCTTATATATTTGCTTAATCGCATTGCGATTTCAACTTAGCATTGCTAAATAATTCCATCCATATTGTTAACTTACTGAGTCAGTAAGTTAACGAATATGGATGGAATTATTTAGCAATGCTAAGTTGAAACGGCAATGCGATTAAGCAGATATATAATAATCGCATTGCGATTTCAACTTAATTCTCACATCCGACAGTACATTCTACTGGAGGAGGCGTTCCCATGGTGATCGGTAGCTCAAAGTTGTAATCGCAATGCGATTAAGCAAATACATAAGAATCGCATTGCGATTCCAACTTTTTAGTACTCAACTTTTAAAATCGTACACCACTTTAGTATTGGTGTGCTGTAATAGAAGTTACATTCGTACGCGAATATAACTTAGAGCAATACAGTCAACTTTACACTGTTAGTTTTATTATCGCGATAATACAACTATTCAAGAATCGTGTACGTGCGTCTGTACGTGTGTGCGTTACCTCGGACACTATTCTATTTTGCCAGCCACAGCTGAAACCACTGATTTATGGTATTGCTATTTTGGCAATTGAATTTAACCCCAGAAAATGATCTATCCTTTGCCAGACAGCAGACAGTATTATACTTGTCTAGCCAAAGCTGGAACACCAGATTTAGGGGATTGGTATTTGGGCAATTGTATTTAACCCCTTAATAAAATATAGAAATTTCTTTCCTGAGTTTCTAGGGGTGACAATTAGCACAGCTAAGCCCCTGATGTAGGATATAGCAAAAAAAAAAACTAGTATTGATGGATTGATGGACTTGGTGGCAGCTTCTTCTGGCGCACCACAAGTCACAAAATGGCCGCCGATCAACCCAGAAAATAAGTGACAGAAAAATGCTCTGTGCAGCCTAAAAACCAGCGAGCAAGTAACTAGCAGAAGTTCAATGATTCTCAGCTGTAAATCGATCCGTTCATTAGGTGCTGTTGCTGACTTTAACCTGCCTAATCTCGCCCTGACAGAAGCTGCGTCCTCTCCCTACACTAATCAGAGCAGTGTGACGTGCGGCGCTACGTGACTCCAGCTTAAATAGAGGCTGGGTCACATGCTGCACTTGGCCAATCACAGCCATGCCATTAGTAGGCATGGCTGTGATGGGCTCTTAGGGCAAGAAGTAAAACGCTTGCTGATTGGCTGCTGTGCAGCCCTTCAGAAAGTGGGAAGTAATCGACGAACAATGGACCCGAACTTTTATAATAATGTTCGGGTTCGGGTCCGTGTCCCGAACATCCCAAAATTCGGTACGAACCCGAACGATGCTCGAACTGTTCGCTCAACACTAGTGGTGATACAATCCAATTTTTTTAGGCCAGGAATTACCTTTGTGGCCTGCGCTGCATATATAGTTAATCCGTCGGGAAGTTCAGGGGTTGACATATTCCAATTATTTGCTGTCAAGTTACCCTGCACTGCATAGGTGACAGTGACTGAAAATGTGAATAATCCTCTTTTTAACTGTTGGGTGAAATATTACCATTTTTGCCAGGTACAAACCCCTGCACTGCCTAACTGTCAGGAAACTTACAATTGGCGGTTGCATTCTTGCATGACATAAAGCCTTTCTGGGCTGTGAAGCCAAAGGTACTAGTCGCCAACAACATGTTTTTTATTTTTTTAAATATATTGCTGTAGACACCAAAAAATTGGGAAAATATAAAAAGATAAAACAAAGTGTAAGTGCACGGTAGTATAACAATAGTTTGGTAAGGCCGATATACATGTCTATTCTGCATAAGATGCAAACAAATCCTGTGAAATCCTAGTTCTTTTTAATAAACGAAAGCTTGCCCACAGTGGCTGCTGACAGGTAGCTGCGTTTGTCTGTGATAATGCCCCAGCCATGCTAAACACAGGTTCAGACAATACAGTGGCTGCAGGGTAGGCCAGCACCTCCAAGGTCTAAAGGGCAACCTCAGGACATGTGCCCAATTTGAAGACCCAGAAGTTGAATGAGGCAGACCCAGTGGAATAACTAGAAGTGATTGGGCACCACAGTAATTTTTGCGCAACCCCTATCTTTCATGCCGCCATTCCTGGGGCTACTAAAGATCGCTCACTCAGACCAGGCCCAGCAGCTGTTCCATCCGCTTTCTACACTGTCTGTACTGCCATTGTATATAATTTCATTGAATAATACTGTTGAGGGGACCCCGACAGTCTTTTAGTCCTCCTCCTCCTCCTGGATGGGCCCCTTCTAGGTCAGGGCCCCAAAGCAGTAGCTTCCCCTGCAGCTATGCCCTGGGCAGACCCATCAGTCAGTACGTGTACTGTTCCACCATGTTGCTGAAATGCTGCCTCCTGCTAAGACGTTCCAGATCTGTTGGTGGTGCAGGTTGTTGTGGCGTGATGACAAAACTTTTCCACATTTTGCCCATGATAGGCTTCTGAGGGTTGACAAATTATTGGGAGGGGCTGGAGAAGATCCAGCAGTCATGGTCCATATCAGAACCAATAACAAAGTTAGCGGTAGGTGGAGCGTCCTTAAAAATGATTTCAGGGATTTAGGTCAAAAGCTTAGGGCAAGAACCTCAAAGGTAGTATTTTCCGAGATACTGGCTGTAACAAGAGCCACACAAGAAAAGCAGCGGGAGATTAGGGAGGTTAACAAGTGGCTCAAGAACTGGTGTAGGAAGGAGGGGTTTGGGTTCCTGGAGAACTGGGCTGACTTCTCTGTCGGCCACAGGCTCTATCGTAGGGATGGGCTGCACCTCAATGGAGAAGGGGCAGCTGTGTTGGGGAGAATGTTGGCTAGAAGGTTGGGGGAGTGTTTAAACTAGGGACTGGGGGGGAGGGTACTTACGTTATAAGGGGGAAGATAGTGCATATAGATACCAGGGGCAAGGTAGTGGGACTGGGCGAGGAATGACGATCAATGACGAAAGAAGGAAAGGAGTAGGGTTAAAAATATACAAAAACCTCTTAATTGTATGTACACTAATGCCAGAAGCCTGAATAACAAAACTGGGGAACTGGAATTAGTGATGTGGGAGGTGGACTATGATATAGTTGACATAGGGGCCACTTAATATGGTGGATTTGGTGATCTCTGTAATGGAGACACCCCTTTGCACCGGTTTTCCTTCCTTTGAGGGATATCTGGCTTTCATTGTGTTGTAGACCCAATACTGGGGCTCCACATTTATTTTGCATATTACTGTTTCCCAGGGAGCTTTGCACTTTGGATTGCTGTGTTGAGTCTCTTAACTGAGGCTCCGCGGTGTTTTTGTGGCTGGTCTCCCTGAGATAAGCTATTGTTTTGTATGATATAGAGGGAATAACTGAGGCATGGCTGGATGATAGCTATGACTGGGCAGTTAATGTACAGGGTTACAGTCTGTTTAGAAAGGATTGTCAAAACCGGAGAGGGGGAGGGGTCTGCCTTTATGTAAAGTCCTATCTAAAGCCCACAGTCCGAGAAGATATAAGTGAGGGACATGAACATGCGGAGTCACTGTGGGTAGTGATACATGGAGCCAAAACAATAATAAATTCCTAATAAGAGTTTACTATAAACCACCTAATATACCAAAGTCCAAAGAAAATCTATTACTAAACGAGATAGACGGTGCCGCAAATCATAATGAGGTGGTTATTATGGGGGACTTCAACTACCCAGATATAGACTGGGAAACTAAAAGCTGTACATCGCATAAAGGAAACAGGCTCTTGGCAATAACCAAAGACAATTATCTTTCCCAACTAGTTCAGGACCCGACTAGAGGGACAGCCATACTGGACTTAGTATTAACCAATAGACCTGACAGAACAACAGATGTGCAAGTTGGGGGACACCTGGGAAATAGTGACCATAAAGTAATAACCTTCCAATTATCATCCAAAAGAGCATTTCTACAGGGAGGAACAAAAATACCAAAACTTCAAAAAAGCTAAATTTAGCCAACTAAGCAAGGCCATAGGCCTAACTAACTGGGACAAAGTCCACAAAAACAAAAATACAGCCACACAATGGGATATCTTTAAAAGCATACTTAATTCTCATTGTGAGAGGTACATATGAGAGGTACGGTATGTATGGCAATAAAAGGTTAAGGAACAAAAAGAAACCAATGTGGATAAATAGAAATGTAAGGAAAGCAATAAATGACAAAGAGAAAGCATATAAATCACTAAAACAGGAGGGTAGAGAGGAAGCACTGAAAAACTATAAGGAAAAAAATAGAACATGTAAAAAACGAATAAAAGCGGCCAAACTAGAGACCGAGAGATTAATTGCCAAAGAGAGTAAAACTAACCCTAACATTTTCTTTAATTATATAAATGTTAAAAAGTATAAATTAGAAGGTATTGGCCCTTTAAAGAGTAATGAAGGGGGAGTTGCAGAGAGGGACAAGAAGAGAGCAAAGCTGTTAAATATTTTTCCCTCCAATGTATTCACTGAGGAAAATAAACTGTCAGATGAAATGCTGAATGTAAAAATAAATCCCCCATTAAAAGTGTCCTGTCTGACCCAAGAAGAAGTACAACAGCGACTTAAAAAGATTAAAATAGACAAATCGCCAGGACCGGATGGCATACAGCCCCGTATCCTAAGGGAATTAAGTAATGTCATAGCCAGACCCTTATTTCTGATATTTGCGGACTCTACACTGACAGGGGTTGTTCCACAGGATTGGCGCATAGCAAATGTGGTACCAATATTCAAAAAGGGTCCAAAAACAGAGCCCGGAAAATATAGGCCAGTAAGTTTAACATCTGTTGTCGGTAAACTGTTTAAAGGTTTTCTGAGAGATGCTATCTTAGAGGATCTCAATGGAAATAAGCAAATAACGCCATATCAGCATGGCTTCATGAGGGATTGGTCATGCCAAACAAATTTAATCAGTTTCTATGAGGAGGTAAGTTCTAGACTTGACTGCGGCGAATCAATGGATGTCGTATATCTGGACTTCTCCAAAGCATTTGACACTGTACCACATAAAAAGTTAGTATATAAAATGAGGATGCTCGGACTGGGAGAAAATGTCTGTAAGTGGGTAAGTAACTGGCTGAGTGACAGAAAACAGGGGGTGGTTATTAACGTTACACACTCAGATTGGGCAACTGTTAATAGTGGGGTACCTCTAGGGTCAGTACTGGGCCCTATTCTTTTCAATATATTTATTAATGATCTTGTAGAAGGCTTGCATAGTAAAATATCAATTTTTGCAGATGACACTAAACTGTGTAAAGTAATTAACACTGAAGAGGATAATATACTGCTACAGAGGGATCTGGATAGATTGGAGGCTTGGGCAGAGAAATGGCAGGTGAGATTTATCACTGACAAATGTAAAGTTATGCACATGGGAAGGAATAATGCAAGTCACCCGTACATACTTAATGGTAAAACACTCAGTAACACTGACATGGAAAATGATCTAGGAATTTTAATAAACAGCAAACTAAGCTGCAAAAACCAGTGTCAGACAGCTGCCGCTAAAGCCAATAAGATAATGGGTTGCATCAAAAGGGGCATAGATGTCCGTGATGAGAACATAGTCCTACCACTTTACAAATCACTAGTCAGACCACACATGGAGTACTGTGTACAGTTCTGGTCTCCTGTGAACAAGGCAGACATAGCAGAGCTGGGCAACTAAAGTAATAACTGGAATGGGTGGACTACAGTACCCTTAAAGATTATCAAAATTAGGGTTATTTACTTGAGAAAAAAGATGACTGAGGGGAGATCTAATAACTATGTATAAATATATCAGGGGTCAGTACAGAGATCTCTCCCATCATCTATTTATCCCCAGGACTGTGACGAGGGGATATCCTCTGCGTCTGAAGGAAAGAAGGTTTGTACACAAACATAGAAAAGGATTCTTTACGGTAAGAGCAGTGAGACTATGGAACTCTGCCCGAGGAGGTGGTGATGGTAAGTACAATAAAGGAATTTAAGTTGGTGCAGGAACCCACCCTCCGAGCCACTTGTATTTTGGCTGTCCGTAAGTTAAGGATAAGGCGTGTATATAGTTTTGTTTGTTTATATAGTTAGTTTAGCTGCATCATAGTTATTTTAATATGTTTTAAGTAAATTTGTAAATAGTTTGGTAATGGTTTGAGTGAAAGGGGGGTGGGGGTGTTGTGTGTGTTCGATTAACTGAATTGATTTTCACTGTCTGGTGTTCAGGAATTTCTGCACCCCAAATTCAGCTCATGGGGCAGGCAGGGGATGTGCCTCAAACCGGATAGGCCCAGACCTGTTATTATATTTCGCACATTAGCGCACAACACCAGGCCGGGCTGGAGGCTCAGTGACACCAACCACGCATAGGTCTGTTCCATGCCTGTCCACAGCTCCTGTGCGGTGTGGGGTTTGTCCCACAAACACACAAGTTTTAAAACAGCCTGATGTGCTGCTGTGGGTGGTGAAGGTGTTACACTGAGCAGATAAGGGGTTGATAGAGGAGAAGGAGATAGCCGAGGAGGAGGAGGAGGTGGTAACAGGAGGCAAAGAGAAATGCACTGCAATCCTCTGTGGCGGAAGGACATTCGCAAAAATGCTATGAGCCTCAGGCCCAGCCGCCACTGCATTTACCCAGTGTGCTGTTGAGAGATAGAACGTCCCTGCCTGTGCTTACTGGTCCATGTATCGGTTGTTATGTGGATCTTGCCACAGATGGCGTTGCCTAGTGCACACGTGATTTTGTCCGCCACTTGGTTGTGCAGGAAAGGGATGGCTCGCCTGCAAAAGAAGTGGCAGCTGCGATCCATGCACTGTGGGACAGCCACCGCCATAAGGTTTTTAAAACTGTCCAGAGAGAATGACAGCATTTCAAAGGACCAGAAATTTTGAAATCAAGGCATTCAGAGCCAGGGATTGCGGGTGGGTAGGGGGATACTTTCTATTTCTCTTTCTCTCCAGTGTTTGGGAGATGGACAGCTGATAGCTGAACACTTCCATGGGATTCGGTGGAGATGCTTGGCGACGGTGCCAGATATGGTGGCGTTGCCGCCACATCCTCTGTTTGTTGTGTGGCATGTGCCACTTTCACTCACTTGGGCTTAGGTTTAGAACGTTTATTTATTACTTTTCTATATTTTATGTTATTTTAAGTCATTTCCCTATCCACATTTGTTTGCAGGGCATTTATCTGCAATTTGCTGCATTTTGCAGCCCTCTAGCCCCTTACAGGGCTATTTTACAGCCATTTTAGTGCCCAAAAGTTCAGGTCCCCATTGACTTCAATGGGGTTCGGGGTCAAGTTCGGGTTAAGTTCGGATCCCCAACCCGAACTTTTTTGTGAAGTTCGGCCGAACCTGTCGAACCCGAACTTACAGTTGCTCGCTCAACTCTAGTCATCATTACTTCTAAGAATATAAGGAAAATGATCATTACATACCGGTAATGTTGTTTTCCGGAGTCCATGACAGCACCAGGAGAGAGGGATCCTCCTCCCAGGACAGGAAACCACAGGTATAAGTTCTTCAAAGATGCCCCTCCTCCTCAGTGGTTATCATAGACGAGACTTAAGGACATCTTCACCATTCCTGGAACAGCTCTGTCCCATATTTTCGGTCATTTTCCGAGTTTAGCATCATAACAAGACTTTTTTTTTTTTTCTGCACACCCGTGAAGCAGAACCAACACCCAGAGAACAGAGTGGAAGACAAGAAACGGAAAGGAAAAATAGGGGGATTAAGGTGGTGCTGTCATGGACTCCGGAAAACAACATTACCGGTATGTAATGATCATTTATCCCTTCGTCCAATGACAGCACCAGGAGATATCCCAGAGAGTGAAATTCAGGAGGGCCCACAGCCTGAAGGACTTTACGTCCAAAGGAAAGATCAGACACTTCCGACAGGTTTAACCTGTAGTGCCTAAAGAAGGTGGAAGCAGAAGTCCAAGTTGCTGCTCTGCAAATCTCTTGAATTGAGACTTCCGCTCTCTCTGCCCAGGAAGTTGCTACTGCTCTAGTGGAATGGGCCGACCAACCGGACGGGACAGGTTCCTGCATAGAAACATATGCTAAAGAAATGGCCTGCTTTATCCAGCGGGCCAAAGTACCTTACTGGCAACTTTACCCTTATTAGGGCCTGAATGCAAGACAAACAGGGAAGAACACTTCCTCCAGGATCTGGTAGCTTCTAAGTATTGCAGGACACAACTCCTAACATCCAGGGAATGACGTTCTGCTTTCCCTCATCCTCATAAAAGGAAGGAAGAATCACTTCCTGACTTTTATGGAATCCGAGACCACCTTGGGCAAGAAAGCCGGGTCTGGTCTAAGCCGAATACAATCATCCTGGATGACCGTATAGGGTGGACTAATTGAAAGGGCCTGTAGCTCACTTACCCTCCTTGCGGATGTAATAGCCACTAAAAAGATACACTTTAAAGTCAAAAACTTAATCGGTAAAGCGTCCAGAGGTTCAAAAGGAGGCTTTTCTAAAGCCCTGAGAACTAAATTGAGATCCCAGGGGGAGCCCTGAAATTCCTAGCAGGAATACCCCTAGATAAAGCTTTACAGAATCTTATAAGCCAAGGGTGACACGCTAGCCTGTAGTCGAACAGGACACTGAGTGCGGCTATCTGGACCTTAATAGTACTCAACGCAAGGCCCTTCTCCACCCCTTTCTGCAGGAAATCCAAAACTTCACTTAACTTCAGAGGGCAATCAGTGCAAGGAGCAATGCCTAGAAATCTAAAGAAGGTGATCCAGGTCCTAGCATAGATATTTGTTGTAACTGGCTTCCTACTTGACAGCATGGTGGCAACAACTGATTCAGAGAGACCCCTGTCTAGTAACATGCGCCGTTCAAAAGCCATGCCGTCAAATGGAGTCTTTTCATCGGAGGGTGTAATAAAGGGCCCTGATAGAGAAGGTCGGGGATCTCTGGAAGAACCCACGGGTCTGCTGCCGACAACACCCTCAGCCAATAGAACCATGCTCGACGTGGCCAGAAGGGGCAATCATGATGACCTGAGCTCTGTCCTCCCTGATTTTCTTGAGGACTCTCGGAATCAATTGAGGGGCGGAAAGGCGTACAATAGCCCCTGACCCCAGGGTTGAACTAAGGCATCTACCGCCTCTGGCTGATCTCGGGAGATAGGGAATAAAATCTTCTTACCTTCCTGTTCTCTCTGGTAGCAAAAGGTCTATTTGAGGGACCCCCACAGGGTTACTATTTTGCGGAAGACGGAAGGATTCAGCGACCACTCCCTCTGATCTAGGGATCGGCGACTCAAAAATCGGCTTTCCAATTCTCTGACCCCTGATGTGCAGGGCTGAGAGAGACAAGGCTACCCCTCTACTAGGGAGAAAATCTGAGTTGTCAGGGACAACAGGGTTCTCGAACGGGTACCTCCCTGATGATTCAGATAGGCTACAACAGACGTATTGTCGGAAAGAATCCTACGTGCCGATCCCTGATCTGAGGAAGCAGTCTCTGAAGAACCAAAAAAACTGCCATTAGCTCTTTGAGATTTGAAGAACTGTCCAACATCTGGTAGTTCCATAATCCTTGAAGCAAGGTCTCCCCAACATGAGCCCCCACCCCTCGGGCTGGCATCTGTGGTGATTATAAGGGGATCTTCGATCCTCCATGGCACCCCTGCTCCAGGTTTTCTATCGAAAGCCACCATTCCAGTGTCCGGCAGGTCTGTGCTGATATTACAAGGCTGACGTCCAGGCTCTCTACTTCTCCTGACCAGTTGTTCAAGATCTCCTCCTGAAGGGCCCTGGAATGAATCTGGGCCCACTGGACTGCTGGCATGCACGCAGTTAAGGTTCCCAGTACTGACATTGCTTTCCTCAAAGATACTCCTGGATTGATCATCAGGGTGTGAACTACTGACCTTACTTTCTGAACTTTCTCCGGAGTCAGGAAGGATTTCTGTACCGTCGAATCCAGCAAGATTCCCAGAAACCGTTGCCTTTTTCTGGAATCAATCTTGACTTCTCCTCGTTCAGTATCCAGCCCAGGGTTGCCAGAATTTCTCTCACCTGTTGGACCTGGAAAAAGCATTCCTGATGAGATTTTGCCACAATTAAAAATCGTCCAGGTAAGGGACAAATAGAATATCCCTTTCCCTGATATGTGCTGCCATTTCCGACACTAGCTTCGTAAATATTCTCGGAGCCATGGAGATTCCGAGCGGGAGTACCTGGAATTGGAAGTGTCTCAGTTCCCCTGGAATCTTAAGGCCACCCTGAGGTATTTCTGGTGTCCTGAAAAAATCGGAAGGTGATAATAGGCGTCTTTGACATCCAAAACAGCCATAAAACAGTCTTTGTACAGAAGCTGGGTTACCGTTTTCACCGTCTCCATTTTGAACCGCTGATACACCAGGTATTTGTTTAAGGATTTCAGATTTATGATAGTCCTGAATTCCCACTTGGTTTCTTCACCAAGAATAGAGTGGAATAATAGCCTCTGCCTTTCTCTTCCTCTGGACACTGAATGAGAGCCCCTTTTGAAGAAGCTTCATCACCTCTTTTCGAGCGCTGTTTGAGTCGTATGGTCTACTTGCGTTATTTTGAAGTGCTCCGGGGAACCCTCTGAAATTCTATTCTGAACCCTTCTTTTAGTGAGCTCAGGATCCAGGAGCTGCTTGATATTTTGGACCAAGCTGGGAGGAAAAATTGAAGCCTTCCTCCCACCCTGGCGTCATTGGGAGCTATCTTTTTAGGGGGCTCTCTAGACTGATTTTTAAACAAGAGACCCTTGGATCGGGAAAATTTCCATCTGTCATTTCTATTTGTCGGGCTCCTATTTCTGTCTCTGGTGTATTTATTCCCTTGGGAAAAACGGTCCCGCTTGCGAAAGGAAGACTGAAAGGAGGATGGAAATCCTTTCTTTCTGTCTCCTGCTTTTTCTAGAATATCATCTAGAGAGGAGCCAAACAAATATTTCCTTTCGCATGGAAGACCGCACAGTCGGTTCTTAGATGCCACGTCCCCTGACCAACTCTTGAGCCAAATAGCCCTACGGGCGGAGTTAGCCATGGATGAGGCCCTAGCGGACAAACGTACCGCATCCGCCGAGGCATCGGCCAAAAAAATCAGCCGCTTTTCCAATAGACTCGACTGACTCCAGCAATTTATCCCTTGGTGTCTTATCCCGGATCTGAGCCTCTAACTGTTTGATCCACAGAATCTGGGCCCTAGCCGTACAGGTGGAGGCTATGTTCGGCTTAAAAGATGCACCAATAGACTCCCATGTTCTTTTCAAAAAGGTGTCCGCTTTCCTATCCATAGGATCTTTTAGATTCCCCAGGTCATCAAAGGGTAGGGAAGTTTTCCTTGATACTTTTGCGATGGGTACATCTATTTTAGGGGCTTTATCCCATACGGAACACTCTCCCTCTTCAAATGGGTACTTTCTCTTAACCATGGATGGAATAAAACTTCTTTTGTCTGGATGTCTCCATTCCCTATTCATCATGGCCTCTACATTTTTATGAATAAAAAGGCTCTTTTTTTCCTGGTCTGTAATCCACCGAACATTATGTCCTGTATAGAGCGGACCTCTTTAGCTTCCTCTAGATTCATGGTCGCCCTTACCGCCTTAATCAACTGGTCTACATCTTGTACTGGAAAAAAAGGCCTGCCACTATCTACCTCATCTGAGGATGATGTCCCGGAATTTCTCTCTCCACTCTCTAGCCCCTCTTCTGCACTAGAGATGTCAGACAATTCCATGGATCCTGACGTGCCATCTTTAACACTCCTCCGCCTACGTTCCTTACTTGTCAAGGCGCTTAGCTCTTCCCTAATCACCTTCTTCATGCATTTAACCATACTGGGAGATTCCTCAGCTAGGGTACTTTCAATGCAAGTCTTACATAATGGTTTGGTGTACGAGGCATCAAGTCTGGCTTTACAAATACCACATTCTTTGTGACGTGCTTTTGTAGTGGCCTTTTTCGGTTTATCGCTTCCTCCCTGGAATTTTTAATAACATACGATCAGGGATTTAAAGAAGATAAAAGCGAGTTACTTACATAACTTCAGACTAATCATACCGTAGGTGCTGGGGTAACTGGGTCCCTGGGGTTCTCTCCAGAGCTTTCCATACTGGAAGACCTCCCCTAGTCCCCTGGATCTGGAAGGTCACTGCAAAGATCCCAGGGGGGAGGCTGGCTGGTTCAAAGTTGTGCAAAGCAGGTAGAGCAGAGCAGAGCAGGATACCTGGTAGAGCAGAGCACCCGGCAGAGTGGGCAGTGACACAGAGCAACAAGCCAAGATACCAGGAGGAGTGCTTGAACAGGGCCCCACAACGCTGAACGCTGTGCCCTGTGTACCGAGCGCTTTATTTTTGAATTTGCCGCGCTCCGGCTAAGCTCCGCCCCCCCCCGTACGTCACCCGGCTACTTCCGGGTTGCGGCTTCCCTGCCGCACGGCAGCAAGGCCGCAGCCGTGCTCCCTCCCGCAGACCGGCCGACCGGCAGAGCAGCAGTAAGTAGGGAAGGGAGTGGTGGGAGGGGAGAAACTGCCTCCGATGTTTCTTCGCGGTGTGCGTAGCGGGGACATCACCCGGCGCACACCTCCAGCCAGCCCCAAATCCGCATAAGGGAGAAACTACTCCCCAGAAAATAACAAATCTGTAGTTGTCCCTCCTAGGACAGGAAACCACTGAGGAGGAGGGGCATCTTTGAAGAACTTATACCTGTGGTTTCCTGTCCTGGGAGGAGGATCCCTCTCTCCTGGTGCTGTCATTGGACGAAGGGATAATATTGGGTTGACCTATGATAGCATATGATGAGGGCTTGGGTTGATACATCTAAATATTTATTAAATCTTCTGAAATCCTTTATCCAATGTGAATGAATAGAGTATTTCATATTTTCATTAACATGCAATGGAAAAATAGTCATGTGGATAGGGGATTAGGGTCTGATCATTGGGGATCCAATCGCTGGAATACCCTCTGGAAATGCAGACATGCATTTGGGTAACATGGACCCCCATTATAATGAGTGGCATTGGACCCTTGCCATTCAAACACATCCTCTAGATAAGTTATTGTCATGGTACAACCCCTTAAGGACCCTTGCCATACATGTACGTCACAGCTAGACGTGACTTAAGGACCAGTAGTGTACATGTACGGCAGGCTGATCGGGCGGGTGCAGGAGCTGTGCCCGCCCGATCAGCTGCAAGGACCCGACAGTCACTGACAGCCGTGTCCCTGCTGCATACGACGGCATTGGTTAAAACACTGATGCTGGCATGTTAACCCCTTGTATGCTGCGGTCAAAGCTGACCGCAGCATGCAGAGGGTTTGGGAAGGGTACGGGTGCCCTTCGCTTCCCCATCGTGTCCCCGCGCTGCAGTGGCGGGTAGTGATGGATGAACAACAGCCAGAACGTTTCGCAAACGCGATCAAATGTTCGTGAATCTCGCTTTCGAAGCGGGCACCATTCACTTTAATGGCAGGCGAACCTGGAGACTATCAGGTCATATTTTCAGGCACAAAATACTTACTAGAAGTGCACAAATAGTCCCACAACATGGAGAGTGACATACCAGAGGGGGATCAATGGCAAAAATTCCCACAAAAAACATGTATTTTAATAATTTTTATGCATCTTAACCCCTTAAGGACACAGCCCTTTTTCACAAATCTGACCAGTGTCACTTTATGTGGTGATAACTTTAAAACGCTTTTACTTATGCAGGCCATTCTGAGATTGTTTTTTCGTCACATATTGTACTTCATGACACTGGTAACATTTTGTCAAAAAATTAATTAAAATTTCATAATAAACTTCATCTTTGGATCATTTTGGGAATGCTATTTTATTTTTGGGGACTTTACAAGGCTTTGAAGTTTAGAAGCAAATCTTGAAAATGTTCAGAAAATTTCAAAAACCCAATTTTTAAGGACCAGTTCAGGTCTGAAGTCACTTTGTGAGGCTTACATAAAAGAAACCACCCAAAAATGACCCCGCTCTAGAAACTACACCCCTCAAGATATTCAAAACAGATTTTACAAACGTTGTTAACCCTTTAGGTGTTCCACAAGAGTTCATGGTAAATGGACATAAAATGTCAGAATTTCGATTTTTTGGCAAATTTTCCATTTGAATCCATTTTTTCCAGGAACAAAGCAAGGGTTAACAGCCAAACATAACCCATAACCCATATTTATTGCCCTGATTTAGTAGTTTGCACAAACACCCCATATGTGGTTGTAAACTGCTGTATCGCCAAACAGCAGGGCATAGAATGAAGGGAACGCCATATGGTTTTTGGAAGGCAAATTTTGATGGACTGGTTAATTTACACCATGGCCCAATTCAAGCCCCCCTGATGCACCCCTAGAGTAAAAAACTCCAAAAAAGTGACCCCATTTTGGAAACTACTGGATAAGGTGGCAGTTTTGGTGGTATTATTTTTAGGGTACATATGATTTTTGGTTGCTCTATAATACATTTTTGTGAGACAAGGTAATAAAAAATAGAAATTCTGAAATTTCATCTCCATTTGCCATAAACTCTTGAGGAACACCTAAAGGGTTAATAAAGTTTGTAACATCAGTTTTAAATACCTTGCGGGGTGTAGTTTCTTATATGGGGTCACTTTTATGGAGTTTCTACTCTAGGGGAGCATCAGAGGTGCTTCAAATGGGACATGTTGTCAAAAAAACAGTCCGTCAAAATCTGCCTTCCAAAAACCATATGGCGTTTCCTTCCTTCTATGACCTGTCGTTTGGCAATACAGCAGTTTATGACCACATATGGGGTGTTTCTGTAAACTACAGAATCAGGGCGATAAATATAGAGTTTTGTTTGACTGTTAACCCTTGCTTTGTTACTGGAAAAAAATGATTAAAATGGAAAATTTGGAAAAAATAGTTGTTTTGGGACCGTTTGTATTTTATTTTTGTGACTGTGTTTGTTTGAGGGGTTAGGTCATGTGTTATTTTTATAGAGCAAATTTTTACGGACGTGGCAATACCAAATATAACTACTCTTAAATTTATTTAGGTTTTACACAAAAATATCCTTTGTTAAACAAACAAAACTATTTTAGTATCTCCATGGTCTGAGACTCTGTTTTTTTAGTTTTTGTCCAATAGTCTTAGGTAGGGGCTCATTTTTTGCGGGATGAGATGACGGTTTTAATGGCACTATTTTGGGGTGCATATGACTTTTTGATCGCTTGTGTCACACTTTTTGTGATGTTAGGTGACAAAACTGCTTTTTACAGTATTTTTTTTTTTTGCAGTGTCTACCTGAGGGGTTAGTTCATGTGTTATTTTTATAGTTCAGATTCTTACGGACGCGGCGATACATAATATGTCTACTTTTTATTTATTTAGGTTTTTCACAATCATATAATTTTTGAAACAAACAAAAAAAAAAATCATGTTTTAATGTCTGCATAGCCTAAGAGCCATAATTTTTTATATTTTTTTGGGCGATTTTCTTAGGTAAGGTATCATTTTTTGCAGGACGAGGTGACAGTTTGAATAGTAGCATTTGGGTGTAGATACAACTTTTTTGATCACTTTTATTAACTTTTTTGGGAAGTGAGGTGGGCAAAATTTCAATGTTATCATAGTTTTTGTTAGTTTTATTTTATGACGTTCACCGTGCGGGGAAAGTAACAAACCCATTTTATAGATCATGTCGTTACAGAAGTGGTGATATATAACATATGTAGGGCATATTTTTTTATTTTTTTTAATTAGTGATAAATGTGTTTTTTTGTTCTTACTTTTTTCAATTTTTTACATTTTTTTGGACCCAGACCCACTTGGTTCTTGAAGATCCAGTGGATCTGGTGTCTGTATAATACAGTACAGTACATTTTATAATGTACTGTATTTTTTACTTGACACTTAGTCTGATCAGACTTTTGCCTTTAGAGTTCTGTTAACATGGCAAGCAGGACGCTACCATAGCAAGCAGGGCCCCCTTCGGCATATGAACATGGTTCCTGCTGCACGATCACATTTTTTTATTTTTTTTTACACCCGATTTAATTTAGGGTGTATGGGTACGCCCTGTGTCTTTAAGGACTCAGACATTAGGGCGTACCCATACGCCTTATGTCCTTAAGAGGTTAAAGGGTAACTATCAAAAATGTGCTCTGCTGGAGCCTAGAAAATTTTTATATTAGGCCAGGGGAGTACGGGCCCCAAATATTAGGCATTCACCTGACAGAAAAGAACAAGTGATTATGTGGCTGGAGGTATATTAAACGATCAGTGGATGACAAGTTTACTGTAGGCCAGTGGAGTACAGGCCCCAAAAATTATGCATTCAGCGGACAGAAAAGAACAAGTGATTATGTGGCTGGAGGTATATGAGGCGGTCAGTGGATAACAATTTTACTGTAGCCAAGTGGAATACAGGCCCCAAACATTAGGCATTCACTTGACAGAAAAGGCATTTTATGCCGCTGTATATACAGAAGACAAGGACCATTCTTTGTTCTGGGTGGTGGCGGATATGTGTGGGCTGGCATAAGCAAATTCCTCTGCCAGCGCCCGCAACAGCAGAATGCAGCATCTCTTGCAGAAAGGCCTGGAAATGTTACATTCTGCCAGCCCTCATGATGCTGGTAACATGTCCGCCATTTTATGTTTGTACCGGGAGTCTAAGGAAGTTGCCACCCAGTACTGGTCCTTGCCCTTTATGCTTTTTATATGGGGGTCCCTCTTCAAACACTGGAGCATGAAGGCCCCCATTTGCACTAAATTGGAAGCGGTGGAGCGCCCTGGCTCCTGCTCATCGCCCAGGAGAATGTCGTCCTCAGTCTCCTCCCCCCAGCCATGGACAACACCAGGGATCCCCGAAAAGTTTAAAGTTTAAAGCCTGCTGTTCTTGCTCCTCCTGCTGCTCCTCCCTCCATCCACCATTCTCCTCTGACTCCTCTTTATACTCCTGTCGACTTGTCTTAGATGGAATAGCCCCCCCTGGGAATTCATTCAGCATTGCGACTTCCTCATCTTCCAGCTCCTGCTCCTCGACGGCTTGATCAATGACACGATGCAATGCACGCTCCAGAAAGAAGGCGTAAGGTACGATGTCACTGATGGTGCCCTGGCTGCGACTGACCAGTTTGGTGTTCTCATGCATCTGCATGCGTCACGCATAAGCGGCCACTGGTGCGGTGAAAGGTAACCAAGCTCCCCAGGACCTGTCCTGCTGCTGAGTTCGTACAGGTAGTCATTAACGGCACATTGCTGCTGAAGCAGCCTATCAAGCATATACAAGGTGGAATTTCAGCGAGTTGGACTGTCACAAATAAGACGTCTGACGGGCAGGTGGTATCGCCGCTGAACGTCAGCAAGGCGAGCCTTGGCTGTGTAAAATCTTCTAAAATGGCCAGAAATTTTCCTGGCCTGCCGCAAGATGTCCTGGACCAAGGGTATTTGGCAATGAATCGCTGCACTACTAAGTTAAGCACGTGTGCCATGCACGGCACGTGTGTCATTTTGCCCTGTTTCAGATTGGCATCGTTGTCGCACACCACTTTACCAACTGTCAAATTGAGCGGGATTAGCCACTGACCGCAGATCTGAAAGCAGTGCAGGACTGGTGTGGCTCTTGGCTTTCAGGCACAACAGCCGCAGCACAGCATGGGAACATCTTACCTGGCACATCAAATTGGTTCTGGGGAGCTTGGGGGGTGCAGCCGAAGAAGCAGTAGCAGTGGAACTGGAGGAGTCAGCCGAGGAGGAGACTGAGGATGGAGTAGGAGGAGGAGAAAAAGAGGCAGGCCTGCATGCAATCTGTGGCGGTAACACCAAATCCACACGGGAGCCATGGGTTACATGCTTGACTGCCATCAGAAGGTTCACCCAGTGGGCAGTAAACGTTATGTACCTTCCCTGCCCGTGTTTGCTAGACCACGTGTCTGGGGTCAGATGTATCTTGGCACCGACACTGTGTGCCAGAGATATATTCACTTGCCGCTGAACGTGGCCATATAGCTCTGGGATGCCTTTCTGGGAGAAATATTTCCTCCCGCAAACCTTCCATTGCGGTGTGCCAATGGCCACAAATTTTCTAAAGGCCTCTGAGTCCACCAGTTTATATGGCAGTAGTTGGCAGACTAGCAGTCCCGACAAGCCAGCTGTCAGCTGTTGGGCAAGAGGGTTATCCAGCGTCATCACCTTTTTACGCTCAAACATTTTGGCCACGGAAGCCTGCCTTCTGCCAGATAACTGTGACGCCAGCATGGTGGAAGGGGAAGTGGAGGACAGAGTAGAAGGAGAAGGAGAAGAGGCAGGACGTGGAGCGCCAGGAGTGTGGCTTTTTGGGAGCTGACGGCTTTGCTCCCACTAAGCTCAGTAATGGGAGGCCAGGTGCCTTCTTAAGGCAGTCATGCCTAGGTGAGTGTTGGGCTTACCGTGACTTATGTGTTGACAGCACAGGCTGCAGATGGCAACACTATTATCAGCAGCTGACATATTAAAAAAAGCCCACACTGAAGAGCCATGTTCCGGCGTCCTGGGAGCGCCAGATGTGACCCTGCATGGTGGATGGCCCGCTCCAGACACATTTGCAGTCTGATTTTTGCCTCCTGTGCCCTGCGAGGTCTGCCTGCTTCTTCTCCTTCTCTGCTGCTCCATCTCTCCATCTCCATCTCCATCTGAACTCCCCTCCTCTTCCTCTCTTATCAAACACAACAATAGCTGACCTCAGGGAGACCAGCTACAAAAAACACCGCGGAGCCTCACTTAAGAGTCTCAACACAGCAATCCGAAGTGCAAAGTTCCCTGGGAAACAGGAATATGCAAAACAAATGTGGAGCCCCAGTTATGGGTCTACAACACAATGAAAGCCAGATATCCCTCAAAGGAAGGAAAACCAAGCAAAGGGGTGTCTCCATTACAGAGATCACCAAATCCACCATATTAAGTGGCCCCTATGTCAAGATCCCACTTTTTTACAAGCTTTAAGGATGTGACAGGGAAAACCTAAGCTAGGTATCCATCCACAGACAGCTGTTTCAGGGTGTTGCCCCTCATCAGTGTGGAGTAGGATTCTGGCTAACCGGGAGCAATGCCTCGGAGACTACTCAAACACAACAATAGCTGACCTCAGGGAGACCAGCTACAAAAAACACCGCGGAGCCTCACTTAAGAGTCTCAACACAGCAATCCGAAGTGCAAAGTTCCATGGGAAACAGGAATATGCTAAACAAATGTGGAGCCCCAGTTATGGGCACCCACGTGACGTCCATTGACACGTTATGATCGTCACCTTCACCACCACTGACATTTGAGATCTCGGAGTAAGCAGAGGGGACCTCCCTCCTTAGGCTAATCTGGGTACTGTCGTCAAACCGCTGGGCGGCGGCCATTGCTACCTCCTTTTGCTCATCCAATGCGAAGAAGGGCTGCGCATCGGTAAGGTCTGGGAATGGATGGGAAAATAATTCCTCTGACTCAAGTGGAGGGGCTATGGTGGTGGTGTCTTTGGGGATGCACACAGCAGAGAGTGAGGAGGGTGCAAGTACAGAGGATGAAGAGGGTGCAGAAGCGGAAGGCTGAGTGAGCCACTCAACCAACTCTGGTGCGCCCTTTGAAGTAATCGCACACACCTTCTCCAACTTCCCACTTAGGCTCTGGCCTGGTGCACCTGCCCAACCCCTACCACCCCTGTGGAACGGCATGCCTCTTCCTCTGCCATTTTCAAAATTACCTTATGCCTAAGTCCCTAGAGAAGAGCAGTATTTGTAGAAGCAGGTATATCAAACACCTTAATCAGTATTTTGTGGAAGCAGTTGTATCGTAGGCCTCAATCAATATTTAGTGGAAGCAGGAAGCAGGTATACCAATCCCCTTAATCAGTATTTTGTGGAAACATTTATATCACACCCCTCAATTATTTTTTTGCCACAACAGTTATATCACACCACCCTGTTTATTTGGGGCAACAGGTTACAGTTATATCACTGCCATCAATCAGTATTTTGTGGAAGCAGGTATCTTGCAGGCCTCAATCAATATTTGGTGGAAGCAGGTATATCAATCCCCTTAATCAGTATTTTGTTGAAGCAGGTATATCGCACCCCTCAATCAGTTTTTTTGGGGCAACATGTATATCTCACCCTTTGCAAATAGTTGTTCCAATAGCGCTTGTCCCTCTATATACCTGCGGTATTACAGCAGAACCGCACACAACTGCTGCACAGTCCAAATGCACTATATACTTTCTATGTTACAAAGTATGTTATAGGTATCTCACACCCGTCAGTATGTCACACCTATCGATAGCAAACCTATACCAGTCCTTAAAAGGACTTTTGTTGCCCTATTAGCTAGTGTTTGGTGTCCCTAACAGTCTGTCCCTGCTCCACAAAGCAACCTCTCCCTACACTAGTAAAACACTGAATGTAAAATGGCTGCCAGATCTGATTCGTTTAAAGGGTGGGGTATGTCCATGGGCTGAAACATCTCAATTGGCTGTCCTGTCCCACCTGATGCATGTGTCATGGGTTAAAGTTCGGCGCAATGCAAAAGAATATGGTGCATGCCAATATTGCCATATGTTCGCATGTTCGGAAAATTGCAAACGCGCAAAGTTCACCGCAAAATGACTGCCGGCGAATCGCAAGGCCATTTCTAGTGGCAGGGACCCGATGGCAGAAAATACAAGACCGATGCCTTCCATAGGCATCGGGGCTTGCCTCCTACAGAAGCCTGTGAGATCCAGACTAAAGGCTGGATGTCAGAATATAAGTTGACAGCCAATGCATTACAATACAGGTTGTATTGTAATGCATTGCAGAGGGGATCAGACGTCAGAAGTTAACGTCCCATAGTGGGACAAAAAAAAAAAAAAAAGTACAAAAAAAAGTGTTTCATAAAAAAATAGTTTCAAGTAAAAAATAAATAAATATTTCCCAAAATAAAACACATAACGACCGACTCTATAAAAATATTACATGACCCAACCCCTCATCTGAACGTCGTAGAAAAAAAAAAAAAAAGGTTAGAACCATTTTTTTTCACCATACATCACAAAAAGTGCAACACCAAGCGATCAAATAGGTGTATGACCCCCAGAATAGGACCAATCAAATCATCACCTCATTCCGCAACCCCCTACCTAAGAAAATCGCCCCAAAATAAAAAAACTAAAAAAAACTATGGCTCTCAGAATAAGAAGAAACTAAGACTTCTTTCACACGACCGTGACGGAATAGGTCCGGATGCGTTTTGTGAAACTCGCACCATTTTTCAAGCAAGTTCAGCCAGTTTTGTCTGCGATTGCGTTCAGTTTTTTCCACGCGGGTGCAATGAGTTTTGATGACTAAGCAGTTCGACCCCGTCACGTTTGAGATCGACCTCTTTAAGGCTATAAGAAAGTTGCACCTGCACAAAATGTTTAAAAATATACCTCAGGCAGTATCTCTCAGTGCTGAGGGGCAATTGCCACTTTGCCCCTACCCTATGACCTTTTATATATCCACTAAATTCGATAAGGCTGAATAATGATGTTTGGATTTTCTTTCGGGAGATAGTATGGTGGTTGAAGATGTGGTACCAGAGGGTGAGACCACCTTTACAGGTGGGGTCAAGTCCATATTTTGCCCCCCTATGTCTGCTGGCACTAGCATAGACATCTTCCATTATCAGGTGATGAAGGATGTACGTGCTATTGTGTATCCTAAAGCACAGGAGAATGTCAGCTGTGAGGAGCGACAGACTCTGGACTGGCTTTGTGCGCAGGATGATATTGTGGTTAAACCGGCAGACAAGGGGGACAATGTGGTACTTATGTTGAGGGTTTATTATATTATTGAAGCCCTGAGACAACTTAGGGATGCTGACACCTATAAAGTGATACGGGGGCTCCCCATTCCAGACATCCAGCAGCAGCTTGGATGCTTTATCCGTAGATATGTGACGAGGGGCTTCCTAAGAGACAACATGGTGGATAAGCTTGTACCCACATTCCCCTCTAGACCCTGCTGGAAGTTCCTCCCCAAGATCCACAAATCGATGAGCCAACCCCCGAGACGTCCTATTGTGTCGGGGATTGGCTCAGTGACTGAGCCATTATCCAAGTACATTGACTGGCTCTTAAGACCGTTGCTTCCCAGCACCCCTGCTTACCTCAGGGACACTAATAATTTCTTGTTGGCCCTGGGAGAAGTATACTGGCAAGAGGACTACCAGTTTGTGTCCCACAATGTGGAGAGCCTCTACACCCGCATTCCCCATAATGCAGGTGTGGAGGCAATCCGAGCGATCGTGCAGAATGTGGGTAGGAGTGATCTCTTCTGTGATTTTGTCTGAGTCTTTGAGCTTCATACTCGCGCACAATGTTTTCAAGTTTGGCAGTGAGTGGTTTAGATAGAAGCTGGGTACGTTTGCTAATATGTAACTTGCGAGACTGTAAGACAGGTTTGCGTTTTCCATGTGCAATCCTTTCTTGAAATACTTAAAAGTTTTCTTGCGCTTTGTTGACCATGTTTTCATTGTTTGGTCTGGGACGGAGTTACAATCTAAAGAGTTCGTCCGCTACCTAAATATGAATGATATGGGTATGAGATTCACCCTCAATTTTGGGGAGGCACGATTGGAATTCCTGGATGTGGTTGTCGTGGCAAGGGGCGACGGGTTGATCACGGAGGGCTTTCGTAAGCCCGCGGCAACCAACTCCTTGCTCCGATACGACAGCTTTCATCCAGGGAGTGTCAAGAAATCGCTGCCGTACGGGCAATTCATTAGATTGCGCAGGATAAACAGTGAAGGGGAAGGTTATCGCTGTTAGGTGCTAGAATTAAAACAACGATTGGTAGCAAGAGGGTACCCAGAGAGCGAAGTCATTAGAGATATGGAGAGGGTGGAGAGGAAATTCTCCCAAAGGGATCTACTACAAAAGAATAAGCGATCTAAGAAAGTGGTGGAGATACCTGGGTCTGGTTATGACGACAAAAATACAGGCAGATTTGCCTTCTCTTTTAAGTTCAGTCCTATGGCTGATCAGATCCGTTTTGCGATCTTAAGGAATTGGGACATGCTGAGAAGAGACAGTGCCCTGAATGAGGTTACTGAGCAAAGACAACTTGTTTCCTTTAGGAGGAGTCACACTTTGAGAGATAAGCTTGTGAGGAGTAGGCTGGCCCCCATATGGTCTAACCAGTGGCTAACAAGTAACCTGCCAGTGGGGAACTTTAGTTTTTGGAATTGTTCCCTATGGAAATACAATTCCGGTAAGAAATGGATTGATTTCGCAGGGGTACACCACAGGGTTTGGAGTTTTATAAATTGTAAGAGCACATTTGTGGTTTACTTGTTTAGCAGGAAATGTGGCCGATTTTATATCGGCAAGACTATCAGGTGCTTATGCGAATGTATAAGAGAACACATTAACTCTATAATTTCTGGCAAAGGTTGCCTTAGGGTTGTAGAGCCCTTTAGAAGAGTTCACGGCGGTGACATCAGTTCTCTATCTTTTTCAGGATTAGAAGTGGTCCAACCACCGCCGCAGGGGGGCGATAGACACTGACTCCTCCTGCAACGGGAGGCAATGTGGATTCTCTGTACCCAGGCAGCGGGTGAGTTGGGCATGAATGATAGAATCGATTTGGGCATGTTCTTATAAGTTTGCTGGTTCTATATGTACTGTTCTGTTTATATGCCATGTCTCTATGCTTTAACTTGCACCTTTGGGCGCATTGTGGCAGCGTCACTGGTTACCTAGGTAGCACATTTACTCGACAGCTTAAAAAGTTAGAGCGCATCTGCGCTCTGACGTAACAGTCTGACGAAGCACGTCAAGTGCGAAAAGACCGTCGCTGTCTTACATGTGTGATGCTCTGGCGTCCTGCCCGATGCCGCTTGTTTGCAATATTCAATAAAGCAACTATCTCGATATCCACACTGGTGAGTGCCGTCCGTCCTTCACGTGTCTCTATGTTTGAAGTTGTATCGCTGTGCTTTATTTGGGGCTGAGCACCGCTGACAGTGTTTTTGCAAGGAGGCCGAGTGGTGGTCGATTCCCATATATCGACTATTACGTTCTACTGTTGGAGCAATGAGTTTTGATGCGTTCTTCACACGCTTGACAAAAAAACACTGAAGGTTTACAAACAACATCTCTTAGCAACCATCTGCGAAAAACGCATTGCATCCGCACTTGCTTCCTGATGCAATGCATTTTTCACTGAAGCCCCATTCACTTCTATGGGGCCAGGGCTGTGTGAAAAACGCAGAATATAGAACATTGTGCGTTTTCTACGCAATGCAGAACTGATGCGTGAAAAAAAAAAAACACTCATGTACACAGACTTATTGAAATAAATGGGTCAGGATTCAGTGCGTGTGCTATGCATTCACATCACGCATTGCACCCGCACGGAAAACTTGCTCGTGTGAAAGGGGCCTAAAACATGATTTATTTGTTTCAAAAATGCTTGTGTGTTAAAGGTGAATTTTTTTTTTTTTAAAGTTGACATATTTGGTATCGCCATGTCTGTGACAAGCAGGTCTATTAAAATATCACATGACCTAACCCCTCAGATGAACATTGTAAAAAATTAAAAACAGTGTTAAAAAAGCCAATTTTTGTCTCCTTACATCATAAAAACTAAAATGCCAAGTAGTTAAAAAGTCATACGCACTTCAAAATAGTACCAATCAAACTATGGCTCTCAGACTATTTTTGTTTCAAAAATGCATTTATTTTGTAAAACTTAAATAAAAAAAGTTGACATATTAGGTATTGACATGTCCATAACAACCTGATGTATAAAAATATCACAAGACCTAACCCCTCAGGTGACCATTGTACAAAATTAAAAACGGTGTCAAAGAATTTTTTTGTAACCTCATATCACAAAAAGTGTAATACCAAGTGATCAAAAAGTCATATACACCCAAAAATACTACCAATCAAACAGTCATTTCATGCCGAAAAAAATGATCCCCTACATAAGACAGTCGGCCAAAAAATAAAAAAAACTATGGCTTTCTGAATATGGAGACACTGAAAAAAATAAACCATTTTTGAAACAAATTATCTAAAACTGTTATTTGGTATTGTCGCGTCTTTAACAACCTGCTCTATAAAAATAGCACGTGATCTAACCTGTCAGATGAACATTGTAAAAAACAAAAAATAAAAACGGTGCCAAAACAGCTATTTTTGTTACCTTACCGTACAAAAAGTGTAATTTAGAGCAACCAAAAATCATATGTACCCTCTATTAGTACCAAAAAAACTGCCACCTTATCCCGTTGTTTCCAAAATGGGGTCACTTTTTTGGAGTTTCTACTCTAGGGGTGCATCAGGGGGTCTTCAAATGTGACATGGCAACTTAAAATTATCCCAGTGAAATCTGCCCTCCAAAAACCATATGGTGTTCCTTTCCTTCTGCCCCCTGCCGTGTGCCCAAACAGCAGTTTACGATCACATATGTGGTGTTTCTGTAAAGTACAGAATAAGGGTATTAAATATTCAGTTTTGTTTGGCTGTTAACCTTTGCTTTGTTACTGGAAAAAATGGATTTAAATGAAAATCTGCCAAAAAAGTGAAATTCTGAAATTTCATCTCCATTTTCCTTTAATTCTTGTGGAACACCTAAAGGCTTAATAAGGTTTGTAAAGTCAGTTTTAAATACCTTGAGGGGTGTAGTTTCTAAAATGGGGCCATTTATGGGTGGTTTCTATTATGCAAGCCCCACAAAGTAACTTCAGACCTGAACTGGTCCTTAAAAATTGGGTTTTGGAAATTCTTAAAAATTTTATGATTTGCTTCTAAACTTCTAAGCCTTCTAACGTCCCAAATAAAAGAAAATGTAATTTACAAAATGATCCAAACATGAAGTGGACATATGGAAAATGTAAAGTAATAACTATTTTAGGAGGTATCACTATCTGTTTTAAAAGCAGAGAAATTGAAATTTTGAAAATTGAGAATTTCTCTTAATTTCTGGTAATTTTGGTCTTTTTTAAAGAATAAAAATTAAATATTTTGACTCAAATTTACCAATGTCATGACGTACAATATGTGACGAGAAAACAATCTGAGATTGGCTTGGATTAGTAAAAGCATTTTAAAGTTATCACCACATGAAGTGACATGTCAGATTTGCAAAAAATGGCCTGGTCCTTAAGGTGAAAAATGGCAGGGTCCTGAAGGGGTTAAAAGATAAACCTGCAGAGAGGATTTAGCTGGTTGAAACTCAACATTTTGACAATTCTCAGGTCATACCAGCTAGGTATTCCCACTGCCCTCACTGATTGCTTATATATGTGCACTGGGAGACGCTGATTTGATATGTAATAGAGAGCACTGCCTGTGTTTAGGTGCACAAAATCACATTCATTTGCACTCATGGAAACAAATAGATCCTTAGTGGGGAAACATCTTCTATCTAGCCCAATTGAAAAAAAAAAAGTTTTAAATCTGGTTTGACTGGTCTGACTATAGCACCT
This sequence comes from Bufotes viridis, assembly GCA_033119425.1. NCBI lineage: Eukaryota > Metazoa > Chordata > Amphibia > Anura > Bufonidae > Bufotes > Bufotes viridis. The sequence continues at coordinate 114,735,470 of CM065593.1, read as the reverse complement.
CCTCGGAATAATAAATGAACCATTTTTTCAATGTGTCGTCTGATTCTTTGGTTTCTTAAGAGCAAACAACCCACTGTGTGCAAATATTCTTTCCAAGATCAATAAAGTATTGATCCTAACAACTGTCAGAACATTTATACCATGTAACTGTTGCAATTAAAATCAGTCAAAATCTCTTTAAAATATATGTTATTTTAGTGTAAATGTTAAACTATAGGTTGTGCATGTAAACCGTTTATCTATGTATATAGTAAATAACATTATGCTGAAGACAAGAAACCCAAGGATGAAACAGAACTGGACTTTGAAAGATGTCTCCAGAGGAGAGAACTGTCACGGGATGTGCACTTTCATATTAAGACAAAGTAATAGAATCAGAGAACTTTATCATTTTGTTCTTCTGCTATTAGAATAAGACAGAAGTGAGGAAAGATGTTTCAGTCGGAAATGCCTTGCTATTTGTCATGGCACAATATATTTGCTTTCTATCTTTGAAGTCAGGGACATCTTTCCTATAAGACATGACCGTTGACATTTTTTTTTATCTTCTGGAAATGAAAATACATGGAAAAGGTGACTGCACTGTCAAGTTTGATGTATTGAATTAAACAGTGTTGTCTTCTAGAAGGCCAAAGGCAGAGGCAGTTACAGGGGCATAACTAGGAAAGGTTGTTCCCCATAGCAAGCTTTTGAATAGACCCCCACCATTCAGCATTAAAATTGCACATCAAAATGCACACTATTGTGTGCAAGAGGTCTAAATCTGTAAAAGAAGTTTTAAAAAGTAGCACTGTCTGACTTGACAGCTCCAGGCAGCTTAGGAACAAGAGGACTTTAAATCACCAAAGAGATCGCTAAAACTAGCAATGCCACACATATAATGTAATAATCGCATTCTTTATTTCACCAGATCCAATAACTATATAAATACAAACACATATATAAAAAATTTTAGCAGCAAAACAGACAAAATGCCATAGTAGGATCAAAAGAGTCTGTACACATCCCTCCCCACTCAGTTAGCACATACCACTCATCCACCAAAAGTTACTGAGACTGTGTGCCCTCACTAACTGAACTGCACATTGTGCTGTTCATAGGACCGAGCGCTCTATACATACAGCTCCCTGGAAATACCAAACGCTGCCTAGAGTCTCAGGTATGGTACCCTGTCTCTAGTACCTACTTAAACAGCTCATGCCTATACCTGCATAAAATACATACCAAACAGGCTGCAAACGGTCCTACTAATGGTATGGCCACCGGGGGGAGGAGAAGAGGAAAAACATAACCCAACGCACGTTTCGCCTCGCTTCTTCAGGGTCCGTTATTTATTTTTTTGTATTTTCACACAGGCCGCAATGCGCGAACACCAATAGTGGGGCAGCCGCAGCGGATTGCGGACCCTTTCACTTGAATGGTTCCGCGATCCACTTGTTCCGCAAAAAGATAGGACATTGTCTAGAAGTACTGGACGAAACCCCACAGAAGCACTCCATTCCGTGAAACTGTTCCGCATCTCCGGATTTGCGAATCCATTGAAGTGAATGGATCCGCATCTCCGATGCAGAATGCACATGGAACGGTGCCCGTGTATTGCGGATCCGCATATGCCACAACGGGACACCTACGTGTGCAATAGGCCTTACTTGTGGATTTCTCAGAAATTTTGCTTTGTAAATTCCATGCTGGAAATAATCAGCATAAATTGGCATGCTGCATGTTTAAGATCTGCACCCCTGGTTAATTTTTGCTCTGGAAATTTTTCCCAGCATGTGGATAAGATTTAACAACCCTTTGTGGAGCTCCGCTCTGCTCCACTCATGTGTGCAGCAGGTGCTGTAGCTGCCAGTTTCTGCCGTTTCAAACAGCAGGCACCTGGGATTAATGTCTGCGATTTGCAATAATGCTGATTACAGACATTTAATCTAGCTTCCCGAAGCAGAAATCTGGGAAGCTTTTCATTCACGCTATGGGGCTCGTTCACATAACTGGTTTTGGTTCGCATCCGAGACGCATTTTTTACGGCTCATGTGCGGACCCATTCACTTCTATGGGGCCGCCAAAGATGCAGACACCACTCCGTATCCATTGCTCCGTTCCGTGGCACTTTCCGCATCCATTGCTCCATTTCGTGGCCCCGCAAAAGTTAAGAGTCATGTCCTATTCTTGTCTGTTTTGCAGACAAGAATAGGCATTTCTAAAAGGGCCATCCGTTCCGCAAATTGTGGAAGGCACACGGCCGGCATCTGTGTTTTGCATGAACGAGCCCTTAGGCTGTATCCCACTGAAGAATTACAGGCCAATAAAGCTGTGCAGTTGTTCCTATTGAGCCCTGCATATGGCAAGTGGCTTAAAATGCAACATTAATTATTTGCAGTGAAAATGAGAAGCAATCTAAGAATTGCATGTCAAAAGTCCCTATGTGGGGCTTAATAAACAAAAGTCTAAAAAAATTAAAAACAATAAGGCCTCGTTCACACGAGCGTGGCGGATTAGGTCCAGATGCGTTCAGGGTGCGGTCAGTGAAATTCAGTCAGTTTTGTGTGCAATTGCATTCAGTTGTTCAGTTTTTTCTACGCGGGTGCAATGCGTTTTGATGTGGTTTTCCACGTGCGTGATAAAAAAACTGAAGGTTTACAAATAATTGCATCTCTTAGCAACCATTAGTGAAAAACTCCCATTCAAGTCTACTGCCCCTTCAAGTCCCATTCAATCAAAGTTCCATTCAAGTCTATTGCCCCTTTCACTCGATTGAGTTTTCCGCACGGGTGCAATGTGTGATGTGAACGCATAGCACCCGCACTGAATCCTGACCCATTCATTTGAATGGGTCTGTGTACATGAGCGTTTTTTTTCACGCATCAGTTCTGTGTTGCGTGAAAAACGCAGTATGTTCTATATTCTGCGTTTTTCACTCAGCTCTGGCCCCATAGAAGTGAATGGGGCTTCAGTGAAAAATGCATTGCATTGGCAAGCAAGTGCAGATGCAATGTGTTTTTCACTGATGGTTGCTAAGAGATGTTGTTTGTAAACCTTCCGTTTATTACGCGCATGAAAAATGCATGAAAACACATTGCACCTGCGTGGAAATAACTGAAGTGAACGCAATCGCAGACAAAACTGACTGAACTTGCAATGGTGCGAGTTTCACTGAACGCACCCTGAACGTGACGTGAACGCATTGCACCCGCACTGAATCCGGACCCATTTACTTCAATGGGGTGGTGTACATAAGCGGTGATTTTCACATATCACTTGTGCGTTGCGTGAAAATCGCAGCATGTTCTATATTCTGCATTTTTCACGCAACGCAGGCCCAATAGAAATGAATGGGCTGCATGGAAATTGCACAGCATCCGCAAGTAAGTGCGAATGCAATGTGATTTCACGCATGGTTACATGAAGAAGATTAAGTAAATTGATTAAAGTCAATTTACAGTATTATTTTCCCTTATAATATGGTTATAAAGGTAAATAATAACATTCTTAATACAGAATGCTTTCTAAAATGTGGCTTGAGGGGTTAAAAAATACAGAAAATTAACTCGCCTCATCCACTTGATCGCGCAGCCAGGCATCATCTTCTTGCTTCTCCTTTCAGGACCTGCAAAAGGACCTTTAGTGACATAATCACGCTCACCATGTGGTGAGCGTGATGACGTCTGAGCAGGTCATGCTGAATGAAGATAGAAGATCCTTCTATCTTCATTCAGCAGGACCTGTGCTGACGTCACCACGCTCACCACATCAAAGGTCCTTTTGCAGGTCCTGAAAGGAGAAGAAAGAAGATGATGCCCGACTGCGCGATCAAGTTGATGTGGTGAGTAAATTTTTTTAAATTTTTTAACCCCTCAAGCCACATTTTAGTAAGCATTCTGTATTAACCTGTCCCCGACCGCCGAACGCACGGATGCGTCCTGGCGGCGGCAGGTTTATTCCTCCTGGACGCATCCGTGCGCCATCTCGCGAGACGCGAGAAGACGCGCTACAGCATCCAGTGGAACGCACATGGAACGCACCGCTGGACTCGGGGGAGGTGAGTCACCAGCCTGCCAGCCAATGATCATCGCTGGCAGGCTGGTGATTTTTAAAATCACCTATAGAAAATGGTGATCTACAGTGTATTTACAAATAAATGTAGTGTATAGGGATCTGTGCCATGTGCTGGGTCCTTTTCATCGGTTGGACCCAGCACAGAGCACAGATCCCAAGTAAGTGCACCAATCAGTACATATTAGGCCCTGATCACCCCCCATCACCCTAATTAACCCCTTGATCACCCCCTGTCAGTACATAGTGAAAGTGAAAGAAGTGATCAGTGTCACTTTTGTGAACTGTCACTTTTTTTTTTTCACTTGGATTGACTGTTAGGCTTAGCTTAGTTTAGGCCCCTTTGTTAGGTAGTTAGCGTTAGCGCCCAGCCCACCGCACCGCAGTCACTGGATCGCTGTTTAGCGTAGCGCTAATCAGCATTTATACTTTTATAGTATCTGTAAGTGATCAGAACTGATCACAGTCAGATCTATATTAGTATTAGTGTCACTTTAGTTCGCCCTCCACCCCAAACGCAGTGTTTGCCCGATCAGACCTGATCGGTCGCCCACACCTGCGCTCACCCACGCCCGCCTCGCCGCAGTGACAAAAAATTTTTTTTTGTATCACTGCACAATCCTTCACAAGCGCTGCGGCGATAAAAAATCAGTTTTGATATTTTTATCAATCGCAGCGGCTTCTGTACTTCGCTACACTCCCATTTGTAAGACAGGCTTGCTTTTTTTCTGGGTAGTCTCAGGGAATACCCCTAAATTTAGTACGCCCAAATGGCAAACAAGGGGTATTCTCCTGAAGAGGCCTACAGGATTCTGACCCAGTCGGATGAGGAATGGGAACCCTCATCTGACGAATCTAGCGGGTCAGAATACCAACCTGTAGAAAGCAGTGGCTCTCTGACTCAAAGTTCGGACGAGGAGGTTGAGGTCCCTGATAGCACCAGGCGCACTCGGCCCCGTGTCGCTAGACCGCAGGTAGCGCAGGATCCGCTCAAGGGCAGCAGAGTGGGGCTGGCGCTGCCGGATTACGTGGTGAGGCATACACCAGCAGCGCAGCCCGCCCTGGACCTTCTACCAGCACTGCCGTAACACATGGTGAAGTAGCGAGCACCAGAAGGGCAGTTGAAGCTGGTACGGTGGCACGTGCAGTAATTCCCTGCCGCAGCCACCGCGCAGACAGGCCCGTAGAGCCCCTAGAGTCCCTGAGGTGCTGGCAAATCCTGATTGGCAGTCCCCATCTTCAGCCGCACCATTAGTTCCCCTTTCACCGCCCAGTCAGGAGTTCGGGTGGAGACGGCTCAAATCGGATCGGCACTAGGGTTTTTTGAGCTGTTCTTCACTGCGGAGCTCTTTGACTTAGTAGTGGCAGAAACAAACCGGTATGCCACACAATTTATTACCGCTAACCCGGGAAGCTTTTATGCCCAGCCTTTCCGGTGGAAACCAGTCCAAGTTTCCGAATTTAGAACTTTTTGGGCCTTCTCCTCAACATGGGCATTACAAAAACATGAATTGCGCTCATATTGGTCCACGAACCCAATTCATCATATGCCCATGTTCTCTGCTGCCATGTCCAGGACACGTTTTGAGACCATCCTGCGTTTCCTGCACTTTAGTGACAACACCACCTCCCGTCCCAGAGGCCACCCAGCTTTTGACCGGCTCCACAAAATTCGGCCCTCATAGACCATTTCAACCAGAAATTTGCAGATTTGTATACCCCCGCACAAAACATCTGCGTAGACGAGTCCCTAATACATTTTACCGGGCGCCTTGGCTTCAAACAGTACATCCCAAGCAAGCGCGCCGGTATGGGGTCAAATTGTATAAGCTCTGTGAAAGGGCCACAGGCTATACACACAAATTTCGGATCTATGAGGGAAAAGATCAGACCCTGGAGCCGGTCGGTTGCCCTGACTACCTGGGGAGCAGTGGGAAGACAGTCTGGGACTTGGTGTCACCCTTATTCGGCAAGGGGTACCATCTTTACGTGGACAACTTTTACACAAGTGTGGCCCTCTTCAAGCATTTGTTCCTAGAACGCATTGGCTGCTGTGGCACCGCGCGACCTAGTCGCCGGGCTTCCCCAACGGCTCGTTACCACCCGACTTGCAAGGGGGCAGAGGGCTGCACTGTGTAACGAAGAACTGCTCGCGGTGAAATGGAGAGACAAGCGTGACGCTTACATGCTCTCCTCCATTCACGCAGACACGACAGTCCAAATTGAACGGGCAACCAGTGTCGTTGAAAAGCCCCTCTCCGTCCACGACTATAATCTCCACATGGGAGGGGTGGACTTCAACGATCAGATGTTGGCCCCGTATTTAATTTCCCGACGCACCAGACGCTGGTATAAGAAGGTGTCTGTATATCTGATTCAATTGGCTGCCTATAATAGTTACGTTCTCTACAGTAAGGCTGGGAGAACAGGATCCTTCCTCAAATTTCAGGAAGAGATCATCGAGAACCTCCTGTATCCAGGAGGTTCCGTGGCCCCATCCACCAGTGTAGTTAGCCGTCTACACGAGCGGCACTTCCCAGTGCCGTTCCTGGTACCTCAACCCAACCGTCACCCCGAAAAAATGTCGTGTCTGTAGCAGGAGTGGAATAAGGCGTGACACCCGTTATTTCTGTCCTGACTGTCCTGACCGCCCTGCCCTATGCCTAGGGAGTGTTTCCGGAAGTACCACACCCAGGTACACTTAGGATAGGGAATGCACGACACAGGTAGTTTTTATAATCAGGCTCGAGGGTCTCTCAGGATACTAGGTTTTGAGAGACCCTAACACATAGGGTACGGTGCTGCTGTGCTACTGCAGAAGTGTGAAACGGTAGAAACGTCTCCTTTCACTTGGGATAAAGTGCATAATGTACTTCTCACCATCTCTGTGTGATTTACACTTTACACATTGTCCCATGGGAAAGGAGATGTTTCTGCAAGGAAAATAAAGAGTGATATGGTTAAAAAAAGAAAAAAATTAAACAGGTAGCAAGAAAAATAAAATCTTGAGTTAGTTCAGGTTTTAAAAGTTCAGTTTTTTTTCATGTTCAGGTTTTATTCATGTTTTATAAAGTTTGCAACGTTCAAGTCATGTGCCTGCTGCCTGTTTTTTTCTTCTTTTTTTTTTTTTCCCCTAACCACCCTTTATTTTCCAGGTATACCAACAGACCAACGGACCAACCGATGAAAACGCCGCAGCACTGATGTGCATTCTGAGAGAAGCATTGCGCTGCTGTCAGAAGACACGTGAAGTCGGTGTATGCGGCGCTGCAAGACGAGATTTCTCCTCTGCAGGACAGGTATGTTTGCCCTGGCATTTGAGCTGAGGAGAGGTGTTGGAGTTCATATGCTTTGGCAAACACTTTGTATCAAAAATCTGGCAAAGATGTCTTCCTCCACACCGATCGATTGATCGATGTGAATGGAGAAATCACGCTTGCCAGGACATAGGAGCTGAGTGGGTATGGATGTTTGGGCGGAGCTCCTATGTCCTGGCAATCGCCAGGCCCCTTTTTTTCTTGCATATTCTTTGGCAGAGATTTTTTCATCCACATCGATCGATGCGAATGAGGAAATCTGTGCCGTTCATTTTTTCTTTCAGCCCAGAGGCTGAACGGAAAAATCTCATTACCTGTATGCTCCATATAAGGAGAATAGCAGAAACTCCTAATGCTGGCCATACATGTAATGATTGCGGAGACCTCAAATGCCAAGGCAGTACAAACGCCTCACAAATGACACCATTTTGGAAAGAAGACACCCCAAGGTATTCGCTGAGGGGCATATTGAGTCCATGAAAGATTGAATTTTTGTCATAAGTTAGCGGAAAGGGAGACTTTGTGAGAAAAAACTAAAAATCAATTTCCACTAACTTGTGCCAAAAAAAAAAATCTTCTATGAACTCGCCATGCCCCTCACGGAATACCTTGGGGTGTCTTCTTCCCAAATGGGGTCACATGTGGGGTATTTATACTGCCCTTGCATTTTAGGGCCCTAAAGCGTGAGAAGAAAAATGCGAAAAATGCCCTCCTAAAAGGTACTCATTGAATTGGAGCCCCTTTGCGCATCTTTGCTGCACAAAGTGGCACACATTTGTATCGCCGTACTCAGAAGAAGTAGGGCAATGTGTTTGGGTGTATTTACATATACCCATACTTTGTGTGAAAATCTCTGTAAATCACAACTTTTCAATTTTTTTATACAAAGTTGTCAATTTACAGAGATATTTCTCTCACCCAGTATGGGTATATGTACAAATACACCCCAAAACACATTGCCCTACTTCTCCCGAGCACGGCGATACCAAATGTGTGACACTTTTTTGCAGCTTAGGTGCGCAAAGGGGCCCCAATTCCAATGAGTACCTTTAGGATTTTCACAGGGCATTTTTACGCATTTGATTCTCACGCTTTAGGGGCCCCTAAAATGCCAGGGCAGTACAATTACCCCACAAGTGACCCCATTTTGGAAAGAAGACACCCCAAGGTATTCTGTGAGGGGTATGGTGAGTTCATGTAAAGTTTATTTTTGTCACAAGTTAGTGGAATATGAGACTTTGTAAAAAAAAAAAAAAAATCCAATTTCCACTAACTTGTGCCAAAAATAAAAACTTCCATGAACTCACTATGCCCCTCAGTGAATACCTTAGGGTGTCTTCTTTCAAAATGGGGTCACTTGTGTGGTATTTTTACATCCTGGCATTTTAGGGCACCTAAACGCCAGAAGCAGTTTGAACCAAATGCGTAAATAGCTCTGTGAAATCCTGAGTACTCATTGGTTTGCCTTTGCGCACCTTGGTTAAAGTGGCACACATGTGGTATCTCCGTACTGGGAGAAGTAGGGCAATGTGTTTTGTGGTGTATTTTTACATATACCCATGCTGGTGAGAGAAATATCTCGGTAAATGGACAACTTTGTATAAAAAATGGAAAAAGTTGTGATTTACCGAGATATTTTTCACAAAAAGTATGGGTATATGTAAAAATACACCCCAAAACACATTGCCCTACTTCTCCCGAGTACGGCGATACCACATGTGTGCCACTTTTTTTCAACCAAGGTGCGCAAAGGGGCCCAAATTCCAAAGAGTACTTTCAGGATTTCACAGAACATTTTTACGCATTTGGATTCCAAACTGCTTCTGACGCTTGGGTGCCCCTAAAATGCCAGGATAGTAAAAATACCACACAAGTGACCCCATTTTAGAAAGAAGACACCCCAAGGTATTCTGTGAGGTGTATGGTGAGTTCATGTAAAAGTTTATTTTTGTCACAAGTTAGTGGAATATGAGACTTTGTAAAAAAAAAAATAAAAAAAATCCAATTTACACTAACTTGTGCCAAAAATAAAAACTTCCATGAACTCACTATGCCCTCAGTGAATACCTTAGGTGTCTTCTTTCCGAAATGGTGTCATTTGTGTGGTATTTACTGCCCTGAGCATTTTAGGGCCCCTAAAGCGAGAGAAGTAGTTTGGAATTCAAATGCGTAAAAATGTCCTGTGAAATTCTAAAGGTACTCATTGGATTTGAGCCCCTTGCGCATTTGGCTGCAAAACTGTCACACATGTGGCATCGCTGTACTCAGGAGAAGCAGGGCAATGTGTTTTGGGTGTATTTTTACATATACCCATGCTGGGTGAGAGAAATATCTCGGTAAATGGACAACTTTGTATTAAAAATGGAAAAAGTTGTGATTTACTGAGATATTGTTCACAAAAAGTATGGGTATATGTAAAAATACACCCCAAACCACATTGCCCTACTTCTCCCGAGTACAGCGATACCACATGTGTGCCAGTTTTTGCAGCTTAGGTGCGCAAAGGGGCCCCAATTCCAATGAGTACTTTTAGGATTTTACAGGGCATTTTTACGCATTTGGATTCTCACGCTTAGGGGCCCCTAAAATGCCAGGGCAGTACAATTACCCCATAAGTGACCCCATTTTGGAAAGAAGACACCCCAAGGTATTCTGTGAGGGGTATGGTGAGTTTATGTAAAATTTTATTTTTGTCACAAGTTAGTGGAATATGAGAATTTGTAAAAAAATAAAAATTTTCATTTCCGCTCACTTGTGGCAAAAATAAAAACTTCCATGAACTCACTATGCCCATCAGCGAATACCTTGGGGTGTCTACTTTCCCAAATGGTTTCATTTGTGGGGTGTTTCTACTGTCTGGGCATTGTAGTGCCTCAGGAAACATGATAGGTGCTCAGAAAGTCAAAGTGCGGAAATTCGCTTTTTGCACCATAGTTTGTAAATGCTATAACTTTTGCGCAAACCAATAAATATACACTTACTGCATATTTTTTATCAAAGACATGTAGTACAATAAATTTAGAGAAAAATTTATATTGAAAAGTAGTTTTCTTTGAAAAATTTTGTGACAGAAAGTGAAAAATGTCATTTTTTTGCAAAAAAATCGTTAATTTATGATTAATAGCAAAAAAAGTAAAAATGTCAGCAGCAATGAAATACCACCAAATGAAAGCTCTATTAGTGAGAAGAAAAGGAGGTAAAATTCATTTGTGTGGTAAGTTGCATGACGGAGCTACAAACAGTTAAAGTAGTGTAGCGCAGAATTGTAAAAAGTGGCCTGGTCATTAAGGGTGTTTAAGTTAGGGGGGCTGAAGTGGTTAAGATTGCTACTATTTTCCCTTATAACCATGTTATAAGGGAAAATAATAAAATATACAGAATACCGAACCCAAACCCGAACTTCTGTGAAGAAGTCTGGGTACCAAACATTCCGATTTTTCATACACGCTTGCAAAACGCATTAAAACGCATTGCACTCGTGCGGAAAAATCATGCAATTTCCCGCCACGCACCCGCATCGTATCCGGCCCTCACACGCGACGCCCGTGTGAAAGAGGCCTTATAGGGTCAGGCCTGCGTGAAAAACGCAGAAAATAGAACATGCTACATTTTTCATGCAACGCAGAACTGATACGTGAAAAAAAAAAAACGCTCATGTACACAGACCTATCAAAATAAATGGGTCAGGATTCAGTGCGGGTGCTATGCGGTCATTACACCCACTCGGAAAACTTGCTAGTTTGAAAGAGGCCTTGCACCCGCACGGAAAAAACTGAATAACTGAATGGAATCGCAGACAAAACTGACTGAACTTGCTTGTAAAATGGTGCGAGTGTCACTGAACACATCCGGAGCCAATCCAGCACGCTGGTGTGAAAGAGGCCTTAACAACCATCAGTGAAAAACGCATTGCATCTGCACTTGCTTGCAGATGCATTGCATTTTTCACTGAAGCCCCATTCACTTCTGTGGCCCCTTTCACACGAGCGAGTTTTCCGTGCGGGTGCAATGCATGACGTGAACGCATAGCAACCGCACTGAATCCTGACCTATTCATTTCAATGGGTCTGTGTACATGAGTTTTTTTTCATGCATCAGTTCTGCGTTGCGTTAAAAACACAGCATGTTCTATATTCTTTGTTTTTCACGCAGCCCTGTCCCTATAGAAGTGAATGGGGCTTCAGTGAAAAACACATTGCATCGGCAAGCAAGTGCGGATGCAATGCATTTTTCACTGATCGTTGCTAAGAGATGTTGTTTTGTAAACCTTCAGTTTTTTTATCACGCGAGTGAAAAACGCATGAAAATGCATTGCACCTGCACTGAAAAAAACTGCACAACAGAACGCAATCGCAGACAAAACTGGCTGAACTTGCTTGCAAAATAGTGCAAGTTTCACTGAACGCCCCCTGAACACATCCGGAGCTAATCCGTCACACTCGTGAAAGAGGCTTATTGTGCCAGGGCTGGGTGAAAAACGTAGAAAATGGAACATGCTGCGTTTTTCATGCAACGCAGAACTGATGCGTGAAAAAAAAAAAGTTCTCATGTACACAGACCCATTATAATTAATGGGTCAGGATTTAGTGCGGGTGCTATGCGTTCACCTCACTCATTACCCCCGCGCGGAAAACTCGCTTGTGGGAAAGGGGCCTTAAGGTGCTATTAAACAGTGCAGACCTACCCCACGCAAATCCATATCATATTTGCCCCTTGTGAAACTATCCTTTTTATTATCTATACATTGTACCATCCTTACTCAGTGGTGCCTCTCCATCTCAGATTTTTTTTACTTTGTTAGTAACTGCGTCAAGACTGCTGTGACAAATCCGTTATGACGGTCCAAAACTAAATTATGATGGACTTCAGAGATAATAGAATATACTATGCATCCTGTCAGAAACATGCTGGAATGTAATGGGGCAATTGGAAAAATCCCATTTAACTAAGGAGGATTTTTAATAAAATTTGTCAAAGTAATAGAACAGATGAACCGATGTGACTATGGAATGGTGTATAATTGCCAGTAGTGTGTGCTGGTTTGCTCGATTAATTAAAAAAGGTATTTGGCAACTCCCACTTTACTTGACCTGTAAAGGGAAGATTTCTTGCTTGCTTTCTGGTGCTGGCTCTCCACTCCTTCTCCTCCAATCCTGTGATACTCTGCTGGGCTCTCTTGCAGTAAACATCTGGTTTGACATCGCCGCAGCCAATCACTGGCCATGATGGAGACCGGATCCCCTTGTTTCATGTGACCATTTGTCATAACGTAGAGGGTGCTAGTCATTGTCATGGCCAGTAATTGGCTGAGGACTGAGGAGATGTCAAACAGGATGTTTACAATGAGGGAGCCCAGCGAAGCATTGCAGGTTGGGAGGAGAAGGAGCAGGGAGCCAGCGCCAGGGAAGCTGGGTAGGAGTAGGGTTTGCCAACCAACCTCTTTAATCATTGATTTTAGGTGTTTCATTCAGTCCTATTGCCCCATGCGTATATTATCACGCACCTAGACATGCAGTCTACCTTTACTAACATTTGTTTGTGAAGGAATGGGCAATTCATGAAATTTCTTCCCTCCTAGATTTTCCATGATCAAACATCAGTAATATTATTCAAAAGTGAAAGCACCTAAGAACCACAGAAAGTCAGCCACAAAGTTATAGAGAGGGGACACTGAGTGCTGAGTTGCAGAGTGCATGAAAGTGCCAACGTTCTGCTGATGCAATAATTGCAAAATTCTAAATCTCCTCTGATATTAACATCAGCATAAAAACTGTATTGTGCTGGGACAATGCCAGGTGTTGGATGGAATGGAGTAATGTATACCGCCACTGGACTCTGAAGCAGTAAAAACATGTACTGTGGAGTGACTAATCATAATTCTTTATCTGACAGTCTAATGGATGAGTCTGTGTGTGGAGAATGGCAGGAGAACGTTACCTGCCTGACTGGATTTTGCCAACTGTAATGTTTGTTGGAGAAGGGATGATGCTATGGGGTTGGTTTTTAGGAGTTGTCCTATACTTCTTAGTTCAAATGAAGGAAAATCTTAATGCTTTAGCATACCAAGATATTTGGACAATTATATGCCCCAAACTTTGTGGGGACATTTTTGGAAGGCCATTTTTTTTCTGTTCCTGCATGACTGTCTCCCAGTCCACAAAGCAAGGTCCACAAAAGCATGGTTGGGTGAGTTAGGTGTGAAAGAACTTGATTTGACCTCACATAGACCTGACCTCAACACCATCAAACACCTTTGGGATAAATGAGAGTGAAGGTTGCCAGCCAGGACCTCTCATCCAGCATCAGTGTCTGACCACACAAATGCTGTTTTATGAATGGGAAAAAAAAATCCCACAGACACAATCCAAAATCTTTGTCATGGTATGCAAGATAAGGGAAGGAAACTGAACACGGCAAGGCAAACAAAACAACTGACTAGGCCCAAAATGCTAGGGAACAAAAGGGCTCATCTCCTAGCGATCCCTAAAACACTTTCCCTACACTGCTATGCCCATGTGCATATCTGGATGGTAGATATGCACATGCCCACATACCTAGGACTGACACACTGAACAAAACCCTCAGCTGTAAGGAAGAGGGAGAGACACCCAGCTTCTTCTACAACCGAAGGAGCTAGCGTCACCCTGGGGGCCTAGTCAAAACAGACACAAAAGGAAAAAGGACTTATCTAGAGAGGAGTTGGAGCAGACGATCTACCAAACTTCCAGAGCTCACACAAGGCATTACTATAACCCACAAAGGCTATAGGGAGAGGGAGGAATAAATAGCCACACCAATTACCTGAACAACAACACCTGGGAGGAGGTGGGATTCAGCTCAAACCCACAACAAAACAAACTGTCAGATCGAGTCACGTGCAGCAATTCTGACAGATCTCCTCAGAACACCCGCAGGTCAGGGTGTGACAGTAACCCCCCCCCCCCTTCCCCTCTATGGGTGACATCCGGACACCCAGGACCAACATTATCCAGGTGTGCCCTGTGAAAGACCATCACAAGGCGGCTAGCATTAACATCTGTAGCCGGAACCCACATTCCCTCCCCGGGACCATATCCCCTCCAATGCACAAGGTACTGAAGAGAACCCCGAAGAACACATGAGTTGAGAATTCTAGAAATTTGAGACTCCAGATTACTATCAACCAAAACAGGAGGAGGAGGCAAAGGAGATGGTGCTGCAGGTTCCACATATTTCTTCGACAAGGACCTGTGAAACACATTATGGATCTTCCAGGTCTGCGAAACGCCACCGGATTGACAATGGCCGAGATTTTGTAAGGTCCAATACATCTTGGACCCAATTTCCAAGAGGGTACCTTAAGCTTAATTTTCTCAGTGGACAACCACACCAAATCACCTAAACACAGGTCCAGACCAGTCATACGTCTCTTGTCAGCCATCCGTTTAAATCTTTCACCCATTTTATTTGTATTTTTATTTAAATTAACCTGAATCTTCGGCCAGATAGATGACAAGGAGGAAGAGAATCTCCCCTCTTCCGGTATCCCAGAAGATTCGGTACCAAACTGAGGGTGAAAACTATATGCGCCAAAAAATGGCGACTTATCAGTTGACTCCTGCCTACGGTTATTCAAGGCAAACTCAGCTAGAGACAAGAACGAGGACCACTCATCCTGGTTCTCAGCGACAAAACACCTCAAATAGGTCTCCAGGTTTTGGTTAGTGCACTAAGTTTGACTATTGGACTGAGGATGAAACGCCGAAAAGAAAGACAACTGAATACCCAGATGAGAAAAAAACACCCTCCAAAACCTGGAAACAAATTGCGTCCCCCTGTCAGACACCACATCAGAGGGAACGCCGTGCAATTTCACAATGGTATCAATAAAAACCTGAGCAAGAGTATTCGCATTGGGCAAACTTGAGAATGGTACAAAGTAAGCCATCTTACTGAAGCGGTCCACTACCACCAAAATCACAGTTTTTCCAGAGGAACTCGGCAAATCAGTAATGAAGTCCATAGACAAATGCGTCCAAGAACGAGATGGGATGGACAAAGGAAGATGAGATCCTGATGGCTGAGTGTGAGCCACCTTCGCGCGTGCACAGGTCTCACAAGCTGCTACATAACCCTCAACACCTTTGCGCAACCCTGGCCACCAGAGTCTCTGGGAAATAAGATCTATGGTGGATCTACTTCAGAATGTCCCGCAAGGACAATATCATGATGTTCCTTGAACAACTTGTATCGCAGTTCAGAATGAACAAATAACTTACCTGGAGGACACTTCCATCTCCAACTCGGGGTAAAGAGCGGAAACCACCACCCCATCAGCCAAAATCGGAGTGGGATCCTCCGAATCTCCCCCCCCCCCCGGAAAACTATGTGACAACGCATCCGCTTTGATGTTTTTAATCCCAGGGCGATAGGTGACCACAGAATTGAACCTGGTAAAAAAAACAATGACCATCTAGCCTGCCTAGGATTCAAACGCTTAGCAGATTGCAGGTAAGCCAGATTCTTATGATAAGTAGATACCATAATCGGATGAGTAGCCCCTTCTAACCAATGATGCCACTCTTTAAAAGGCCAATTTGATGGCCAACAACTCTCTACTTCCAACATTGTAATTTCTTTTTGCAGCCGAGTGTCACGAGTTGAAGGTCCCGCGAAAGACCTCCGCGTCGTCAGCAATAAACATACGGAAATCAGGTACAGACACACGAGTTTATTGCAAAAGCCAAGGAAGGAAGCACAGGCAAAACATGAGCTCTATGTACCGTCAGCACAGTGGGAGAAAACCCCCCACTGCGCCACTGTCTAGTAATACTCCACGGGGGCGTGACTAAGCAACTCCTGGAATTCACTAGGGCCCCAGATGGTAGGGTTAGGCTTTGTAGCAGGAAGTTGCCAGGGTCCACTCCAGAGCGTGAACAGGAACGACTGGACAGCAGGTAGCAGAAGGACAGGCAAATACAAACAAGGCGACTAATAAAACAACCAGGAGTTCTACACAAGGAAACAGGAGTGGCAATGAGCAGAGAAGGACTTGCTCCACTAGTAGTATACTGCATGGCCTTGCCCAAGGCACTCTGCAGCAAAGAAAGCTGCAGCAAGGGCTTGCTGAACAGAGTATCCCCTAAAGCAGAGACAGAGTCCTCCATACGGAGGAATGAATACGAAATAGGGGAAGTCAAACACAAAATAAGACAGACAAGACTAATCAGGGCAGACATAAAGACATAATGCTAAACACAAGGTGACTCAAACATAACTGGCAGAACTAATAGCAGAAACACAGGAATAAGGACGACAATGAGCAAGTAGGCGAATACACAGAACACAGAGACACGGATCCTATGGGTCAGCAGCATGGGAGACAGAGTACAAACTAGGAGAAGGACAGGACAAACACACACCAGGAGAGCTGAACGAGAACTGAGGGAACATCAGTCTTATATACAGGTTCCATGAGTGCAGCAGAGAGGCCACACCCATGGAGCAGACAGAGAGGATTAACTCCTAATAGGCACACAGGGGAATTAACCCATACAGAACCACATACAACACACAGGAACGGAACTGCAGCGAGGAGCTGCAGTACGAGCAGACAGAAGGTCACAGCCAGAGGTAGCGACTGTGACACCGAGAAATATTTGGTGAAAAAAAAAACACACAGGCGCCATTTGCCTAAATTGGCATCCGTGTTTCATTCGTGGTTTTCACTGACTCATTGACTATGATGGGCAGGAGGGATCTGGGAACACGGACAAGATAGGACATGCATCCGTGCTGAAAACACGGACTGTGCTAAAACACTGATGTGTGAATACACATATTCAAATGAATGGGGACGTGTGCTGTCCGCGGAGAAAACGTACAGCACACGTCCGGGAACCACTGATGTGTGAATGAGGCATAAGGGAGTTTTTTTTCTTTGAATGAATCCCCAATTGAACGGTGGCACACCGTGTAGTGACAGGTGGAATAATTGAGGAATCCTTGTACTTGAATAACAGGATAACTTTACTGAACGTAGTTGAAAATAGATGAACAGTCAATAAGTACAGTTCCAGAATATTCCACACATTACAATACAGTCACAGCAGTGGTTCAGGCTATTAATCACAGTCTCAAAAGCTATCTTCAAGACAGGCCTCCTAGGATCAGGGCTTTCCTTTTACTCTTAATGCAGCAATACACTTCAGGCAACTATTCTCTCTGCAGGGGTACACTTACTTTCTCTCCTGCCTTAGTTCCTGGCTGAAGGCAATACTCTCAAGATCCAGACACCCGAATAACAGTGATAACCCTTGAGCAAAGGGTTTGTAGAGGTTTCCTTCTCTCCTGGTGACAGGCTCTGCTCTAGTTACTGAGTCCTGAATCTCTCAGAACTAACTCTGAACTGAAACTTCCAACTAACTTCTTAGGCTAGGCCCTGGCCTATTTATACTAAACTGGGGGCTCCCTCTGCTGGCTGGAATATGAATTGCCTGCTACAGGCCTACCTTTCTTAAAGGGAGATACACATTAAAATATAGCAGTGTCGGGTAACCTACCCGTATGCTGCACACCCCCAGGCTTTAACGTGAGTAAGGCCTCGTACTCACACACATGCCTTTCTGAACCGGCATAAAATGTTACATAAATTAAGCATTACAATATAAATATGGTAAATAATTATTTCACACAGAAGATATAACATTTGCAACTTAATAAACAGGCGACGCAAGGGAAAGGGGCGTCTTCTTGCTTCTTAGACACGGCCGCTGACCTGGCACAGCGGACTTAAGGTGAACCAGGTTAGTCCATAGTAATACATGTCAAGAATAAGGTTTTTTTTTCAAAGTCTCTGTAAGTGCAAAAATATGTTAGAGAATGCAAAGATATATCACTTTTTCAAGTATAAAAGTTCAACATCAGCCCATTTTTCTTGGCTGAAGTATGATAAGGGAACTACACAGGGGTTTCCCGGGGGTGTATGACAGGCAAGGGCTCACGTGGAGGAGTCCATTCTTGCGCACAAACGTCAAGCAAGCTATTTCCAGTAGTAACTGCCCGGGAGGAGACACCACCAGCATAATCAAAGTCCCCTAAACGGACTGGCGGACGTCCCCTGTTTATCCGGGTGGACCTTCTCAACACAGGAGTTTCCTCCTCCCTTAGCATCGAGGTAGAAGGGAGAGGAGCAACAGGAGGGTCTCCACCAGTGGGACCCTGGTCAGGAACAACAGGAACAACAGGAGCAACAGGATCCCCTATAAGGGGGACTGGATCCGGGGCATTGTGAACCGGCTCTTCTGGAGGTGAAGGCACAGTAGGTGCCGGAGCGGGCACCAACAAATTCAACCATGGTGTCAGGAGCCAATGCATGGGTCAGTGTCATACATTAGATTATTTACAGCCTGCATAGGATCCTCGGGCTGTATTGATGGCTCTGACACAGGTGATTCAAATTTAGAACTCTCAGCACTGGGTTCTTTCATCAGGCAGAGCTTTAACCGGTTCCTGTGAACAATTTGGGATCCCCTGCCTTCTCGGGTAATCTCATATTTGTGGGTCCCAGCATTTGGGATTGCAGTGACAACATAGGGAATCTGCTCCCATTTACTATCCAGTTTACTTGTACGGTGGTTGTTTTTCAACCACACCATATCTCCTATTGTCAAGGGTTCTGCATGGGCTGCCTGATCATAGTCTCTCTGCTGTCGGTCTCTAGCATAATCCATACGTTCCTGAACAATGGCTTTGGCCATATTCAGTCGCCTTTGGTGCTCAGCAACCCAGTTGGTATTAGGTAACGGGTTGATGCAATCAGGTACGTGTATGTCCAAGGAGTGATCAGCAGGCAATGTCCCTTGGCGCCCAAACATCAAATAAAAAGGTGTCTACCCAGTGGAACAATGGATGGTATTGTTGTACGTGTACATGAGCTGTGGAAACAGACTGGGCCAATCCCCTCTGGTTTCAGGAGGCACGGCCCTCAGCATCTCTATCAAGGTCTGATTCATTTTTTCACACAGTCCGTTACCTTGAGGATGGTAGGCCGTTGTCCGGATCTTCTCGCAGTTGTGTAAGCGGCACAGTTCATGGAACAGATGGGACTCAAAAGCAGGTCCTTGATCGGTCCTTGATCTGGACATCCGTAGGGCAGGAGGAAGTGTTTCCAGAACAGTTCGGCTGTAGTCTTGGCCGTCTGGTCTCTCACAGGCACTGCTACGACAAACTTGGTGAAGTGGTCAATAATAGTCATGGCATAAGCATACCCTGAGCGACTAGGCTCCAACTTCACATGATCAATGGCGACAAGTTCAAGAGGACGGGTACTTACAATGGGTCGCAGTGGTGCCCTCTGGTCGTGGTGCTCACTTCGTTTTAAGGCACAGGCTATACCCTCCCGACACCATCTCTCAATGTCCTCTCTCATGCCCACCCAATAAAACCGCTGGCGGATATTAGCCTCAGTCTTTTGGACCCCAAAATGACCGGATTGATTGTGGTACATCTCCAACACCATACCTGCATCTCGTCGGGGTATGAGAATCTGATGCACTCTTTCATTGGATACTGGGTCTAGGCTTCTCCGTAGTAATAGGCCCTTTTGTATGAAGAGCTGATGGCGCTGTCTCCACAGTTTGGTGAGCTCTGGATTTGCACTCTTACGTCTAATTCTCTCAGGGGCTTTGCCACTGGTAATAAAATCCAATAACTCGCCCAGCACTCTACTTTCAGACTGTAATTTCACCCACCTTTCCTCTTTGGGCTCAGGCTTACTGGAGGGTGAAGGGGCTGCGGCTCTGTCATTGGTAGCTCGAGCATGATCCTGTTGAGCAAATTTGTTATAGAAAGCCAGCATTTCTACATCTTCCCAAGCATCCCGTCCATCATCAGGAGCTGTCTCTGTGGGAAGTCTGGATAAAGCATCAGCATTGTCATTAGTACGTCCAGCACGGTATTTTACAGAGAAATCATAGTTGGCGAGGCGGGAGGCCCATCTCTGCTCCAAGGCCCCCAATTTAGCTGTATTTAGATGCGCCAGAGGGTTATTGTCGGTGAATGCAATGAACGGGGTGGTGGCTAGATAGTCTTTGAATTTCTCCGTCACTGCCCACACCAATGCCAGGAACTCTAGTTTGAAGGAACTATAGTTCTGATCATTTTTCTCAGCCTCTTTCAGGGAGCGGCTTGCATAAGCTATCACCCTCTCTTTTCCCTCTTGCATCTGGGCCAACACAGCTCCCAGGCCTCGCTTGCTAGCATCGGTATAAAGATGGAATGGTTTGTTGTAGTCTGGATAACCTAACACAAGAGGCTCGGTCAGTTTCTTTTTTAACAATTGGAACGCTATTTCTCTTTCCTCATTCCACTCAATAGGCACAGGAGTTCTAGGACTTTTCTTGGGTTGCACCCTCAGGAGTTCCTGGATAGGATCAGCTATTTGAGCAAAATGGGGGATAAAACGTCTATAGTAGCCTGCAAAGCTAAGGAAACTCCTCACCTCTTTGACGGTAGTGGGGACCGGCCAATTACGGACAGCCGCTAGCTTATCAGGGTCAGACTGCACGCCCTCTGCGCTTACCACATGCCACAGGTATTTTACTGCAGGTTTGAGCAAGTGACACTTGGATGGCTTTACTTTCAAGCCATATTTGACAAGGATTTCAAATACTTCTGCTAATTTTTTTAGATGGTCCTCATATGTTTTTGAGTATACAATGACATCATCTATATACAGCAGCACTGTTTCAAAGTTTTTGTGGCCCAAACACCGCTCCATTAGTCTCTGGAAAGTCCCTGGGGCATTACATAGTCCGAACGGCATACAATTGAATTCAAACAGGCCCATGGCAGTGGTGAAAGCAGTCTTTTCCCTATCCTCGGGGGCCATAGGTACTTGCCAGTAGCCACTGGTCAAGTCCAATGTGGAGAAGTAAGCAGAGGAGCCCAGAGCAGTTAGTGACTCCTCAATGCGGGGCAGTGGGTATGCATCTTTGTGGGTTATTTGGTTAATTTTTCTATAATCCACACAGAAGCGGATACCACCATCCTTTTTCTTTACAAGGACCAGGGGTGCAGCCCACGGACTACGGCTGTCCCGGATTACATTAGAGTCTTTCATCTCTTGGATCATTTCTTTTACAGTCTGATATGAAGTCGGCGGTAAGGGTCTGTATCTCTCCTTGATAGGAGGATGAGAGCCAGTCGGTATGGTGTGTTGTATGGCACTGACCTCTCCATAATCAGTAGCATGTTTACTGAAGGCCTGGTGGTGCTCTTTGACAAGCTGTAGGATCCCTTCTCGTTGATGTCGGGGGGTAGTTTCGTCCCTAACATGGAGCTCTTCCCAGTTCCACCAGGGCACTTGTGGCTGGTTCACCGGCAGATGTCCGCTGACTGCAGCTGGTGGCTTTTCTGTCACTGGAAGACGAATGATGTCCTGGAAGGACACCTGGGAAAGCTGAGCAACAGGGGAGTGCTTAGTAAGCGCAACAGGATGATCACTCAGGTTAATCAGACGGACAGGTACTTTACCTTGGGAGACGTTCACCAGGCACTTGGCAGCTCCAACATAAGGGTAGTTCTCCATCTGGATTGGTTCCACCAGGGCTGGATAATCTTGGCCTTGGACTCCCAGGACAGCACAGCACCATAAAAGAGTTTGAGAATTAGGAGGCAAAGTCACAGGCTTATTATCACAGATCCTGGCAGTACAAATTTCTCCTTTCTCATTAGCAAACCTCTGCTGAGCACCTAACACAGTAATAGTCTTTTGAATCACTTTCTTGGATGCAGAGGAAGCAGTGGGCAAAGTCTGATGCAGTGCGTCAAGTATTTCAGAATAACAGTTCTTGAAGACATTGGTGCCTAGAATGACAGGATGTCCCCCTCTGTCGCCGGCTTGTACCACTATCACACCTTGTTGAGGCAAGGTTGCTTCTCCCACCTGCAGAGTGGGTTCCCAGTACCCATGAACCTTTACTGGTTTGCCACTGCTTGCGATAATCTCCACCCAGGATTCAGGCGGCTGGGTTAACTGGTTGGTGTCCCAGAATTTTTCAAATGTGGGCAGCTGAATGGTAGTGACCTGGGACCCAGTATCTAGTAGGGCTTCAAAGGGGACCCCGTTGATCTCTATATTGATTTTAGGACGGGATCCTACATACCGGGGCATCCAACTTGGATCCTTTGGACCTATTGTTCTATTCCCGAGGGGCGGTCCTCAGCCTCGAGGGTAGCCCGTTTAACTGCCAGCACGTGGATTCTGTGTGTCCCACCTTTTTACAGTATTTACACACGGGCCGTTTGCGGTCTTTGGAACGATCTCTATTACGCCTCCCAGGGTCCCTGGGGTGAGTCTCTTGGTATGGAGGTGGGAATGGTTTAGGAGGTGACTCTTCCTCTGACATTAGGGGTTTTTCCCATTCCTCTATCTTTCTGCACA
The DNA here is from genome assembly GCA_033119425.1 of Bufotes viridis. Classification (NCBI taxonomy): domain Eukaryota; kingdom Metazoa; phylum Chordata; class Amphibia; order Anura; family Bufonidae; genus Bufotes; species Bufotes viridis. Next base: position 114,712,676 of record CM065593.1, on the reverse strand, counting down.
CTCTCTCTAAACTTTTAGTGAGATGGTTTACCTGTTCCGTCAGCATCGCAATAGTATCAGTAGCTGAAGCTTGAACAGCTTGGCCGGCCCCAGCCTGGTTAGGGATAGGCGGTTTTGGCCTGCAGGCTGGTGACTCAGGTGGGGTGCTCAACTCCGTAGACACTGTTGACCCCAGAATTCTTATAGCCAGCTCTTTAAAATCCAGAAAGGTGCTGCTAGGGTGCTGGGCTGACAGCATTTTTAATTGAGCCCTTATTTGCTCACTAGACACCCCCGCGATAAATTGCTCCCTCAAAGAAGTGCATCTTTATCTCTGAGGCAATCCTTGTTTCAAAGGTGGCCCTGAGGCAGGTGAATATTTGCTCTAGAGTACCCCGCTCAGCAGCAGGCCAGGATAATACCTCTCTGCGGGCAGCTTCCTCCAGTTGTGCTAGCAGGATTTCCATCTGCTGTTCGGCATTTATGGGGTACAGTTTGAATAATGCCAGCAACTTCTCTTAAAAGTCTCTTAAGGTATGGGCCTCCCCTTTATAGTGGGGAAACCATGGGACCCCAAAATAGTACGACATAGTAAAGGGCATCATGCTGGGGGCTATAGGATGGTTGGAAGCCGCAAGTTCCCCTGGGGCCGGCTGCTCGGAAACTCCCGGCTCTGACATGATAGCTTATTGAGATGTGGCATCTGGCGACTAAAGGGGCCGGTACAATCCCCTTTCCTCCGGTGACAAGTCCTTACCGGTATCGCAGGGGTTGCACAGGCCAAGTCCCGCGGGACTCCGGACGTCTTGTGTACGCGGCGACGTTGCTGACGTAGAAGAAGCAGGGCCGCGGCAGTGCGTGCGATGACGAAGAGGGGCGGGATTTTCCGCGTCTTTGTAGGGATCCGCCCATGAAGGTCCTCAGCAGCGCGGGAAACTTTACTCCATGCGGCCTGCGGCCATCTTGGTCGCCATTCCCTGACAGCAAGCAGGGGCGTTGAAAAGTTAATAAATTGTAATCCACAAGCATAATTTTCTCTCTGGGGGTAGCGCAACACAGCACAGCACCTCCGATTCCTCCCAGGCACAATTGTAATCCACAGGTTTGGAATTAAAGGGTACAGTCCTTGCAATACAGTGGTGGAATAGTTAAAGCACACAGTTCACACTTCTCTGCACTCCAGAAGCATGCGATCCTGTTCGTGACGCCAAAAAGAGCGATGCAGTGTCCCAGGGGGTCAGTAGTGTAGCTTTAGGTATGCTGGGCTTTGTAGTGCAGGGCAACCCACTAACCTGGGACTGACTGTCGTCTTCAATCGGGTCAGCACTGGAACAGGCAGGTGATGAATGTCGTGACGCCAGTGCCAATTGAACGGTGGCACACCGTGTAGTGACAGGTGGAATAATTGAGGAATCCTTGTACTTGAATAACAGGATAACTTTACTGAACGTAGTTGAAAATAGATGAACAGTCAATAAGTACAGTTCCAGAATATTCCCCACGTTACAATACAGTCACAGCAGTGGTTCAGGCTATTACTCACAGTCTCAAAAGCTATCTTCAAGACAGGCCTCCTAGGATCAGGGCTTTCCTTTTACTCTTAAAGCAGCAATACACTTCAGGCAACTATTCTCTCTGCAGGGGCACACTTACTTTCTCTCCTGCCTTAGTTCCTGGCTGAAGGCAATACTCTCAAGGTCCAGACACCCGAATAACAGTGATAACCCTGGAGCAAAGGTTTTGTAGAGGTTTCCTTCTCTCCTGGTGACAGGCTCTATACTTGATATGCGAACTGGCTTGCTGGTTACACTCTCTGTCCCACTTGCTACTGACAGGCTCTTACTTGGAGTACTTCAGGTATACTTGACCTGGAAGACTGGATGGGAATGATCCTCTACACCAGTGGTGCAATCTCTGCACTAGTAACTGAGTCCTGAATCTCTCAGAACTAACTCTGAACTGAAACTTCCAACTAACTTCTTAGGCTAGGCCCTGGCCTATTTATACTAAACTGGGGGCTCCCTCTGCTGGCTGGAATATGAATTGCCTGCTACAGGCCTACCTTTCTTAAAGGGAGATACACATTAAAATATAGCAGTGTCGGGTAACCTACCCGTATGCTGCACACACATTAACAAAATGACCTTTACCACAGAAGTAACAGACTATTCAGCTTCCTAAAATTCCTATTACCAGAGCAAAAGGTAACCTGACCCAATTGCATAGGCTTCTCTCCAGTCCCTGATTCAAGTTTCATAGTACCCAGAGGGACTGATTCTCCACCAGACAGCACACCCCGCCCGAGCAGAACCTTGCACCTTTCCCTTAGACATCTACCAATCCGTACAGCCAAAGACATTGCCGCCTCCAAGGAATCAGGATTTTCATGAAATGCAAGGGCATCACTTAAACGGACTACGGAGTGCAGGATCATTCCACTCCGAGTCAGTAGTCCATCTTCTAAATTCAGCATAATATGACTCCGCAGTACGTTCTTCCTGCCACAAGCTGCGCAACTTAGATTCAGCCATAGAGACCCAGTCCGGGTCATCATAAATCAGGCCCAGGGCTCTGAAAAATTCATCCATCGACCTGAGGGACTGTGAACCGGTCGGCAGAGAAAAAGCCCACGATTGAACATCACCTTTTAGCAGAGAAATAATAATCCCTACTCTCTGGTTTTTTTCTCCAGATGAAATAGGACGCAGACGAAAATACAATTTGCAGGACTCCCTGAAACGAACAAAGTTATCACTTCCCCCGGAGAATCAGGGAGAGCAACCATAGGTTCCAGGCAGAACTGGTTTCCTCTGGCAGGGCCAGACGCCAAAGTACTCTGACACCGTGCAACCGAATTGCGGAGGTCAGCTACCGCCAGAGACAATCCCTGCATGCGATCAACCAAAGCATTTGTTGTTTCCATTTTGAAAACAACAAGGGAAAAACAACGGCATGGACGTTTATAATGTCACGGTAAGTAAGATAAGGGAAAGAAACTGAACACGGCAAGGCAAACAAAACAACTGACTAGGCCCCAAATGCTAGGGAACAAATGGGGTCACCTCCTAGCGATCTCTAAAACACTTTCCCTATGCTGCTGTGCCCATGTGCATATCCGGATGGTAGATATGCACTTGCCTACGTACCTAAGACTGACACACTTAACCAAACCCTCAGCTATAAGGAAGAGGGAAAGAGGCACCCAGCTCCTTCTACAACCGAAGGCGCTAGCGTCACCCTGGGGGCCTAGTCAAAACAGACACAAAAGGAAAAAAGGACTTATCTAGAGAGGAGTTGGAGCAGACGATCTACCAAACTTCCAGAGCTCACACAAGGCATTACTATAACCCACAAAGGCTATAGGGAGAGGGAGGAATAAATAGCCACACCAATTACCTGAACAACAACACCTGGGAGGAGGTGGGATTCAGCTCAAACCCACAACAAAACAAACTGTCAGATCGAGTCACGTGCAGCAATTCTGACAGATTTCCTTAGAACACCCGCAAGGCAGGGCGTGACAATCTTGTAGATAGCATGCCCAATAAAGTGGAAGCTGGTGTAGCTGCAAAGTAGGGAACCAAATCCATATTAATGCCTATGGATGTAGAATATGATGTTATGTAGGTGTGATGTGTAGGTGGTCCAACACTTTTGTCCATATAGTGTATGTCATCTGTACTGAAAATAAACAAAAAACTAAAGGCACTTTCACACTAGCGTTTTGGATTCCGTTTGTGACATCCGTTTCAGGGCTCTCACAAACCGTCCAAAATGGATCAGTTCAGCCCCAATGCATTTTGAATGGATAAGGATCCGTTCAGAATGCATCAGTTAGGCTCCGTTCCGCTTCTATTCTGTTTTGGAGGCGGACACCAAAATGCAGCATGCAGCATTTTGGTGTCCGTCTGAAGAGGCGAAGCCTAACGGATCCGTTTTGAATTACAATGTAAGTAAATAGGGACTGATCCGTTTTCAATTACACAATATGGTGCATTCGAAAACAGATCCGTTCCCCATTGTTTTTCAATGTAATTCAAAATGGATCTGTTTTGGACTTTGCCATTTTTCTTTTAACTAATGCAAACGGATCCGTTCTGAACGGATACAAACGTTTGCATTATAGGTGCGGATCCGTCTGTGCAAATAAACAGATGGATCCGCACCAACGCAAGTGTGAAAGTACCCTAAATTGTAAATTGTTTACATTTCTTAGGCCTCTTTCACATTTGCTTTTTGAGGATCCGGCATGCACTTCCGTCGCCGGAAATGCCCGCCGGATCCGTCACAATGCAAGACAACTAAAAGCATATTGAAGACTGATCAGTCTTTAATATGCTTTCAGGTAACCATGGCAGCCAAGACGCTACTATGGTACCGGCTGCCATGGAAAAGAAGTGGGGAGCCGGGGGAGAAGCTACATACATTCCGTGCAGCGGCCAAGGCGCTCCTCGATGACTTCACTGGGTCCCTGCGTCACATGGATCACATAGCTATGCTATGTGAGCAATGCGCCGTACGATCCATACGGCGCCTTGCTCACATAGCATAGCTATGTGAACCATGCGACGCAGGGACCTGGTGACGTCATCGAGGAGCACCCCGGGGGCCGCACAGAAGGTAAATAGCTTCTTCCCCGGCTCCCCGCTGCCTTTCCATGGCAGCCGGGACTTTAGTAGCGTCCTGGCTGCCATGGTTAGCATTAAATAAAGCTAAACGTCAGATCCGGCGATGCGCCGAAGCGACGTTTAGCTTAAAGTCGGATCCGGATGAATGCTTTTCAATGGGCATTAATTCCGGATCCGTCCCTGTGGCATGTCTTCAGGATTTTTGGCCAGAGGAAAATCCGCAGCATGCTGCGGATTTTGCTACGGCCAAAAAACGTGTCAGTACTGAACTGAAGACATCCTGATGCATCCTGAACGGATTTCTCTCCATTCAGAATGCATTGGGATAATCCTGATCAGTATCTTTCCGTCCTAGAGCCCCGAGGACGAAAAGCAAAAACGCTGATGTGAAAGGGGCGTTAGCTAAATATCTCTACATAGAATAGCATAGTCAATTTATGCTACGCCATATAGAAGAAAAAAAAAAGGTATACCAATACAGATAACTGTCTTGCATGTGCCAGAACCTTTCCATACACGTACCTGGAACATAAGCCATAAATGAAGTGTGAACACTACCTTGCTCGGCAACAACCATATGCATATGTACCTTATTAAAATTAAATCCTAAAAATGATTTCTAAATAAAAAAAATTGGAATTACTCAACAGTTCTAATTCTGTATTTTTAAAAGAAGGACAAAACCTAAAATGTGCCTTTTCAGTATACATGTAGAAAATGATAAATTTTATGGAATGAAAGGTATTTGTTGAATGAATAAAGACTTTGTCTTCATTTTGCTTATTCTGTCCCATTTTCTCATCTAGAGAGAAATTGTTTTATCCTGACAAATGGTTTGAAACCTGGAATCTGGTTATGCATTAAAGTAATGTGATATACAAGGCATATTTATTGTGTGTATGTGTGCTCAAGGTTTCAGTGGGTATTCACATTCCAACACCTGAGTGCAGTGCTTTAAAAAAAAAAATGCATTAGAAATACAAATGGAGATGGCTGCTGGCATTCACAAAAGGGTAAAATGGACTTGGATGTCCTTGAAACCATGTGCATTCAAGCTAAAATCATAAGAGCCTTTTAGTTTGGTTGACATTGTAATTATGTTGCAGAGAACATTCACTTCAGTCATTGGAAGGCAATTCTAGAAGTATTAATGCTATATACTAATGAATGAAAAGAAACAATGAATATTCTAGCCATATGTTAATTCACTGTATACAGTATCATACATTTTACAATTCACATACTGTACAGTCAAATTTTACTTGAATTAGCTGAAATACCGGAAAACTGAATTGAAAAGTATGCTATAATTTTATGTTTTGTTTTCTTCAATTTTTCTCTTTGTATTCTTAACCCTTTCTACCCCGGAGGTTTTGTGTTTTTAAGGTTTCGTTTTGCGCTTCCTGCTTTCCCAGAGCCATAACTTTTTTATTTTTCTGTTCACATAGCAATATCAGGATTTACTTTTTGTGGGACAAGTTGTACTTTGAAATTGCACCATGTAATATTGCATTTACATAGTCCCATAGATACATAGTTAATATGGTTGGAAAAAGACTAAGTCCATCAAGTTCAACCAAGGATTTGATGTAGTGGGAAGCAGGAAAAAAATTCCAAATGGGTGAAATTGAAAAAAAAAAGCAATTCCACTATAGTTTTCCTTTTTTTTAATTTATGATGTTCGATGAGCGATAAAACTGACCAGTTACTTTCATTCTACAGGTTAGTGCAAATCCGACAATACCATATATATATGTATATATATATATAGTTTTTCTTGCGTTTTGTTTTTTAAAAAAAATAATAAAAAATTTGGGAAAAAGTTTTATTCTTTCGTTGCCATATTCTGACCCATTTAACTTTTTGTAGTTATGTGTACGGTGCTGTGTAAGCATTCATTTTTTGCAGAGCAATCTGTACTTCTCAGTTATACCATTATGGGATGTGTACAACTCTCTGATCATAGAGAGTTGTATTCAACTTTTTTTGTGGGAAATGAAGCGACCAAAAATGGCGAATTGGCCTTTTTGATATTTTTTTCCATTTTGCCGTTTGTCATATGGGAAAGATATTTTTATAATTTTATAGTATGGTTGTTTTTGCATATGGTGATACCCATAATGTGTATTTTTTTTTTATTTAGGTGAAAGGGGGGCGATTAGAATTTTTGTATTTTGTAATTTTTTTTAATTTTAAAGACGTATTTTTCTTCACAATTTTTTATAGTTCCCATAGGTTACAAAACAGGCTGGTTACTAAGGGCTTAAAAGTGAAAGGTAGAGGGGCCATCCTGTAAGATGCAACATTACAGGTCAGTACCCCTAACAGTAGACCTCTTCTGCGAGGAATAGGAAGAATCATACAACTGCATGGAACTACTGTAGTTAAACAACACTTACAGAAATTCCAAAATGTATAGTATTTCATATTACACATACACAGTCCATAAATCCATTACTTCAAAAGTCAAATTAGCTATAATAATGAATAGGCTGCATTGGGGCCATATGGGCCACACCGGTATCTTCAATTTTATAGATAAACTTCAGGAATGTGTTTTAAACACATTTTATATTACAAAGCTGTATTTCACACAGTAAACACAAGTTATTATATACTTTTATATACCAAATATACACCAAAAATGATAGTTGGTAAATTAGAGACATGTTAGCCAGCCACAGAAATGCCCCAAACCCTCTCAGGAATGCCAATTTTAGAGTGGATTTAACATGAGCCCGGAACAGCTCAAATTTTCTGGGAATGTCTCTGAAAATTAAGGACTGTCCCTGCAAATTAAGGACTGTTGGCAACTATCACTAATACTCAGTTAAACAATTTTTGAGGCATACCCATGATGCCTGAAGAGTCTCATACTAGAGTCATATTAGAATGGGCAACTATACGACCCAACATACTTTCTGTGTCTCTGCATGTGGCTAAGAATGAAATGAAATGGGTTTTCTTTATTTGCATAAACTTTTATGGTGAAAAACAGGTCAGGAAAATCTAAATAGAAAGAAAAAAAGTCGATTGATGCAAGGCGGCTCACCCTCTAAAATAGAAATTGACGAGTCTGGTGCTCACGTTATTGGGTATTCCCCTCTACCCGGTAGTTTAGAATTGCAATATAGAATATAATTAACGGGCACTCAGAACCGCATGGTATTGTAACTGCCAATTTATTATATTAAAATTAAAATTACTAAAATCTTATATTACTATATGTCACACTCAATATATTTCATACACATAAAAAAATAGATTAAAAAATTATATTTCATACACATCCGAGTCCACCTGATATCACGTTCAGTCTTAGTTATTCGCAATTGATAGTTGAGATAGCAGGTATATATTTTATTTGTGTCAATTTAGTCCGAATCTTCAGAGCTGAGCTATCAATAATAGGTTCCGATTGATTTTGCCAAATGTCCAGTTGTATATAATAATGAGGTATACTCACAAAAAGTCCAGTCTATGTTGAATACCAGCTCGTATATAGATTGTTTGCCACTCGTGTTAGATTGTGAGCTTCCAGGACCTTCCTCCTGCGTAATAGGTCACATGTGCTGAATGGCGCTCGTGTTGGGTTGTGAGCTTCCAAGACCTTCCTCCTTCGTTATGGGTCACGTGTGTTCAGTGGCGTCCCACGTGATACACACATATATGGATTTTACCAGCTCGCTGATTCTTTATAATCGCAGGTTTCAATTGTGATATAGGACTACTCAATATGCCAGACGCGTTTCGAGGGTTCACCCTCTTCCTCAGTGGCCTTTCTTGTAGTCCTATGTATCTTGGACATGGCATTAAATAGGTATGTTTCAACCCTCCCATTGGCTGAAAAATTAATGATGCGATTTGGAACATATGTGGCAGTAACCCATTCTATTCTCAGAGGTTGCAATCTTCATTTGACAACATATATCAGATAGTTTTTTTTATATTTTTCTATATATAACTTGCTTTATCCACAAGTGGCATATCTATATGTGTAAAATACAATTAATTACATGAACCATCACATATAAAATCATCATATAGAAAAAACACCATATAAAAATTTCATAAAAAGACACATCTATATTTGACCGAAAGTGCTTCACTCAAACCACGTTGTATAAAAAAAGGAACATGGTTGGTCAATATTAAACTTTTCTTCATATAAACCATCTCCATGTAGATATATTTACAATGTGTCTCCATATACATATCTGCGTATATAAAACGCATATAAAAACGCATATAAAAAGTATATAAAAAAAGTATATATATAAAACGCATGTAAGACAACATGTGTGTGAACGGTCTCTTATTGTTATTGACCATTTTATGCATTAATTTATGTGATTTATTTTTTGATTTTTTTATTTTTATTTTCTACATACTTGACATAATACTTTATAATTCTACAGTATTCACCTTTATGTACATTCTTGTTTTTTCTCTCTCAAATTTTGATTTTGATTTTGATTGTGAATTAGGGTGGGAAGCGATCACAATCAAAATTTGAGAGAGAAAAAACAAGAATGTACATAAAGGTGAATACTGTAGAATTATAAAGTATTATGTCAAGTATGTAGAAAATAAAAATAATAAAAAAATCAAAAAATAAATCACATAAATTAATGCATAAAATGGTCAATAACAATAAGAGATCGTTCACACACATGTTGTCTTACATGCGTTTTTTATATATACTTTTTTTTTATATACTTTTTATATGCGTTTTTATATGCGTTTTATATACGCAGATATGTATATGGAGACACATTGTAAATATATCTACATGGAGATGGTTTATATGAAGAAAAGTTTAATATTGACCAACCATGACCTTTTTTTATACAACGTGGTTTGAGTGAAGCACTTCGGTCAAATATAGATGTGTCTTTTATGAAATTTTTATATGGTGTTTTTCTATATGATGATTTTATATGTGATGGTTCATGTAATTAATTGTATTTTACACATATAGATATGCCACTTGTGGATAAAGCAAGTTATATATAGAAAAATATAAAAAACTATCTGATATATGTTGTCAAATGAAGATTGCAACCTCTGAGAATAGAATGGGTTACTGCCACATATGTTCCAAATCGCATCATTAATTTTTCAGCCAATGGGAGGGTTGAAACATACCTATTTAATGCCATGTCCAAGATACATAGGACTACAAGAAAGGCCACTGAGGAAGAGGGTGAACCCTCGAAACGCGTCTGGCATATTGAGTAGTCCTATATCACAATTGAAACCTGCGATTATAAAGAATCAGCGAGCTGGTAAAATCCATATATGTGTGTATCACGTGGGACGCCACTGAACACACGTGACCCATAACGAAGGAGGAAGGTCTTGGAAGCTCACAATTCAACACGAGCGCCATTCAGCACATGTGACCTATTACGCAGGAGGAAGGTCCTGGAAGCTCACAACCTAACACGAGTGGCAAACAATCTATATATGAGCTGGTATTCAACATAGACTGGACTTTTGTGAGTATACCTCATTACTATATACCTCATTATTATATACAACTGGACATTTGGCAAAATCAATCGGAACCTATTATTGATAGCTCAGCTCTGAAGATTCGGACTAAATTGACACAAATAAAATATATACCTGCTATCTCAACTATCAATTGCGAATAACTAAGACTGAACGTGATATCAGGTGGACTCGTATGTGTATGAAATATAATTTTTTAATCTATTTTTTTATGTGTATGAAATATATTGAGTGTGACATATAGTAATATAAGATTTTAGTAATTTTAATTTTAATATAATAAATTGGCAGTTACAATACCATGCGGTTCTGAGTGCCCGTTAATTATATTCTAGAAAGAAAAAAAGCATGTGTAAGATGTACATGAGGTACAGTGCCTTAAAAGACTATACATACGCTTTGAACTTTTCATATTTTGTCAAGTTACACCTAGAGATGAGCGAATCGACTTCGGATGAAACATCCAAAGTCGATTCGCATAAAACTTCATTCTAATACTGTACGGAGCAGGAGCTCTGTACAGTATTAGAATGTATTGGCTCTGATGAGCTGAAGTTATTGCTTTGCGCAATAACTTCATAAATTAATTTGTACTGTAAAAAAACATTTGCCGAACTCGGGTTTGGTTCGGTACAGTACAAATTAATTTATGAAGTTATTGTTATTGCGTGAAGTCTCGCGAGACTTCACAAAGCAATAACTTCATCTCATCGGAGCCAATACATTCTAATACTGTATGGAACTCCTGCTCTGTACAGTATTAGAACTAAGTTTTATGCAAATCAACTTTGGATGTTTCACCTGAAGTTGATTAGGTCATCCCTAGTTACACCCACAAACCTAAATGTATTTGGTTGGGATTTTATGTGATAGCTCAACACAAAGTACAGTAGCAAGTATGTGTGAGGAGAAAACAAAATTATACATTGTTTTCAAAAATTTTAATAACTAAAATTTTAAATGTGTGCCATGCATTTGTATTTAGCCCCTTTTACCCTGATACCACTAAATAAAATCCAGTGTGACCAATTATATTCAGAAGTCACCTAATTAGTAAATATAGTCCACATATGTGTAATTTATTCTCAGTATAACTACAGCTATTCTGTGAAGGCCTCAGAGGTTTATTAGTGAACATTAGTGATCAAACAACATTATGAAAACTAAGGAACACACCAGACAGGTCAGGGATAAAATTGTGGAAAAGTGTAAGGCAGGTTTAGGTTATAAAAAACAAATCTGAATATCTCATGGAGAGGCCCACAGTAACTCTGGAGGGTCTGCAGAGGTCTACAGCTCACGTGGGAGAATCTGTCCACAGGACAACAATTAGTTGTATACACCACAAATCTGGCCTTTATAGGAGAGTGGCATGAAAAAACATACCTGTATTCTTGAATGCAAGTCAGAAGTCATGTTTGCAATATACCACAAGCCATATTGGGGACGCAGCAAACATGTGAAAGATGGTGCTCTGGTCAGATAAGAGCAAAGTCCAACTTTTTTGCCTAAATTCAAAATGCTATGTGGGTGGAAAACTAACACTGCACATCACCCTGAACACGCCATCCTCACCGTGAAACATAGTGGTGGCAGCATCATGTGTGGGGATGCTTTTCTTTATCAAGGTCAAGGAAGCTGGTCAGATGTGATGGGAAGATGGATGGACCTAAATACAGGCAAAACCTGTTAGAAGCTGCAAAAGACTTGAGACTGGTGCAGATGTTCACCTTCCAGCAGGACAACCACCCTAAACATCAAAAGCATATTCATGTGTTAGAGTGGCCAAGTCAAAGTCCAGCCCAAAATCCCATTCAGAATCTGTGGCAAGACTGGAAAATTGCTGTTCACAGATGCTCCTCCTCCAATCTGACTGAGATAGAGCTATTTTGCAAAGAAGAATAGGCAAAAATTTCAGCCTCTAGATGTGCAAAGCTGGTAGCTCAAAATACTCGCAGCTGTAATTGCAGCGAAAGGTTGTCCTACAAAGTATTGACTCAGGGGGGCTGAATACAAACGCACGCTACAATTTCCAGATTTTTATTTATTAAACATTTTGAAAACCATGTGATGGTCAAACACATAAAATCCCAATAAAATCCCTTTGAATCCAGAGAAAAAAAAGCTGTCTGGTTTGAGAGCTGCACTTATTCAAGCAGACAAACAACGCGAGTTTGTGAGCGTTAGCGTGTTTGATTTCCAGTGTGTGTTTGTATTAATGTGTGACTTTAGATTGAGTGACTTGAGATTCAGGGACTTTAGGAGGGGGCTACAGTAAGTTATATTGTTATCACTGCACTATATTGTATTTTTTCTCTTTTCTTGCGTAATCCCCATTTAGTATGTGTTCTATTATTGACAGCGCAGTCGAGTGCACATCTTGTCTAATGTATGCAGTCCTGGAACAGCCGTTTGAGGGTGCATATTTTTGTTCAAAATATGAGCTAATTGCCTGTTTGGAATCACATATTGTGTATCTAACCGGGCGAGCTTCAACACTGAGAAGCGTTGACAATTTGGAAAAGAATTTGCTGCTCAGTGAGCAAGCACTCTATGGAGTAGATGTGAGGGAGGGTGTTAGCGAGGAGACTCAGAAAAGTGAGGTAGCTAGCTGGATAACAGTTAGAAAGCAGGGTATAGGGAAGAGTGCCAGGGAGGCTACCCCTGATCTGACACACCCCAACAAGTTTGCAAAGTTGGCAGATAAGGGGGATGTCAGTTCTGGAAGAGCACTGCTGCAGCCGGGTCTTGCTCTGCCATTCAGGGGAATGTCAGCTCCAGTAAGCAGGGGACCAGGAGAGCAAGGCAAGCCAGACAGGTGCTGGTAGTAGAAGACTTAATTATTAGGGGTACAGATAGGGCAATCTGTTACAAAGACCAGGATCATCAAACGGTGCTCGTGTTCAACACATCGCGGATCGGGTTGACAGGTTACTGGGAGGGTCTGGAGAAGATCCAGCAGTTATGGTCCATATCAGAACCAATGACTAAGTTAGAGGTAGGTGGAGCGCCCTTAAAAATGATTTTAGGGATTTAGGTCACAAGCTTAGGGCAAGGACCTCAAAGGTAGTGTTTTCCGAAATACTACCTGTACCATGAGCCACACAAGAACGGTAGCAGGAGATTAGGGAGGTTAACAAGTGGCTCAAGAACTGGTGTAGGAAGTAGGGGTTTGGGTTCCTGAAGAACTGGGCCGACTTCTCTGTTGGCTACAGGCTCTATCGTAGGGATGGTCTGCACCTCAATGGGGAAGGGGCAGCTGTGTTGGGGGTGAAGATGGCTAGAAGGTTGGGGGAGTGTTTAAACTAGGGACTGGGGGGGAGGGTAATTACGTTATAGGATGGGAAGAGACCGGGGGCAAGGTAATGGGACTGGGGGAGGAATGGAAGGATGGACTAGAACAGTTCAGAAGGAAAGGTGTAGGGTAAAAAATATACATAAACCTCTTAATTGTATGTACAGTATACTAATTCCAGAAGCCTGACTAATAAACTGGTGAACTGGAATTAGTGATGTGTGAGGAGGACTATAACATAGTGGGAATAACAGAAACATGGCTGGATGATAGCTATGACTGGTCAGTTAATGTACAGGGTTACAGTCTGTTTAGAAAGGATTGCAAAAACTGGAGAGGGGAGGGGACTGCCTTTATGTAAAGTCCTGTCTAAAGCCCACAGTCTGAGAAGATATAAGTGAGGGACATGAATATGTGAAGTCACTGTGGGTAGAAATACATGGAGGCAAAAACAATAATAAAATGCTAATAGGAGTTTATTATAAACCACCTAATTTACCACAGAAAATCTGCTACTAAACGAGAAAGATGAGGCGGCAGATCATAATGAGGTAATTATTATTAGGGACTTCAACTACCCAGATATAGACTGGGAATCTGAAATCTGTATATCTCATAAAGAAAACAGGTTCTTGGCAGCAACCAAAGACAATTACCTTTCCCAACTGGTTCAGGACCCGACTAGAGGGACAGCCATACTGGACTTAGTATTAACCAATAGACCTGGCAGAAAAACAGCTGTGCAGGTTGGGGGACACCTGGGAAATAGTGACCATAAAGTAATAACCTTCCAATTGTCATTCAAAAGAGTGTTTTTTTCAGGGAGGAACAAAAATACCAAGCTTCAAAAAAGCTAAATTTAGCCAACTAAAAGAGGCCATAGGCCTAACTAACTGGGACAAAGTCCTTGATAGCTCTTTCTAATTCGAGGTGGTTATGAGATGGTTATACAATGAGGCATCAGACCTCCACCGGTGAATTATCCCTTTCAGTGAATACTCACTCCTCCAGCTGGGAGAAATTAACGATTCAGCACTCAACTGGAATAGTTAAAATCTGAGGTCTTTATTCAATAGTACGTGTATTTATAGGACATTTTGGTAAGAAAAGCCAGATGAAACTGGAATGAGTCACATGTTACAGTTTCTTATGACAATACCGGTGTTTGCTAGATACAATTCATGTACGGGTTCTTTACATATCAGCTGAGTTAATTTAGATGCTAACAAGTTAAACTTGTTACAGCTTGCTGTCATCTACGTGAGGTTCCTTTTAATCTATTGTATTTCCAAGTGATACCTGTCTGTCATCTCTGTAGTTTCAATGTCTGGTGGGATGGGTTCGCATACTTTAATTAAGAGCCCTCTGGAACATTGCATTTCAAAGGAAATGAACTGTATTGTCTCTAAACCGTGTGAAATCAATACAAGGGGCAGTCCCTGATAAAAATATAATATTTGTAAAGAAAGCAATAAATTACAAAAAGAAAGCATTTAAATCACTAAAACAGGAGGGTAGCGAGGAAGCACTGAAAAACTAAAAGAAAAAAATTGATTATGTAAAAAACAAATGAAAGCAGCCAAACTAAAGACCGAGAGATTAACTGCCAAAGAGAGTAAAACAAACCCTAAAATGTTCTTTAATTATATAAATGGTAAAAAGTATAAATCTGAAGGTGTCGGCCCTCTACAGAGTAATTAGGGGAGAGTTGCAAAAAGTGATGAGGAGAAAGCAAAGCTATTAAATATTTTTTTCTCCACTGTATTCACTGAGGAAAATAAACTCAGATGAAATGCAGAATGTAAAAGTTAATACCCATTAAAAGTGCCCTGTCTGACTCATTAAGAAGTACAGCGGCGTCTTAAAAAGATTACAATAGACAAATCGCCAGGACCAGATGGCATACACCCCTGTATCCTAAGAGAATTAAGTAATGTCATAGCCAGACCCTTATTTCTGATATTTAAGGACTCTATAATGACAGTGAGTGTTCCACAGGATTTGCGCATAGCAAATGTGGTGCCAATATTCAAAAAGTTACAAAATATTCACAAAGCCTAACTGGCTCCTGACCTTGCTTGACCCAGGTGACATATGAATATAAAACGTCACTTTTATTGGTGCATTTAAAACAAATGTGAGCCAACACACAGGTTAAAAACCTTGTCTGTCACTCCTTTATGAACTCAGACGTGTACTATGAGGGTAGTGGAAATGTGCACAGTCTCCTCTAACTCCTCAAGATCCAGCACTTTATACCCAGTGAATCCACTTATTTACTGGCCACCAGCAGAGTTCTATCTAAGATTGTCTGACACCTTGAATTGGCTATATAAAAAGAGAAGAAGAGACAGGAGGCCGCGCCTCGTGTGTGTGGCTGTATAACAGTTTTTAAGGCACTATAACTAAGGAGCGCTTACCATTTATTGTTGTGATGAGCCGCAACAGCTGTAGAAAACTTTTGCTGGTATTGGCCTGTCCAGCGAGCGGGATCCTGTACTGCTGCCAAGGTTACTTTTGTCTGCCCCAGATGTGGCAAGAGAGATAAGGTATAAAGGATAATGAATAGCGATTTTTTCAAACCTTTTGTAGTGGCGCTGAAAACAGGAGGCAATATTCCATGTAGTATTGTTAAAAGAAAGGTAAACTTTTATTCTTTTGTCAACGCGTTTCAAGGGCGCACAGCCCTCTTCATCAGGACAATAATGGCATGTATAAAATTATGTCAAGGGATCGTCTTTTAAACAATGTTTTGGCGTGCAGGCCAGTGGTTGTGGGTGGAGAGTCCAGAAAACCCTTTTAACAGATTTAGTACCCTGCAGAAAAGAGAATTCTATTGGATATATCAGCTAGACACCCTTGCACCATACGGATTGAATGAACTACCATTTATTATTCAGGTTGGGCCATTTATATGGATACACCTTAATAAAATGGGAATGGTTGGTGATATTAATTTCCTGTATGTGAGGGGGGAAACTTTTCAAATGGGTGGTGACCATGGCGGCCATTTTGAAGTCGGCCATTTTGAAGTCGGCCATTTTGAATCCAACTTTTGTTTTTTCAATAGGAAGAGGGTCATGTGACACATCAAACTTATTAGGAATTTCACAAGAAAAACAATGGTGTGCTTGGTTTTAACTTAACTTTATTCTTTCATGAGTTATTTACAAGTTTCTGACCACTTATAAAATGTATTCAATGTGCTGCCCATTGTGTTGGATTGTCGATGCAACCCTCTTCTCCCACTCTTCACACACTGATAGCAACACCACAGGAGAAATGCTAGCACAGGCTTCCAGTATCCGTAGTTTCAGGTGCTGCACATCTCGTATCTTCACAGCATAGACAATTGCCTTCAGATGACCCCAAAGATAAAAGTCTAAGGGGGTCAGATCGGGAGACCTTGGGGGACAATCAACTGGTCCACGACGACCAATCTACTTTCCAGGAAACTGTTCATCTAGGAATGCTCAGACCTGACACCCATAATGTGGTGGTGCACCATCTTACTGAAAAAACTCAGGGAACGTGCCAGCTTCAGTGCATAAAGAGGGAAACACATCATCATGTAGCAATTTCGCATATCCAGTGGCCTTGAGGTTTCCATTGATGATGAATGGCCCCACTATCTTTGTACCCCAAATACCATACCATATCATCAATTTTTTTGTTCCAACAGTCTTGGAGGTATCTATCCAATGTGGGTTAGTGTCAAACCAATAGCGGTGGTTTTGTTTGTTAACTTCACCAGTCACATAAAAGTTTGCCTCATCACTGAACAAAATCTTCTGCGTAAACTGTTCTAATTTTTGTTTTGCCCATTCTGCAAATTCAGCACGCCGATCTGGGTCATCCTCGTTGAGATGCAGGGCCGGACTGGGACAAAAAATAGGCCCGGGCATTTTTGACTGAGCAGCCCAATCACATGACCCCCAACAGGCCCCACCCCTTGCAGTCTAGGGGCGGAGCCAAAACCAGAAGCACAATTGAGGGGCAGGGCCAGCCACCAGTAAGATAGGAAGGCTTCCGCCAACACACAAGCTTTGTAACAACCAACATAGAGACCTTGCAACAATATAGGAAGCTACAGAAAAGTCTTATAATATCCTGAGTGGATCTCAACCTCCCCATCCTCCACACCCTGTACAGGTCAGTGCCCCCGAAATAGCACTCACAGTTCTCCAGCAACTCTGCAAATACCACCAATTCCGTACACAGGCAAACCACAACACCACCTCACTGACAGCTTTTTCCTGCCATAGGTCCCCCCTATAATGTGCCAGTATGATAGGCCCCCCTATAATGTGCCAGTAGCCAATAGGCCCCCCTATAATGTGCCAGTGTGATAGCCCCCACTATAATATGCCAGTAGCCAATAGGCCCCCTATAATGTGCCAGTATCCAATAGGCCCCCTATAATCTGCCAGTAGCCAATCGGCCCCCCTATAATGTGCCAGTATGATAGGCCCCCCTATAATGTGCCAGTATCCAATAGGCCCCTCTATAATGTGCCAGTATGATAGCCCCCCTATAATCTGCCAGTAGCCAATAGGCCCCCCTTTAATCTGCCAGTAGCCATAGGCCCCCCTTTAATCTGCCAGTAGCCAGAGGCCCCCCTATATTGTGCCAGTAGCCATAGACCCCCCCCCCTATATTGTGCCAGTAGCCATAGGCCCCCCCAATAATGTGTCAGAGTCCAGGGCCCCCCCTATAATGTACCAGAGTCCAGGGCCCCCCTCTATAATGTGCCAGAGTCCAGGGCCCCCCTCTATAATGTGCCAGAGTCCAGGGCCCCTCTATGATGTGCCAGAGTCCAGGGCCCCCCTATAATATGACAGAGTCCAGGTTCCCCCCTCCTTATACTTTATACTTACCTCCTGCACCTGTCCTGAGAGCGAATTGCACGGCTTCACTCCCGTCCTGACACTCCTCTGGCGGCAGCACACCTCCACGGCCGTCTCCCTCCGCAAGCTGGAGCGCGAGGTAAGTCAGCTCCGCCTCCTAGCCTCCTACATCTTCACAGGCAGCAGCGCGCCGCAGAAGAGAACTTGCAACACTCTCACCATATATTTTTTTTTACTACATGAGGCCCGCTCACCAACCTGTGTATGCAGGCTGCATGAAAGATAATTTTTATTATGTCTACATTCAGGTTAGGTAAGATTAGACTAAGTGAGCGGGGCCCCATGTAGTAGAATTTCTAGGGCCCCGCTCACTTAGTCTAATCTTGATGACTTGCCTAATGTCAACTGGCCCCACCACTGGGCACAGGCCAGTCCGACGCAGTGGCGGATCCAGAGCCTGGTCTCAGGAGGGGCACTTCCGGCAATTGATACGCGCCTGCTCCGATCACTACAGAAATACAGCCCCTACTTACCTCTTACATCCAGTGACGTCTCCTGTGATGTAGATGTTCTCTGTCCTCATCTTCTCCTTTCAGACCTGCAGACCAGACCACCAGTTTTCGTCTCTGCAGTTTGACAACAAAATAAATCTTAGTTTACTACTTTTCCATCATCCTCCCATATTCTGGACAAATCATCCTACTACCCCTAATACTGTGCCGCTGTGCTCCCCAATACTACACTGCAGAAACAGATAAACCCCTGATAATACTAGTACCACACAGAGCCCCCATATAAAATACCTCTGTAATGTCCCCATAGTGCCCCCCAATCATGTGCTAGTGAAAAGTGCCTCTCCAATCTCCCCCCCTGATGTGCCAGTCTCCTCTCTCCCCCATCATGTGCCAGTAATAAGTGCCATTTTCCGCCAACATGTGCCAGTCTCCTCTTTGCCAACCCCATCATGTGCATCCTCCATTTCTCCTCCCCCAATCAAGTGCAGGCTCCATTTCTCCCCCCCCCCCAATCATGTGCAGGCTCCATTCCCCCCCCCCCTCCAATCATGTGCAGCCTCCATTTCTTCCCACCCCCACCATGTGCAGGCTCCATTTCTCCCCCCCCCAATCATGTGCAGCCTCCATTTCTTCCCACCCCCACCCCAATCATGTGCAGGCTCCTTCCCCCATTCCCCATCCCCCAAATTCATGAGCAGGCTCCTTTTCTTCTTCCCCCCCCCAAATTCATGTGCAGGCCCCTTTTCTTCTCACCCCCCCCCCAATGTACTGCTAAGGCGGCGTGATGACGTCATCGCGCCGCCTGCTGCACCGCTCTGATAGGCTGCGGGCCTTGTGCCGGCAGCCTATCAGAGGAACAGGGAAGGGAGACGCCTCCCTCCCCTGCCGCACAGCACAGCGCTCTGTATCGCTGTCCAGAGGACAGCGATACAGATCACTATGGAGATGAATGCTTCCACAGTGGAAGCGTTCATCTCCTGTAACTTGCCGCCGGCCCGCCGCCACTGCTGCCGCCCATAAAAACGGCCCTGGGCCCGGCCCGGCCCACCGGGCAAATGCCCGATCTGCCCTATGGCCAGTCCGGCCCTGTTGAGATGCTGCAGTAGCTGGAGTTTGTAAGGGTGCCATTTGTGAGTAGCTAATATTCGCCGAAGGGATGTTCGACTAATGCCACTCTCCAATGACATGCGGCGAGTGCTATGTTGTGGGCTCTTGCTGAATGAAGCTAGGACAGCCACTGATGTTTCTTCATTAGTGACAGATTTCTTGCGTCCACATTTTGGCAAATCCAACACTGAACCAGTTTCATGAAACTTAGCAAGCAGTTTGCTAACTGTAGCATGGGAGATGGGTGGTCTCATAGGGTGTCTTGCATTGAAATCTGCTGCAATGACCCGGGTACTGCGTTCACTAGACATCAACACAATTTCTATCCGCTCCTCACGTGTTAACCTTGGCGACATGTCAATGGCTGTAAACAAAGAGAAACTTGTAAATAACTCATGAAAGAATAAAGTTACGTTAAAACCAAGCACAGCATTGTTTTTCTTGTAAAATTCCAATAAGTTTGATGTGTCACATGACCCTCTTCCTATTGAAAAAACAAAAGTTGGATTCAAAATGGCCGACTTCAAAATGGCCACCATGGTCACCACCCATCTTGAAAAGTTTCCCCCTCACATAAACTAATGTGCCACAAACAGGAAGTTAATATCACCAACCATTCCCATTTTATTAAGGTGTATCCATATAAATGGCCCACCCTGTATATACATGCTGTTCCCCACCATTAATTAACATATATATATACTCTTCTATATCCTCTATATATTTCTTTCACTCAGCATCTGTTGCTACCACGTTTTAATATTTATCACCTTTTCTTATTTTTATTAATATTTTTTATTTGTATCTATTTTTATTTATCTCTTCTCTACAAACATCATATGGCCAATAGGGTTGCATATTCTATGTCCCTTATAATGTACACTTTATATCCCTAATAATTATTATAGTTTTATTGGAATAATTATAATTTTATTGTATAAATGCAAGGGTGCTACATATCCAAAGTACCTAGCTCACAAAAACCAGCCCTTATATTACAACAAACATGTAAATACATCGTATGAGCGAAAAGAATATAACAAATAGTAACCCCAAATGAATTAACACCGAAATATGTAAACATTTCTTGTTACTTTTCTGTTACTACATCTAAACTTACGGATAGAATGTATCTTTGTTTGGTTTAGTAACAGTAAGAAAACTTCGGTAGTTGCACAATCTATTCTGCGACCTGCAGTGGGCATTCCCTGGTTCGGGCCAGATCCGAGCGCTGCTGGTGATGCAATCTTTTCTGGATCCCATCTACAGACTCCGGTTTGCGCTCGATATCGGGGGACAGCGTGATCTACTGATCATCCCTTGCCCCTCCTGCCAACAGTCTACAGGACCGCAGCTGAAGTGCAGGGATAAGACTGCCCATTTTTTGCGAGCAATCCCTGCTCTCTCTCTATGCTGTGCACCCCCGCTGCCGGTCATTTATAGCCCCGAGCACGTTTGATGATGCGATCCTTTGTGGATCGCACCAATGGACTCTGAGGTGTGCGCTACTACGGGTGACAGCACTTACCTCAAGAATACACAATTTGAAGATCTGGAGTGCAAGGATAGGACTGTCCATCCACTATGAGCCATTCCTTTCCCCATACATACAGACATTCCACACTCTAATGTACAAACAGAAATTAAAAAGACCATACATGTAGAGAACAACAAATGTATACCAACTAGCCTTTGTTTACGCTGTCAGTCAGGCAGATATGGGCGGCGTCTATCTAGCATCACGAGTGACATCATGCATGCTGACTCTCCACCCACAACCACTGGCCTGCGTGCCAAAACACTGTTTAAAAGACGATCCCTTGACATAATTTTATACATGCCATTATTGTCCTGATTAAGAGGGCTGTGCGCCCTTGAAACGCGTTGACAAAAGAATAAAAGTTTACCTTCCTTTTAATAATACTACGTGGAATATTGCCTCCTGTTTTCAGCGCTACTACAAAAGGTTCGAAAAAATCGCTACTCGTTAACCTTGAATTGGCTGTGAGACCTATAGTTGAACATCAGTGCCTCACTGATATTCCTATGCCATCAGAACATAGTAAAGTTTGTGTGACTTAGTCTTGAGAGCTACCTGTAGTGGGATTGCAACTAAATCAGTTCACTAATGAACGTATAATATTGCAGCATTTGGAACTAATCTGACACTATGTTAATAGCTGTCAGACGCTGAATCATTCACATTCAGTCACGCTACACACATTCCTTAATAGGCCTGCAGCTAAACTAGCTGACTAAATTGACTGCACACCACTCAAACATTTAAAAACTGCATCTGCCCCCCGACATGTTTCGCCAGTGACCTGGCTTCATTAGGGGTTGGGCAGACTTGAGGACTTCAGCCAGATGCAGAGCTTAAAACACCAAGCCTTATAATTAGAGTAGACGTGAGCGAACCTGGACTGTATAGTTCGGGTTCGTACTGAATTTTGGGGTGTTCGGGACACAGTTCGGGTTCAGGTCCGTTGTTCGGCGATTTCTTCCCGCTTTATTAAGGTGCTGCACAGCAGCCAATTAGCAAGCGCTTTACTTCTTGCCCTAAGAAGCCATCACAGCCATGCCTACTAATGGCATGGCTGTGAGTGGCTGAGTGCAGCATGTGACCCAGCCTCTTTATAAGCTGGAGTCACGTAGTGCCGCACATTAGTCTGCTGAATTGAGATTAGAGCACGGTTGCTGCTGGTGCGATCAGGGACAGAATAGGGCAGAAATCTGAAGAACCTGTGCAACTTTAATCCACAAGATACATCACATAAAGAGGGAGAGAGCCTCAGCAATCCAACATTTCTGTACCCAGCCACTGCCAGGGAGAATTTTTTTTGTAATCCCTCTGTTACTGAGGTGAGGGTCGGTGGCCATTTTAGGCACTGCAGTATACTGCATGTCTGCCAGCCTGCCAGGTACATCGGCCTAGACCTATTTTGTAGCTCAGTGGAGGAAAAAAAAACCTTTTTTTTCTGGCTCCTCAAGTCGCCTATATTGCTTTTTGTATGTGTAAGGGGTGACATAGTCTATTTGTCTAGCCTGGGATCTGTGGTGCCACAGAGCACTTTTGTATACTATGCACTATATTCCATTTCAGCTATCAAATAGTGCATCAGTGTATTTTAGTCTATTTTACAACGTCAAAATATATTTTCACATTTCTGCGGTAAATAGAGAATCTGTGTAATTTTGTGGAAAAAAACGTATTCCTTGTCAACAAAACAGTTCTGCATACCGTCCAATGACATATTTTATATTTCTGCATGGAAATAGTGCTTATTCAAGGTCCACCAAACAGTCTGAAATTCCCATTACAACCACCTATTTTACATTGCTGCTGTGAAATACAGCATAAGTGTATATTTTTTGACAAAAGAGTGGTAATCCTGATCCACAGAGCATCTTGAAATACACCACTTAAATACCGATTTCACATTACAGTTGTACATACACGGTATAAATATCTAATTTAAATTTACAGCAGTTAAAAACTATGGTTCTATTGAAAAAAAAGCTGTGTTTTAGACCAAACAAACAGTTGTGCATCCGTCGTTTAAATAATTATTTACAATTTATAATAACTAAATACTGCATTTGTGAACCAAATCTGTGTTCTGGGTCCCCAAATCTGGTGTCCATACATTGTATAAATATCTACTGTTATTGTGCAGCAGTTAAAAACTGCATTTTGGGGTTTTATTAAAAAAAAAAAATGTGTTTTAATCCGTGTTCTGGGTCCCCAAATCTTATGTCCATACATAGTATAAATATCTACTGTTAATGTACAGCAGTTAAAAACTGCATTTTAGGGTTTTATTGAAAAAAGCCGTATTTTAAGCCGAAAAAACTGTTGTGCATCCGTCGTTTAAATAATTATTTCCAATATATAGCAGTTAAATACTGCATTTGTAAAATTTTGGTGACCAAATCTGTGTTCTGGGTCCCCAAATCTGGTGTCCATACATAGTATAAATATCTACTTTTAATGTACAGCAGTTAAAAACTGCATTTTGGGGTTTTATTTAAAAAAGCCGTGTTTTAGGCCGAAAAAACTGTTGTGCGCCCGGTGTATAAATGATTATTTCAATTTACAGCAGTGAAATACAAATTTTCTGTATTTTATTACAGAAAATCCACAAACCACTTGTGCATACGGCGTACCCAAATTTTTTTTACATTTCCGCATAGAAATTGAGAATCAGTGTATTTAGGGCACAAAAAAATTATTCTGGGTCCACAGAACATTTTTATGACACGGGCACTGCCTTAGCGAACGTAATTGTCGACTAGTGGCAGGTAAATTGACACCAGAGACCTGTCAGAGCTGTTTGTGAAAGTGTGGTCCGTATGTGCAGCGTAACTTCGGCCTTCCTGCTCACCGCCTCATATGCGACATGCCCAGCAGGTGGAACTCCACCTTACATATGCTGGAGAGACTGTGCGAGCAGCATCGGGTGATAGTGGAGTTTTAGATGCAGTATGCACGGGTCAGTCGCTCTGTGGATCAGCACCACTTCACCACCAGTGACTGGGCCTGCATGTGAGACCTGTGTACCTTGTTGTGGTCTTTGGAGTACTCAAATAACATGGCCAGTGCTGATGACGCCGTTGTTAGCATTACAATACCCCTTCTATGTCTCCTTTAAAAAAATATTACGGCGATGATGGAAGAGGATGCGGCACAGGTTTAGATTACTAGGCACAGATTACTAGGTTTCAGGCAGGTCATACAGAAGTAGCCCAGAGGGTAGGTTTCTGCACCAGCAGAGGCCAGGTACACATGTGGACAGCCAGGGCACACTTCTGGAGGATGAGGTGGAGGAGGATGAGGTAGAGGAGGAGAAGGAGGAACTGGTTTCACTGCAGGGTGGCACCCTACACAGCTCAGGGCCATCACTGGAGTGTGGCTGGGGGGATACGGAGGACACAGACGATACACCACCTACAGAGGACAGCTTATCGTTACCTCTGGGCAGCCTGGCACACATGAGCGACTACATGCTGTAGTGCCTGCGCAACGACAGCAGAGTTGCCCACATTTTAACTTGTGCTGAATACTGGGTTACCACCCTGCTGGATCCCCGGTACAAGGACCTTAATTCCCGCACTGGAGCATGATAGAAAGATGCGCGACTACAAGCGCACGCTGGTAGACGCGCTCCTGAGGGCATTCCCAACTGACACGGGTGGACTCACAGTGGAATCACAAGATGAAGGCAGAAGCGGAGGAGGAGGAGGAAGAGGTCGCCAACGTAGCTGTGTCACGGCCAGCTTCTCAGACAGCAGAGTCAGCATGGCCGAGCTGTGGAAAAGTTTTGTCACCGTGCAAACTGCACCACCAGCTGAGTGCTAGCAGGAGTCAGCATTTCAACAACATAGTGGAATAGTACGTGTGCACACACCTCCACGTACTGACTGATGGTTCTGCCCCATTCAACTTCTGGGTCTCCAAATTGTCCACATGGCCAGAGCTTGCCCTTTATGCCTTGGAGGTGCTGGCCTGCCCTGCGGCCAGTGTATTGTCTGAATGTGTATTTAGAACGGCAGGGGGCATCATTACAGACAAACGCAGCCGCCTGTCCACAGACAATGTGGACAAGCTTACGTTCATTAAAATGACCCAAGCATGGATCCCAGGGCACTTCTTTATTGAATTCTCTTTTTTTAATTGTACCATTATTTTGGTGGCAACCCCAAGTTGAATGAACCTCTCCTCTGTCTGGGTGTCAGGGGCCTAAAATTCTGTTAATCGCCTGCTGCTTTGGCGGGTGATATCAAGCTTGATTTTCTGCTATGGGACCTCTCTCCTCTGTCTGGGTGCCAGGGGCCTACATTTCAGATAATCACTTGTTGCTTTGGTGGGTGACATTATCCTTTTTATACTGTCAAATGACCTCTACATTGTCTGGTTGTCATGGGCCTATATTTTGTTTCATCGCTTGCTGCATTGGTGGGAGACATTAAACTCTTTATACTGTCATATTACCTCTACATTTTTGGTTGTCAGGGGCCTATATTTTGTTTTATCGCCTGCTATATTGGTGGGAGACATTAACCACTTTTTACTGTCAAATGACCTCTACATTGTCTGGTTGTCAGGGGCCTTTATTTTGTTTCATCACTTGCTGCATTGGTGGGAGACATTAAACTCTTTATACTGTCAAATAACCTCTACATTGTCTGGTTGTCAGGGGCCTATATTTTGTTTCATCGGTTGCTGCATTGGTGGGAGACATTAAACTCTTTATACTGTCAAATTACCTCTACATTTTCTGGTTGGCAGGGGCCGATATTTTGTTTTATTGCCTGCTGCATTGGTGGGAGAAATTAACCTCTTTTTACTGTCAAATGACTACCCCATTGTCTGGTTGTCAGGGGCCTATGTTTCTTTTAATCGCTTGCTGCATTGGTGGGAGACATTAACCTCTTTTTACTGTCAAATGACCTCTCCTCCTTCTGGGTGTCAGGGGCCTACATAAATGATAATGGCCTGTTCCATTGCAAGTTGACCTGAGGCCTGTGTTGCTGTTACGGGACCTCTCTCCTCTTTGCGGGTGCCATGGTCCTGAATTAGTAAATGAGGCCTGTGGCACTACTGGGTGAAATCAATACTGTCTTGGCGTGATTTTAACTCTCCTCTTTGTGGGTCCCGTGGGCCTGAATGTTTAAATGAGGCCTGTGGCCCTGCAGGCAGACATGATTCCTTCTTGGCGGTGATGACAACTTCAACTCCCATGTATGGTTGCCATTGGCCTGAGTCTGTGAGTGAGGCCTGTGACACTGCTGGCAGACATAAATCCTTCTTGGCTGTGATGACAACTTCAACTCCCATGTATGGTTGCCATTGGCCTGAGTGTGTGAGTGAGGCCTGTGGCACTGCAGGCAGACATGAATCATTTTTGGCTGTGATGAGAACTTCAACTCCCATAGCATTTCCACCTGACGCCACCCCAACCTCCTATTCCACCTCCTCCTCCAAGTTGCCAATTGTTATTGGTTCATTTTTATTTATTTTATGTTATTTTAAGTCATTTCCCTATCCACATTTGTTTGCAGGGGATTTACCTACATTTTGATGCCTTTTTTTAGCCCTCTAGCCCTTTCTAGGGCTATTTTACAGCCTTTTTAGTGCCCAAAACATTTTTGTGAAGTTCGGCCAAACTTCTCGAACCCGAACATCCAGGTGTTCGCTGAACTCTACTTATCATTGACAAGGTAGATACCCATTCACAGTCATGGGAAGCGACTGTGGACGCTAAAGCTAAGCCTATCAACAGTGACGTAACAACTCCCCCTCCATACCGCCAGACGAATCTCAGTGAGGCAGGGGGAGTGTCACCGTCACGTGATGCTCCCCTCCACTGTGCGCCGACTTAATGCTGGTAAGAAAGAGATTACTGGCTACTGCGCAGTCAGCAGTGCGTACAAGGAAAAACAGGGAGGGGAACAAATCATACTTAGGCTGATGTACGGCTCGGCCCTGCTCTCCAAATAGGAAGTGAATGAATTTGACGGCTGGCTAACTTGTGTATGCTGCACACACAGTAGGCACAAACTCCAATAATATACATTTGTGTTCGGGTCGTCTATCAGAACAGAAGATAACCTGAACGAGCAGCTGAGGTGTGGCGAAACTGCTGTCGTAGGGTAGACTGAAGGGGCCTACCCCAGGGCGTGATTAAAAAGGGGAGGGAGGGTGGGCGCGGCGATGGATCAGAACGGCGTGCCGATGGGAGGGGACCCCCTGCTTAAGTAATGAAGCAGGGAGCCTCCCCTCACACAAACCCGGCAACACCTGTTGCCTAACACTTGTGTTCGGGTCGTCTATCAGAACAGAAGATAACCTGAACGAGCAGCTGAGGTGTGGCGAAACTGCTGTCGTAGGGTAGACTGAAGGGGCCAAAAATGAACCAGAGTCGATTTAGAGTAGGACATATTTTATTGATCTACAACAACAAATTTTGGAAAGCAACGGCGATTTCTATTTTCGGATCAGGAATATATGTGGAATAACAGCCTGATTTCCAACGGCCTAATTTCTTGATAATATGGGATGGAATGTTTTTCTCTGATGCGGCTGATGCTGCCCCTATACGGAAAGAGTGCCCAGTTATGCTTCGAGGATCCACGCCTGAAGCGGGTAAAAGACAACGAATGAACTTGAGGAACGTCTGGATGCTAAGCGGGCCTGAATTATATGGAAGGAGTGCAGAGTCATCAGGTTCTGACTTAATTATCTGCAACCATTGGTCAAAGACTGAAATGGGGCACCATCTGTTACCTGATGGATAATATAGTACTTTAACAATCTCACCGTGTCGAGATGTTTTTGTTTGTTGCAGTAAGAGGCAGTATGATGAATTTTGTTTCAATAAGTGTTTCTTCTCTAAGAAAACTTTTGAAGATGCGGAGCTTGTAAATTCACCAGGTCGCAGGAAACCTTAAAAACATAGGTATAAAGTAGTTCTAATAAGATAGCTGGTATAACGACCGAAAGGAAGAGCAGCTAACTTATCCGAAATCAGTTTAAACAAGTCATTCGTAAAAGGTTTCCTACCGACTTTGTGGATTGGGGAGGATTTTTGGATGCCCTTTAAAATAGCCTTAATGGGGTATGCTGAGAACAAGGAGGCGCGATCTGGGAATAAGACGTACCAGTGATGTTGGATGCCCGCTAGATACATCTTTATTGTATTATGGGATAGCTTCAGATCAGAGTGGCAAAAAGAAATAAACGCTAGCAAGTAGGATATATGATCCAGATTATTTTGTGGATAAGAAGATTGGAATCTCCTGAAATGATTCCAAGCAGTCTGATATATTCTAGCAGTATTTCGCGATAGTGATTTGACCAACAATGATTTTGCCGCTGCTAAATGAACGCCTAGTCCATAATGAGCGAGCTGAATGGCGATGTCGGAGTCGGAATTCTGTCGCCGTCTGGAGATATCTGAAAGAAAAGTTCAAAATTGCCCCGTGATAATGCGTCCGCGGCCATATTAACCTTACCAGGGATATGTTCACAGACAAAGTGGAAATGGTGTTGTAAGGCTAGCCATATGAACCGTCTCAGGAATGACATAATCTCGGCCGACTTTGATCTACCTTTGTTAATCAGCTCGGCGAGCGCCTCGTTATCTGTCAGGATTAATACTGTCTTATTACTCCAACAAGGCCCCCACGCTTGAGCTGCTGCCACCACTGGGTAAATCTCGAAAAGGGACGATGATTTTGCAAACCCCGAAAACCTAATGACTTCATCAGGCCAAGGTCCAGCTAACCAACGGTTACCATAAATAGCGGCAAATCCTACACTGGCAGATGCATCGGTCAGTATAACTGGAGAAACACTATTGGCCGGAGGAATGAAAAAGGAGACGCCATTCCAGTCGTCCAAAAAGTAATCCCACATGATTAAATCTGCCGTAGCTTGTTGGTCGAAGGTGATGATACTATCTTGGTCGGCTGCCGTGGGTATCAAACTGAGAAGTCTAGATATGAAAGATCTACCTTGCGGAATGATCCTCATCGCAAAATTTAGCATACCCAGTAAGCTCTGGAGTTCTAACTTGCTGACTTTACCGGATCGAGTTGCCTTATGTAACGAATCCCTCACTCTGGCCAGTTTATCTGAAGGGAGACTAGCCTGCATGGACACCGAATCTAGGTGGATGCCTAAAAAGGTGATGCTGGTAGTCGGACCGTCTAATTTGTTATCTGCGACTGGGACCCTGATTTCCTTGAAAAGTTGGATTAGCGCCGACAAGTCCTTCGGGGGACGTGAAGGAGGTTCAATCAACAGGAAATCATCCAGATAATGGATGACATGGGAAGCGCTGCACTTTCTCTCCAAAATCCAGTGCAGGCTACTCGCGAAATTATCGAATAACCATGGGCTGGATTTTGAACCGAAAGTTAATTTATTTGCGAAATAATATAGCTGATTCCAACGGATCCCATGCCATTGCCACATCTGGGGGTTAATAGGCAGTAACTTAAAGGCATCGGTAATGTCTGCCTTAGAGAGCCAGGCGTGATTTCCATATAACAAAATGACCTGAATGGCCTCGTCAATAGAAGCATATGACATGGAGAATTGATCCGACGGTATGAGAGTGTTCAGGCTAGGAACCTCAGAGGAATGAGGAGCGGACAAGTCATAGATAAGACGTTTCTTGTTTGAAAATTTACCAGTCACCAAACCGATCGGATTAACTCTCCAGTTAGCAAAAGGCGGGGAGACAAACGGCCCGATCAAAAACCCTTTCTCTAGTTCCTGCTGGACTAGCGCAGTAATGATCTCTGGTTGTGTCACCGCGGATTGCAAGTTTTTACACTCATATGGGCACTGAGGCATGGCAATTTGACCAGTGTGGAAACCGTGCTTAAACCCGTTTATTAAGAAATCGACCCATGATTCGTTAGGGTGGTCGGACAAATAAGCGGCCAGGATCTCCACATTAATCATGCTTAGTCATGCTGAACTAGCATTTTTTTGGGGAAACGCTGTCTTCGGGTGTGCCCTATAACAATTGGAACAGAGATGCAGTAACCTACATTGAATATAAAAACAACCTGCTGAATTATAGTTATTACAAATTTGGGATTTGCCCAAATACTTGATCGGGCGGCCTAACTTGTCAACTCCGGACGAATTCTTATGACTCATACTGTCGGACTGGTTCTTGCTAACATTGGTGGACGGGTTACTAGAAGAGCACCACTCACTAGCATGAGATTAGGAACCACAATGCACGCAAGCCGGGCCTTTTAAACCCGCGAAATGCCTGCAAAAGAGTTCTGTGTCAACAATGGACCAGTCGACAATGCGATTAAACTGTGATAACAAAGCGGCCGCCTTAGCGGAAAAAGAACGGTGGTACTCGAAAAACGCCGTACCCCCGTACTTGTGCCCCAAGTCGACCACTTTATATAAGTACAGGTCTAATTCTTCCCGACGTTTAGGAGAAACCGAACAGATCACATCTCTGTAAAGGCTAAATGCCAGTACAAATTCCGTGATAGTGAGTTTCCTGTTAAGCCTGACGTCCCTCGATTTCAATATAACGGACACCTCACCGCACGCAATGGTCTTATTGTCTGGGACTTCATGAGTAGCAATTAACAATGACGCCAGATTGACGTCCTTACCGTCTAATATGTCCTGTTTTAAATTTGCCGGAATAAAATGTAACGGAGCAATACTAGGTTGATTGGCCATATTCAACGGAGGGCCTGGTTCGGAGACTGAAATTATGGTTGTAGCGGAAGCTGGTGGGCTGGAAGCTACTGCTCTATTTTCCACCGCTTCCAAACGAGACTAAAAGCTCGACATGAGTGCGTGAAGCTGAGTCAGGGAAGTCTGAATGGTGCTCATTGAAACTATATCCTGACTGGGACCTGAATCAGCCTGAAGAAGCCGGAATAACTCGACTTTGCGGGCTGACGCCGGGAATGGAATTCCTCTCCGAACCAATTCAGCTGTTAACTTAGGCACAGTCCAAGATCTAAACGATTGAGCTGTTTCTCTCTCTGACAGTTCAGTACTTCCGATGGAAGAAGAAGAGCCACGATTTCCTTGATTCTGGAACATGGCAGCCTGCAAATGTATTGAGATACAATAAACCAATTGACCTTCGCCTAGAGTGCCAGAAGCTAAACGGAAACGTGCCCTCCACCGACAGTAAACCACAACTGAGTTAAGAAAGTGCTACCGCTTATCAGAACACCAAGTCCCCGGTGGACACTTGTATACAGGTAAAGGAATAATGCGACCCGTATGATTGCCTGAAGTCGTGCCAGGGACTGAATACGTGTCAGTAACGAAAAACGCCTGAGAGCGTGCCAGGACTTGCAACGAGTCTGAAGACGTGACAGACTAAACGAAAAGCCTGAGGGCGTGTCAGGACTTGCGATGAGTCTGAAGACGTGACAGACTAATTAAAAACTGCGGGCGTGGCGTAACTATACTGAAGACGTGTCAGGACTTGCCACGAGTCTGAACCAGGGTTTTTTTTTTTTCTTCTACTTCATTTCACGTAACGGGACGTAACGTGGCGTTGGAGACGTGCCCGTATAGCGTAACCCTGTTGTGGGCGGGTATGACGTGAGCTCAGCACTAACGTGCGTTATACAACGATACTGTTGTAAGAACGTCCGTGTGTGCCTATATGAAGTGATTTAATATATAGACACATAAATACAGGAAGAAAGAGCCGTGGCAATGAAGGAGATCGGCCCTTAAATCGACCACACTTAAAACAGTGACCATGACAGCGACCGCCCCTTGAACCGTGGACTCAACATGCGCCATCTGCATGAAAGTGGCATGCCCCCCTGTACGTATATGAATATATATAGATACTTTTTTTTTTTCCTTTATCGCATAATTCCTCCCTGGATATCGTGAGCGAAAAGAGCCATGATACACTTACGGAAATGAAAGCAGCTCGAAATAGCTAAACAAAAAATAAAAATAAAAAATTATTAGTCGTGCTTTCTTATCCCTTCTTTTCCTTTCTCTTCCTTTCCCCTTCTGCCGATATCCCTTTTCTCTCTTTTACCCTTTACCCTATCCTTTTCCCCCCTTTTTACTTTAAAAATGCAAAATAATTTGGACAACTTTGCGGCTTGTAGGAGTAGTCAGCGTGACCGTAGAGAGAACCTTCCTGTAAATAAAGGTATTAATTAAGCAACTGAAGGATAAATCCACCAAAACTATTAACCTCTGTGGTAAGTACCTAATCGGCCGATTACACTAGCAGTCGCAGGAAACAGCCAAACGTTTAAACCCTGTAAGAAAGAGACACTTGGAATGCGGTTGTCTTAGGACTAAATATTAACGGGAATGCATAGTGAGAAGACGAGTCCACCAAACAGCACTAACCCTGCAGAGATGACAGGTATCTCACAGCTGAGGGTTTGTTACTATACACCTCATAGTAGCAGGCTAACACCGTATTGCTTCCGATCCTGGTAGATGCGGCCAGTATATAAAGCAATCGGAGGCTGCCCAGGTACACTAGATGCATTCCCCCTCCCGCTTCTTTGTGACACTTACATGTCGCCCGGCGGCCCAAGAGTAGCCTAGGGAGATCGTATCCCTGATCGCATCACTGCTTTGGCAGCCCTTGAGGCCGGCGTCGGCACATACCTGCGGCGTCTTCTGTGAACAGGCCGAGCGGGAGCGCGACAAGAGACGCTTCACCGCTCAAGGCACCGGCAGGAACCCGGAAGTGACGTGAGGGCCGCTGGTGACGCGGCGATGGATCAGAACAGCGTGCCGATGGGAGGGGACCCCCTGCTTAAGTAATGAAGCAGGGAGCCTCCCCTCACACAAACCCGGCAACACCTGTTGCCTAACACATATATGGCTTCCATATATTCACTATAAAGGGCATTGTAGTCTGCAATAACACTCTGGCACAGAGAATGTAAAAACAAATAAAGGTGACAAAAGAGATGATATTATGTGATGCTAGCAGTGACGGTATTTTAGCCAGCTGTCATAATTGGCTAATGTGTGTATACTGCACACACAATAAATGCAAACTCTCATGATAAACATATATGGCCTCATGCACACGACTGTTGTTTGTTTCCGCGTCCGTTCTGTTTTTTTTCACGGATAGGATGCTTCCCCATTCATTTCAATGTGTCCGTCAAAAAATGCGGATGGTTAACCGTTTTTGTTCCGCATCCGTGGTCCGTGTTTACCTTCCGTCAAAAAAATAGAGCATGTCCTATTTTTTTCACGTTTGCGGACAAGGATAGGCATTATTACAATAGATCTTCCAAAAAAACGGATCCGTCAAAAGAAACGGACCGTCATCCGTTTTTTTTGACGGACGCAAAATTTGCGGATGGAGCGGACGCGGAGGCAGGCAACAGTTGTGTGCATGTGGCCTATGGCTGCCTTTTACTCACTTTAAAGTGCATGGCTGCCTTATAGTAACACTCTGGCACAGAGAGTGTAAATGAAGGTGACAGTAGAGATGGCATTATGTAATGCTGGCATCCATATCAACCACTGTTTCCTAGTAGTATTCTGAATATGTATTGAAGGATGTCAATTACAGGTTACAATCAGAAATAATATTTGATGCTTAATTGAATTGACAACTATGTCATTACTCATATGATTGTGAATTAAATTACGTAATTGACACCTATAATTGTGAATTATCCCATAGTCCCATCCATCCGTTTAAAAAAGCTGTTGTATATACTTGGGGAAAAAAATTTTTAATAGAGAAAAGAGGGACCAATAAAACCGTCCCTTTAGAAACCATTATCGGTAAAAATTGTCCAAAATGAAAACATAAGGCTTTCGTACTCAAAAAAGCTCACTATTTGATCATTTCAAACATAGTTGAAGTATAATGCTACAATGATTTCCTCATTGGACTATAGAAAAGATGAAAAAGTAACCCCTTCATTAAGCCCTTTGGGGCTGAGACTGTCAAGTCGGTATATTCATTTGGTCTCTTCCTGCAACAGGAGTACATCCAAATCACCCCTCCTCACACCCAATGTCTTCTTGCAGACCCCAAAAGGATAAACATTTGGGATCTCCGCCATGAAATTGTCTAACATGGTAACATATTGTTGTATTGCCCTTTGTGTTAATGCTGCTAAGATGCTGACATATCCGACGTCTAAATTCTTGTATGGTCTTTCCTACACAAATCTTCTTGCAGGGACATTGTGCTATATACTGTATACA
The DNA here is from genome assembly GCA_033119425.1 of Bufotes viridis. Lineage (NCBI taxonomy): Eukaryota > Metazoa > Chordata > Amphibia > Anura > Bufonidae > Bufotes > Bufotes viridis. The sequence goes on along the minus strand of CM065593.1, from coordinate 114,678,057 downwards.
ATGCCTCTTGTTTGACAGTTGATAAATTGTCGTAGTTGATATTCCTTATTGTCAACGGGATTAACAAAGGTTTTCCGTTTTTTGATAAACAGGCAAAAAGAACAACTGCCACAAGGGAAGGTACCTACTACATTAGACTTAGGATATCTTTGTGGTTTTTACCTCTGCGGTAAGTGATACTGGGACATTTGGTGATCACAATTTATATTTGGGGTACCACTAAAATGTAACCTTTAATGATTCTATTAAAATATGCTCAAATAATATCACAATTGTGATATTATTTGAGCATATTTTAATAGAATCATTAAAGGTTACATTTTAGTGGTACCCCAGATATAAATTGTGTTTAGTATTGGTGACCACTCCTTGGCTCTGTTCTTGATTTCAGGCCCACTCTTATATTCTTTTGACGTTTGGTGATCACCTCTCTCTGGTCTCGAGTGGGGCTCACAGGCACCTCCCACCTCCTATTGCAAGCATGGTTACATGCTGGAAGTCACTGGTGAGCTGTTTGTGAGTCAGGCCTTATGCTCCCGTAATGCCCAACGGCCCCTGGTATCGCCCATACGGCACAGGAAGTTGAGTGGTAGGGTCTCGGGATACTTGAGAGACCTTGACGTGGTGTCCGAACTTAAGACATGTCCTCTTAGTAGGATGTTTCGAACTAACCTCTCAATTTTAACATCAGTGTGAGGGTTTAGTATTGCCGCAGAGTGCACCTGCCTTTGCTATGGTTTTGTTTTTGATTATTCTCCACATCCACATTATCGTTATTGTATGTAGGATGGTTATTGTGGTACTTGTAGTCCATTGCTGGCATCTTCCATTGTATGCATTTTTTGCTGTTGATTGCCCCTAGCAATGGACTACAAGTGCAGGATGTGCTCCCCTATATACATGCACAACTGCATATGGGTTGAGCATATCCTGCTTGTTAAACACCACACCCCATTTTCTAATGGTTTGTACAAATGGAGCAATTAACTCATCCATATATTGGCTGATGTTTTCCATCAAGCAACCATTGCCAGAGACAATCGGCCTCTGGATGTCTTTGCTTATGCAACTTTGGGATGGCATACAGGGTGGCAATTGTGGGATGTGACTTATAAAGAAACTTATATTCATCTTTGGAGATTAGGTCATCCGTCCTTGCTTGAGTGAGAATGGCCTTAAGTTCACTCTGATATTTATCTGTGGGGTTACTGTCCAATTTTTGGTAAGTATCTTTCTTATTCAGTAAATCTACCACCATCTCCTGGTAGAGGAACTTTTTCATAAGAACTATGTTGTCACCTTTGTCTAAAGGTTTCTCAACTAGCTCTTCATTGTTGGATAATTCCATTAGAGCCTATATTTCATCTTGATCTAAGTTCGATGAAGACAACGCTGTCTTTTTAAAATCCGACTTCAGATCCTTCGTCACTAACTGAACAAATGTATCAATGTTACCCTAACATTCAAAAAAGTCTAAAAAACAGAGCTGGGAAACTATAGGCCGGTAAGCTTAACATCTTTCATGGGTAAACTTTTTGAAGGTTTTCTAAGAGATGCTATCTTGGAGTACCTCAATGAAAATAAGCAAATAACGCCAAATCAGCATGGCTTCATGAGGGATCGGTTGTGTCAAACTAATCTAACCAGTTTCTATAAGGTGGTAAGTTCTAGATTTGACAGCGGCGAATCAATGGATGTCGTATATCTGGACTTTTCCAAAGCATTTGACACTGTACCGCATGAAAGGTTAGTATATAAAATGAGAATGCTTGGACTGGGATAAAATGTCTGTATGTGGGTAAGTAATAGTGATCAATATGGGAAAGACATGCAAATAGTGTTTCAGCTAAAAAACAAGGCAGATTCTGCTAATTTGCATGTCTTTCCCATATTCAAGTTTATGCTAAACAGTATAGAAAGGTTATTGAATATAATATTAGGACAATTACAAAACTGAAAACTTTTATGAAGCCCTCCTAAGCAGTAAGAGAAGAGTTAGCTGGCATTAAAAAAAAAATATATATTTTTTTTCTCATTCTAATGATAACTGGCTTACTGGCTCTAAGTCAGATGAGAGCTGGTCCTAGCAATATCATAGCCCATAAGGTTTACCCGAGGTGTGATTATATTGCTAGTTGTCTCATAGTGCACAAGGCTGCCATTGTAAGGTATGCTGACTGTACCTGTCTCATGGATAGGTTGTTGGCTTGCACATACCCAGCTTTTGGCATACAGCCTTTGTATGATTGTCTGTTATATGTTGTGTATTGTATGCTATGTGTAATGATTTATTTTAGAAATAATATAGCATCTATACAAAGAAATTATTAATAATAGATAAAAAAACACTACTAATAAAAATGTATTAATGATAGGTAAAATAATAACTATAAAAAAAAGGTATGGGTGATAGATAGCATAATAAGGATAAAAAAATCTAGAATATTTGCGATTACGAAGATATAGCACTATATTCTAGATATTCGCGAATTCTCTAAGTAGATATTCGCGATAATTTGAATATTCGCACTCAACACTAGTAAGTAACTGGCTTAGTGATAGAAAAAAGAGGGTGGTTATTAATGGTACACACTCAGATTGGGTCACTGTCAGTAGTGGAGTACCTCAGGGGTCAGTATTGGGCCCTATTCTCTTCAATATATTTATTAATGAACTTGTAGAAGGCTTGCACAGTAAAATATAAATGTTTGCAGATGACACTAAACTGTGTAAAGTAATTAACACAGAAGAGGACAGTATACTGCTACAGAGGGATCTGGATAGATTGGAGGCTTGGGCACATAAGTGACAGATGAGGTTTAACACTGACAAATGTTAGGTTATGTACATGGGAAGGAATAATGCAAGTCATCCTTATATACTAAATGGTAAAACACTGGGTAACACTGAAATGGAAATGGACCTAGGAATTCTAGTGAACAGCAAACTAAGCTAAGATAATGGGTTGCATCAAAAGGGGCATAGATGCCCGTGATGAGGACATAGTCCTACCACTTTACAAATCACTAGTCAGAACACACATGGAGTACTGTGTACAGTTCTGGGCTCCTGTGAACAAGGCAGACATAGCAGAGCTGGAGAGGGTTTAGAGGAGGGCAACTAAAGTAATATCTGGAATGGGTGGACTACTGTACCCCCAAAGATTATCAAAATTGGGGTTATTCACTTTAGAAAAAAGATGATTTAGGAAAGATCTAATAACTATGTATAAATATATCAGGGGTCAGTACAGAGATCTCTCCCATCATCTATGTATCCCCAGGACTGTGAAGAGGGGACATCCTCTGCGTCTGGAGAAAAGAAGGTTTGTACATAAACATAGAAGAGGATTATTTACGGTAAGAGCAGTGAGACTATGGAACTCTCTGCCTAAGGAGGTGGGGATGGTGAGTTGACTAAAGGACTTCAAGAGGGGCCTGGATGTATTTCTGGAGTGTAATAATATTACAGGTAATAGTTGTTAGAGTAGGGTCGCTGATCCAAGGAGTTATCTGATTGCCTGATTGGAGTCGGGAAGGAATTTTTTTGCCCTTAAGTGTGGAAAATTGGCTTCTACCTCACATATTATTTTTTGCCTTCCTCTGGATCAACTTGCAGGATTACAGGCCGAACTGGATGGACAGATGTCGTCTTTTTTTCGTCCTTTTAAACTATGTTACTATGTTACTAAAATGGTGTAAGCAACTGCGTTAGCATGTCTGTTAAAATCCAGAAAAAAGTGGAAATGTAAGTATATATCCTCTGTTTCTACTGAATGCACCACCTACATAGTGTACCGGAAGTACACGTACAATTTTATAAAGAGGTAATAAAGACATGGCCATGGTGTATAATGTCAATGTAGTAGATCAGAGTTTGTAATTTGAAATTCTCTTGTGTACTGTGATAATTTTTTGATAATACAGTAGGTATTTAGCTTGATAATGTAATCACTGGAATAAACTTAAATAATTGCAGTTACCTTGGATATATATTTCAAATCCCTATGTGACAGTCATTTTTAGACAGATGTTTAAAATAGAAAGCGGAGGCAGAAAGCTGTAAACGTGTAATCAGTCTTCTAAATTCCAATAATCTATAGGAAAATGATGGGGTATTAAAATGGCATAATGCAATATTACTGCATGTAAGGTTTAATGATATCCACATAGAATAAGTTACAGGAAATATAAACCAACCGTTAGTCACAATTTGATATACTCAAGTCAAGATATGTCATTCTGCTCAAGCAAAGCTAACAAGACGCCTGAGTGGGTAACTTTACTAGTGGTTTGCAATAAAAAGAAAATAAATTCCAGGCAGCATGGCAGCTATGATACATTTTGTAGCACCCAGAACACATACACATAGAAGAATATTTGTTCACATGATGAGGTTAGAATGTTAAGATATGTAAAACGTGTGTGAACTAACAGCAGTTTTCACTCTGTCTACACCATAGCTAGCTTATCTATGGTCCCCACATTGTTTATTAGTATATAACCACCTGATTCAGCCTGTTTCCAGTCTGATGGAATAAGGGGCCAGGATGGGTTTTCTGGCCCCTAGACCATAGGATCTATATTATAATTGCTATAATTTTGTTATTGGGCTTCTGCCAACAACTATGCATCGACATGTATAAACTACTGAGCATTTGGTATACACATGGAACGTATGTTGCTTATATTTCTATACTTTGTATATTTATCTCACTCATGTTGTATTATGACTAGAGATTAGCGAACACCTGGAAGTTCGGGTTCGAAAGTTCGGCCCAAATTCCCGAAAATGTTCGGGTTTGGGATCCGAACTCGACCCGAACTTTATCCCGAACCCGAACCCCATTGAAGTCAATTGGGACACGAACTTTTAGGCACTAAAAAGGCTGTAAAATAGTCCAGGAAAGGGCTAGAGGGCTGCAAAAGGCAGCAAAATGTAGGTAAATCCCCTGCAAACAAATGCGGATAGGGAAATTAATTAAAATAAAATAAAATAAATAAAAATTAACCAATATCAATTGGAGAGAGGTCCCACAGCAAGGAATCATGCGTCATATCACCCACCACTAGAGAAGGCCACTTTCAGTTATTTCGGCCCCAGCACCCAGACAGAGGAGAGAGGTCCAACAGCAAGGAATCATGCGTCATATCACCCACCACTGGAGAAGGCCACTTTCAGTTATTTTGGCCCAGCACCCAGACCGAGGATACAGGTCCCACAGCAAGGAATCGTGCGTCATATCACCCACCACTGGAGAAGGCCACTTTCAGTTATTTAGGCCCAGCACCCAGACCGAGGATACAGGTCCCACTGCAAGGAATAATGCGTCATATCACCCACCACTGGAGAAGGCCACTTTCAGTTATTTCGGACCCAGCACCCAGACAGAGGAGAGAGGTCCCACAGCAAGGAATCATGCGTCATATTACCCACCACTGGAGAAGGCCACTTTCAGTTATTTTGGCCCAGCACCCAGACCGAGGATACAGGTCCCACAGCAAGGAATCATGCGTCATATCACCCACCACTGGAGAAGGCCACTTTCAGTTATTTCGGCACCAGCACCCAGACCGAGGATACAGGTCCCACAGCAAGGAATCATGCGTCATATCACTCACCACTGGAGAAGGCCACTTTCAGTTATTTAGGCCCCAGCACCCAGACAGAGGAGAGAGGTCCCACAGCAAGGAATAAGGCGTCATATCACCCACCACTGGAGAAGGCCACTTTCAGTTATTTTGGCCCCAGCACACAGACAGAGGAGAGGTTCATTCAACTTTGGGTTGCACCGCAAGATCATGGTAAATTTAAAAAAATGAGGATTCAATAAAGAAGTGCCCCGGAGTACAAGAATACATGGTTGAGGGGGAGGCAGTTATAAATGTCTATTCTGCACAAGGGAGGCACAGGTCCTGAGGGATCCATGCCTGGTTTATTTTTATGAACGTCAGCTTGTCCACGTTGGCTGTGGACAGGCGGCTGCGTTTGTCAGTAATGATTCCCCCTGCTGTGCTGAATACACGTTCAGACAAAACGCTGGCCGCCGGGCAGGCCAGCACCTCCAAGGCATAAAATGCTAACTCTGGCCACGTGGACGATTTGGAGACCCAGAAGTTGAATGGGGCCGAACCATCAGTCAGTACGTGGAGGGGTGTGCAGACATACTGTTCAACCATGTTAGTGAAATGCTGCCTCCTGCTAACACGTTCCGTATCAGGTGGTGGTGCAGTTAGCTGTGGCGTGGAGACAAAACTTTTCCACATTTCTGCCATGCTAACCATGCCCTCAGAGGAGCGTGCCGTGACACAGCTGCGTTGGCGACCTCTTGCTCCTCCTCTGCCTTCGCCTTGGGCTTCCACCTGTTCCCCTGTGACATTTGGGAATGCTCTCAGGAGCGCGTTTACCAGCGTGTGCTTGTACTCGCGCATCTTCCTATCATGCTCCAGTGCAGGAAGTAAGGTGGGCACATTGTCTTTGTACAGGGGATCCAGCAGGGTGGCAACCCAGTAGTCCGCACACGTTAAAATGTGGGCAACTCTGCTGTCGTTGCGCAGGCACTGCAGCATGTAGTCGCTCATGTGTGCCAGGCTCCCCAGAGGTAAGGACAAGCTGTTCTCTGTGGGAGGCGTATCGTCATCGTCCTCCATATCCCCCCAGCCACGCACCAGTGATGGGCCTGAGCTGTGTCGGGTGCCACCCTGCTGTGAACCTGCTTCATCCTCATCCTCCTCCACCTCCTCCTCATCCTCCTCGTCCTCCAGTAGTGGGCCCTGGCTGGCCACATTTGTACCTGGCCTCTGCTGTTGCAAAAAACCTCCCTCTGAGTCACTTCTAACAGACTGGCCTGAAAGTGCTAAAAAAGACCCCTCATCCTCCTCCTCCTCCTGGGCCTCCGCGGTGTGGGGCCTGTCCACCAAACATATGAGTTTCAGAATGGCCTGCTGACGTTTACCCCGGGCTGTGCTGAAGTTGGTGGTGAAGGTGTGTGGCTGACTGGATGAGCTGGTGGAAGCAGAGGAGGAGGAAGCCGAGTAGGAGGAGGAGGGTACAGGAGGCAAAGAATGATGCCCTGCGATCCTTGGTGGCGGAAGGACGTGCGCCAAGGAACTCTCCGTCTGGGGCCCAGCCGCCACTACATTTACCCAGTGTGCAGTTAGGGAGATATAGTGTCCCTGGCCGTGCTTACTGGTCTACGTATCTGTGGTTAGGTGGACCTTGCCACAGATGGAGTTGCGCAGTGCACACTTGATTTTATCGGATACTTGGTTGTGCAGGGAAGGCACAGCTGTCATGGAGAAGTAGTGGCGGCTGGGAACAACATACTGTGGGACAGCCATGGACATCAGCTGTTTGAAGCTGTCTGTGTACACCAGCCTGAATGACAGCATTTCAAAGTTCAGTAGTTTAGAAATGCTAGCATTAAGGCCCAAGGCTCGAGGGTGGCTAGGTGGGAATTTACGCTTTCTCTCCAAGGTTTGTGAGATGTAGAGCTGAACGCTGCCGTGTGATATGGTGGAGATGCTTGGTGACGCAGGTGGTGGTGTCGGTGGCACATCCTCTGTTTGGTGGGCGGCAGGTGCCAACGTTCCTCCCGAGGTGGAGGAACAGGCCGAGGCAGCAGCAGAAGAGGGAGCAGGGGGAGCCTGAGTGAGTTCCTTGTTTTTAAGGTGTTTACTCCACTGCAGTTCATGCTTTGCATGTAGATGCCTGATCATGCAGGTTGTGCTAAGGTTCAGAACGTTAATGCCTCGCTTCAGGCTCTGATGGCACAGCGTGCAAACCACTCGGGTCTTGTCATCAGCACATTGTTTAAAGAAGTGCCATGCCAGGGAACCCCTTGAAGCTGCCTTTGGGGTGCTCGGTCCCTGGTGGCGGTGGCCAGTAGCAGGCGAACTCTCTTGGCGGCGGCTGGTCTGCATTTGCCCCCTGCTCCCTCTTTTGCTACGCTGTTGGCTCGGTCTCACCACTGCCTCTTCCTCTGAACTATGAAAGTCAGTGGCATGACCTTCATTCCATGTGGGGTCTAGGACCTCATCGTCCCCTGCATCATATTCCACACAGTCTTCCTCACTGACCTCCTGTTCGGTCTGCACACTGCAGAAAGACGCTGCAGTTGGCACCTGTGTTTCGTCATCATCAGAGATGTGCGGACTCTGATGAGGTGGTATTCCCATGTCCTCATCATCAGGAAACATCAGTGGTTGTGCATCAGTGCATTCTATGTCTTCCACCACTGGGGAAGGGCTAGGTGGATTCCCTTGGGAAACCCTGCCAGCAGAGTCTTCAAACAGCATAAGAGACTGCTGCATAACTCGAGGCTCAGACAGTTTCCCTGATATGCATGGGGGTGATGTGACAGACTAATGGGCTTGGATTTCAGGTGCCACCTGTGCGCTTTCTGCAGAAGACTGGGTGGGAGATAATGTTGTGAACGTGTTGGATCCACTGTCGGCCACCCAATTCACTAGCGCCTGTACCTGCTCAGGCCTTACCATTCTTAGAACAGCATTGGGCCCCACCAAATATCGCTGTAAATTCTGGCGGGTACTGGAACCTGAGGTAGTTGGTTCACTAGGACGTGTGGCTGTGGCAGAATGGCCACGTCCTCTCCCAGCACCAGAGGGTACACTTACACCACCACGACCGTGTCCACGTCCCTTACTAGATGTTTTCCTCATTGTTACTGTTCACCAAGCACCACAATAAGAAAAAAAATATTTGGCCCAATGTATTGTTTTCAAATTCAGGCCTTTTTTACAGGCACCTAACACTATCTGCCTATTTATTTATGTAGCGTATTACACTATTCCAGGCACAGCAGTAACCAGTGATTTAGGGGAATATCTCTTTTAGGGCTAGTATTTAGGCCCTGGATGAAAGGTATCCTTTTATGGACAGATTTACACTTGGCCTGCAACAGCTCGAACACCAGATTCAGGGTATTGCTATTTTGGCAATTGAATTTTACCCCAGAACAAAATATATGTTTTTACGGACACTATGAAACTTGGCCAGCCACAGCTGAAACCACAAATTTATGGTATTGCTATTTTGGCAATTGAATTTCACCCCAGAACAAAATATATGTTTTTACGGACACTATGAAACTTGGCCAGCCACAGCTGAAACCACTGATTTATGGTATTGCTATTTTGGCAATTGAATTTCACCCCAGAACAAAATATATGTTTTTACGGACACTATGAAACTTTGCCAGCCACAGTTGAAACCACTGATTTATGGTATTTCTATTTTGGCAATTGAATTTCACCCCAGAACAAAATATACCCTGTTACGGACAGATTTAAACTAGGCCTGCAACAGCTCGAACACCAGATTCAGGGTATTGCTATTTTGGCAATTGAATTTTACCCCAGAACAAAATATGTGTTTTTGAGGACACTATGAAACTTGGCCAGCCACAGCTGAAACCACTGATTTATGGCATTGCTATTTTGGCAATTGAATTTCACCCCAGAACAAAATATATAATTCGCAGGACACTATGAAACTTGGCCAGCCACAGCTGAAACCACTGATTTATGGTATTGCTATTTTGGCAATTGAATTTCACCCCAGAACAAAAGATATAATTTGCAGGACACTATGAAACTTGGCCAGCCACAGCTGAAACCACTGATTTATGATATTGCTATTTTGGCAATTGAATTTCACCCCTGAACAAAATATATGTTTTTACGGACACTATGAAACTTGGCAAGCCACAGCTAAAACCACTGATTTATGGTGTTTCTATTTTGGCAATTGAATTTCACCCCAGAACAAAATATACCCTGTTACGGACAGATTTAAACTAGGCCTGCAACAGCTGGAACACCAGATTCAGGGTATTGCTATTTTGGCAATTGAATTTCACCCCAGAACAAAAGATATGTTTTGGCAGACACTATTATACTTTGCCATCCACAGCTGTGACACCAGATTTATGGTATTGCGATTTTGGCAATTGAATTTCACCCCAGAACAAAATATATGTTTTTGCGGACACTATGAAACTTGGCCAGCCACAGCTGAAACCACTGATTTATGGTATTGCTATTTTGGCAATTGAATTTCACCCCAGAACAAAATATATGTTTTTACGGACACTATGAAACTTTGCCAGCCACAGTTGAAACCACTGATTTATGGTATTTCTATTTTGGCAATTGAATTTCACCCCAGAACAAAATATACCCTGTTACGGACAGATTTAAACTAGGCCTGCAACAGCTCGAACACCAGATTCAGGGTATTGCTATTTTGGCAATTGAATTTTACCCCAGAACAAAATATGTGTTTTTGCGGACACTATGAAACTTGGCCAGCCACAGCTGAAACCACTGATTTATGGCATTGCTATTTTGGCAATTGAATTTCACCCCAGAACAAAATATATAATTCGCAGGACACTATGAAACTTGGCCAGCCACAGCTGAAACCACTGATTTATGGTATTGCTATTTTGGCAATTGAATTTCACCCCAGAACAAAAGATATAATTTGCAGGACACTATGAAACTTGGCCAGCCACAGCTGAAACCACTGATTTATGATATTGCTATTTTGGCAATTGAATTTCACCCCTGAACAAAATATATGTTTTTACGGACACTATGAAACTTGGCAAGCCACAGCTAAAACCACTGATTTATGGTGTTTCTATTTTGGCAATTGAATTTCACCCCAGAACAAAATATACCCTGTTGCGGACAGATTTAAACTAGGCCTGCAACAGCTGGAACACCAGATTCAGGGTATTGCTATTTTGGCAATTGAATTTCACCCCAGAACAAAAGATATGTTTTGGCAGACACTATTATACTTTGCCATCCACAGCTGTGACACCAGATTTATGGTATTGCGATTTTGGCAATTGAATTTCACCCCAGAACAAAATATATGTTTTTGCGGACACTATGAAACTTGGCCAGCCACAGCTGAAACCACTGATTTATGGTATTGCTATTTTGGCAATTGAATTTCACCCCAGAACAAAATATATGTTTTTACGGACACTATGAAACTTTGCCAGCCACAGTTGAAACCACTGATTTATGGTATTTCTATTTTGGCAATTGAATTTCACCCCAGAACAAAATATACCCTGTTACGGACAGATTTAAACTAGGCCTGCAACAGCTCGAACACCAGATTCAGGGTATTGCTATTTTGGCAATTGAATTTTACCCCAGAACAAAATATGTGTTTTTGCGGACACTATGAAACTTGGCCAGCCACAGCTGAAACCACTGATTTATGGCATTGCTATTTTGGCAATTGAATTTCACCCCAGAACAAAATATATAATTCGCAGGACACTATGAAACTTGGCCAGCCACAGCTGAAACCACTGATTTATGGTATTGCTATTTTGGCAATTGAATTTCACCCCAGAACAAAAGATATAATTTGCAGGACACTATGAAACTTGGCCAGCCACAGCTGAAACCACTGATTTATGATATTGCTATTTTGGCAATTGAATTTCACCCCTGAACAAAATATATGTTTTTACGGACACTATGAAACTTGGCAAGCCACAGCTAAAACCACTGATTTATGGTGTTTCTATTTTGGCAATTGAATTTCACCCCAGAACAAAATATACCCTGTTACGGACAGATTTAAACTAGGCCTGCAACAGCTGGAACACCAGATTCAGGGTATTGCTATTTTGGCAATTGAATTTCACCCCAGAACAAAAGATATGTTTTGGCAGACACTATTATACTTTGCCATCCACAGCTGTGACACCAGATTTATGGTATTGCGATTTTGGCAATTGAATTTCACCCCAGAACAAAATATATGTTTTTGCGGACACTATGAAACTTGGCCAGCCACAGCTGAAACCACTGATTTATGGTATTGCTATTTTGGCAATTGAATTTCACCCCAGAACAAAATATATGTTTTACGGACACTATGAAACTTTGCCAGCCACAGTTGAAACCACTGATTTATGGTATTTCTATTTTGGCAATTGAATTTCACCCCAGAACAAAATATACCCTGTTACGGACAGATTTAAACTAGGCCTGCAACAGCTCGAACACCAGATTCAGAGTATTGCTATTTTGGCAATTGAATTTTACCCCAGAACAAAATATGTGTTTTTGCGGACACTATGAAACTTGGCCAGCCACAGCTGAAACCACTGATTTATGGCATTGCTATTTTGGCAATTGAATTTCACCCCAGAACAAAATATATAATTCGCAGGACACTATGAAACTTGGCCAGCCACAGCTGAAACCACTGATTTATGGTATTGCTATTTTGGCAATTGAATTTCACCCCAGAACAAAAGATATAATTTGCAGGACACTATGAAACTTGGCCAGCCACAGCTGAAACCACTGATTTATGATATTGCTATTTTGGCAATTGAATTTCACCCCTGAACAAAATATATGTTTTTACGGACACTATGAAACTTGGCAAGCCACAGCTAAAACCACTGATTTATGGTGTTTCTATTTTGGCAATTGAATTTCACCCCAGAACAAAATATACCCTGTTACGGACAGATTTAAACTAGGCCTGCAACAGCTGGAACACCAGATTCAGGGTATTGCTATTTTGGCAATTGAATTTCACCCCAGAACAAAAGATATGTTTTGGCAGACACTATTATACTTTGCCATCCACAGCTGTGACACCAGATTTATGGTATTGCGATTTTGGCAATTGAATTTCACCCCAGAACAAAATATATGTTTTTGCGGACACTATGAAACTTGGCCAGCCACAGCTGAAACCACTGATTTATGGTATTGCTATTTTGGCAATTGAATTTCACCCCAGAACAAAAGATATAATTTGCAGGACACTATGAAACTTGGCCAGCCACAGCTGAAACCACTGATTTATGGTATTGCTATTTTGGCAATTGAATTTCACCCCAGAACAAAATATATGTTTTTACGGACACTATGAAACTTGGCCAGCCACAGCTGAAACCACTGATTTATGGTATTGCTATTTTGGCAATTGAATTTCACCCCAGAACAAAATATATGTTTTGCAGACACTATGAAACTTGGCCAGCCACAGCTGAAACCACTGATTTATGGTATTGCTATTTTGGCAATTGAATTTCACCCCAGAACAAAATATATAATTTGCAGGACACTATGAAACTTGGCCAGCCACAGCTGAAACCACTGATTTATGGTATTGCTATTTTGGCAATTGAATTTCACCCCAGAACAAAATGTATAATTTGCAGGACACTATGAAACTTGGCCAGCCACAGCTGAAACCACTGATTCATGGTATTGCTATTTTGGCAATTGAATTTCACCCCAGAACAAAAGATATGTTTTGGCAGACACTATTATACTTTGCCATCCACAGCTGTGACACCAGATTTATGGTATTGCGATTTTGGCAATTGAATTTCACCCCAGAACAAAATATATGTTTTTGCGGACACTATGAAACTTGGCCAGCCACAGCTGAAACCACTGATTTATGGTATTGCTATTTTGGCAATTGAATTTCACCCCAGAACAAAAGATATAATTTGCAGGACACTATGAAACTTGGCCAGCCACAGCTGAAACCACTGATTTATGGTATTGCTATTTTGGCAATTGAATTTCACCCCAGAACAAAATATATGTTTTTACGGACACTATGAAACTTGGCCAGCCACAGCTGAAACCACTGATTTATGGTATTGCTATTTTGGCAATTGAATTTCACCCCAGAACAAAATATATGTTTTTGCAGACACTATGAAACTTGGCCAGCCACAGCTTAAACCACTGATTTATGGTATTGCTATTTTGGCAATTGAATTTCACCCCAGAACAAAATATATAATTTGCAGGACACTATGAAACTTGGCCAGCCACAGCTGAAACCACTGATTTATGGTATTGCTATTTTGGCAATTGAATTTCGCCCCAGAACAAAATGTATAATTTGCAGGACACTATGAAACTTGGCCAGCCACAGCTGAAACCACTGATTCATGGTATTGCTATTTTGGCAATTGAATTTCACCCCAGAACAAAATATATAATTTGCAGGACACTATAAAACTTGGCCAGCCACAGCTGAAACCACTGATTCATGGTATTGCTATTTTGGCAATTGAATTTCACCCCAGAACAAAAGATATGTTTTGGCAGACACTATTATACTTTGCCATCCACAGCTGTGACACCAGATTTATGGTATTGCGATTTTGGCAATTGAATTTCACCCCAGAACAAAATATATGTTTTGCGGACACTATGAAACTTGGCCAGCCACAGCTGAAACCACTGATTTATGGTATTGCTATTTTGGCAATTGAATTTCACCCCAGAACAAAAGATATAATTTGCAGGACACTATGAAACTTGGCCAGCCACAGCTGAAACCACTGATTTATGGTATTGCTATTTTGGCAATTGAATTTCACCCCAGAACAAAATATATAATTTGCAGGACACTATAAAACTTGGCCAGCCACAGCTGAAACCACTGATTCATGGTATTGCTATTTTGGCAATTGAATTTCACCCCAGAACAAAATATATGTTTTTGCGGACACTATGAAACTTGGCCAGCCACAGCTGAAACCACTGATTTATGGTATTGCTATTTTGGCAATTGAATTTCACCGCAGAACAAAATATTTAATTTGCAGGACACTATGAAACTTGGCCAACCCCAGCTGAAACCACTGATTTATGGTATTGCTATTTTGGCAATTGAAGTTCACCACAGAAAAAATCTATTCTTTGCCAGACAGCAGACAGTATTATACTTGGCTAGCCAAAGCTGGAACACCAGATTTTGGGGATTGGTATTTTGGCAATTGTATTTAACCCCTTAATAAAATATAGAAATTGCTATCCTGAGTTTCTAGGGGTGACAATTAGCACAGCCAAGCCCCTGATGTAGGATATAGCAAAAAAAACTAGTATTGATGGATTGATGGACTTGGTGGCAGCTTGTTCTTGTGCACCACAAGTCACAAAATGGCCGCTGATCACCCCAGAAAATAAGTGATAGAAAAACGCTCTGTGCAGCCTAAAAACCAGTGAGCAAGTAACTAGCAGAAGTTCAATAATTCACAGCTGTAGATCGATCAGTTCATTAGGTGCTGTTGCTGACTTTTCCCTGCCTAATCTCGCCCTCACAGAAGCTGCGTCCTCTCCCTACACTTAGTAGGCATGGCTGTGATGGGCTCTTAGGGCAAGAAGTAAAACGCTAGCTGATTGGCTGCTGCGCAGCCCTTCAGAAAGTGGGAAGTAATTGCCTAACAACGGACCCAAACCCGAACTATGCTCGAACTGTTCGCTCAACACTAATTATGACACATATTTTTTTTGTGGTAGAACAATATCCCTTTATGATATACTTTTTTATTGTTATCTTACTAGCCTGATGAAGGGCTTTTCTTTAAGCCCGAAACGTTGCTCTTAAGGAAGTTATGTCCGGCTAAAAGGAAAATAAACACGTAAACAAGCATCATAAGGAGTGCTGTCTAAATTTTATTTACTACTTGGAAGTTCATGTGGTGGAGCAGTGAACATATTTCTACTGACGTGCACCCTATCAGCCAGATATATGAGTGAGTGCTGTGCTCCCAATTGAGAAAATACTAAGACTTCCTCCACCGAAGATCATCGTGCACCCTCCGCTGGCAATACATTCATTATTACAAATGTCTTTTCCCAACTTAAATACCTGACGTGACGGCAGTGGGGTTTTCTCTTTCTCTGAAGAGGACGCACGGAGAATTACCTCTTCCATCACATCATCTAATACATTTTTGTCTGAGACAAGTATGGGGGTATCAGTTAACACCCTTGAGAATACTTACAAAAAATCTATTGCTTTAGAATTGCTTACAGCTACATTGGCTGAGTACTATAAAAGAAAAATCATTCCACGAGGACTACGGTGTTACTTGCGACCTACTCTATTCTCTGAGGACCAAGACTTCTGTTCACAATTCGAAAAAATCCTGAATAAAGCATTGTTTGATATTATTATGTTAACTCTTGACCGCGCAAGTGGTGAAATAAGAAACACTAAGGAAGAAATTGCCAATCTAGAACAAAACTTAATCCGGGAACTACCTTCTCAGAAAGTAACCACTATCCGGAACAGTATCACTCAGAGAAACAACTTATTCAGGCGGAACCTGGAAGAACGCAAACGGTCCAAGTTCCAAAGGGACATACAAGACTACGCTACTAACCAAGTTTACCGCACAGTCACTAATTCCCAGACTTCCCCTGGGGCGAACGCCATTCAAACCTCAGGATCCTTTGGCGCTAGTGGGGACGTTGATTTTTTAGAACGAGGCACCAGAAGGGGCAGAGGAAGAAACCGCCAAGGAGGGCGGGGAGGAGACATCGCAGGAAGGGGACGCAATTACCGCTCTACTTCCCGGGATCCGATACGCACGAGATCCACCCAACGGAATTAAATATCGTTGACAGGAAGAAAACCAACCTAGTCATCAATATTTCAAAAAAACAACTTACAGACAACGAACTTACATCTCTCAACCAAGGCCTGGGATTTGTGCCAACCAACACCATGAACCCATACCTTCTTGACAAAGAAATGGCAAGATTCTACCGCTCCATTAGACTACGGGCATATCTGGAACTGGACAAGCCCGCAACTGAAGATATCAGTACCCTTACACCATTTCAAGAACGCTCCAAAGGTCATAGACCTCCCAGCACCTTTATGCCTCCTAATAGGTATGATGTGGTGGAAGATTACATCAGTAAGGTACGAAAGGACCTTGACAGTCTGGAGAAATTAAGGTCTTCCAGAAAGGTGAGACATAACCTTCCTAAATGTCAATGAAAACATCATTATTAAACCCGCTGACAAGGGCTCAGTCATAGTAATTATGGATAAAAGTGCGTATAGAGATGAGATCTTGAGACAACTTCAAGACCCTAACACTCTCCCCTTGACCATGATCCCACTAGGGACTTTCAAAAAGAACTCTTGGCCATAGTACATGGTGCCCTGGAAACAGGGACCATCAACAAAAAATTGGCTGAGTATTTAGTACCTGAGTTCCCCCGTATACCAGTCATTTATACCCTCCCGAAGGTTCATAAAAACCGGGATCACCCACCTTGTAGACCGATTGTCTCGTGGTGCGATTCCCTGTTTAAACCGGCTGCCAAACTACTGGATAGCCTTTTAAGACCTTACGCAGAGAAGGGCAAGTCCTTCATTCACGACACCACCCACTTTCTGAATGTCATTAAAGAATTCCAACCCACTGGAAATGACTCTTTTGCTGGTTACCATGGATGTTGCCAACTCAAGTATGAACTCAGCCTTACAGGTCTATGTTAGTGTCAAGAAGAAGTGCACTCCTTTTACACCGTCATCAGCTGATTCCACAAAGATGTCTACAGAACCTGTTTTATTAAACACTTATACAAGTAGAGCCCCCCGACAGAGTGGACAGGGTGTCAGCAGTAAGCTTGTGTCGACGTCACTGATTATTTTGCCCTTCCTCTAATCTGTCAGAACAATAACCTCCAAAAAACGGATCCCGTCTGTTGAGCATCTGCCTTCACTCGGCCAGCATTTGGTCAGTAATCCATCAGTATTGCTAATGCCAAAACAAACAGGAGTGGATTCAAAGCAGAGATGACATGTGAACGGAATATTTGTATGTCTTCTGTGTTTTGTACCCACTCCTGCTTTTGGCTACCAAATCAGAAGCCAATTCTGATGGGACCATACAGGCCTTACAGCTGCTACACAGACAGGATGCGTTGTGCGTCTCATTTTTCCTTACTTCTGAAAGATTAGAAGAAGGGTCAAATAAATGATGATGTCAGCCCGGCTGAAAGGCAAAATAGTGGCCCAGTCATGAAGTGGGGACGGTGGGAACAGCATGAGAAGTCCACAGAATAGCCCTATGACATAGTGGTGAGGTGGAAGCAGCATGAGGAGGCCACATACTGTGGAAGTGACAGCAGCATGTGGAGGCTATAGAGTGGCACAACAACAAAGTGTGGAGGTGGCAGCAGCAGGAGGAGGCCACAGAGTGGCACAACGACAAAGTGTGGAGGTGGCAGCAGCATGAGGAGGCAACTGAGTGGCACGACAACGAGCGATTGTGGAGGTGGCAGCAGCATGAGGAGGTCACAGAGTGGCACGATGAAGAGAGATTGCGGAGGTGGCAGCAGCATGAGGAGGCCACAGAGTGGCACGACGACGAGAGATTCCGGAGGTGGCAGCAACACGAGGAGACCACAGAATGGCCGCTTCGTTTATTCATTTATAGGGAAAATGGGAGAGAACAGAAGGTTAACATTTTTCAACTTTATAAAGTGTTGCTTAAAACACGATTTAATAATACACGCTTTACCGCACAAAAGGCTTGACAAATTGATTCTCCGTGAATTTCCCTTGAAGATTGGGATAATATATTGCCGAATTTAAGTTTGCTTTCTTATAATTTTTATCAAGTTTTGGTTCAATTTAATATTATATATTTAATAAATTTAATTAAAAAATTAAGTGTTGCCTAAGACAGGAGAGAATTGGCCAGTCTTCTGTTTATTCGACAATGTGGTTGCGATGGAGAAAACATTCCAAAAACAATTTCTCTCCACACAAATCCTGTCAAGATTAAGCTGTATCGGCTGCTGATCGAGCCAGATAGCTCTGGGGGAACCTGCCTGACATGAAAAGGCCTCTAGTAGCTACAGACAATGAGAAGACAAAGCTTCAAGATTGCTTGGAGCCCCGAAGAGTCACGAAGTTCATCAAGATTCAAATCATAACTACCAGCTCCTGGTCTCTTCATCAGTGAAAACATCACAAGTTTCCAGTCATCATGGATGGGAAGGAGGACATCCTGTGTTGCACGGAGATGGAGAGAGTCTTCGGATTCCTCCGCACTATACAGAGGTCTCAGAAGTCAACCACTGATCCTGACAGCAGCACTTGGGAAGGTCATGGAGCGTCCAAGTCATCCCGCATCTATTTGCCCCGCTGAAGGATTATTTTGAAAGTGTGTAGAAGCCACACCTGGCCCCCACGCTGCAGATTTATCATGGAGACACCAGATTTTATAATATTACATATTATTGAAAGAAAAAAAAAACAATAAAAAAAAAAGAAGCCTCTTCGTCACCCGGCTCCCAAGTGCGATCCGCTACATCATCATCATCATCATCGAGTACTGTCTGCACGTCACTGATGTCCTCCTCAACAGTCTCTGGGTCAGGAGCCTGACCGCTCGCAACACCAACTCCCACGCCACTCTCCTCATCACTACTTGCACGCCTAGTGGAGAAAAGGGCAGAGGCAGGTTGAGGATAGGTAAGGGCACAGGACCTGCTCCCGGGCCATGCCAACTAAGGGTTGTGTCTGACGAACCCACTGACTCTTGGCTGGGGGTGTCTGATGTCACTTGTGAAGAAGTCGAAGATCGAGTCAACCATTCAAGAACCTCTGGGTTGCTGGTCACGACACAACCGCTAGCTGACACTGGGAGCTCAGGCCTCTCGAAGTGACCCCTGCTGCCACGGCCCCTTAGTCTGCTGCGACCTCTGCCTATGCCAGAAATATTTAGGCCTTTGCCACTCCCCTGTGCAGGGCCTGGCACTTCTCTGTCTGACATACTGTTAGATTAAATATTTTTTATTTCGCCACTATTACATGGCAAACTGGGTTTTAGAATATATCACTGCACCGCAAAACGGCAATTAGGCCCCCATTTTTTTCATCTTTTACACAACACAAAAGGCTTTTCAACAGATAAGTGCAACGATGAAAGGCGAATGTACTTTTATTTTGCCACTAATACAAGGCAAACAGGGCTTCAGAATATATCACTGCACCGCAGAACGGGAATTAGGCCCTAATTTTTTTCTCCTTTTACACAACACAAAAGGCTTTAAAACAGATAAGTGCAACAATGAATGGCAAATGTATTTTTATTTCGCCATTAATACACGGCAAACAGGGCTTCAAAATCACTGCACCGCAGAAATGCAATTAGGCCCTAATTTTTTTCTCCTTTCACACAACACAAAAGGCTTTAAAATACATAAGTGCAATGTTGAGCAGCGAATGTATTTTTATTTTGCCACTGATACACAGCAAACAGGGCTTCAAAATATATCACTGCACCGCAGAGCGGCAATTGGGCCCTAATTTTTCTCCTTTTACACAACACAAAAGGCTTTTCAACAGATAAGTGCAACGCTGAACGGCAAATGTATTTTTATTTCGCCACTAATACACGGCAAACAAGGCTTCAGAATTTATCACTCCACCGCAGAATGGCAATTAGGCCCTAACTTTTTTTCTACTTTTACAGAACACAAAAGGCTTTAAAAC
Organism: Bufotes viridis; assembly: GCA_033119425.1. Classification (NCBI taxonomy): domain Eukaryota; kingdom Metazoa; phylum Chordata; class Amphibia; order Anura; family Bufonidae; genus Bufotes; species Bufotes viridis. The sequence continues at coordinate 114,657,705 of CM065593.1, read as the reverse complement.
AAATAAGTGCAACGATGAACGGCGAATATATTTTTATTTCACCACTAATACACGGCAAACTGGGCTTTAGAATATATCACTGCATCGCAGAACGGTAATTAGGCCTCATTTTTTTTCAACTTTTACACAAAGAGCTTTTCAACAGATAAGTGCAACACTGAACAGTGAATATATTTTAATTTCGCCTCTAATACACAAAACTGGGCATTTGAATATATCACTGCACCGCACAAGGGCAAATATATTTTTCTTTTGCCACTAATACACGGCAACAAGTGTTTTAAACCCTATACCTGAACCGCACAAGGGCAAATAAGACAAACTGTAGAAATATTTCCTTGTAATAAACCCTATTAATGGCTGTATCAAAAAGCACTTGCACCCCAATTACAAGAAAGGTTTACTTGAATGACAGAGCTGTATAATAGCAATTTGGATCCCCAGTCAGTGCACCAAGGCGTAATAGGATTGTTCCTATTACCCAGTTTGTAACCTCCCCTACTCCATGTTCTACATAAATGCTCTGGAACGATTTCTCCCCATCCTTTCCTTGCACTTATAAGGGTGCTTTCACACTTGCGTTCTGAGGATCCGGCAGGCCCCTCTGGATCCGTCATCACGCAAGTCGCCTGAAAGCATTTGAAGACTGATCAGGACCCTGATCAATCTTCAAAATGCTTTCAGGTTACCATGGCAGCCAGGATGCTACTGAAGTCCTGGCTGCCATGGTACTCCGCAGCAGTGTACTTACCTGCGCTGCGGCCGCCGGGCGCTCCTTCATGACGCCACAGGTCCCCATGGCGCATAGATCAATGCGCCGTCTGGACCTGTGACGTCATGATGGAGTGCCCGGGGCGGTAGCGCAGGTAATTACACTGCTGCGGAGTACTTACCATGGCAGCCAGGATTTCAGTAGCGTCCTGGCTACCATGTTAACCGATCGGAGCACCAGCTTACACTGGGGCCCCGATCAGAACTGCTGCTGTGCATGCACAGAGCTAAACGGTGATGTGTCAAAACGACGTTTAGCTTAATTCCGGATCCGGATTAATGCACTTCAATGGGCATTAATTCCGGATCCGGCGTTACAGCAAGTCCTCCGGCTTTTTGGCTGGAGGAAAATCCGCAGCATGCTGTGGATTTTTCTCTGGCCAAAAAACGTTTGAGTACTGAACGGATGATATCCTGATGCATCCTGAATGGATTTCTCTCCATTCAGAATGCATTAGGATAATCCTGATCAGTAGTTTTCTGGCATAGAGCAACGACGACGGAACTCTATGCCGGAAAACAAAAACGCTAGTGTGAAAGTACCCTAAATAGTTTTTTCACCACAATCAAGTCTTTCCTATCACTGTCCCTAGCAGCTGCAGACACGTCTCTCCCTGCACCAAGTACGCTGGTTTATGGCAGAATCTAAGATGGCTGCTGCTATTTATAGGGCTGTTGCATCACAGGGCTGGCTGGCTGCTGATTGGCTGGATGCATGTCAGTATGGATGATCCTGCCCTCTGAGAGTTCCTTTCTCTATGTCCTCACATATGCAGCAGCCATTTTAGGAAAAAATGTCATTCGTTACCATGAAGCGTGAGGAAATTTGGATTCGGTGCGAATCGAATAATTACTGAAATTCAGATCGAATTCGACTTCGTCAACTTCGATTCGCTCATCTCTAATTATAAGGTGTACATTTTAGACAGAATTAGTAAATGTGCCTTAAAGGAGTTATATAGTGCTGTAATATACATGACCTCTCCTTTCCAATCAGCTGTTTGAAGAAGCTGGCACTCATGTGAGCACTGCTTCCTCTTCGTAATTACCTGTGTGTTATCTTGATTATAGTGGCGACACAGGGTAAATACAACTGCTCTTCCCATTCACTTCTTACCTCTGTTTTACGGTAAGAAGCCAGTATTGCTTTATAAAGAAACAGGAATGCATTTTTTCAATTTGTTTGATGAATGTAATTACATGTACTGTAGATTGTAGTGGCTCTATTGCATTAGGAATACGGCATATAAATAATTAAGAGCCCCCATGGAAAGTTAATTTTAAAGTAGACATACAGCAACAATATTTGATTTTCGCAGAAATGAAATTCCATTCTGTTTCTCTCTTATCTCTGCTGGCATTCTTTTTTTCCTGTTGGAAGTATACTTGAGAGTATTCCTCTGATGGAAGGCTATAACGTATGCCACTGTGTAGATGCCTTTTTGACTGTATCCCTTTGTTTAGGACACCACTCCAGGCTATATTTTTCTATGCAGTAAAAAAAAAAGAAAAAAAGGTAAGTTGATGCATTCCAGGCAAGTACGGTATATATCAATTTAAAAGGGTTCTCTTTTGGCATACACAAGGTGCATTTTTTATTCATTATCCCACTCTGAAATTGGTTCAATCCATGACCTATTTTTTTTTCATATTTCTATTCATTGTTTGGTATTATATTACTTAATGTAACCCCTTAATCCTTCCCCCATCCCCTTTTTTTTATCTCCCTCTTCTATTAGACTACGTGTTATTATGCATTCATAAGCAGGTACTGTTAAACTATATTTTACAGACTAGTTTTATAATTTTTATTACTAACATTATTATTACTATTATTACTATCATTATTTTAAGTCTTTTACTTTTTTCTTAAGAGATTGCATTGTTGTTATAATTTTAAGAAGATTTATATATTATGATTATATTGACTTATAATTCTCTATTTACCCATTGCATATTTATTTACTCTTTCTTTATTCTGTTTTATCAATTGTAAAGCATACTACTACATTTTTTTTAACATTATTTTCATTATAGTATACACTTGAGGAATGTTTACATTGGAAGTATTTATCTGATGTAGTCTCAGATGATGCTGTCTGATCTATGGTGCGTTCCAAACTCAGTTTTACCGGAAGTACAGTTATTAATCCTCACCAGTAAAGTTATACAAGACAGCTTGTATAACAGTGTAAATTTGGTGTGCCCTCAAAATAACTCAACACAGCCATCTAAACCGCTAGCAAGAAAAGTGACAACACCCCTAAGTAGAAATAGCCAAATTGTGCCCAAAGTGTCAATATTTTGTGTAGCCACCATTATTTTCCAGCACTGCCTTAACTCTCTTGGGCATGGAGTTAACTAGAGCGTCACAGGTTGCCACTGAAATCCTCTTCCACTTTTCCAAGATGACATCACAGAGCTGGTGGATGTTAGAGACCTTGTGCTCCTCCACCTTCCATTTCAGGATGCCCCACAGATGCTCAATAGGGTTCAGGTCTGGAGACATGCTTGGCCAATCCAGTACCTTTACCCTCAGTTTCTTTAGCAAGGCCATGGTCGTCTTGGAGGTGTGTTTGGGGTCATCATGTTGGAATACCACCCTGCAGCCCAGTTTCTGAAGGGAGGGGATCATGCTCTGCTTCAGTATGTCACAGTACATGTTGGCATTCATGGTTCCCTAATCGAACTGTAGCTCCTCACAGCCTGCAGCACTCATGTAGACCCAAACCATGACACTTGTCTTTGTATTTATGGTTGCCGCCACACACACTTGATACCATCTGAACCAAATAAGTTTATCTTGGTCTAATCAGACCACAGGACATGGTTCCAGTAATCCATGTCCATAGTCTGTTTGTCTTAGGCAAACTGTTTGCGGGCTTTCTTGTGCATCATGTTTAGAAGATATTTCCTTCTGTGATGACAGCCATGCAGACCAATTTGATGCAGTGTGCGGCCTATGGTCTGAGTACTGACAGGCTGACCCCCCACCCCTTTAACCTCTGCAGCAATGCTGGCAGCACTCATACGACACTGAGCACGTTTGTGCCTCATTTTGTACACCTTTTGTATAAGAGAAAATTACCCTATAAAACGTAACTTTTAATATAATAAGATAGAGCTAAAACTCCAAATGATAAATCATAATTAATATTCACAAATAAACAAACGGGCCACGGTATCAAATGATAGCCACCTCGAAAGACATATGGTCATTAATTGGTCAATAAAGACATGATTTGAAAAGATTTCTTGATTTACTCACGGAACCTGTGAACAGAAGACTCATTATGTAGAGAGGATTCATTGCAGGGTCAGTGCACCAAAGGTTGTGGGAAGTCAGGATGATGCTTACCCTAGGGTCACCCTACGGGCTATCCCTGCCTAAAAGCAGAGCACCCGTCCCGAAAGGGGCGACCCCACTTCTCGGTGGCTAAACCCTGTACCACTGGCCCTAATGATGCCCTGAAAACACCTTGGTCTCGACGCGTTTCCCCGAAATCGGTTCTTCAGGGGACATAAGTCAGGGCTGATAGGTATGTATTAGAGATGATGGCAACCAACGATGAAAAAAGGCGCCGTTCCACCTTGGAGCACTGACATCACATCCGGTTCCCTGGTTTGCACTTTTGGTTGTTCCCTTTGTCCTTTCAGTCATGGAGATGATGCAACAGGGTGGCAGTATGCAGCTTCTATTTAAAGTAAGTACTTTTTCTTGTTCCCTTTGTCCTTTCAGTCGTGGAGATAATGCAACAGGGTGGCAGTATGCGGCTTCTATTTAAAGTAAGTACTTTTTCTACTGCTGATGAAGGGGAGAATTGAACTCCCGGAAAAACACTGGGGGAGAGTTATCAAACTGGTGTAAAGTAGAAGTGCCTTAGTTGCCTATAGCAACCAATCAGATTCCACATTTCATTTTCCAAAGGAGCTATGAAAAATGAAAGGTGGAATCTGATTGGTTGCTATGGGCAACTAAGCCAGTTCTACTTTACACCAGTTTGATACCGCCCTTCCCCCTTTAAGTATATAAATAAAGAATACCATAATTCCTACTAGCGGAGAAGCATGGTTTTCTATCTACCACCTGTCTGTGAGGATTCAACTCCTGGCGACTCATGGGTGAGAGGTGTGAGACACAGATTATGTGCTTCCCCAGATAGTCCCCCCTCTCAAGTGGAGTGATTATCACCAGTTTTGCGAGTCTTATCAATATAGTTCCAGGCTGAGTGCCTCTATACAATATATTTGTTTTTATTGTTCCCTGTCTGTTGATGCGCAGCTCCTGAGACGATTGTTGGGACTTGAGTCGAGTGTATAATAGACGACTGCTGAAAAAAGACATCTGTCCATTCAGTTCAGACTGTTATCCTTCAAGTTAATCCAGAGGAAGGCAAAAAAAACATGTGAGGTAGAAGCCAATTTTCCTCACTTTAGGGGAAAATATTCCTTCCCGACTCCAATCAGGCAATCAGAATAACTCCCTGGATCACCGACCCATCTCTAGTAGTTATAGCCTGTGATATTTTTACACTCTAGAAATACATCCAGGCCCCTTTTAAAATCTTTTAGTGAACTCACCATTCCCACCTCCTCAGGCAGAGAGTTCCATAGTCTCACTGCTCTTACCGTAAAGAATCCTCTTCTATGTTTATGTACAAACCTTCTTTTCTCCAGACGCAGATGGATAAATAGATGATGGGAGAGATCTCTGTACTGACCCCTGATATATTTATACATAGTTATTAGATCTCCCCTCAGTCATCTTTTTTGTAAAGTGAATAACCCCAATTTTGATAATCTATCTGGGTACTGTAGTCCACTCATTCCAGTTATTACTTTAGTTGCCCTCCTCTGAACCCTCTCCAGCTCTGCTATGTATGCCTTGTTCACAGGAGCCCAGGACTGTACACAGTACTCCATGTGTTGTCTGACTAGTGATTTGTAAAGTGGCAGGACTATGTTCTCAACCTGGGGCATCTATGCCCCCCTTTGATGCAACCCATTATCTTATTAGCCTTGGCAGCAGCTGCCTGACACTGGGTCCTTTTCCATGTCAGTATTACCCTGTGTTTTACCATTTAGTATGTACAGGTAACTTGCATTATTTCTTCCCATGGGCATAACCTTACATTTGTCAGTGTTAAACCTCATCTGCCACTTCTCTGCCCAAGCCTTCAATTTTCCATGTTAATTACTTTACACAGTTTAGTGTCATCTGCAAAAATTGATATTTACCCATTACAGTGGATTGTTGGGTGTCTCTAAGTTCGGCCTCTTCTATTAAAACCCATCCCATTGGCGCCTTTTTTATATTTATCTTGTACTATGTCTTTGCTTTTTTTGTCTCCTATTTTTTGGATTAATAATTACATTTTTGACAGTTTTCTATTAAATCTTTTTTTTTTAAATTAAATTTTATTTTATTTTATCAATTTGCATCATATTACAAAATAAAAAGAAAGACATAAAGAAAATCCCCCCCCCCCCGACCCATCCCTCCCCCCCTGCCTTGCAGAGGAAAAAAATATATATATATATATTATTAAACCATTTAACTATCGTCCCAGCACTTCCATATATTATGCCACTTTTCAATGGATCCTCGCTGTCTGTACAGGATCTTCTCATAACTTCTAACCTTATTGGCCAAGTTAAGCCAGTTGGTGCAGTCTGGGGCGGAGGAAGAGAGCCATTTTCTAGATATGAGAAGCCTAGCTAAAAAGATCAGCTTTGTCAACAAACGACCCTTCAGAGCCTGACAGTTGATCTCCGATAAGTCATCCCAGGACCCATCATTTGGGAGATAGGGGAATATCGATAGTGAGTCTTTGTATTAAGGTTCTTTGAACTAACTTCCAGTACTTGCTCACCGTCGGGCATTCCCAGAACAGATGTAGATGATCTGCTCCTGGGGCCCCACAACGGGGGCACCCAGAGGATGCTGCAAGTCCTCTCCTGTGGAGCCACAGGGGTGTTATATATATTTTGTGCATTATGTTAAACTGAACCACAGTGTGGTTAAAATTATGTGAAACTTGACTTAAGCTATTACCTACCTTCTCCCAATTCGGGAGACCCAAACCTAAGAGTGAAGTGGACCAGGATTTTTGTCCTGGAGACAAGGTGTCCAAAAATTTTTTTCCATCAAGTGTCTATAACAGTGCGAAATCTTAAATTTCATAACGTCCTTATTTTGGATCAAATTGTGCAAAAATACCGGAGTATCTATATTAAGTGAATGAGTATCAGAAGTATAAAAAAGTGCGGATCGCAATTGAAAATATGCGTACCAAGCCACCTCACCTACATTTACCCTTTTATTTAGCTCCACAAGAGTCAGGATTTGTCCGTTTTCAACCACTTGACTCAGGTAGTTGATCCCTTTATTCCTCCAATATTGCTGACAGTTCAGATCATCGAGATTCAAAAGCTTCAAGTTGTGCCACAGGGGGGTACAGATAAGTGATGCCCTAACCTTAAACCAGCTCTTAATGACTGCCCAGGCTTTCATAGCCATTCTGCAGAAAGGTTTATAGTGATTCTGCGAATTAAGTAAATAATCAGACTCCAGTACTGTAAAAAAGTCCGGAAAGCCTGAATCTTTAACCAATTTCCTGCAGAGATAGCTATTTTCCCAGTCGTCAAAAAGGCAAAGTTGAGATGCCAAAAAAATAACCTTTAAAGTAGGGAAGATTAAGACCTCCCTGTTTATAGGGCATAGAGAAGTAAACTGCCTTTAATCTTACCCGTTTCCTCCCCCATAGTAGATCGTTAATCAACCGCTCTATCAATCTGAAATACTTGTCTTCAATCCATATAGGAGAATTGCGAAGAACATAAAGGACCTGGGGCAGCATTACCATTTTTATTATCGAGATTCTGTCTGCTCTAGCTGACAAAATTCTTTGCCATATTTTAATTTTTGATCTCAGGTTTTGCAATAAGGGGATCAAGTTCAGTTGTAAATAGTCTTGAACCTTGGCAGAAGTTACTATCCCCAGGTACTTCATTGTCTCAGAGGTTGATAATCTATTAGTCAGATTATCAGGAAGTCCTCGCAATTCATCTATTGGAAGAAGAGTGGTCTTAGCCCAGTTAATCTCCAGACCGGAGGAGTGGCAAAAAAAATTAACTAACTCCATAACTCGGGGAAGTGTACTGTCTGTTTGGTGGAGGAATAATTGAATGTCATCCGCATATAAAGATATGCGATCCTGCTTCCCCATGACCCCAAAGCCAGCCACCCTCAGGTCCTGCCTTATACTAACCGCAAGAGGTTCAATATATATGTTAAAGAGGAGGGGAGAGAGAGGACAGCCTTGACGGGTGCCCCTCTCTAATTCAAATCTCTCGGTCTGCATATTATTAATCCTAATCCTGGCGGCCGGGGACTTATATAGCAACTGAATCATTGCAATAAATTTGGGACCAAAGCTCATTTTATTCATCACCTCCCAGAGAAACGCCCACTCCACTCTGTCGAACGCCTTGGTGGCATCCAGCGACAGGACGGAGCGGGCACCATCCCCAGGAGACTGAATGTTAGTAAAGAATCTATGTAAATTATAATGGGTGCCCCTTTTTGGCATAAAACCATTTTGATCTGGATGAATAAGAGAGGGCAAAACCCTAGAGAGCCTCTTTGCCAGAACTTTAGACAGTATTTTGACATCGGTATTTAACAGAGAAATTGGTCTATAAGAGCTCAACTCTATCAGATCTTTATCCTTTTTTGGGATCAAGACTATTATCGCTTCCATCATGGACTTTGGAAGATCTCCGCTATCTAATGCTTGAGAGAACACTTCAAGTAGATGAGGGAGAATAAAATCACCATATTTACGATAGAGTTCATAGGGAAGGCCATTTTCTATTAAATCTTAATGACCGATATGTCCACATGGAAAAATAAATTTTATACAGGGTGCCCATACCTTTTTACTTCACTGTAAAACTAATGAAGGAAACACCTTTTTAAATTGAAGTGAGATAAACAATCTGTAGAATTACATGGTGCTATTTCAAATCAGTGGTTGACCACAAAATAAAATGACAGTCTGGGTCTAACTGAGTGAGAGCAGCTTTTTGTTAGTGGCTCTACAGTGTGGCTGATAAAGATGGTCCCAGGGTCCCTAAGACATCTAATTGGGCATATAGAAAGGGTTTGTTATTCTGAAGCAAGCCATTTAGAGCAATAAATGATTAGTCTAGATAATGCTTAAGAGAAGTCATTTCATAACAAGTTCAATAAGCATTTTTACTTAATTAGAAATGAATGGTATTAATAGTAATTAATTCTGACAAGCTCCAAATCGATATAGCTATTAACAGGCTGATCAAGCGCAACTGAGTCACTTAATTTCCATGAAGACATTAAATATGTTGCTTTCTATAATGCTTCAAATGTTGAACCTTATGGCTAGTGTATACAGTTTTTTTTTTTATTCATTAATGTCATTTCATGCAGACAATGACGTACTTTATCGCTATGCATTTATTTAATTATTTAAATAATTACAGCTGCCTGGCCTTGCCACTTCCTAATTAAAGCACTTAATTTAAAATGAATGAAATGTGAAAAACAGATCAGGGTTCTATTTTTAAACAAAGTTGTCTTGCTGGTGTTTTTGTCCATGAGGATATCTGTAAAAGAGTCAAGGTTTCAAAGAGGTGATATTTGAAACTTTGTGCTTAGAATGCATATTTGACACTTAGATATTATTCAGAGCAAGTAATATTACAGTGTTAAACCACTTAAATGCAAGAGAATTCCATTAGGCTATGTTCACTACATTGTAAACTCGGGCAGGCTGTTCTGGCAGAAGAACAGCCTGCAGAGTTCATCTTAGGCTGCATTCACAGCTCTGTTCCGGCTGCTTGATCTGGTTCAAATTCTGGCTGACGGCCAGACAAGAAAAAATGTTGAATGCAACAGTTTTTGTCCAGCCGAAACCTGGCATTTATGCCGAAAACCGGCTGGATCACCACTGGACCTCATTGGAATCAATGTGGATCTGGCGGTGAAGTTGAGAATTCAACAGTGCCGGGTCCCGGGTGATCTGGCAGGCTGCTCTGTGCTGGAACAGCCTGTCGGATCTCTGAACAGAGGTGTGAACGAAGTCGACATAGCCGTGCACTTCTTGGAACCCAGTTGACTACAATGGGATTCAACGGGGATCCAGACACTTTCTTACAGAAATGCCAGCTTTCAGTTGGAGAAACAGTCCTCAATTTTTGCCGGATAGCAGCCGGATCCTCGTCAGATGCCATTGTAGTCAATGCGGTGCACGGCATCTGGCTATTCCAGATTTGATGAACTCTGGCAGGCTGTTCCTCTGCCAGGCAGCCTACTGGAGTTCACAACAGAGATGTGAACATAGCCTTTGACTTAACTAGAAATATTGAGCATTGTACAACAGTTTTCTAGAGTTTTCACATTTAGATATTTGAAATACCATGAAGACAGATTTATGCCATTGATAATTGTATTGCAGTCAACCTGGGTTTAATTGAGGTATTGTACCAGAAACTATATTGCAAAACTGTGGCGAATGCACACGCTACGCTTTGGCCATGTGTTGCTTTTCAGGTGAAACAATTAGAGAAATGTGGTTCAATTTTGGAGCCATCAAAAACCACATTTCAAAACCACGACAAACACATGCAGTTATGTTTTGCGATAATTGGCCATGCTACTGTGCTATTTGTGTGAGTGGGCTGGTTATCAGCAAGTTCCAGTTTTAAAAAGTATGTCTGATTTCGGGTAAGAATACCTGTAGTATAGGGAGCACCTGGCTGAATTAAAACCCACATCTTCAAAAAGATAGTTTGGTCATTCCTGTGATAGTGCCTCACAACAAAGAGTAGCCAAAAATATCAGCATTCTTCAAATAAATGCTGGAGATGTCAAAAAGTGGGTAGAAAAGTTATATGTTTGATGGGATTACAACAATATACATACAGAAACTTCCTGTCACAACTACATAGATATACAGGATGATCAAACTCACTTTGCCCAAATTTTTACTACTGCTAACCCCGACAAGTTTCCATACACTCATTAAGCAGTTGTCATATACTGTATACCGTATTTGCAACTACATGAAAAATTTCTAAATATTGGAAAGACTCTAACCCACCTCCCTTTAGTGGAAATTTTCAGTACAGTAAGTAAAAATTGTTTATACTGTATGAGTAAATGTTGATAAGTAGTGTTGATTGCGAATATTCTAATTGCATATTTTTATCGCGAATATTGGCACTGCGAAAATTCGCGAATATATAGAATATAGTGCTATATATTCCTAATTGCGAATATTCTAGATTTTTTTCATCAGTTCCCATGATCCCTCACTGCTTCTTGCTTGTGGGCCAATAAGAAGGCTGGAATATCTTTGATTTTCGGAGTAGTGTCGATTGCAAATTTTTTATCGCAAAATTTTTGATTGCCGATTTTCACAATCAAGAAAATAATGACTGGAGATAACGAGTTCTCGAATTTGTGAATTTATGGCGAATATTCGCCCAAAAATTTGCTAATTATCGCAAATTTGAATATTGCCCATGCCGCTCATCACTATTGATAAGCTGTTATCCAGGAGGAGAAAAGCTGACTTTCTAACGTCACCTATTGGATGGCTACCCTGTCTCTTAAACAGGCCAGAATATTTTCTATAAAAAAGAGACACCTATCTTGTGTTTCAGTTTTTGTCCTTTATTACTGCAGAGGAGGATAATGGTTTGATGGGATTAGAGGCCTTTGAAATGGGTCCGGAGGAATTAGGTTTCTCTTTGCGGAGAACACCCAAGGCTACTCAAATCAAACCAGTGCCCTGCTCTGCGCTGATGAGGGAAAAAAAACATGAAACAGCTTATCTTCCAAGTTATTGTTCCAAGGCCTGCTTTACAGGGCCAGACATTTCTTATAGGGTAGCCATCTAATAGCACTAACTAGCTATTTTCTGTTCTCTTGGATAAGAGCATATTCACATTCTCTTTTCCCAAGGGGCATTGCCTGGCCTATAAAACTCCCTACACCAATTTGGTGGTGACCAGAAGGAGAAACTTAGTGGCACATTTATTAAGATCGGCATTTTAGACACTGATATTAATAAAGCCCTAAGCTGGTGTGGTTCTGGTTTTGTGCAATCCCACAAAAAAAGTAGAAAATGCCCTATTATTGTCCATTTTGTGGACAAGAATAGGCATTGTTACAATGAGTCTGCAAAAAAAACAAAAAAAAACATTTTACGGACTTCAAAATTCTTCAAGTCTTATGATTGTACTCTAACATAGTTCTATGATAGAGTATATGGCTAGTGAATAGTATATTTGATTATGTGATAGCCACATAATAAGATCCTAACTTTATCTCATAACCCTTTACTGCAAAATAACACAGTTTTTTTCTCATGCTCAAAGAATCGATGTTCAAATAATAAACAATAATGAATAAATTCTTGACGTTTAACTAAATTAATGGCAAAATATACTTTATGATACTTAAGACAACCACTGTAGGATACTTTAGTTGCTTTGTTTAAATATGTAAATTAATATAATATAGGATCATTTTTAAATTGTGGTTAATTGTCAACAAATTACGGATAGCAGAAATTTTCTTTGGTTGTAATCTGCAAATAAATGAAACAAATAGAACCAACTCTCCTGACATCTTTGTTTTAGTAAATGCTTGTATTGCCTATGAAATAATAATTTTAAGGGAACCATTCCTTAGAACTTTTCTATCTTATTCCTCCTAGAAATGTATGAAAAAATTAAAAACTAGGAGTTACCATTCCCCATGTCTTTTTTATTTAAATTTAAAAATAAAAATAAAAATGTATTTACATCATAAAACAACAAGAAACTATCAAGAAAAAAAGAAATACACAAAATTCTACAACACAATAATGTCAAGGATGTGTGGCCGTCCTGAAAATAGTAAGAGAAAGAAACAATAGAGCAGTTGCAAAAAATTAAGTTGCTTACCTCTGCTGACTAAATGGAAAAAATGGGGGTGCACTGCCAACAGACCAACCCAGTGTGTGGTATATGTGGGGAAAAATAAATAAAAATAATATCAGGCTCTCCCCTACCTGAGATAACCTTGTATAATACAGGGTAGTTAAAATCTAGATAATTTAATAATAATAACAATATACAATATACATCAGGGCACTTGCTGTCAATGATTAATAAAAATACATAAAAAAATTAATAGATCGTTCATAAAACACTTATTATGCGATATATCATATCAGAGACTTTATCCGTTTTGGTGTCACAATGCCCTCTGTTGTGCCAAAAGCCCTCTCTGACACCGGAAGCTGAACAAGACAGAACAGAGAGAGCAAACTGGCACAGTTCAGCCACTTTTCCAGTCTGCCTGCCCAGAAGTCCATGGGGTCAGGGTAAACGGTATGAATTGAGAAAGGCCAGAGTACTGGTAGGACTGAACCTGGGTGCCAAGGCGGTACATCTCCGTTTGCTGATTTGCATTAACCTGGCATGGCGCTTAAAAAATATCATACTGAGATATGTCATAGTGGGTTCTTGGCCCCCTTTAATTATATCACAGATAAAACAATGCAACTTTTGTGGCGAAGTAGTCAACAAAATTAATGTAGCAATCTATCCGCTAACACGGATAAAACAATGCAATGTTTACGGTAAAATCTCTGAACTATGTGCTCAATATCACAGGTATAACAATGCCTTTGTATTAAAATGTCTTTGAACTACACGGTCTGATGCAGTAATGCGTCTGATAACATGAATATAACAATGTAATGTTTGCGGTAAAACGTCTTTGAACTATGCAACAATATCATAGGTATAAAAATTGCATTATTGCAGTATTACTTTTGCTAAAATTACCCGTTATCTTTCAGAAATATGCAACACATTTAATAACAGACTATGAGTGTAAAAATTGTGTTATTGTAGTATTATTTTTGCTGTAACTACCTGTTATCATGCAGCAATATGCAGTTCATTTAATAACACGCCACAGGTATAAAAATTGTGTTATTTCAGTATTACTTTCGTTGTATTTAGATACTAGATAACTAGAGTTCAGAAGAAAAGAATTGGGACTTCAATCAATGGTCCTACCTTCAGAATGCAGTCAGGGTATAGTGCAGATCCTGAAAATGTTAGAATTAGTTAACTTGCAACGCGTTTCAGGTGTGGAACAGACCCTTCATCAGGGATTAACGTAAATCTTTTGTTGCAAATACACATTATCTTGCAGTAATATTCAATGCAATTAAGAACACAAGTATGTGGACTGAAATGGTGTTTAGAAGAAAAAAAATTGGCTCAGCGCTTGCAGCAGAATGGGATGCTGCTGGCAATAAAGCCTATGCTGTCCATTCATATACAGATACAATTAGTTCCTTTTTCTGGAGGTTATAAGCACCTAAGTGGGTGATTCCCACAACGCTTTCTTTACAGCTCTGTCTGATCAATTCCTAAAATTTACCCAATTATATCTCCATGTTGTCTCACTATAGTGTCCTTATCACACTAAATTAGTTGTTTGTGTCTACAATAGATTTTTTGTCAGGCACTGCCATAACACATTCATCCAGATCACAAGATGAACACAGAATGCTGTTGTGTGACGTTCTTAGCAAAGGACATTCCTCAATCTTGCCCCTGATTGGCTGATCCAGGCTGTCTTTAAGCCTCTGAGCCAGGGCAAGCCCACCACTTCCTCCCAGTGTCATAGGATCCTTCATCTTGTTCCTCCCTTATGGTTTTCCCTGTATAAATTCACAGTAAAATGACCCTGGGCACCATTTTTGTCAGATTTGTCCAAAACTAAGCAACTGATTAGTTTGGCAAGACAAAGTGTAGTGAAATTTAAAATGAATCTGATCATTTAGAATCGATAGCTAATCTTTAGTCTATAGTCATTTTCCAGTTAGATGCCAGCTCTAATCTGGCTTCCACAAAAATCTCATTGGCAACCCATATAAATCTATAGGGTATAATATCAAATGAAAGGTTCCGCAGGGCTACAAAGTAGCTTCAGTAGAAGGGAGATTGCCTTCGCCGGTCAGGGTCATCTGATGCCAGTACAGTTCCAAGTTAGCAGGATAAGTTCTGGCTTGCCTACCAGGGGTTAAATACCATCTTAGCTGTAATTCACACATATTCTCTAGATGATTTATGCAGTGTGTATATCTATTGGGACACCTCAGTGCTTGATGTCGACTTTGTAGAGAGACTTTTTTATTTGAAATGGTTTCCCAGCTTATTATACAATTATAGAGCATAACATTTCACTGTAGATGATAGAAATACCTCCCTTGATTCATTTTCCTGAACACATGAAGTTACTAATTTTGATTAGCCTAGCTGCTAAATCATAGCTCTTATCAATGAGACCATGTGCACCAAAAAAGGCCCCAGTGAATTCCAATGTTAATAGGATGTGTTCTCACTCAGTATGACAGCACAGGTGCTGATTGGACAGAGTAAGACCGTGTAGTTTTCAGTTCCTTTGTCTTCCTTATGACTCAAAACATGGAATTCAATGCTGCTTATGGTGGTAGGGCCATTTTACATGGGCTGATAGAGTTGGCAGTGATTGTGAATTAGAAAGTCCATTCCCAATTATTGCACTCTTGTTTGCTGCAGTTAAAAGCAGAACTCATCTCTACTATATAGATGGAAGTGATCATTTGCCCCCATACAGTTCCACTGTTTATCGACAGAACACTGCTGTTTACACAGGATGATGTGCTACCAACAGGCGCGGATTTTTGGTGCTGCAATTTGGTGCAAATATTAAGTGATCAGTGGCATCTTTCTACGGACCACTTATCGGGAACAAGGGTTTGTACAAATCTTAATTTGTGATAATTGCTGATCTTCATCTCGTATAAAAGAGCCCTGATACCCCAAAATCACTTGACAAATCACATGATCACTGAGTCCGGACCTGCTAGAACTCTATGAGGAGATGGTGGTGGAGGGTACAATGCCCCCATCATTGAGGGAAGGAATGATCACGATCCTGTACAAGCGGAAGGGGGAGAGATGTGACCTGAGGAACTGGCGTCCCATCTCTCTCCTGAACGTGGACTACAAGATCCTCGCCAAAGTACTGGCCAACCGGCTGAAGGTCATCATCGGCAGGATCATCCACCCGGACCAGACCTGCGGCATCCCAGGCCGCAGGATCGCAGACAGCCTCGCCCTTGTGAGAGACACGGTGCACTACATCCAGGACCGTCACGTTCATGCCGCCCTGGTCAGCCTGGACCAGTAGAAGGCATTCGACCGGGTCTCTCACGAGTTCATGGGCAGGGCGCTGAGCAGGCTAGGTCTGGGCAGGAGGTTCTGTTCTTTTGTTGACCTTATGTACCTTGACATTTGCAGCACGGTGTTGGTGAACGGTTGGCAGACTGACCCTTTTCCTGTCCTCTCTGGGGTCAGGCAAGGCTGCCCTCTTTCACCTCTCCTTTTTGTTTGTGTTATAGAATCCTTCGCGGTGGCTATCTGGCAGAACGGAAAGATCAGAGGGATCACCCCACCAGGACCAGGACACTTCGAGGTCAAGTGCTCGCTGTACATGGACGATGTGACCGTCTTCTGCGCTGACCGGCGTTCGGTGACTACACTCGTCCAGACCTGCGAGGAGTTCGGACAAGCTTCAGGGGCCAAAGTCAACTGCGGCAAGTCAGAAGCCATACTCTTCGGGAATTGGCAGCTGGCTTTCTCTGCCCCCTTCCCATTTACAGTTAAACCAGACTTCATCCAAATCCTCGGAGTCTGGTTCGGGAAGGAAGGCGCAGCCCTCAAGTCTTGGCAAGAACGCTTGGCCAAGGTGAACCAACGGATTGGACTATGGAGCCTCAGACAGCTCTCTATCGAGGGCAAAGCACTCGTCCTGCGGAATGAAGTTTTGCCTGTGCTCCAGTACACCGCACAGGCATGGCCCCCTCTTGCCACCGTTTCCAGGGCCATCACCAAGACAGTGTTTTGTTTCGTCTGGGGATCCAAGATGGACAGAGTGAAGCGAGCCATCATGTACAAAGAGCCCCGCAAGGGCGGAAAGGGCATTCCGGACCTGCCCACTTTACTGCGGACCGCCTTTGTTTGTGACAGCGTTCGTCGGACTCTCAGAACAGCCAACGGCTCTGCGGGCAAGGCTATGTCTCGCTTCTTCCTCCTGCCCCTCTGGAGTGGTCTGGGTTGGGACAAATGGGACAGCTCCATCCCTTACAACTGGCACGCTCCTTGGTTCTACGGAGATGTCATCAAGTTTGTGAGGGAACATCAACTGGAGGGCCTCAAGCTCGACTTGTGGAAACCAAAGACTATCCACAAGCTCATCAGAGCAAAGGATGCGGTGGAGTCAATTCCAGGGGTCCATGACGACACCGTAGAGACAGTTTGGACTAATGTGTCGTCAGACAGGTTAACCAACGGGCACAAGGACTTGTCATGGATGGCCATCCAGGGTGGCTTGCCCATCCGGTCATTCATGCACGCCCGCAACCTGTGCAAAACCCGGTACTGCCCCAGATGCCCTTTTATGGAGGAGACATCTTACCACCTGTTTTGGGAGTGCCGCTTTGCGCAGGGCCTGTTGGATGCCCTGGAACATGAACTCAAAGACTCTGTGCCCAGGAACACTTCGGTGCTGTATGGACTATTTCCTGGGATTCATACTGTTGAGGCCATCCAGGAAGCCTGGCGCCTTATGAACTGTTTTAAGGACGCTATATGGGTCGCCAGGAACCGGCTTATTCTCAGGAGGGAGACCATGTCCGTCCTGGACTGCCGCAGGCTTATCCATAGTCTGCTGCGGGACTACAACATCTTGGAGGACGTCGACAACGAAGAAGAGGACTAAACCCCTCTCCTTCCCCCTCTCCCCCCGTTTGTTTCTGTCTTGTCAATAAAGCTTCGGGCATGTGATTTACCCCCACCTACCCCCTCCTTCCCACACCCCACCCCACATCACTGTCTGTATGCTTTGTTGAAAGGGTTATTGTGATTGAATAGGTATGCAAGTGTAGCATGTATTGTGATGTATAGCGTAGGTTAGCCTGTGATTTACATAACAATGCCATGCTCACAAAGACGATTGAATGTAATTTATTGAGTGCTTACTAGCACCAAAAGTATGTATGTATATTGATTGACTGAAATAAAGTTGTCTTCAATCAAAAAATTGCTCAAACCTGTCATTGTAAGGTATGCTGACACCCTGTCTTATGGATAGATAGTCAGCCTGCACATACCTGGCTTTTGACATGGTGTAGAGTGATTTTTTTTAATTTTACAAGTAATAAAAGTATGTTAAATAATTAAATTAGCATTTAAAAGTAGGTTAGAAAATAAAATGTTAGAGTAGATTTAGATGTCATAAAATAGGTTATTTTAAACTATTTAAAAATATTAGTTGATTTATGCCCTTTAGTTAGTCAACTTAAAACAACTTTTCTATCACTATTGTAGCTAGAAAGAGTCACTGTGGGTTTTAATATTCGCCTGCCAATAGAAGTCTATTGCGCTTCGCCCTGTTCGCCTGTTCGCGAACATTTGAGTAAGTACGGGTTCGTTGTTCGCGAACAGAAAATTTTATGTTCGCGACATCTCTAATGAACAGCAGGATAGTTCTCAAATCAGTTGTTAATTGAGTATAAACAAGCTATATTTCCTTGATATGTTCGCACCAGTTACAGAAGGAAACAATAGTGAAAATATATACAGTGGTCCTTTATTGACTTTTATTGTTTTTTTTTGTTCATTTTCTAATAATAACACCTAAAATGCTTAAATAATAAAATGCTTAAAATAAAAACCCATGTATCCTGAAAAATGGAACAGATACAAACATCAGTTGGAAAACCTATGAAAGAAAAATTATAGCTATTAAACCAGCATGTACTGAAAAAAAATTCTATTAAGTTTACTTTAGTCTTGCCTGCATTTACTCTAATTTACCTGGAGTGGGTGATACAAGTGCTAGTAGTGAATTTAAAATGCAGATGTGTCTTTACAACTTTACCTAGCCTTCTTATCTGTTCAAAGTTCTAGTTCTGCGACACTGGCACTGCAGTGAACTCTTCAGGGATAAAATCTTGAAAGTGAGAAACGATTTATTGGTGGAACAGACAATGCGTTTTGGGATCGAACAAATTTCTTCGTCAGGCAAGGTTAAGTCAGACGTTTTGTCTGTCTCACCAATAAAGCATTTCTCCCTGTCAAGATTTTTTTCCTGAAGAGTTTATTGCAACACTGCTGTAAGTCCTATTGTTTCCTAACATGCCATTATTAGTTCCAGATCTCCTGGACATCAGAAGGATGACGTGCAGCAGCTGAACCTTCTCCTACATCACCAAACATGGTGGCCTAGGTTCCAGTATTTCCTAAATAACTTGACACCAAGAGCATAAATTCGTTTTAATGATGTTTATTTATATATAATTCTGTAAGATTCACAAGTGGCATAAACAGGCCGCGATGTTTGATTATTTTACCAAATACTTAAATAACCGTTCTTTCAGGTATAATACCATCTGTCCACTCACTAACCTGTGAGCGACTTATCCCAATAATTGAACAACACGACTAAAGCTGACAAACGGGTGGATGGGAGGGACAGCTTCTTTTTAAGTGACGTGAGTGCGCTCTTACCGTTATACAACTTCTTTTATAGGTGATCTCCTGCAAGTACTATTAGGCTGCCATCCAAACCAGATGAAGATTGATCCAACCAACCAGAATCGCTATTGATCCTCGTGGATGACACCTATAACCAGGTAAGATAACTTTATTATACACCATACAATGAACGGAACCATGCCACCATGATGTCACGGCTGTGTCATGGTCTGTTGGTAGTGGACCATGACACTTTTGCCGTGCATGCTGTTGCCTGTGGCAATGTGTAGTTTTTAGTATGTTTACACACTTCCCATTTTAGGCTTCTCTTCTTTCCTGGTTTGCGTGGGGTTATGTTGTGCTAGGTGTGGGTGTGGTCACTTTGGGCTATTTAGCTTGTGCTGGAGCCTGAAGTTTAGTGATGCTCTAGCCTTTGTGGTAGGCTGGAAGCTATGCTCCAGTTCTGGGCCACTCTATCTGCCCAGTCCTTGAGGGCCACCTTGATGGACATCGAGGTCTCTTACTATGTCTCCCTTCTTTATCCTCCTTCTTTCCCTACCCCACCAATTGTTGTTGTTTGGTGTGGGTTTTTGTAGAGGGTGTGGTGTACATCTTGTTTGTTGTTACATGTCTGGTCAGTTGGTGTTTATGCCAGTATGTATGCATAATATTTCCCTTGTTTGTGTTGTACCTCCGTGAGGGGGTCTGTTGGCATTTCCCGTAGGTGGAATCCAAAGACTAAGATCAGCCCTGCCTGGAGCCTTCATCTGTTGTCTGCATGGGGGTCCATGATGCTGTTGGTGTTCCATCTTTGCTGCAGCAGGTAAGTGGTTGTTGTTCTGGAGTGCTGTTGTTACACTGTGTGCTTACCTACTGTCCAGTTTCTGCTATTGGTCTCCTCTCCTTGCTATTAGGCCATCTGAGACTCCTGTTCTTCCGATTCCTGGAAGAACAGGTCGTCTGGCCCTGACCTTACTATCAGGGATCTCAGGGTTAGTAGGGCTCTTGGTTTCCTGAGAATGGGCCGCCCTACCATCAAGGTTCGCTCATGCAGTTAGGAGTCAGGGCAGGGATAAGGGATGTCCTTGGCTTCATTCCAGACATTGTACGGTGGGGGGTTTCCCACTCCACACCGTGACACATGTGTTCCCTTCATTGTATAACAAAATGATGTAGAGCCCATTCATGGTGGCCTAGGTTCCAGTATTTCCTAAATAACTTGACACCAGGAGCATAAATTAGTTTTAACGATGTTTATTTATATATAATTCTGTAAGATTCATAAGTGGCATGAACAGGCCGCGATGTTCGATTATTCCAAATACTTAAATAACCGTTCTTTCAGTAATAATACCATCTGTCCACTAACTAACCTGTGAGCGACTTACCCCATAGGCCATGTAATTTATTACATGGCATCCCCAAAGCATCGCAAGCCTGACTCAATAATATTCTGTAAACCAACGATAACTATGTTGTTACCAATATTTGACACATAAACAGAATTACTTGCGTAGAGGCCACTTATGAACCCTTCCATTTCTTCATGTCTGTAAGAAGAAGAACCATAAGAAAAAAGGTACTTTTGTAAATGCTTATTTATTTTCTTTCAGATCTTTTCCATGAAACGAAGATCCTTCTCTTTCCAACTCTTTCTGGGTATCATCTCCGAAAAAATTGTGTAAGTATTTGGAAATAGCAATTTAATTTGAGACCATGTTTGTTTAAATTCCGGAATGAAACATAAAGAGCTGATCCTTCCAATATCATTCTCTCCAACGTGTATTATTAACAGATCAGGATGAGGCAAATATCTTGACATTTTATTACATTCAAAACATAAGTCTTTTAGTTTTAAGTCCAACCTTCCATTCCAATATATTTCTATGTTATCCTTTAATCCTAAATTGGATGCATATCCACTCTCCTGAGCTCTCTTTCCCGTTCCAGATATAATATAGTTTCCGATTATCCAAACCACCTGGTGAGGACCTTAAATGAAACTAAGATACTATTAAATTTGGTCTGATATATATTTTAAATCTATGAGATTGCCATCTGCCCAATTTTTTTATTGAACTTTCGCCTAAATTAAGCTGAACCGCTAACGTAGCTCTGAATAACCAAGAATAGCTAGATATTTTTTTAATACTAAATTAAACTGATATTTTGTTACCGGACTATCATCCTTATAGGAAAACAAAGGACTATGTATATTTGGAAAAGTTCTAGACTCCAGCCGTTTTTTTTAAAGCTAAAACCAGACAAATTAAAGGGTTAGCGTATAAATTTAAAATTAGCCATTGTCCTTTTTGTTTTAGACTTTTTTATGAAAATTTTTAGTTGTATATTTGATACTATCACGTCTGATAATAAAATTGGGGATGAATCTATCTTATTCCGTGCAGTTATTTCACTGATTCACAATGCTGCAAAAAATGACAAGATGAACATCGTTTTGAACAGCTGAACCTCAAAAGAGGAAGAACAGACTGAAGGTAAGATGGTAATTAATTCTACTAAATTTTTTAAAGAGAAAGGTCTAGTTTTCTCTATTGGTTTTTCTTGCTTCTTTAATCCAATTAGAATTTGTTTTATCAAAAATTTTGAATTTATGGGAGGAAGTCTATTTAGTTTAAAGAAAAAGGAAATCCCCGCTAAAATCTTTTCTATGGAATTAATGGAAATTTTATTATCCACTAATTCTATTATGAAATGTAACAGAAATATCGGGTTATGATTTAATTTATCTGAATTGAATTTGTCACAGTAAGACTTCCACTTTTTCCAAGAAGATATGTACGAAGACCTAGTATTTATGGCAATTACATTTTTTAAAATACTTTGAAGATCCGTTAAATAATGTCCCAAAGATAATGTGGACATGGAGTGTTCTCTGCAGCTGCTTCTGGTAACAGTTCTTTGAAGGTCTGCCAGTTCTGTCGAGACAAAGAGTCAGCCATTAAATTACTTTTTCCTTGAACGTATTTTGCTTTGATCTAAATATTGTTAACTAAACAAGCTAAAACTATTTCTCTAAGTAACTTAATGACTGGCTCTGACTTAGAAGACAGACAGTTCAGAGCAATGACTACTCCTTTATTGTCCAAATGCAATACAATTCTTCTATTTGACAAATTTCAAGCACTACTAGCACAGGGAAAGCTCAATAGAAACGGAATTCTTGTTTAACCCTTTGTCGATCCAATTTTTTGGCCAACAATCAGCTGACCAATTATTTTGAAATATAACCCAGTATCCAATTGCACCTGCTGTATCCGAAAAAAGCTTAAGTGCTTCTGAATCAATAAATTCCTGTTGCCCTACTGTGTGTCCGTTAAACTTATATAGGAAGTTCATCCACATTCTTATATCCTCTTTTAAATGTTTATTCAAACGAATGTGAGAATATGGTGATGACAATCCCTTAGTAGACATATAAAGTCTTTTTGAAAACACTGTACCCATTGGGATCACCCGGGCAACAAAATAAAAAAAAACAATAAGGATTGAATGTTTTTTAGTGTAGTTTTATTTTTTTCCAGTAAAATTAAGATGGCAGAAATGGTGTTATTAATTTTTTTTCGAAATTGCATGTTCCTGGTGTCAATTTCTTTGCCTAAAAAAGTTATAGAAGTGGTGGACGTACTCCCCATGTGGTTCCAGACTTCAGACCCTCCGATCCTAATAACCCACCGCCCTGTATCGCGATACAGGGTGGTGGGTATAGGATCGAGAGTCTGAGTCTGGAACCACATGGGAGTACGTCCACCCCATAGTTATACTATAAGAACTAACCAGCTGTTCATCTAAATCGGGACACAACTACCTTGGTTTTATTTTGGTTTACAACTAAGAGCAACAGATAAAAACCGCATGCTAAGGTGGAACAAGGCAGCGGCTGAAATACTAGAGGTTTGTGTTATCCCTATACAGGGGAACACATTGAATACGGTGTAAGATTATTTTATTATTTTATTGTTTATAAATTTGTTTATATTTTGTTTTTAGTATACATACTAGAGGTGTCGTGGATATACAATCCAAAATAAAAAAATTTAATCTAACAATTTTTGGTACTACTGGCCTCTATATGCTCTAGTGTTAGTTGAGTACCTCCCCTCTCTGATCAATCTTACCTTTTTTATTTATACGGCATAGGGGTTTGCCGGGGAAGAGCACCCTCGTCAGAGTGGAAGCCTAGGTGGAGCCACTGTGTGTATACGCCTTTTTTTTGAGATTCCATTCTTTGTTTGAATGTTGGGGCGAAAAAGATGACATCTGTTGGGTAGCATCAGTTTCAGCCACAGACCTACAACCTTTGTGCCCCATTGTAGTTGAGGATATACCGCTAATTTTTGGCGGAATATTTCATCATAAGTGTTCCATGATGAACCCCCAAAATTTCTGTATGCTTCAGGTACAGAATCCATGTGATAAGAAAAAAATGTCTGCACAGTTCTGGGAGTTGTCCCCCCAAACTGCAGAGTAAATAGAAAAAGCTTGAATCCAATTAAAAATTGATTTTAATTTTGCAGATTTTTACTCTTCCTCACTATTTGAGTCTTTCTTCTCGAATTTGATCACATCTTTAATGGACCGAAGTAGAGAATACAAATCCAAGTATTCTCTCTTCCAAATTTTATCTTTGAATGACAATGGCAGGTGATAGCCCAAATGAGATATATGAGAAACCATTGCTTCCTTAAAGCATGTCTCATTTACAGGTATTTGAGATGAACTTAGTGATAATGGGACATTAACTACCTGCTAAGTCTCTGCTAACAATGGTTTGACACCTGTATCTAACTTTGGCGTTTCCCAAATATTCTCAATCCTATCCTGTTTTTCTTTGCTGCAATAAAATCTATAAAGTCATTAAATAAATTAATTTTTTCAGCTGAAATGCTAACATTACTATCCATATTGCTTTTTTTCAAATGGTCATCATGAGCTGATAGTATCTCACCGTCCTCTCTATGTGTTGCGTCGGTTGGCGGGGTTGGTATTGCAGCGTAAAGGTGTTTCTTCTTGGATGTAGCTTTCCTAGGTTCTGGTGATCATTTTTTTTGTATTGGTTTTCTTGGATGCGGGTGGCTCCGGCGAATAAATAACCCAGTCCTTGCGATTTCTCTTCCTAGACCAAGACGTGGTAGTTAAGTCACTGCGTGTGCGTGCACCACTGATAGAGGAGGAATCAATGTAGTCCGTGCTCGCACGGGGGCTGCGCAGCGGTCCGGATTAAAGGATGCCAGAGCTTCTTCAGCAGGCAAATTAGGTAGGGATAAGCATCTTCTAAGCGATTCCTCTCCCCCATTTGCCTCCGCTTTGTAGATCAGGTCTTTTAGGAGTTCTTCCATGTTGATAGGAGTAGCAGGTCTGTCCAGCTTCTTGTTCAGCACTGTGAGTGCGCTCTTACTGTTATGCATCTTCTTTTATAGATGATCTCCTGCAAGAACCGTTAGGCTGCCATCCAATTCAGATGAAGATCGATCCAACCGACGAGAATCGCCGTTAGATGACACCTATTACCAGGTAAGATAACTTTATTATACACCGTATAATGAACGAAACCATGCCACCATGTGTTCCATGTGTTCCCTTCATTGTAAAACACAATGATGTAGGGCCCATTCAGGATGTTGTGCCCTCAATGCAACAACACAGGGTGAGCAGCCTGTATTTGTCCGCTTTGTGCCTTTCATTACTTGCGGTCTTTCCTATGAGCTCTCTCCTTATCTTTTCTTTTGTATAACTAGTTCTCTGATATCTCATCTTTCAGACCTCTTCAAACCATCATCAACCCTTATAACATCATTCAATCTCACTGGAATCAGCCTTTTGAGATTGACCACCCTAATTATTCATTGTCACACTATATTCATAATTGGGTTCGTATAAGATGTCCAGAGATATATATGTATTTTGTACATAATTCTCTCTTTATTGGTCTTTCACCAGCACAGCTTTCATTCTAGTATGTGTGGGCAGAAAATATATTGTAAAATAATTAATATTTATGACATCACTTCAAGACTCAAAGCACACAGATATACTATTTGAAATATGTGTCTAAGATCCTAGGCCTAAGCCTTTGAATGGCTTTTATGAAGTGCTGGACCAGATGTCCTTCAGACCGCCTTTTAGCTATAAAGCGAAATGCTACTGAAATCTAAACTTTTAATGTGCTGGCTTAGACATCTTTATCAAACCTCGTGCTCTAAGATTCCAAGCGTTTTGAGTCATTTGCTTTCCTTTGAATGGTCTTTCTGAAACACTACATTCTGATGAGTGCTTCAGTCTTAGGAATAGGATAAAATCTGAATAAGGTGTGATCAACCACCAGAGAATAAGATTTGTCTAATGTCACCGGGTGTCATCTGTCTACTATCTATTTATCTTTTGTGCATATTTAATTCACATTCACACGTCAGATTCTATTATACACAACCACAGGTCTGTCTCAACATCAATAAATCTCCTATTCTCATATAACCCCCCCTCTTGTGCCAACCTCTGGCACATGGAAAGGAACTGATATGTTAATGCCTACCATATGAGTGTCACATTTTTTTATGCTAGTATTGCTGTTTGGCAGCAATTTTTCAACAACTGTTTTGGATGCTATGGCTACAATTATTTGGGGTTTCCTTGGCTTATCCAGGCACATGTAGAGAGAGACACAACACATGTAGTGCAGGTAGAGATTCTTAGACTATAGGAGCACAGGTTGGGTCAGAAGAGTTTATGTAGCATGGGCACAGAGCAGTAAGGTACATGTTGCATGTACACGGTAAATGTAACACTGGGAGAGAGCAGGAAAGCATATGTAATACAGTAAATTATATTGCTCACTGGTAGAAAGCAGTACAATAAATGGGGCATCTGGTCTGACTCTACCTGCCCATGATGTGTTGTACAAGATGTCAATCTTATGCATATGATATGGGAATGCGTGTCTTTAGGTCTTTATCGGACTGAAATACTGGCCTTAATAAATAGGGTGTACAATCTTCAGCTACAAGCAGAACCAAAGATAAGTACCATATTTTTCACCCTATAAGACACACCGGCCCATAAGACACACCTCAGTTTTAGAGGAGTACAAAAAGAAAAATAATTTTCATTAGACCTCAGATCAGGCCAGCAATCAGAATTTCAATGTTAATCAGACCTCACCTCAGAGCCACAATCAGACCCCCAGTGTTAATAAGAACCTCAATCAGGCCCCGGATCAGACCCTCAATGTTAATAGGACCTCAAAAAGACCTCAGATGAGACCCCCCATACCTCATGTGAGATCCCCATACCTCAGATCAGCCCTCATGCCTCAGATCAGCCCCCCTATGCCTCAGATCAGCCCCCATGCCATATATCAGCCCCTCCATGCCATTTATTAGCCCCCATGCCTTATATAAATCAACCCTCATGCCACTTATCAGCCCCCATACCTTATATCAATCAGCCACCATGCCATTTATCAGCCCGCATGCCTTATATCAATCATCCCCCATGCCACAGAGTAAATAAAATAAAAAACCACTTACCTCTCCTGCTCTGGACGCCACTGCTCCTCACCGCCAATGCTCTCTCTCTCTTTTTCCTGCCACAACTGGGGGGGGAAAAAGTACGTCTTATAGAGCTCATTCAGATGGGCGTATGCTGTCCGCAAAAATGCGGATCCGTTTTTTTGCGGATTAGATGCTGTCCCATTTACTTCTATGGGGCCCTTTTCTTCCATTACAAGGCTCAGCAAAAAAAATGAAACATGTCCTATACTTGTCAGTGAAAATCAGGACCTGGCCATATTGAAGTCTATGGATCAGCAAAAAAAATGGAATGCAATCTGTTTTTTACGGACATGCTGAACTGTCCGGAAAAAAAATGGATCCGCATTTTTTCGGATAGCATACGGCTGTCTGAATGAGCCCATAGGGTGAAAAATACAGTTTTTTGGATTGAAAACAAAGTCCCGCATAACAGAAACCAGACAGACTCATTATGCTTGGCCATAGACTTCTATTATGATGGATCAAAAGGGAATGCATCTTAAAGGCTTCCATTTTGCATTCTGCCATCGAATTCCGTTATATTCAGTCACCCGAACCTGGTGACGTCATCACATCATATGTCACCACGCGCCAGATTTCGCAGAGAATCTTCAATCAAGATGGTCACAACATCCTCTCTGAGAACAATTTTTTTTTGCTGCCATTTGAAGAAAAATAGATTTGTTACCACGAAGCACAATTAATTTTGGCTTTGCGGTGAATCGATTTTTTACAGAAATCCAGATCAATGTCAATTTGTTTGACTTCAATTCGGTCAACAATAATTATTATCACAGGCGATAGAACCCTGCGTGTCACTCACACTTTTCCTGCCCCGCTGACCTTCTGATTGCTGACTCCGTGATAAAAATGGGCCTTTCTGTATATCAAGAGCACCCGAGAACCGACATGTCCTGACCATCAAGTGGATGAAGTGGGAGAAGATGAGCGAAAAATAATAAAACCTTCAGCAACTGAGCGGAGACTTCAAAATTCATGGCTGACTGATCAGCCATTTTAAAGTAATGGCAATGGAAAGAATCATCCTAGGGCTTTGCCAGTGGGAAGTCTGTGTACCCCTTAATGCCCACGTCATCGACTCGTGGTCAGCATCTGCTGGCGGGTACTGCCTGTTCACCCACATCACTGAGCTTCCACACCAAGCTGGAGCCTATAGAGCCTATTGGTAAATTGGGCAGCTATGTGAAGAGCCTCTGTGTTGATAGGATAATGTTGCTGCCACTAAACTCCAAAGCTGTAAAGCATGCTGCTCTAGTGATTCAGCAAAGTGCTGCATGAACACTATGCCAGATCATTAAAGAAGCTGTCAGGGAGGTCTAGCATTTTTGGACCACCCTGACTGTGGACTATAAGACGCAGATTTTTTTCTTGCTAAAAAAGTGCATCTTATAGTATGCAAAATACAGTAGGTTATCAAAGACAGAGGCACATATTGACTTTGCAATATCACACTACTATTAACAGAACATATAATAATATCAGGTTTACATGATATTCTTTAAATGAATCTTCAGATTTTCTAATGTGACTGACAGAAGGAGAGGGAACCCAAGTAGGCTGGGATAACAGAAGTAGGCCGGGCCTGCTATACTGTAGTGCAGCACAAACAGTGCCCCAACTGAACCAAATAGCACAGTATAGCATAAAATACATTTCTCAGCAAAAGCAAATGCAACAATGCAGCACAAAACTGCTGCTTTCACCAAAGTATTCAACTGTACTGTTGATACAGTTCAGTTCAGGAGGGTAGCTGTGGCTGTTGGCCAGGTGCATAAGTACCTGATGCTCCTAGCGTTAATGAATACCGGTACTTAGAACAACAGATCATTATGTACCTGGCCGGCGACTGTGAGTAAGGCTTGGGTGGCTCCCTGGGCACCGGATCAACAAGAAATTTTCCTGTAGGATCTATGGCTAGTCTGCCCTGCTCATATATTATAGCTAGTAGCTAGCATACATTTGACTTTCTAGTTCACAGAGGGACAGAGATGTGTCTGTACAAAGAACATAAACACACATCAAATGACATTAGTTTATTATGATGCTTATAGATAAATAAGCCTGCCCTCTTATTAACCATAGTGAACTTTTGGGGTTGCAATACAGTCATGTCATGGTACAGTCATAGTAATTACACAATCTAACTGTGACATATACACTGATGCTGTGTAGTCTAAGGCTTATTGGGGACTTTTAGTCACCATCACCACTGCTGAACCTCAATTTTTGCATACAGAAAAATGTCATTGTTTGATAATTCAGAATTTATGACCAAAGACTCAAAGTGGTTTGGTGATGTTCATGGTAACATCTCATTTTACTGCAATTTTTGCATGACTAAAGGTACTCATGGTAACCTGACTTTAAAGTCATAAATTATAGCTGTGTATTTGTAACAAAGAGTGTTTCCATAGGTGCCACTGACATTCTGTCGTTGCTAAAGTCTAAGGATGGGGCTACATGGTGACATATGTCGCACTCAGCAAATCTCAGAAAAGTTGCACTACCAAAAACATTTGTGTGACTTGTCTGCAACTTGCTGCCATGTGACTTTTTATGAGCTGTAATTTGCCTGTAAAAGAACAGCCAAAGTGACAGGCAAGATGCAGTCACACACAACTTGTAATAGGGTTTGTGATGACATACCAACGTTTTCGTCAGTAAAATCGAGATATCTAAGCCTTGCCCCAACAGGGAACGCCCACATATGGGAGGCCTTTACATTACCCTTGCCTGTTTTCAGCACGAGACAGCCTGAATTTACTGAGTCTGTCTCTGAAAATCAGAAACATTCACAGAGAATTTGGGACAGTTGGGAAAGTCACATGCCACTTGCAAATTGTTTGACCTTGTTAGACGCACTTGTCTATGGATTTTATTACTGATCTGCCAAGTTCCTCCAGACATCGTGAAATTACATGGTATTCCCTCGGATGTGGTTTCTGATAGGGGTACTCACTTTATTTCCAGGTTTTGGAGGGCGTTCTGCTCTCGTCTTGGCATTTAACTTTCGTTCTCTTCTCTTTTTATCCGCAGTCGAATGGGCATACAGAGCGTACTAACCAAAAGACTGGTTTTCATTCCTATCTCTAGCAGAGTTTGCCTTGAATAACCGTAAGCAGGAGTCCACGGGTAAGTCGCCATTTTTTGGCGCATACGGTTTTCATCTTCAGTTTGGTACCTTTTCTGGGACTGGTTCCTCTGGAATGCCAGAGGAGGAGAAATTCTCTTCTGCCTTGTCTTGTATCTGGCGGGGGATCCAGGGCAATTTGGAGAAGATGGGTGAGAGGTAGGGATGTCCCGATACCATTTTTTTAAGACCGAGTACGAGTACCGATACTTTTATTTAAGTACTCGCCGATACCAATTACCGATACCTCGTATAAACAGCGGCGCAGTTGCCGATAGCAATGAAAAAAATTAAAGCTGGGATTTGGTTGCTATGGACAACGGCTTTTTTTTTCTTTTGTACAAGTGTTAATAAATTAATAAATGGGAATATAATAGTGTTTTCCAACCAATGTGCCACCAGGGGGATCTGTTATGGGGTTATCTGTGGATGTCACTGTTATGGGGGGGATCTGGGGTTGACAATGTTATGGGAGATCTGTGGATGACGCTGTTATGGGGGATCTGTGGATGACACACTGTTATGGGGGGATCTGTGGATGACACACTGTTATGGGGGATCTGTGGATGACGCTGTTATGGGGGGGATCTGTGGATGACACACTGTTATGGGGGAATCTGTGGATGACACACTGTTATGGGGGTCTGTGGGTGACACTGTTATGGGGGGATCTGAGGAGGACGCACTGTTATGGGGGGGATCTGTGGATGACACTGTAATGGGGGGATCTGAGGAGGACGCACTGTTATGGGGGGGATCTGTGGATGACACTGTAATGGGGGGATCTGTGGATGACGCTGTTATGGGGGATCTGTGAATGACACTAATGGGGGGGATCTCTGGATGACACTAATGGGGGGGGGGCTCTCTGGATGACACTATGGGGGATCTCTGGATGACACTATGGGGGATCTCTGGATGACACTATGGGGGATCTCTGGATGTCACTATGGGGAATCTCTAGATGACACTATGGGGGATCTCTGGATGACACTATGGGGGATCTCTGGATGACACTATGGGGGATCTCTGGATGACACTGTCAGGGGGCTATGTGGATGACACATATATAGCATATTATGCTATATACGTGTCATCCACAGATCCCCCATTAGTGTCATCCACAGACCCCCATAAGTGCCATCATAGTGTGTGTGGGGGGGCAGTTTACACTCACAGGGGCCGGTGTAGCTTGACTCTTTCATACACCGGCCCCGCAGCTCCTATACACTATTGAGGTAAACTCAATCTCTATTAATGTGGCCAGGATTACTAACTATTAATGCGCAGTCTCCCTCAGGTTAGGCGCTCAGTCCCTCCATGCTCCTCCTGCCCCGCGCACCTTCTACATTCATAAAGTGGGCGGAGCGCGCAGGAGGGACGTGAGGTGCTTGGAGGAATCGGGCAGCTTGAGCTCTCAGTTCCTCCATGCGCCTCATGTCCCGCCTGCCCGCTCCGCCCACTTTTATGAATGAAGAAGGCAGGCGGGGCAGGAGGAGAATGGAAGGACTGAGCGCCTGACCTGAGGGAGACTGCTCATCAATGGTTAGTAATTCCGGCCACATTAATAGAGATTAGGTTTACTTCAACAGTGTATAGGAGCTGCCGGACCGGAACTTCTGGTATCGGCAGTGGTATCGGAGGCATTTCCACGAGTACAAGTACTCGTGAAAATGGCGGTATCGGTCCCGATACCGATACTGGTATCGGTATCGGGACATCCCTAGTGAGAGGTATAAGCGAATGGCTGACAGGAGAAGTGTGACTGGTCCGGACCTGTGTGTGGGTGATCAGGTATGGTTATCTACTAAAAATATTAAACTGGGTCCAAGATTTATTGGACCTTACAAAATATCCAGTGGCGTTTCGTTTGGATCTTCCACAGACCTGGAAGATCCATGATGTGTTTCATCGATCTTTACTTAAAAAATATGTGAGACCAATGGAACCATCACCATCGCCTCCTCCCCCTGTTCTGGTTGATGGTAACTTTGAGTTTGAGATCTCTAGGTTTCTTGACTCCCATGTTCTTCGGGGTTTCCTTCAGTACTTGGTACACTGGAGGGGATACGGTCCCGAGGACGTGGGTCCTGGCTGTGGATGTTAATGCCAGCCGACTGGTGAGGGCCTTTCACAGGTCCCACCCAGATAAAGTGTGTCCTGGGTTTCCAGAGGTCACCCGTAGAAGGGGGGGGGTACTGTCATGCCCTGCCCTAGTGAGGTGCAGAGGTCTGTCAGGTTGGCGGCACTTGTGTAGTTTTCTGTTTACTTGGAGTGAGCTGTACCTGCCTCCCTTCAGGTGCACTGGGTGGGGTCGTTTGTGTGAGTTTAAATCAAGCACCTAGCCAGTGTCCCTTGCGGGTTATAGCTTCTTTCTCACTCTGAGGAAATTTGGATTGCTGTTTCTGCTCTGCTTCAAAGATAAGTGTGTTTTTGGTTTCCATTTGTGAACTGTCTAGGCTGTTAGTTAGAGACCTGCTTCCTCCAGGATTAGTGGAAACAGGCTGCCTTTTTCCCCCCTTGTCCACTATCTCAGGAACTATAGGGTTAATTCAGTCTTAGGCACGGGGGCACGTTTATTCCCACCTTTGGGGTTTTAAATGTGTGCACAGCAGTCTAGGGTCAGCTGATAGGACCTTTTCAGGAGGTGACCATTATAGCCAGCTTTTGCCTAGACGCTTGTTTGTTGCTTCTTGTGTGTCTATTGTATCTTGTACCCTTCCCAGCGTGACAATTTGGCCCTCTCGCTCAGCACGCTTGAAGAGGGACCTGAGATATTGTGCCCTGATTCCCAAACTCTTGAGCCTTCACAGTCTTAAGTAGATGACGGTGGTGAACGGCAATCATTCGTTCACGAGGTCGATGATGATGAGACACAGTTGCCAATCACTGAGGTTGTGGTTAAGTCAAGTCAGGAAGATGAACAGAGTGAGGAAGTGGAAGAGGAGGTGGTGGACGATGAAGTCACTACCCAACATAGGAAGGTGAAAAGCTGAGCTGATAATGAACATAAAGGTACTTTCAATCTATCATTTATAATGTATTCACTCTACTGTAGTCTATTCCCGTGCACCTTTTCCACCACAAAAAAAGAGTATATGGTTGAATCTTGTTTTCTCCTCCTCCTCCTCATCCAGATTGTATATATTGCCTCCACTGTAATTTTTTTATAGGGTCAGCTCAACTGCAGGGCCTCGCATATAATGTTTTAGAGCATCAGCTGTACAGCATGCACTCGCATATAATGTTTTAGAGCATCCTTTGAACAGCATGCACTCGCATTTATTGGTTTAGAGGGTCAGCTGAACAGCATGCACTCGCATATAATGTTTTAGAGCATCATTTGAACAGCATGCACTCGCATATAATGTTTTAGAGCATCAGCTGAACAGCATGCACTCACATATAATGTTTTAGAGCGTCATCTGAACAGCATGCACTCGCATATAATGTTTTAGAGTGTCAGCTCACCTGCAGGGCCTCGCATATAATGTTTTAGAGCATCAGCTGTACAGCATGCACTCGCATATAATGTTTTAGAGCATCCTTTGAACAGCATGCACTCGCATTTATTGGTTTAGAGGGTCAGCTGAACAGCATGCACTCGCATATAATGTTTTAGAGCATCATTTGAACAGCATGCACTCGCATATAATGTTTTAGAGCATCAGCTGAACAGCATGCACTCGCATTTATTGGTTTAGAGCGTCAGCTGAACAGCATGCACTCGCATATAATGTTTTAGAGCATCATTTGAACAGCATGCACTCGCATATAATGTTTTAGAGCATCAGCTCACCTGCAGGCACTAGCATATAATGTTTTAGAGCATCAGCTCACCAGCAGGCACTTATATATAATGTTTTAGAGCGTCAGCACAATTGAATGTACAGGAAAAAATGTTTCCTAACAATTTTTCCCGTGAAATTGATTTTTTTTGGGGGTTTGTGTGTGTTTTTGTCAGTCTGTAAAAGTGGCGTACAACTTGGACAACATGGTTCCCAGCAGTGACCTAGGAGTCCAAGATGCATCCAGACAACATCCCCATACTGTTCCTGATCCATTTCGGTGGTGTTTCTGTAACTTTCTGACCTATTCCAAAGGACCAGGCACCCTCCCCTCTTCAGAGCAGGGGGTGCCTAGTTGTCTCCCATTGACTTCCATTATACTCGGGTGCTCGGTCGTGCACACGAATATAGCAATGTGTTCGGGCCGAACACCCGAATACTTTGGTGCCCGATCATCACTGCTAATTATATCACCTGCCTAATACTAAGGAAATTCTGAAAACATGACTGGCAGGTAGGACTGCAGTTGAGGAACACTGATCTACAGGATTAGTAAATCTGCCCATAAGTGTCTGAATGATACCACCACACTATTACTGAAAATCAATATTCCATGATGAACCTGACCAATGTTACCACCATACAGTCAAAATACATTGGAAGATACTAGTTCTATATAGGTACTTTACAAACCAAATTAAGTGAATACAGTTTACTCATCTTATCACATGTGCAGTTGCAGTTCCTGCTGATGATTTCCTCAGGTTGCTAAGCAAAAGGATTATTTTTTTCTTCTCTGCTCTGGATCTTGTTTGACACTGTGGTCCTGGTTTTGGGTCCTGGCTTTAGCTTTTGATTTACTAAAGCAAATAGTGCATAAAGAAAACAGCAGAATTGGCAGCCTATTTAATGTTAATCCCTTTGCTATGTCTTCTCGAGTGTTTAAGGCTCATTTTTGTCCTTGCTCTCACTCCCTGTGCTATTGTTCCTGATTTGATTCCTGATTAATTCTTACTGCAGCTTTAGGCCTCTTTCAATGCCCATTCCCTTCAATGGGTCCATGATCCGCCCGTTTCGCAAAAAGATAGGACATGTTCTATCTTTTTGCAGGACGGAAGTATTGAACTTAACCCCATGGAAGAACTCCGTAGTGCTTCCGTAGTGTCCCGTGATTCCGTTCCGCACTGTTCCGCATCTCCAGATTTGCATACCTATTGAAGTAAATGGGTCCGCATCCATGATGCAAAATGGACACAGAATGCTGCACGTGTATTGCGGATCTGCAATACGGGCACGGGGTGCACACGTTTGTGTGAAAGAGGCCTTATTCTCAGATATTACAGATGTAGCCACCATTATTTTGACTGGATTCATGTGTCAATGGAACAAAAGCACATTACAGCAATACAACAAATTGTGTTAAAGTGACCCTCCTGCGCAGCCCACTGTCAAAATAATTCTGGCTACATCTGTACATTTGTCTTGTCCCTTGGATAGTTCATCTAGCACCTGTTGTTCTATTTCTCACTTTGACACTGGGCTATGTTTCTGACTATGTGCTGCTTCTTCTGTTGCATCGTGATTGCACTCCTTGTGACAACCTTTGGCTCAGTTATTGATGATGATACTACTGAATCAGCACTATTGTTACCAATCCATGACTATTCTGTGGACCGTGACCTTGGGATCTTGCTACAGAAAATTCCACAACTCCTTATGGGGCGATTAAGGGTGAAAACCAGTGAATAACTCAGGCTGCACATTCCATGCTAGTCAGCATCAAACAGATTGTGGCTTAGGGAATCCACCTTCTGGGACATGACCCTAAAAACAGTACAGTTAAACCCAATGCCCCACAGTTTTTGCCATGTCTTTCATCTGGCCCAGACCACCATAAAGATGTCTTGTCTGCAGAGATTGCTGACCAGATATCTTTGGATCCTTATTTTTCAGCACCCTCTCTACCTTTTACTTGCTTATACAAACTCGTAAATTTTCTGCTACCCCCAATTTTGTTCCTGTTATTGCCCCATTTGTCCCCATTACTGTTCCCGCTGTGTTGCACAGTGCCATGAAATAATGTCAGATATTTATCATAGTTCTAATTGCCTTTCCCCAAAAAAATAGTGTACATAGGCATCACCTCTGAAAACAGTGGTGCTAGATGGATAATGCCACAAAAATAATATTTTAAAACATACAATTCCTATATTATACACATACAGTGAACAAATATATAAACGCAACACTTTCAGTTTTGCTCCCATTTTTCATCAGCTGAACTCAAAGATCTGAAACATTTTCTACATACACAAAAGACCCATTACTCTCAAATATTGTTCACAAATCTGTCTAAATCTGTGTTGATGAGCACTTCTCCTTTGCCGAGATAATCCATCCCAACTCACAGGTGTGGCATATCAAGGTGCAAATTAGACAGCATGAATATTGCACAGGTGTGCCTTAAAATGCCCACAATAAAAGGCCACTCTAAAATGTGCAGTTTGATCCCACAGCACAATGCCACAGATGTCGCAACTTTGAGGGATTGTGCAATTGGCATGCTGACTGCAGGAATGTCTACCAGAGCTGTTGCCCGTGCAAAGAATGTTCATTTCTCTACTATAAGCCGTCTCCAAAGGCGTTTCAGAGAATTTGGCAGAACATCCAACCGGCCTCACAACCACAAACAACGTGTAACCACACCAGCCCAGGACCTCCACATCCAGATTGTTCACCTCCATGATCATCTGAGACCAGCCACCCATAGACCTGCAGCAACAGTCGCTTTGCATAACCAAAGAATTTCTGCACAAACTATCACAAACCGTCTCAGGGAAGCTCATCTGCATGCTCGTCGTCCTCATTGGGGTCTGGACCTGACTGCAGTTCGTCGTCGTAATCGTCTCGAGTGGGCAAATGCTTGCATTCAATCGCGTCTGGCATGTTGGAGAGGCGTTCTGTTCACTGATAAGTCCCAGTTTTCACTGTTCAGGGCAGACGTATAAAAGTAATCCTATGAAAACTCCTATATATTCCTCATACATTTGTACATCATCTGCTGTTACTTCAATATTTCAATTGAACTTGGATAGCAAGATTCCAACGAACTACAAAGAGTTACACACACAAGCTCAGTTACTGGTTACTCTGTCTGCTTATGGCAAGCGGCCAGGCAGTGACAGAGCACAACTTATGGATTCCCTTTTTTTTTCTTTTTCCTTTCAGACTTAACCCCTCGTAACAATTGTATTTAGCAGCAGCTGTAATGTTAGTACCAAACACACATTGCAATAGCAAAATTTTAAGCGTGTTAGCAGCAAAGCCAAACCATTTTGTTCAAGTCAGTACATCAGTACATCAGACATTAACCTTTAAGACAGACATATCAGACAAACAAATATTAGTATAATCAATATAAAGCTGTTAATCAAAATCTACCTGAGTGATACCCGAATCCTGCAAGATGGACTGATTCTGAAGCACCCACAGGTTCTGGAAAGTGGGGTGAGACAAGGGCCCACTTACCTAGGATTGCGTTCCTGGACCGTGGGTACTTCGCACAGTTCAGTCCGGACCTCGAAGGTTGGGTATCTCGCTGGGGCCTCCAGAAAATGTCGGAGTAATCTTGTAGTTAGGTAGAAATTAATTAAATAAGTCGGCCGAATAAATCACAGACATAAAACACCTCGTTATGCCTGGAGAGATCTGAGGTCTCCCTCCAAAGTACTTTATTTTATACCCCTGTCTTAGACATGGGAGTACAAGGAGCATATGGAGGTACAAGACATTTTCAAGGAATATAATTGGATAATACAGATTGCACAATCCCACGTGATACATATTGGCAATACAAACAGTTATATAACTAGGTTATAAATCATCCTGTTAAAATATGAAGCTAAAGGCCACATTCCCAAGACAGATTTGGACATATATGCTAACCATCTGTGTTTGGTATCAACACCATTTCCTAGAATTGGGGAGTACATTGTATCTCAACATCTTGATCCAATACTCCCTCATCCTGGAATGGTCCTAAAAGCTATTTTGGCCAGATACTCCTACTATCTTGCAGAGACATGTCTTCTTCATAATGTTCTAGGTGGCCTTGACCTTATATTTGTTACAGTGGAATATATGAAAACAGAATATGTGCACGTCTTATACTTAAAGTGAGCATATAACATAGATTTTAAACACAATACATATATAGTGTATATAATCAGAAGCAACTGATCACTCTCACAGCAGACAGGATGCTAAATGTGGATGTCCTAGGCTGGTGTGGTTACACGTGGTCTGCGGTTGTGCGGCCGGTTGGATGTAATGCCAAATTCTCTGAAACGCCTTTGGAGACGGCTTATGGTAGAGAAATTAACATTCATTGCACGGGCAACATCTCTGGTAGACATTTCTGCAGTCAGCATGCCAATTGCACGCTCCCTCAAACGTTGTGGCATTTTGCTGTGTGATCAAACTGCACATTTTAGAGTGGCCTTTTATTGTGGGCAGTCTAAGGCACACCTGTGCAATATTCATGCTGTCTAATCAGCACCTTGTTATGCCACACCTGTGAGGTGGGATGGATTATCTCGGCAAAGGAGAAGTGCTCACTAACACAGACTTAGACAGATTTGTGAACAATATTTGAGAGTAATGGGTCTTTTGTGTATGTTCAGCTCATGCAAAATGGGAGCAGAATGGGAGAAAAACCGAAAGTGCTGCATTTATATTTTTGTTCAGTGTAATAGTGCACCACACAATAAAGTCATAATGCTTTCTATATGCTAACTAGAAATCAATAATGCCCCCTATATGTACCTAAAAATGAATGATCTTGGCGCAATAGTTCCCATTCTATTTTATAGGAAAAGTCACCTAATCTACATACAGCAATGGGAAAAGCTGCAGAAGTCTCATCTAGCCTGTGAAGTTAGCTTGACAGATATACTGATACTGTGTGTAGGTCGGCATATTGTAGGTCACAGGCCTAAAGCTCTCTTTGATCAACAAGTCAGAGAATGGCAGGGTAAGAAACCTATATCTCTACCATAGGTAGAGGTGGCAATGCTCATTCAAGGATCTGAGGCAATGGGCCAGAAGTCTGTATGTCCTGTGCAAGCAAGAGACCCCTGGAAAAGTGATGGTGCATTGGTGATCAACCACTAATGAATCATCAGTTTGGGGAATTGTCATTGAAATGTCTGGTTTTCTGATTTGCGTTTGATTGAAAGCATCGTGAATGTTGACTTTAAACCTTTTTTTTAGCACATATATCACAAGATACCACCTGCAAGATACCATTTGGAAAATTGTTATGTACAACATATGTTTTCATCCCCAAGCACACTCATGGGAAGATCAAGACATAATTTATCAAACAGAGAAGAAGTTGGTATTCTCTGAGGAATGAGACTGCAGACCTAAGCAGGATTATATGAATTTGTAATGATTTGGACTGTAACAAGCAGAAAATGTGCTCAGCTTGAATGAGGCTTGGAATTGTTTTCAAGATGGATGGAAAAGTATTCATACAGATTCTTTACTATGTGGAAATTACTAATCATAGGTATAGTAGATAATATTTTCTTTGCACTACCTCAAAACATTAAGTGCACTTCAGATATCATCATGTTACATTTCCTATCCAAACAGGAACTGAAGTACATGTATATGTAGCTAGCCCAAGTGGCACATTGCTGTGTAAAATAGTATATATGATGTCATTGAACATTGCTGTATTTATAGAATTAATTAAATTCACTCCCCCAAGGGCTATTGAACGTACATGAATATTGTTTTTTTTCTAGGAATATGCACTTGTGTGTGCCAAAGTTTCTATGTAGTTTGATTGTCATGGAGCTAGTACTTTATGTTCCTTGGGAGGAGACATTTATTATGGTTTTCCTTTGGGGACATTTATCATCCCCTGGAAGCCATAAAAATGGCATCAAGAAGTCACAGAGTTTAACGCTTGCCATAGATGCTCAAAACCTTTTGAGGGTTTAGAGCCCCCCTCACCGCTTTGTGGAGTGGAGAATGGGTGGTTCAGAGGCGACTGTAGCAGGCCCAACACATTTATTATAATCTACACCAGGAAACTGGCATAGATTATAGAAGAAATGTATAACAGCTCCCTTGCTGGTGTAGATGTCTTTTCTGGTGCACAGACCTGCGCAGATGCACCACAATGATTATTGGGAATGCGACTCTTAAAAATTGTGAAACATCTGATATCAGCGTAGAATACTTTAATACTGACATGCAATATGCCAGTTTTAAAAATGTTGCCCATAGTGAGCAATGTACAGGATGTAGCATGGTTAGCACTCCTTTTTTCTGAGATTTCTGAGTTTGGTTATCTAATCTAAGTAAACCCCTTCAATTGCTTTTCAATGGCTTTTTTCTCAAGATAATGAAATGAGTTAAGATATTTGAGTTAACAGCGGGAGTGCTAACCCTGCTACATCTGTAGTAGTCTCAAACAGCACAAAGCAAACAAAGCCAGACACGTTTCTTATAAATCTGGCTATGTTTACTGTACAGTATATTGTGCAGATGACAAATTCTCAGTTCTAACTGCCACAAAAATGGAAACATCTAAGAAATATAGGGCTTGGAACAGAAGAAAGGTTAATATGGAAGTTAAATAAATATATAATAAATGTATGGTTTATTAAAAAAACGGGCACAACATTGGTGTGTATGGATATGTAGTATAAATATTGCTATGGACTATAACGTTTATTTATCCAAACCTGGCACATACCAATTGATCACAAGAACAGAGGCCCCTTGGTAAATATCCCTTCACCAGAAATCTAGTAATTATTACTTATGATATTACGTCCAAGGAAAGCATTCAAGGCAGGCCCTTCTTAAACTTGTTAAATGAATCAACCATCACAACCTCCTCAGGCAGAGTTCTGTAGTTTCACTGCTCTTACAGTTAAGAATCCTCATCTATTAAATCAGGCATGCTCAACCTGCAGCCCTCCAGCTGTTGTAAAACTACAACTCCCACAATACCCTTCTGTAGGGTGATAGCTTTAGGTTGTCGGGGAATGATGGGAGTTGTAGTTTTGCAACAGCTGAAGGGCCGCAGGTTGAGCATGCCTGTATTAAATCAAACTGTCTAAAGGGTAATATCAAAGTTTTGTATATCTTGAAATGACAGATACGAAAGTAAGGGAGTGAGAGTAAAGAAGTGGCTTTGCGTACTAGACTGGTTGAGTGCTCCCCATGGCTTTTAAAATTAGTATGGCTTCACTTTATACCAGTTTTACTCTATGCTTTCTCTACCCAATACTGTTCAGACTGAAAGAAGTCCATTCTTCAGCACATGTATGTTTTAGAATTTTTATTTACTTTGTGATCTAGTTTCTATCATATGTTTACATCAGGTTTTGCACTGTAAAAAAAAAAAAACAAGACAAGAATTTTTTTTTTTACAAGGGCACATTTATGAAAACTGTCTAAAAGAAATTTGTCTTTGTGGCCCATAGCAACCAATTACAGCACAGCTTTCATCATTAACGGGTGCTATAAGAAATGAAATACTCAATGTAATTGGTTGCTATTGGCAACACAATTTTACTTTTAGTTTAGACAGTTTCATAAATGTGTATTTTATATTTTGATATTTTCTAATCCAGACTGGTAAATCAAGATAAATCAAATTCATTTAGACACTAATGGAGCCAATTATTAAGACCGGTGTTTTAGACGCAGATCTTAATAACTCTGCGCTGGCGCTTGATGTGCCTAAGTTATGTAGAAGCATCAACCTCTACATAACTTAGGTGCACCCACCACCGGTCTAAATCTGAAACAGGTGTAGAAAATGATAAATGAGCCGGGTTGGCCGGCCCACCCCTTCCCCTGCTACGCCCCTAATTTTTAGAACTGCTGTACGTGGCACAGATGGGAAAGAAGTCACAAATTTGCCTGTAAATCCCCTTTGCGACCGAATCTGCGACAGATATACGCCACAAATTGGTGTACATCTAATAAAAAATGACCCCCTAAGTTATTAGGAGTCTTGATTTCTACACATTTAGTAAATGTGAATGTCAGGTTTTTTTGATTAGACATACTCGTTTGTCTATTGCAGGCATCCTCAAACTGCGGCCCTCCAGCTGTTGTAAAACTACAACTCCCACAATGCCCTGCTGTAAGCTGATACCTGTAAGGCTGTTCA
Organism: Bufotes viridis; assembly: GCA_033119425.1. Taxonomy (NCBI): domain Eukaryota; kingdom Metazoa; phylum Chordata; class Amphibia; order Anura; family Bufonidae; genus Bufotes; species Bufotes viridis. The sequence goes on along the minus strand of CM065593.1, from coordinate 114,615,609 downwards.
GGCATGCTGGGAGTTGTAGTTTTGCAACAGCTGGAGGGCCGCAGTTTGAGGATGCCTGGTCTATTGTCTAAGAAACATCTACATATACATGTAGATATACTGTATACATGTACTGCATCATCCCTGTCCAAAATCCAAAGCTTATCCCCTTAGTGACCAACCATACGCCTTTTTACGGTGGTCACTAAGGGACCTTAGACTGGGCAGCCTTGTCTAGGTGCTGCAGGGGTTGCTTGAGCCACGGTCCTGCTCTAACAGACCGGACCATCAGGGCTGTTTCTGGTGCAGCCTACTGGTCAATGTCAGTATAGCACTGACATTAAAATGCAATGCACTATAGGGATAATGCATTGCATTTTAAAATCAATCTGAATATTGTCTGTCATAGTCCCCATGTGGGACTATTAAGTGATAAAAAACGTAAAAAAATGAATTAAATAAAATAATTCCATGAAAACCCCCCGCCATTTTTCCATTGAAAGTACGCTCCCCCATATGTTTAGTATTGTCGCATATGTAATGACCCAGACTACATAAATATCATGTAAATTATCCCCTACAACAAATGCCTTAAAAATTAAATTAAAAAAAACAATGACAGAATTGCTAAATAATTCTTAGTTGCCACCCAAAAAACGTAATAACAAGCGATCAAAAAGCTTAATTTTCTCTAAAATGATACCAATAAAAAATACAAGTCATCCCACAAAAATCAAGCCCTCACACAACTCCATAGAAAGAAAAATAAAAAAGTTATGGGTCTTGGGAAGCGGCAATGCAAAAAAACATTTTTTTCCTTTAAAAAAAAAGGGGTTTTATTGTAAAATGATAGTAAACTGTAAAAAAAAAACTATATGTATTTGGTATCACTGTAATTGTACTGACCCAGAGAATAAAGATATTATGTTCTTTATACCGAAAAATGAACGCCGTAAAATTTATAAAGTAAAAACTCTGTGGCAGTATTGCTGTTTTACCCATCTCCCTCCCAGAAAGAGCTAATAAACGTTAATCAGAAAGTTTTGTGTACCCCAAAATAGCACTATTAAAAACTACAACTTTTCCCCAAAAAACAAGCCCTTATACAGCTATATAGACGGACACATCAAAAAGTTATAGCTCTTGTAAGGCAAAGAGGAAAAAAGGAAGAAAAACACTTGGTGAGTAAGGCCAAAAACAGGATGGTACCTAAGGGGTTAAGACTGGTTTCACACGAGCGAGTGTCACGCTGCAGACTTGCAGCACAGCTCCAGTCCTGTACTCCCAGCGCTGACAGGGTTGCATAGCATTTTAATGATTTATGATGCTATGTAACCCTTAGAGGTCTGGAATGTATTGAATTACACTGACATAATGCTGTCATTGTTATCTACTACCTTCTAGAACTGTAAGGATTGCATAGCATCCTAAATCAATATAATGCTATGCGACCTGGTTCAGGACTTCAGGGAGTTCAGGACTGGAGCTGCGAGTCTGCGAGTCTGGAGCGTGACACTCGCTCGTGTGAAACCAGCCTTAACCCCTTAGGGACCATCCTGTTTTTGGCCTTACTCACCAAGCGTTTTTCTTCCTTTTTTCATCTTTGCCTTACAAGTGCGGCCTTGCTGTGGTTAGATTTTGAAGAACGTTGTACCTTTAAAAAAAGCATTGCAAAAGAATGTTGATTTGTGGTAAAACTGCATAAAGGCTCATGCACACGGCCGTGTGCTGGCCGGCCTGTGCTGCGTACCGCAAATTGCGGTCTGCAATGCATGGGCGCGACTGTGGGACAGCTGCATGCGGATCGCGGACTCATGCACTTAAATGGGGTCCATGATCCGCATCCTACGGTCCGCACTGCAAGAAAGTGGTACATGCACTACTTTTTTGCTGTGTGGAGGCACCGCCAGAAACACCATGGAAGCACTCCGTAGTGCTTCCGTTGGGTCCCGATCCATTCCTCTGTTCCGCATTTCCGTGATTGCGGACCCATTCAAGTGAATGGGTCTGCGATCCGTGGTGTGGGGTGCACACGGCCGATGTATTCCGGATCCCCTGTATGCGGGCCGCTATTCGCCACGGCCCTGCAACGGCCGTGTGCATAAGCCCTAAGGCCTCCTGGACACAACTGTATTTTTTTCCGTTCCATTTGCCGTCTGTATGCGGAACCATTCACTTCAATGGGTCTGCAAAAACAACGGAAGGTACTCTGTATGCATTCCTATTCCGTATTTCCGTTCAAAGATAGAACATGTCCTATTATTGCCCGCAAATTGCCTTTCATGGCTCCATTCAAAGTCAACGGTTCTGCAAAGCCATCTATTGACAATTTTATGCCCAGCCCAATTTTTTTATGTACTTACTGTTTAACCCCTTAAGGACTGGGCTCATTTTCACCTTAGGACCAGGCCATTTTTTGCAAATCTGACCAGTGTCACTTTATGTGGTGATAACTTCAAAATGCTTTTTCTTATCCAGGCCATTCTGAGAATGTTTTTTCGTAACATATTGTACTTCATGACACTGGTAAAATTAAGTCGAAAAATTTAATTTTTATTTATAAAAAAATATCAAATTTACCCAAAATTTGGAAAAATTAGCAATTTTCCAAGTTTCAATTTCTCTACTTCTATAATACATAATAATACCGCCCAAAAAAGTTATTGATTTACATTCCCCATATGTCTACTTCATGTATCGATCATTTTGGGAATGCTATTTTATTTTATGAGGACGTTACAAGGCTTAGAAGTTTAGAAGCAAATCTTGAAATTTTTCAGAAATTTTCAAAAACCCACTTTTTAGGGACCAGTTCAGGTCTGAAGTCACTTTGTGAGGCTTACATAATAGAAACCATCCAAAAATGACCCCATTCTAGAAACTACACCCCTCAAGGTATTCAAAACTGATTTTACAAACGTCATTAACCCTTTAGGTTTTCCACAAGAGTTAATGGCAAATGGAGATAAAATTTCAGAATTTCGATTTTTTGGAAAATTTTCCGTTTGAATCCATTTTTTCCAGTAACAAAGCAAGGGTTAACAGCCAAACAAAACTCAATTTTTATTGCCCCGATTCTGTAGTTTGCAGAAACACCCCATATGTGGGCGTAAACTGCTGTATGGCCAAACGGCAGGGCACAGAAGGAAGGGAACGCCATATGGTTTTTGGAAGGCGGATTTTGCTGGACTGGATTTTTGACACCATGTCCCATTCGAAGCCCCGATGCACCCCTAGAGTAGAATCTCCAAAAAGTGACTCCATCTAAGAAACTACACCCCTGAAGGTATTCAAAACTGATTTTACAAACTTTGTTAACCCTTTAGGTGTTCCACAAGAGTTATTGGCAAATGGAGATGAAATTTCGGAATTTCTATTTTTGTTACCTTGCCTCAAAAAAAGTGTAATATAGAGCAACCAAAAATCATATTTACCTTAAAATAATAAAACAAAACTGACACCTTATCCCGTAGTTTCCAAAATGGGGTCACTTTTTGGAGTTTCTACTGTAGGGGTGCATCAGGGGGCTTCAAATGGGACATGGTGTCAAATAATCAGTCCAGCAAAATCTGCCTTCCAAAAACCATATGGCGTTCCCTTCCTTCTACGCCCTGCCGTTTGGCCATACAGCAGTTTACGACCACATATGGGGTGTTTCTGCAAACTAGAGAATCGGGGCAATATATATTGAGTTTTGTTTGGCTGTTAACCCTTGCTTTGTTACTGGAAGAATTGATTAAAATGGAAAATTTGCAAAAAATAGCTATTTTCGGACCGTTTTTATTTTTTGTTATTTACATCGTTGAACTGACAGGTTAGATTGTGTGCTATTTCTATAGAGCAGGTTGCTACGGACGCGGCAATACCAAATATGGCTACTTTTTGGGGGTTTTGTTTCAGTTTTACATAATACAGCATTTTTGAAAAAATGATTTTTAGTGTCTTCACATTCTGAAAGCCATATATTTTTTTATTTTTTGGGCGACTGTCTTATGTAGGGGCTCATTTTTTGCGGGATGAGATGTCGGTTTGATTGGAACTATCTTGGGGTGCATATGACATTTTGGTCGCTTGCTATTACACTTTTTGTGATGTAAGGTGACAAAAATGGCTTTTGACACCGTATTTTTTTATTTTTTTGTTGTGTTCACCTGAGGGGTTTGGTCATGTGTTTTTTTATAGAGCAGGTTGCGACGGACGCGCCGATACCAAATATGTATACTTTTTATTTATTTATTTAAGTTTTACACAATATTATCATTTTTAAAACAAAACAAATCATGTTTTAGTGTCTCCATAGTCTGAGAGCCCTATTTTTTTTTTTTGGGGGTGATTGTCCTATGTGGGGTATCATTTTTTGCAGGATGAGATGACGGTTTGATTGGCACTATTTTTGGGTGCATATAACTTTTTGATCGCTTGCTATTACAGTTTTTGAGATGTGAGGTGACAAAAATGTTTTTTTTTTACATTGTTTTTATTTTATTTTTTAACAGTATTTACCTGAGGGGTTAGATAATGTGATATTTTTATAGAGCAGGTTTTTACGGACGCGGCGATACATAATATGTATACTTTTTATTTATTTATTTTACTTTAACACAATAATAGCATTTTAGAAAAAAAAATTATGTTTTAGTGTCTCCATAGTCTGAGAGCCATATTTTTTTATTTTTTTGGGCGATTGTCCTATATAAGGACTCATTTTTTGTGGGATGAGATGGCGGTTTTATTGGTACTATTTTGGGAGGCATACGCCTTTTTGATCACTTGGTATTACACTTTTGTGATGCAAGGTGACAAAAATGGCTTTTTACACCATTTTTTTGTGTTTTTTTACGGTATTTGCGTGAGGGGTTAGGTCACGTGATATTTTTATAGAGGAGATTTTACGGACGCGCGATACCTAATATGTGTAGTGTATTTGTTTTTTTATTTTTATTCAGTGATATGTATTTTTCTTTTTACTTTTTTCACTTTTTGACATTTTTTTGACCCAGACCCACTTGGTTCTTGTAGATCCAGTGGATCTGGTGTCTATATAATACAGTAAGTACACTATATAGTGTACTTACTGTATTTTTTACTTTACAAAGTCTGAATAGGCTTTTGCCTTTAGCAAAAGCCCATTCAGAGTTTCAGTACCATGGCAAGCAGGACGCTTCTGAAAGCGTCCTGCTGCCATGGTAACCATCACCCGCTGCCATTACAGAGCAGCGGGTGATAGGAAGGAGGGAGCTCCCTCCCTCTGCTATCCTATCTCGTCGGGGGCTGCAAAGGTACAGCAGCCCCCGATGGGAGAAGGAGGGAGCTCCTCCATGTTAACACCTCTATACCGCGGTCCGTATGGACCGCGGTATAGAGGGTTAAACTGCTGACATCTGCAGCACAGATGTCAGCAGTTTATAGCAGGGGGTCAGCAATGTGCTGACCCCTGCTATACCCACTAGACACCAGGGAAATGCGTTTGAAAGGAGGCGGGCGGGGATCGCAATTGCGATCCCGCCTGCCGCACCGCCCGCCTCCCGCGCCGCCCACCCGCAGCACCGCCCGCAATTCCCCCCCCCTGCACCGACCGGGGGGGACGCTAATATGGCGGGGTGCAGGGGGGGTTTAAAATTTATACGTTTGGGGCATATTTTAGTCTCTGATCCCCGCGGGATCAGAGACTACAGATAGCGCAGCAAACCGCAGGTCTGAATTGACCTGCAGTTTGCTGCGATCGCTGACATGGGGGGGTCACAGGACCCCCCTGGACATTGTGCCAAGGTGCCTGCTGATTGATTTCAGCAGGCATCTTGTTCCGATCACCGCCACGTGCGCAGAGGTGATCGGAAATTCACAGGGAGTACATGTACACCCTTGGTCCTTAAGTACCAGGACGCAAGGGCGTACATGTACGCCCTTCGTCCTTAAGGGGTTAAACCTTATTGTATGCTTCTCTTTCCGTTTGCGATCCGCAGAAAAAAAATCACAAATGGAAACCAAACGGAAAAATGGAACGGCAAAACGGAACCGAGGCAGAATGGAAATGGAAACACTGCTGAAACCAAAAAACGTAAAAACGGATCCGTTTAAAATGGACTGCAAAACCATACGGTCGTGTGCAGGGGGCCTAAAGGTGTTCACTGCTGCAGTACACACTTTGGCCATTCTCAAGTTTCCCAAAATTTGGGATTCCAGCCAAATGTAAATTTTGTGTGTTCTGATTTTTACAAATCTTTCAAAAAGTCTGGCACCATTTTACAGGTCAGGAGACAGAAAAGGTGTCATATGCTACCAAAAAGGGATTATAGGGACCTGCTTTCTACAGAAGCCGAGGAGATCACGCTGGGTCTCCTAGGACCTAGGCAACCTGTTAGTGTATTACACAGTGTAATACAGTAAAAGGCAATGCATTACAATACAAATGTATTATAAGGCATTGCAGAGGGGATCAGACCCCCAAAAGTTGAAGTACTAGAGTGGGACAGAAATAAAATAAAAAGTCAAAATGGGTGTTTTAATAATAAAAATAAAGTTTCAAGTAAAAAATAAAAAAGCCTCTTTCTGCTGATTTTATAATAAAAAAGAAAAAAAAAAAACACACATATTAGGTATCTCCACATCTGTAACGACCGGCTCTATAAATCACATAATATACCCCGTCAACACCATAAAAAATAAATATAAAACTGTGCCAAAAAAAGGCATTTTTGTCACCTTACATCACAAAAAGTGCAACACCAAGCAAGCGATCAAAAAGTTGTATGACCCCCAAAATGGTACCAATCAAACAGTCACCGCATCCCGCAATAAATACAAAAAAAGCATACATAAGACAATGGCTCAAAAATTTTAAAAAACTATAGCTCTCAGAATTTGGAGACACTAAAACATTATTTTATATGTAAAAAAAAGTAGACATATTAGGTATCGCCGCGTCCATAACAACAGCTCTATAAAAATACCACATGACCTAACCCCCCAGATGAACACCGTAAAAAAAAAAAATTTAAATATCACCTGCTCTATAAAAATATCACAAACAACCAATTTTTTGGTCATCTTGTCCCCATAATGTGGAATATTGAATGATCAAAAAATCATTTGTACCCAAAAATGGTACCAATAAAAGCATCAACTCAGAAAAATAAAAAAATATAGCGTTCAGAAAATTGAGAAACAAAAACATAATTTAGAAAAAAAATTCTTTATTATACAAAACTGAAACAAACAAAGTACACATATTTGATACCATCGCATCCATAACAACCTGCTCTATAAAAACAGCACATGATCTAACATGTAAGATAAACATTATAGAAAACTAAAAAATAAAAACTGTGCCAGAACAGCCATTTTTTTGTTAACTTGCCTCACAAAAAACATAATATACAGAGATCAAAAATCATATGTATCCCAAAATAATGGCAATAAAACTGTCACCTTATCCCATAGTTTCCAAAATGGAGTCACTTTTTGGGAGTTTTTACTGTAGGGGTGCATCAGGGGGGCTTCAAAAGAGACATGGTGTCTAAAAACCAGGCCAGCAAAATCTGCTTTCCAAAAACCATACAGCGCTCTTTTTCTTCTGCTCCCTGCTGTGTGCCCATACAGCAGTTTACCACCACATGTGTTTCTATAAACTGCAGAATCCAGGTAATAGATACTGATTTTTATTTGGCTGTTATTCCTTGATGTGTTACAGAAAAAAATTGTTCAAAATGGAAAATCTGCTAAAAAAGTGAAATTTAGAAATGTAATCTGCATTTTCCTTTAATTCTTGTGGAACAGCTAAAGGGTTAACAAAGTTTGTAAAATTAGTTTTCAATAACTTGAGGGGTGTAGTTTCTAAAATGGGGCGATCTATGGGTGGTTTCTACGTGCTAAAAAAATAAAATGACATTTACAAAATGATGCCAACATAAAGTAGACATATGGGCATTATTAAGTAATAAATATTTTATGAGGTATCAATTTCTGTTTTAAAAGCAGAGAAATTGAAATTTTGAAAATTGCAAAGTTTACCTAATTTTTGGTAAGTTTTGGATTTTTTCAGAAATAAAGGTGAAATATATTGACTCAAATTTATGACTGTCATGAAGTACAATATGTCAAAAGAAAACAATCTCAGAATGGCTTGGATAAGTAAAAGTGTTCCAAAGTTATTACCACATATAGTGATTTGCAAAAAATGGCTGGGCAGGAGGGCGAAAACTGGCCCGAGGACACTTTTATTTTTTTTCCAGGGGAACCTTAAGTTCCCCGTCTACCCCTGATCACCAGCTACCTTTCGTTAAGGCTCCATTCACATGTCTGCATTCAGTGTCCGCACCCATTCCGCAATTATGCGGGACGGGTGCGGGCCTATTCATTCTGAATGTGGACGGAATAGATGCGGAGGGCACACAATGTGCTCTCTGCATCTGCATTTCTGAAGCGCGCCGCCGAACTTCCGGTCTGCGGCTCCGGAAAAAAATAGAACATGTCCTATTCTTGTCCGCAACTGCGGACAAGAGTAGGCAGTTCTATGGGGGTGCCGGCCTGGTGTATTGCGGATCCACAATACACCACGGATGTGTGAATGGACCCTTACCCATAGCCATATACGTCACTGTGTCACTGATATTGCGAATGCTCTCTTGGTATTAAAGAGCTTTAAAGGGGTTGGATAAGCTGAGAATGTCATATATAATTACTATGGGCAATCTGAGCACTTTCAATTCAAATTTATTTGCACATGAATGACTTTCAGAAGAAATTCTCTCATCTCTAGACATTTTGTGTGGCCTTATTCTATGACCCCAAACAGGAAAGCAGTTGTGAATAGGGACTGTTAATCATGCCATATGTTTGCTTTGTCTTAATAAACTGACCATATGGTTTCCATGTTAAGCTATATAGATTCCATCAAGTGTGATATTTATGGACCAGTTCTCTGTGAGATTTCTTTCACAGTCTGTTAGGGTTGACACACAACACTGCTGTTACATCACGTCTTATGCTTCTCAAATCCAGAGCTGCAATCACAATTCAGCTGTTACATCATATTTTTTGCCCCAGTCACATCCAGAGTGCCAGGCATTATTCTGATGTTGAGTCTGCAGATTACTAAATCTACTAGTATAAATCGGCCTTCTTACTCCTAAATAATGCCATACTGAGTCAGATTTACCTTTCAGGATCCTAGGAAAACTGGGTTATCACCAAATGGAACTGTAATAGACTACATATGGATTAGGCAGTGGCTGAAGGACAGAAAACAGAGGGTTGTAGTCAATGGAGTATATTCAGACCATGGTATTGTTACCAGTGGGGTACCTCAGGGATCTGTTCTGGGACCCATATTGTTTAATATCTTTATCAGCGACATTGCAGAAGGCCTCAGTGGTAAGGTGTGTCTTTTTGCTGATGACATAAAGATTTGTAACAGGGTTAATGTTCCTGGAGGGATACACCAAATGGAAAAGGATTTAGGAAAACTAGAGGAATGGTCAAAAAATCTGGCAACTAAAATATAATATCGATAAGTGCAAGATAATGCACCTGGGGCGTAAAACCCAAGAGCAGAATATAAAATCAGTGATACAGTCCTAACCTCAGTATCTGAGGAAAGGGATTTAGGGGTCATTATATCAGACGACCTAAAGGTGGGCAGACAATGTCATAGAGCAGCAGGTAATGCCAGCAGAATGCTTGGGTGTATAGGGAGAGGCATTAACAGTAGAAAGAGGGAGGTGCTCGTGCCGCTCTACAGAGCACTAGTGAGACCTCATTTGGAGTATTGTGTGCAGTACTGGAGACTATATCTGCAGAAGGATATTGAAACTTTAGAGAGAGTTCAGAGAAGAGCTACTAAACTAGTACATGGATTGCAGGACAAAACTTACCAGTAAAGGTCAGTAAATGAATCAATTGCTGTTAGCCTTCAGTAAAGGTAAGGGGAGGTAACAAGTTGGGGGTGTGTACCTGCACAGTCTGAAAATGACAGCACTGATTGAATAGAGTGAGTCTGTGCAGGCAAACACCCCCAACTTGTTACCACCCCCATAACTTCTAGTACAAATATTAAAGGAATTGCACAACATAGATGTTCCAGAATTGTTATTACATGGGGAATGCATGAAACTATTATAACAGACATGTCAGGTGCGGTGAATGGTCTTCTTTAATACCTTAAAATGTTTAATGGCAGTTTGAGGAATGATATATCTAATTTTTTTGATATCCAAACAGATAAATTCTTGATAAAAATATCAACAAATTAATGGAAGCTAAACAGAACATTTTTAATTATCTTACATGATTTATGAATTACTGTATATATATTGATATCCTTTCTACTGGCTTATAAAATAGAAATATCTGCATAAACCAGTCAAAATAAAGCTATAAATAATATTTAAATGCAAGTAAGTGTGGCTGTTAACATTAAAGGGGTTGTCTGAGTTATAAAAAATAAATAAATTATAGCACTGTAAATCTGATGGTCAGCAATATATACATAAGCTAAGCAAGTAAAAAAAATTATATTTCCTCATGTCCCTGATTCTCTTCTGGCCCTTTTGTTTGCCTGAAATAACTCTCTGAGGTTTTCCTCATGAATATTTGTGCCCCTTCCCCTTCTCTGCAAAGGTTGTGAATAATAGTGCTGCCCTGAGTGAAATGTCTGACTGCTGGTATATTCAGCAGCATGTTGTCTATGTAGGACTACAAGCCTCAGCTGTACAATGACACTGCTGATACACACAGGATCTTTCCCTACCTGTTCTTGTGCAACGCTCTGCAAAACTCCTCCAGTCTGTCAGCTGTGTGTCTGAAGAATGAGGGAAGATCCTGTGCCCAGCATTTGTCTCTTCACTGCCTGCAGCTGCTCAGCAAAGCCTCCAGCCCTGAGGCTATGCTGCTGATGGTAGAATGGGTTAAACTTTCCTGAAGAATCCAGAGGGAGGGAGACACAGAGCATACAGCAGCAGCTCAGCCAGTGCAGGGGGCCGTGGCCAGCACAGTAATGTTTGGTACACAGACCTGCTCCCCAAGCTTTTGCACAAAACATCTTCAGAGCAGGGGAAAGAAGCTGACATCACACGTCCAGTGACCCTCATTTAAATCTGAGAAAGGAGCCACTAGATGAAGTAAGTTAATTGCAAACCCCTTACATTTGATTAGTTAGAAACATACAAAGAACAAAAAAAAAAATTACTTGGACAACCCCTTTAACCACATCAGCCCCTAGCTTAAACACCCTTAAAGACCAGGCCACTTTTTTCAATTCTGCACTACGCTACTTTCACCGTTGAAGCGGCGCACGAAAACGCGAAAGCGTTTCACGATAAATGCTCCGGAAAAAAATAGAACATGATCCTATTCTTGTCCGCAACTGCGGACAAGAGTAGGCAGTTCTATGGGGGTGCCGGCCTGGTGTATTGCGGATCCACAATACACCACGGATGTGTGAATGGACCCTTACCCATAGCCATATACGTCACTGTGTCACTGATATTGCGAATGCTCTCTTGGTATTAAAGAGCTTTAAAGGGGTTGGATAAGCTGAGAATGTCATATATAATTACTATGGGCAATCTGAGCACTTTCAATTCAAATTTATTTGCACATGAATGACTTTCAGAAGAAATTCTCTCATCTCTAGACATTTTGTGTGGCCTTATTCTATGACCCCAAACAGGAAAGCAGTTGTGAATAGGGACTGTTAATCATGCCATATGTTTGCTTTGTCTTAATAAACTGACCATATGGTTTCCATGTTAAGCTATATAGATTCCATCAAGTGTGATATTTATGGACCAGTTCTCTGTGAGATTTCTTTCACAGTCTGTTAGGGTTGACACACAACACTGCTGTTACATCACGTCTTATGCTTCTCAAATCCAGAGCTGCAATCACAATTCAGCTGTTACATCATATTTTTTGCCCCAGTCACATCCAGAGTGCCAGGCATTATTCTGATGTTGAGTCTGCAGATTACTAAATCTACTAGTATAAATCGGCCTTCTTACTCCTAAATAATGCCATACTGAGTCAGATTTACCTTTCAGGATCCTAGGAAAACTGGGTTATCACCAAATGGAACTGTAATAGACTACATATGGATTAGGCAGTGGCTGAAGGACAGAAAACAGAGGGTTGTAGTCAATGGAGTATATTCAGACCATGGTATTGTTACCAGTGGGGTACCTCAGGGATCTGTTCTGGGACCCATATTGTTTAATATCTTTATCAGCGACATTGCAGAAGGCCTCAGTGGTAAGGTGTGTCTTTTTGCTGATGACATAAAGATTTGTAACAGGGTTAATGTTCCTGGAGGGATACACCAAATGGAAAAGGATTTAGGAAAACTAGAGGAATGGTCAAAAAATCTGGCAACTAAAATATAATATCGATAAGTGCAAGATAATGCACCTGGGGCGTAAAACCCAAGAGCAGAATATAAAATCAGTGATACAGTCCTAACCTCAGTATCTGAGGAAAGGGATTTAGGGTCATTATATCAGACGACCTAAAGGTGGGCAGACAATGTCATAGAGCAGCAGGTAATGCCAGCAGAATGCTTGGGTGTATAGGAGAGGCATTAACAGTAGAAAGAGGGAGGTGCTCGTGCCGCTCTACAGAGCACTAGTGAGACCTCATTTGGAGTATTGTGTGCAGTACTGGAGACTATATCTGCAGAAGGATATTGAAACTTTAGAGAGAGTTCAGAGAAGAGCTACTAAACTAGTACATGGATTGCAGGACAAAACTTACCAGTAAAGGTCAGTAAATGAATCAATTGCTGTTAGCCTTCAGTAAAGGTAAGGGGAGGTAACAAGTTGGGGTGTGTACCTGCACAGTCTGAAAATGACAGCACTGATTGAATAGAGTGAGTCTGTGCAGGCAAACACCCCAACTTGTTACCACCCCATAACTTCTAGTACAAATATTAAAGGAATTGCACAACATAGATGTTCCAGAATTGTTATTACATGGGGAATGCATGAAACTATTATAACAGACATGTCAGGTGCGGTGAATGGTCTTCTTTAATACCTTAAAATGTTTAATGGCAGTTTGAGGAATGATATATCTAATTTTTTTGATATCCAAACAGATAAATTCTTGATAAAAATATCAACAAATTAATGGAAGCTAAACAGAACATTTTTAATTATCTTACATGATTTATGAATTACTGTATATATATTGATATCCTTTCTACTGGCTTATAAAATAGAAATATCTGCATAAACCAGTCAAAATAAAGCTATAAATAATATTTAAATGCAAGTAAGTGTGGCTGTTAACATTAAAGGGGTTGTCTGAGTTATAAAAATAAATAAATTATAGCACTGTAAATCTGATGGTCAGCAATATATACATAAGCTAAGCAAGTAAAAAAATTATATTTCCTCATGTCCCTGATTCTCTTCTGGCCCTTTTGTTTGCCTGAAATAACTCTCTGAGGTTTTCCTCATGAATATTTGTGCCCCTTCCCTTCTCTGCAAAGGTTGTGAATAATAGTGCTGCCCTGAGTGAAATGTCTGACTGCTGGTATATTCAGCAGCATGTTGTCTATGTAGGACTACAAGCCTCAGCTGTACAATGACACTGCTGATACACACAGGATCTTTCCCTACCTGTTCTTGTGCAACGCTCTGCAAAACTCCTCCAGTCTGTCAGCTGTGTGTCTGAAGAATGAGGGAAGATCCTGTGCCCAGCATTTGTCTCTTCACTGCCTGCAGCTGCTCAGCAAAGCCTCCAGCCCTGAGGCTATGCTGCTGATGGTAGAATGGGTTAAACTTTCCTGAAGAATCCAGAGGGAGGGAGACACAGAGCATACAGCAGCAGCTCAGCCAGTGCAGGGGGCCGTGGCCAGCACAGTGATGTTTGGTACACAGACCTGCTCCCCAAGCTTTTGCACAAAACATCTTCAGAGCAGGGGAAAGAAGCTGACATCACACGTCCAGTGACCCTCATTTAAATCTGAGAAAGGAGCCACTAGATGAAGTAAGTTAATTGCAAACCCCTTACATTTGATTAGTTAGAAACATACAAAGAACAAAAAAAAAAATTACTTGGACAACCCCTTTAACCACATCAGCCCCCCTAGCTTAAACACCCTTAAAGACCAGGCCACTTTTTTCAATTCTGCACTACGCTACTTTCACCGTTTATTGCTCCGTCATACAACTTACCACCCAAATGAATTTTACCTCCTTTTCTTCTCACTAATAGAGCTTTCATTTGGTGCTATTTCTTTCTTGCTGACATTTTAACTTTTTTTGATATTTTACTTTTTTTGATGAAATTTTTGCAAAAAAATGATATTTTTCACTTTATGTTGGAAAATTTGTCAAATAAAACTACATTTCTCTAAAAAATTTTCTCTAAATTTATTGTTCTACATGTCTTTGATAAAAAAAAATGCAATAAGTGTATATTTATTGGTTTGGGTAAAAGTTATAGCGTTTACAAACTATGGTGCAAAAAAGTGAATTTCCGCACTTTGACTTTCTGAGCACCTGTCCTGTTTCCTGACGTACTACAATGCCCAGACAGTAGAAATACCCCATAAATGACCCCATTTCCGAAAGTAGACACCCTAAGGTATTCACTGAGGGGCATATTGAGTTCATGGAAGTTTTTATTTTTTGTCACAAGTTAGCGGAAATGGATATTTTTTTTTTTTACAAAGTCTCATATTCCACTAACTTGTGCCAAAAATAGAATTTTACATGAACTCACCATACCCTCACGGAATACCTTGGGGTGTCTTCTTTCTAAATGGGGTCACTTGTGTGGTATTTATACTGCCCTGGCATTTTAGGGGCCCCTAAACGTCAGAGCAGTTTGGAATCCAAATGCGTAAATGTCCCTGTAAATTCTAAGGTACTCATTGATTTAGGCTCATTTGCGCATTTGGCTGCAAAGTGGCACACATGGGTATCGCCGTACTCGGAGAAGTAGGGCAATGAGTTTGGGTGTCTTTTACATATACTCCTACTGGGTGTGAAAATATCTCTGTAAATGACAACTTTGTATAAAATTTTTAAAAAGTTGTCATTTACAGAGATATTTCTCTCACCCAGCATGGGTATATGTAAAAATACACCCCAAAACACATTGCCCTACTTCTCCTGAGTACGGCGATACCCCATGTGTGCCACTTTTTTGCAGCCAAGATGCGCAAAGGGGCCCTAAATCCAATGAGTACCTTATAGGATTTCACAGGACATTTTTACGCATTTGGATTCCAAACTGCTTTTGACGCTTAGGGGCCCCTAAAATGCCAGGGCAGTAAAATACCACACAAGTGACCCCATTTCGGAAAGTAGACACCCCAAGGTATTCGCTGATGGGCATAGTGAGTTCATGGAAGTTTTTATTTTTTGGCACAAGTTAGCGGAAATTGTTTTTTTTTTTTTTTTACAAAGTCTCATATTCCACTAACTTGTGCCAAAAAATAAAATTTTACATTAAATCACCATACCCCTCACGGAATACCTTGGGGTGTCTTCTTTCTAATATGGGGTCACTTGTGTGGTATTTTTACTGCCCTGGCATTTTAGGGGCCCCTAAACGTCAGAAGCAGTTTGGAATCCAAATGCGTAAAAATGTCCTAGTGAAATTTATAGGTACTCATTGGATTTAGGCTCTTTGCATCTTGGCTGCAAAGTGGCACACATGGGGTATCGACGTACTGGAGAAGTAGGGCAATGTGTTTTGGGGCATATTTACCTATACCTACTAGGTGTGAAAATATCTCTGTAAATGACAACTTTGTATACATTTTTTTAAAAGTTGTCATTTACAGAGATATTTTTCACACCCAGTATGGGTATATGTAAAAGTACACCCCAAAACACATTGCCCTACTTCTCCTGAGTACAGCGATACCACATGTGTGCCACTTTTTGCAGCCAAGTTGCGCAAATCGGCCCTAAATCCAATGAGTACCTTTTAGGACGGTATTTTTACGCATTTTTCTTCTCACGCTCAGGGCCCCTAAAATGCCAGGGCAGTATAAATGCTCCACATGTGACCCCATTTTAGAAAGAAGACACCCCAAGGTATTCTGTGAGGGGCATGGCGAGTTCATAGAAGATTTTTTTTTGCACAAGTTAGCGGAATTTGATTTTTTTGTTTTTTTCCACAAAGTCTCCCTTTCCGCTAACTTGTGACAAAAGTTCAATCTTTCATGGACTCAATATGCCCTCAGCGAATACCTTGGGGTGTCTTCTTTCCGAAATGGGGTCACATGTGAGGTTTTTGTACTGCCCTGGCATTTGAGGGTCTCCGCAATCATTACCTGTATGGCCAGCATTAGGAGTTTCTGCTATTCTCCTTATATGGAGCATACAGGTAATGAGATTTTTTTCCGTTCAGCCTCTGGGCTGAAAGAAAACGAACGGCACAGATTTCCTCATTCGCATCGATCGATGTGGATGAAAAATCTCTGCCAAAAATATGCAAGAAAAAAGAGGGGCCTGGCGATTGCTAGGACATAGGGGCTCCGCCCAAACATCCATACCCACTCAGCTCCTATGTCCTGGCAAACGTGATTTCTCCATTCACATCGATCAATCGATCGGTGTGGAGGAAGACATCTTTGCCAGATTTTTTGATACAAAGTGTTTGCCAAAGCATATGAACTCCAACACCTCTCCTCAGCTCACATGCCAGGGCAAACGTACCTGTCCTGCAGAGGAGAAATCTCGTCTTGCAGCGCCGCATACACTGACTTCACGTGTCTTCTGATAGCAGCGCAATGCTTCTCTCAGAATTCACATCAGTGCTGCGGCGTTTGGCCGGTTGGTCCGTTGGTCTGTTGGTATACCTGGAAAATAAAGGGTGGTTATGGGGGGAAAAGAAGAAAAACAGGCAGCAGGCACATGACTTGAACGTTGCAAACTTTATAAAACCAGAACATTTTAAAACTTTTATAAAACATGAACATAAAAACCTGAACTAACTCAAGATTTTTTTTTCTTGCTACCTGTTTATTTTATTTTTTTGTTTTCCATGTCACTCTTTATTTTCCTAGCAGAAACCTCTCCTTTCCCATGGGACAATGTGTAAAGTGTAAATCACACAGAGATGGTGCGAAGTACATTATACGCTGTTATCCCAAGTGAAAGGAGACGTTTCTACCGTTTCACACTTCTGCTGTAGCACACCAGCACCGTCCCTATGTGTTAGGGTCTCTCAAAACCTAGTGTCCTGAGAGACCCTAGAGCCTGAGTGGAAAAAACTACCTGTGTAGTGCTGTCCCTAGGTCCCTAAGTGTACCTGAGTGTGGTACTCCGGAAACACTCTCCAAGGCATAGGGCAGGGTGGTCAGGACAGTCAGGACAGAAATAGCGGGTGTCACGCCTTATTCCACTCCTGCTACAGACACGACATCTTTTCGGGTGGCGGTTGGGTTGAGGTACCAGGCACAACGCTGGGGAAGTGCCGCTCGTGTAGACGGCTAACTACACTGGTGGTTGGGGCCACGGAACCTCCTGGATACAGGAGGTTCTCGATGATCTCTTCCTGGAATTTGAGGAAGGATCCCGTTCTCCCAGCCTTACTGTAGAGAACGTAACTGTTATATAGAGCCAATTGAATCAAATATACAGACACCTTCTTATACCAGCTGTCTGGTCTTTCGGGAAACCAAATAAGGGGCCAACATCTGGTCGTTGAAGTCCACCCTCCCATGTGGAGGTTATAGTCGTGGACCGAGAGGGGCTTTTCAACGACACTGGTTGCCCGCTCAATTTGGACTGTCGTGTCTGCGTGAATGGAGGAGAGCATGTAAACGCCACGCTTGTCTCTCCATTTCACCGCGAGCAGTTCTTCGTTACACAATGCAGCCCTCTGCCCCTTGTAAGTCTGGTGGTAATGAGTCGTTGGGGAAGCCCCGGCGACTAGGTCGCACGGTGCCGCAGCAGCCAATCTGTTCTAGGAACAAATGCCTGAAGAGGGCCACACTTGTGTAAAAGTTGTCCACATAAAGATGGTACCCCTGGTCGAATAAGGGTGACACCAAGTCCCAGACTATCTTCCCACTGCTCCCCAGGTAGTCAGGGCAACCGACCGGCTCCAGGGTCTGATCTTTTCCCTCATAGATCCGAAATTTGTGCGTATAGCCTGTGGCCCTTTCACAGAGCTTATACAATTTGACCCCATACCGGGCGCGCTTGCTTGGGATGTACTGCTTGAAGCCAAGGCGCCCGGTAAAATGTATTAGGGACTCGTCTACGCAGATGTTTTGTGCAGGGGTATACAAATCTGCAAATTTCTGGTTGAAATGGTCTATGAGGGGCCGAATTTTATGGAGCCGGTCAAAAGCTGGGTGGCCTCTGGGACGGAGGTGGTGTTGTCACTAAAGTGCAGGAAACGCAGGATGGTCTCAAAACGTGTCCTGGACATGGCAGCAGAGTACATGGGCATGTGATGAATTGGGTTCGTGGACCAATATGACCGCAATTCATGTTTTTTGGTTATGCCCATGCTGAGGAGAAGGCCCAGAAAAGTTCTAAATTCGGAAACTTGGACTGGTTTCCACCGGAAAGGCTGGGCATAAGAGCTTCCCGGGTTGTCGGCGATAAATTGAGTGGCATATCTGTTTGTTTCTGCCACGACTAGGTCATAGAGCTCCGCAGTGAAAAACAGCTCAAAAACCCCAGCGCCGATCCTATCTGAGCTGTTTCCACCCGAACTCCTGACTGGGCGGTGAAAGGGGGAACTAATGGTGCGGCTGAAGTTGGGGGCTGCCAATCAGGATTTGCCAGCACCTCAGGGACTCTAGGGGCTCTACGGGCCTGTCTGCGCGGTGGCTGCGACGGGAAACTACTGCACGTGCCACCGTACTCAGCTTCTACTGCCCTTCTGGTGCTCGCCACTTCACCATGTTGTACGGCAGTGCTGGTAGAAGGTCCAGGACGGGCTGCGCTGCTGGTGTATGCCTCACCACGTAATCCGGCAGCGCCAGCCCCACTCTGCTGCCCTTGAAGCGGATCCTGCGCAACCTGCGGTCTAGCAACACGGGGCCGGGTACGCCTGGTTCTATCAGGGACCTCAACCTCCTCGTCCGAACTTTGGGTCAGACTGCCACTGCTCTCTACAGGTTCGTATTCTGACTCGCTAGATCTGGCCAGATGAGGGTTCCCATTCCTCATCCGACTGGGTCAGAATCCTGTAGGCCTCTTCAGAGGAATACCCCTTGTTTGACATTTGGGCGTCTAAATTTAGGGGTATTCCCTGAGACTACCCAAGAAAAAAGCAAGCCTGTCTTACAATTGAGAGGGTAGCTGAGTACAGAAGCCGCTGCGATTGATAAAAAGATCAAAACTGATTTTTTTATGCCGCAGCGCTATGAAGGGATTGTGCAGTGATTACAAAAAAATTTTTTTGTCACTGCGGCGGGCGGGCGGGTGAACGCAGGTGTGGGCGACCGATCAGGTCTGATCGGGCAAACACTGCGTTTGAAGTGGAGGGCGAACTAAAGTGTCACTAGTACTATTATATATCTGACCGTGATCAGTTCTGATCACTTACAGATACTATAAAAGTACAAACGCTGATTAGCGCTACGCTAATCAGCGAGCCAGTGACTGCGGTGCGGTGGGCTGGGCGCTAACGCTAACTACCTACCAAAGGGGCCTAAAGTAATCTAAACCTAAAAGTCAATCCTAGTGAAAAAAAAAAAGTGACAGTTTACACTGATCACTTTTTTCCCTTTCACTAGCTGATTGACAGGTGATGAAAGGGGTGATCAAGGGGTTAATTTGGGTGATGGGGGGCTGATCAGGCACAACGCTGGGGAAGTGCCGCTCGTGTAGACGGCTAACTACACTGGTGGTTGGGGCTACGGAACCTCCTGGATACAGGAGGTTCTCGATGATCTCTTCCTGGAATTTGAGGAAGGATCCCGTTCTCCCAGCCTTACTGTAGAGAACGTAACTGTTATATAGAGCCAATTGAATCAAATATACAGACACCTTCTTATACCAGCGTCTGGTCTTTCGGGAAACCAAATAAGGGGCCAACATCTGGTCGTTGAAGCCCACCCCTCCCATGTGGAGGTTATAGTCGTGGACTGAGAGGGCTTTTCAACGACACTGGTTGCCCGTTCAATTTGGACTGTCGTGTCTGCGTGAATGGAGGAGAGCATGTAAACGTCACGCTTGTCTCTCCATTTCACCGCGAGCAGTTCTTCGTTACACAATGCAGCCCTCTGCCCCCTTGTAAGTCTGGTGGTAATGAGTCGTTGGGGGAAGCCCCGGCGACTAGGTCGCACGGTGCCGCAGCAGCCAATCTGTTCTAGGAACAAATGCCTGAAGAGGGCCACACTTGTGTAAAAGTTGTCCACATAAAGATGGTACCCCTTGACGAATAAGGGTGACACCAAGTCCCAGACTATCTTCCCACTGCTCCCCAGGTAGTCAGGGCAACCGACCGGCTCCAGGGTCTGATCTTTTCCCTCATAGATCCGAAATTTGTGCGTATAGTCTGTGGCCCTTTCACAGAGCTTATACAATTTGACCCCATACCGAGCGCGCTTGCTTGGGATGTACTGCTTGAAGCCAAGGCACCCAGTAAAATGTATTAGGGACTCGTCTACGCAGATGTTTTGTGCAGGGGTATACAAATCTGCAAATTTCTGGTTGAAATGGTCTATGAGGGGCCGAATTTTATGGAGCCGGTCAAAAGCTGGGTGGCCTCTGGGACGGGAGGTGGTGTTGTCACTAAAGTGCAGGAAACGCAGGATGGTCTCAAAACGTGTCCTGGACATGGCAGCAGAGTACATGGGCATGTGATGAATTGGGTTCGTGGACCAATATGACCGCAATTCATGTTTTTTGGTTATGCCCATGCTGAGGAGAAGGCCCAGAAAAGTTCTAAATTCGGAAAGTTGGACTGGTTTCCACCGGAAAGGCTGGGCATAAGAGCTTCCCGGGTTGTCGGCGATAAATTGAGTGGCATATCTGTTTGTTTCTGCCACGACTAGGTCATAGAGCTCCGCAGTGAAAAACAGCTCAAAAACCCCAGCGCCGATCCTATCTGAGCTGTTTCCACCGAACTCCTGACTGGGCGGTGAAGGGGGAACTAATGGTGCGGCTGAAGTTGGGGGCTGCCAATCAGGATTTGCCAGCACCTCAGGGACTCTAGGGGCTCTACGGGCCTGTCTGCGCGGTGGCTGCGACGGGAAACTACTGCACGTGCCACCGTACCAGCTTCTACTGCCCTTCTGGTGCTCGCCACTTCACCATGTTGTACGGCAGTGCTGGTAGAAGGTCCAGGACGGGCTGCGCTGCTGGTGTATGCCTCACCACGTAATCCGGCAGCGCCAGCCCCACTCTGCTGCCCTTGAAGCGGATCCTGCGCAACCTGCGGTCTAGCAACACGGGGCCGGGTACGCCTGGTTCTATCAGGGACCTCAACCTCCTCGTCCGAACTTTGGGTCAGACTGCCACTGCTCTCTACAGGTTCGTATTCTGACCCGCTAGATTCGTCAGATGAGGGTTCCCATTCCTCATCCGACTGGGTCAGAATCCTGTAGGCCTCTTCAGAGGAATACCCCTTGTTTGACATTTGGGCGTCTAAATTTAGGGGTATTCCCTGAGACTACCCAAGAAAAAAAGCAAGCCTGTCTTACAATTGAGAGGGTAGCGAAGTACAGAAGCCGCTGCGATTGATAAAAAGATCAAAACTGATTTTTATCGCCGCAGCGCTATGAAGGATTGTGCAGTGATTACAAAAAAATTTTTTTGTCACTGCGGCGAGGCGGCGTGGGTGAACGCAGGTGTGGGCGACCGATCAGGTCTGATCGGGCAAACACTGCGTTTGGGGTGGAGGGCGAACTAAAGTGACACTAGTACTATTATATATCTGACCGTGATCAGTTCTGATCACTTACAGATACTATAAAAGTACAAGCGCTGATTAGCGCTACGCTAATCAGCGAGCCAGTGACTGCGGTGCGGTGGGCTGGGCGCTAACGCTAACTACCTACCAAAGGGGCCTAAAGTAATCTAAACCTAAAAGTCAATCCTAGTGAAAAAAAAAAAGTGACAGTTTACACTGATCACTTTTTTCCCTTTCACTAGCTGATTGACAGGTGATGAAAGGGGTGATCAAGGGGTTAATTTGGGTGATGGGGGGCTGATCAGGGGCTAGTGTGTGGTGCTTGGGTGTACTCACAGTAAGGTGTGCTCTCTCCTGGGTCCAACCGACGAAAAGGACCCAGGAGAGAGCACAGAAGCCATTTAATCCATCATATTTACAAATATGATGGGTTAAATGACTTCTCATTCGTTTTTTTAAAAGTCATCAGCCCGCCAGCGCTGCCGATTGGCTGGCAGGCTGATGACCAACTCTCCCTGCGCCTTTTGCCGTGCGCGATCTGCGCATGCGCAGGCGCATCTATGCGAAATCTCGCGTCTCGCGAGATCACGCGTAGATGCGTCCGATCAGAAGAGCCCGGCCGCCCGCAGAACGCGATCCTGCGTGCGGCGGTCCGGGAGCGGTTAAGCAACTGCCGAAAAGGTGTGCACAGTGGTGTCCTGTGTGTAGAATAATGGCTAATTTCTTTTTACATGGAATGAATGAGGCTCGGTGCCTTTCCTACACACTTCGCCAGAGGCTATAAGGCTACACACTGGGAACTAGGTAGGTGCGTCCTGAAAGGAAGTGCTAAACCAAGCTTAATATACAAAAAAAAAGTGTATGTAAGTAACACATATTTAAGTTTTAATGATATAATAGTAAAAATAGGCCAAAAGATAATAGATACAACAATACAAAAGCATAATATAATAAAAAATAGGCTAAGAATATGAAAAAAATGACTAAAAAGTTTTCGTGAAGCATATTCCTGTTTTCCTTTGTCAGTGTTTTAAGGGTGATTTTACATTGATAGTTTTATCTGATTTGTAAAGTTCTTCCATGAATTAGTGAATAAAAATAATTTTAGCATTCTGTGCAGACAAAATTTCAGTATGGATTCAAATAATGTATTTTATATAACTCCATTAGGTAACCCCCTTGTCATATCTTATGCAATCATTTTCTTTATCATTGGCACTATACCTGCATAATAATAATCCCTGTTTTACTCAAAGCAATGCAGAAGAATTCTGTGTTCCTTAGGGATATCATTTCTCAGCATGTAAATGATTATTTTTATCACTGCATTGCCTTGATGGCGTATGTGTAGATCCTTGTCTTAGAGGTTTTTATGTTTAAGATTGATATGGTGGTTCAGTTTAATATACACTTAAAGTCTATAGTTGCTAGAATATCCTTATGATTGTGAACAAATTTGCATTGAAGTCTTAATCTCTTATTTTCTCATAGAATGAAAGTTTTATTTATTCCATCTAAACAGGCTAAATGCGTGTGTAAGAATGCATGAAAATAAGCAAGCTACTTGTTTGGGTAAATTTTGACATACTTATATTTGTCTGTCTGAATGTCTATTTATCCATTCATCCATCTATCCATGCATTTTATAGTTAACTACACGTTAAAATAGTTCACATCTATGTTTTGTAAATCCGTAGTCTGTTTGGGCATAGTGACAGACTACTGGAGTTACTGTATACTGCATATATGGGCACCATCGGACATTCAGATTCCGATTTTCTATAATGCAGTGGTATTTCTACAGCAGAAAGTCTGCATTTATGCCGAACACCCACTGAATGCTTGTGTTGTTACCTATCCGATATGGATGGTTGGTTTAAGGACATGTTACTTTCCAAAAATTACTCAAATACAGATTATAATTTGCTTGCTTCTTAACGCTACATTTAAACCCATGAAGTTTTATTGACAATTACAAGAGATTTACCTGATTTTGGTACAAACATATATTGCTTAAGTGATCAGCCACCTAGTGACCACCAATACTCCTTTTTATGTCACTAAGGGGGCTTAGGCTGGGCCGCCTGGTCTAAGCACTGCACAGATCTCCCATGCAGTGGAGGGTGGGGACTTGCCTTTCACAAGAGAGCTGTGCTCCTGCTTTAACAGCCGATTCTGTTTGAATGAATTGACTTTAGATCTATGATCTGAAGCTCGATTTGCTCAAGCATAGTCAGTCATCAGTATCAAAATTCCAGAAAACCCATTTAACTTGATTTACTATTTTTTTTGACAAGGTTTCAAGAAACATTATTTTATGTTTAGAAGGCCAATAATTTGCTGAGGTCTTAGGAGCATTTCTTCTACCGTCAAAAGGAAGTTTAGAATACCTATCTCAAAGAGAATTGGATGTCCCTCCAAAAGGATGTTAAAGGGGTTGTGCACTGAAAACATACTGGTGATCTTTGCTCAGGATAGGTTATTGATATCAGATCAGTGTGAGTTCCGCTATTTGAAGAGGAGATGGCGCTCACACCAATACTGCTACCTCTTCAAGATTACACTGCACTTCATTTCGGCTGTGCAGAGTAACTACAGCTGCTCGTTTCACTTGAATAGGATGAGCAATTGCAATTACACTGTTCAGCAGCTACAAGCAAAATTACATGCAGTGTAATCTTGAAAAGGATGCAGCGCTGGTGCGAGCACCACCTCCTCTTCAAACAGTTGATCGATGGGGTGTCAGGTGTCTGGCCCCCACCAATCTGATATTGATAATCGATCCTGAGAATTGGTCATCAATATCTACTCACTGCATAATCCCTTTAAACCACCATGTATGGAATACAATGCCTATGTGGGTACTGCATCCCAAGCATAACCTGATGTCTGATCAATCAAAATGGAACAGTAATTCAGGAGTCTTAAACGACCTGGAAACTGACTTATACATGTTTTTCTGAAGTAGGAAGAAACCATTGAAAAAACTAATTGATTTTGTACTCAGAGAAGTTCGTTCTCCCATGAAAAAAAGAGGAGAAATCAGTTTGTTTAGAGAGTATTTTACAGACTGGTTGAGGAATAATTAACATAGTTTCCAGCCAGGTTAGGTCCTATTTGCACTTGTGCTTATCCATGAATGTGTTACAAATATAAGACATATGTGAATTATACAGAATCCTACTTTGCCTCTAGCGAAAGGAGGCAAATCTAAAGGTAGGTAAGTACCTCCAGTAGAAAAGAATTTCTGAAACCTAACTTTGAGAGGAAAGACCAATTACCACACTGTCTTGAAATTGAGAAGAAATATACAATGGGATAAGACAATATACAGTCGTGGGCAAAAGTTTTGAGAATGACACAAATATTCGTTTTTACAAAGTTTGCTGCTAAACTGCTTTTAGATCTTTGTTTCAGTTGTTTCTGTGATGTAGTGAAATATAATTACACGCACTTCATACGTTTCAAAGGCTTTTATCGACAATTGTATGACATTTATGTTAAGAGTCAGTATTTGCAGTGTTGGCCCTTCTTTTTCAGGACCTCTGCAATTCGACTGGGCATGCTCTCAATCAACTTCTGGGCCAATTCCTGATGATAGCCACCCATTCTTTTATAATCACTTCTTGGAGTTTGTCAGAATTAGTGGGTTTTTGTTTGTCCACCCGCCTCTTGAGGATTGACCACAAGTTCTCAATGGGATGAACATCTGGGGAGTTTCCAGGCCATGGACCCAAAATGTCAACGTTTTGGTCCCCGAGCCACTCAGTTATCACTTTTGCCTTATGGCACGGTGCTCCATCGTGCTGGAAAATGCATTGTTCTTCACCAAACTGTTGTTGGATTGTTGGAAGAAGTTGCTGTTGGAGGGTGTTTTGGTACCATTCTTTATTCATGGCTGTGTTTTTGGGCAAAATTGTGAGTTAGCCTATTCCCTTGGATGAGAAGCAACCCCACACATGAATGGTCTCAGGATGCTTTACTGTTGGCATGACACAGGACTCATGGTAGCGCTCACCTTTTCTTCTCCGGACAAGCCTTTTTCCTGATGCCACAAACAATCGGAAAGAGGCTTCAACGGAGAATATGACTTTGCCCCAGTCCTCAGCAGTCCATTCACCATACTTTCTGCAGAAGATCAATCTGTCCCTGATTTTTTTTTTTGGAGAGAAGTGGCATCTTTGCTGCCCTGCTTGACACCAGGCCATCTTCCAAAAGTCTTTGCCTCACTGTGCGTGCAGATGCGCTCACACCTGCCTGCTGCCATTCCTGAGCAAGCTCTGCACTGGTGGCACTCCAATCCCACAGCTGAATCCTCTTTAGGAGACGATCCTGGCGCTTGCTGGACTTTCTTGGATGCCCTGAAGCCTTCTTAACAAGAATTGAACCTCTTTACTTGAAGTTCTTGATGACCCTATAAATTGTTGATTGAGGTGCAATCTTAGTAGCCACAATATCCTTGCCTGTGAAGCCATTTTAATGCAACGCAATGATGGCTGCACGCGTTTCTTTGCAGGTCACCATGGTTAACAATGGAAGAACAACGATTTCAAGCATCACCCTCCTTTTAACATGTCAAGTCTGCCATTTAACCCAATCAGCCTGACATAATGATCTCCAGCCTTGTGCTCGTCAACATTCTCACCTGAGTTAACAAGACGATTACTGAAAAGATCTCAGCAGGTCCTTTAATGACAGCAATAAAATCCAGTGGAAAGGTTTTTTTGGGATTAAGTTAATTTTCATGGCAAAGAAGGACTATGCAATTCATCTGATCACTCTTCATAACATTCTAGAGTATATGCAAATTGCTATTATAAAAACTTAAGCAGCAACTTTTCCAATTTCCAATATTTATGTAATTCTCAAAACCTTTGGCCACGACTGTATAATCTTCATAAGCTTAGAGAACTCTGAAACGGTTAACTGTGCTGAAACCTAGTGAAATAACAGACACAGAGATTAATGTTCAGAAAAACAGAAAAATGAGATGACAAATGAGAAAACATAAATGATTCTAAGCATTTTCATACGTAGATTTAACACATTAAAAAATACAGACTAACAACTGTTGTCAAATACTGTCCAACCTCTGACACACAGCACGGCGCACTGCAGACAAAGGCGCCAATGCTGTATTAATACATCTTCTATTCAGGAGGGCCTGTTTCTAAGGTAACATTCTTCTGCACTGACATGTTGAAATACAAACTTCCGATATCTATCTTTTGAGACTGAGTTTAGGTTTTCTTTTGACATTTATTGTTCAGTTTGTTTTTCTTGTTCCAAAAAAAGGATATCAGTGTAATAGACAAGGAACAGCTATCCTCCAGTAAAGAATTCTTTCTAATAGAATCAGTTTCAATTTTCTGGTTTAAAATATATAAGTAAAATGAAATGAACCTTGAGGAGATAGTAAAACAATTACCTAACATATCTGTAATTGGGAACTAACAAAATATTATGGAGGAAATTTATTATCCCCTGTACACCAGAAAGCAGGGAGTAGAAAGTCACAGTTCGGCACATGCCATGGTTGCACAAAATGTTGGTACTTTTTGAGGGTATAGAGCCATGTTTGGTACTATTCCAAAAATGGGAGGAGTGGGACAGTGCATAGGTAGCTATATCTGAACCAACACATTTTCTAGATTCTGCGTCAGAAAAGTGTTCTAGATGGCTGTTGACTAGGGTTGAGCGAACCTGAACTGTATAGTTTGGGTTCGTACCGAATTTTGGGCTGTTCGAGACCCGGACCCGAACATTTTCATAAAAGTTCGGGTTCGGGTCCGTTGTTCTGCGATTCTTCCCGCTTTCTGATGGGCTGCACAGCAGCCAATCAGCAAGCTTTTTACTTCTTTGCCCTAAGAAGCCATCACAGCCATGCCTACTAATGGCATGGCTGTGATTGGTTGAGTGCAGCATGTGACCCAGTCTCTTTAAAAGCTGGAGTCACGTAGTGCCGCACGTCAGTCTGCTGATGTTAGCCTAGTGAAAGGTTGCTGCCGCTGCTATTATGGACAGGATAGGCAAAAAATCTGTAGAACCTGTTGTACTTTAATCCACAAGATACAGCAAATAGAGAGGGAGCTTCAGCAATCTTACACTTATGTACCCAGCCCCTGCCAAGGATTTTTTTTTGAATCCATCTGTTACTGAGGTGGGAGTCGGTGGCCATTTTAGCCACTGCAGTGTACTGTATATGTGCCAGCCTGCCATCAGCCTAATCTTGTTTGCTAAGGACATCAGCCTAATCCTGTTTGCTAGTTTATCAGCCTAATCCTGTTTGGTAGCTCAGTGAAGGGAAAGATGCTTTTTTTCTGGCTGCTCAAGTCCCCTACATTAATTTTTGTTTAATAAAGGGGTGACATAGTCCATTTGTCTAGTCTGGCACCTGTGGTGCCACAGAGCACTTGTGTATACAATGCACTAAACCGTATATTCAATTTCAGCATCATGTATTTTTGTGTGAAAAAGTGGTAATCCTGGTCCCCAAAGCATTTTTAAATACACCGCCCAAATACACATTTGACATTTCTGCAGTGAAATAGTAAATTAGTCTTTTTTTTGTGGGGAAAAAAGCAATATTCTTGATTCACAAAGCAGTTGTGCATACAGCATTCAAATACATATTTAATATTTCTGCAGGGAAATAGTGCATCAGTGTGTTTTAGGGGGGAAAAAAACGTTATTCCTGGTCCACAAAACAGTTTGAAATACACAGCTCTAATATATATTTGACATTTCTGCAGTGAAATAGTGAATTAGTTTTTTTTTTGTGGGAAAAACAGCAATATTCTTGCTTTACAAGGCAGTTGTGCATACAGCATAGAAATGCCTACGTTTTATTTATAGCAGTGAAATACTGCATTTGTATTTTTTTTTTCAAAAAAGCTGTGTTCTGGGTTCAACAAACCACTTTTTCATACAGTGTAGAAATACCTACGTTAAATTTGCAGCAGTAAAATACTGCATTTCTGTGTTTTATTAAAAAAATCCTTGTTCTGGGTCCACAAACCACTTTTGCATACAGCGTAGAAATACCTACGTTTTATTGATAGCAGTGAAATACGTACTGCATTTCTGTGTTTTATTTAAAAAATCCTTGTTCTGGGTCCACAAACCACTTTTGCATACAGCGTAGAAATACCTACGTTTTATTGATAGCAGTGAAATAAGTACTGCTTTTCTGTGTTTAATTAAAAAAATCCTTGTTCTGGGTCCACAAACCACTTTTGTATACAGCGTAGAAATACCTACGTTGTATTTCCCGCAGTTAAATACCGCATATCTGTGTTTTACTGAAAAATGCTGTGTTCTGGGTCCACAAACCACTTGTGCATACAGCGTACAAATACAAACTTTAAATTGCAGCACGAAAATAGTGTGCTTTACTGAAAAAAAAAAGTGTTCTGGATTCACCAAACAGTTGTGCATACAGCGTACAAATACATATTTTACATTTCTGCAGTGAAATTGAGAATCAGTGTTTTAGGCCAAAAAAACTTTATTCTTTGTCCACAGAGCATTTTTATGACATGGGCACTGCCTTAGTGAACTTAATTGTTGACAATTGGCAGTTAAATTGACACCGTAAGAAACCATCTTTCAGCTTGGTGGGTGAACGCAAATAATATATATAATATAAAATAAGGGACGTGGGCATGGTTGTGGTGGTGTTGGTGGATCTCCTGTTGCTGGCAGAGGACGTGGCCATTCAGCGCCAACTACCGGTCCAAGTGAAACACCTTCCTCTGGTGAGAGTAGGCGACAGAATCTGCAGCGTTATTTGGTAGGCCCAAATGCCTTTCTACAGATGGTGAGGCCAGAACATGTACAGGCGATAGTAGATTGGGTGGCTGATAGTGCCTCCAGTTCCTTCACAGTGTCTCCCACCCAGTCCTCTGCATAAAGCTCACAGTTGGCACCTGCAGCCCATGCCCATCAGTCTTTCACCTCACCCCCTTGCAAATCAGCCAAGCAGTCAGAGATCCAAGTCATGCAGCAAACTCTTATGCTTTTTGATGACTCTTTTGGCAGGGTTTCCCCGGCCCATCCACCTAGCCCTGCCCCAGAAGTGGAAGACCTTGAATGCACTGATGCCCAACTACTTATGTTGCAGGATGAGGACATGGGAAGACCGCCGCAGCACGTCTCTGATGATGACAAAACACAGGTGCCAACTGTTGTGGCTTTCTGCAATGTGCAGACCGACGAGGAGGGCAGGGGTCATGAATGGGTGGAAGATGATGTGGAGGATGATGAGGTCCTAGACCCAGACTGGACTGAAGGTCGTGCTAGTGACGTGTGCAGTTCTGAGGAAGAGGTGGTGGTCACACAGAGGCAACAGCACAGCAAAAGAGGGAGCAGGGTACAAAAGTGGAGCGGCCGTTCCATAGAAAGTACTCCTGCTACTGCCCACCGCACCCAGGCACCGAGCCCACCAAGGCTTGCTCCAAGGAGTTCATTGGCATGGCAGTTCTTCACACAATGTCCTAACGACAAGACACGCGTGGTTTGCACGTTGTGCCCTCAGAGCCTGAAGCGGGGCATAAACGTTCTTAACTTGAGCACAACCTGCATGAGCAGGTATCAACATGCAAAGCACGAACTGCAGTGGAGTAAACACCTTAAAAACCACAAAAGGTCTCAGGCTCCTCCTGCTCCCTCTTCTGCTGCTGTCTCGGCCTCTTCCTCCACTTCTGGTGTCAACGTGGCACCTGGCAACCAGCAAACAGAGGATGTCCTACCAACACCACCACCACCTCTGTCACCATCACCAAGCATCTCCACCATGTCACAGGCAAGTGTTCAGCTCTCCATCTCCCAAACACTGGAGAAAAAGAGAAAATAACCAACTTCCCACCCTCGATCCCTGGTCCTGAATGCCAGCATTTCAAAATTGCTGGCCTTTGAAATGCTGTCATTCCGTCTGGTTGAGACGGAGTGTTTAAAACAGCTGATGGCGATGGCTGTCCCCCAGTACGTAGTTTCCAGCCGCTACTACTTTTCCAGGCGAGCTGTCCCTTCCCTGCAAAACCAAGTGGAGGATAAAATGAAGTGTGCGCTGCGCAACGGCATCTGTGGCAAGGTCCACATAACCATATATACATGGACCAGTAAGCACCGCCAGGGCCGCTATATCTCCCTAACTGCACACTGGGTAAACGTAGTGGCGGCTGGGCCCGAGACGGATAGCGATTTGGCTCATGTCCTTCCACCAGCGAGGATCTCAGGACATTATTCTTTTCCTTCTGTTGCCTCCTCCTCCTACTCCTCCTCCTCTTCTACCACCCCCACATCCGGTCATTGAAAGAACCTCACCCCCAACTTCAGCACAGCCAGGGGTAAACGTCAGCAGGCGATTTTAAAACTCATGTGTTTGGGTCACAAACCCCACACTGCACAGGAGCTCTGGAGGGGCATAGAACAACAGAACGATGAGTGGTTGCTGCCAGTGAGCCTCAAGCCAGGCCTGGTGGTGTGCGATAATGGGCAAAATCTCGTTGCAATTCTGGGACTAGCCGGTTTGACGCACATCCCTTGCCTGGCGCATGTGCTGAATCTGGTGGTGCAGAAGTTTCTTATAAACAATCTAGACATGTCCAGACAGAGCTGCTGCTGAAAGTGCGGTCCATCTGTGCTCGCTTTCAGCGTTCTCACCCTGCTGCTGCTCGCCTGTCTGCACAGCAGCGTAACTTCGACCGTCCAGCTCACTGCTGCATATGCGTCATCCACCAGGTGGAACTCCACCTTGCATATTCTGGAGAGACTGTGCGAGCAGCAGCAGGCGATAGTGGAGTTTCAGCTGCAGCACGCACGGGTCAGTTGCTCTGCGGATCAGCACCACTTCACCACCAGTGACTGGGCCTGTATGCGAGACCTGTGTACCTTGTTGTGGTCTTCTGAGGACTTAACCAACATGGCCAGTGCTGATGACACCATTGTTAGCATTACAATACCACTTCTATGTCTCCTTGAAAAATCAATTATGTTGATGATGGAAGAGGATGTGGCAGAGGAGGAGGAGGAAAAGGGAGCATTTCACAGGGTTTCAGGCCGGTCATTCCAAAGTGGCTCAGAGGGTGGGTTCCTGCACCAGCAGAGGCCAGGTACACATGTGGCCAGCCAGGGCACAATTCTGGCAGACGAGGAGGATGTGTTAGAGGAGGAGGAGGAACCGGGTTCATTGCAGGGTGGCACCCAACGCAGCTCAGGGCCATCAGTGGAGTGTGGCTGGGGGGATACGGAGGACACAGATGATACACCACCTACAGAGGACAGCTTATCCCTTCCTCTGGGCAGCCTAGCACACATTAGCGACTACATACTGCACTGCCTGCGCAATGACAGCAGAGTTGCCCACATTGTAACTTGTGCTGTCTACTGGGTTGCCATCCTGCTGGATCCCCGGTAGAAAGACAACGTGCCCACCTTAATTCCTGTACTGGAGCGTGATAGGAAGATGCGCAAGTACAAGCGCATGCTGGCAGATGCGCTCCTAAGGGCCTTCCCGGCTGAGACGGGGGGACACGTGTAAGCACAAGGAGAAGGCAGAGGAGGAGGAGGAGGAGCAAGATGTTGCCAACGCAGCTGTGTCACGCCCAGCTCCTCAGAAGGCAGGGTTAGCATGGCCGAAAAGTGTGGAAAAAGTTTTGTCATCGCGCCATAGCAACCTTCACCACCAGCTGATATGGAACATCTTAGCAGGAGGCAGCATTTGAACAACATGGTGGAACAGTACGTGTGCACATGCCCTCCACGTACTCACTGATGGTTCTTCCCCATTCAACTTCTGGGTCTCCAAATTTTCCACATCGCCTAAGCTCGCCCTTTATGCCTTGGAGGTGCTGGCCTGCCCTGCAGCCAGTGTATTGTCTGAACGTGTATTTAGCACGGCAGGGGGAGTCATTACAGACAAACGCAGCCGCCTGTCCACAGCCTATGTTGACAAGCTCACGTTCATTAAAATGAACCAAGCATGGATCCCACAGGACTTGCCCTTACCTTGTGCAGAACACACATTTATAACCGCCTCAAACATACATTCTTGTACTCCAGTGCACTTATTCATTGAATCCATTTTTTTATTTGTACCATTTTTTCAGGGGGCTACCCCAATTTGAATGAACCTCTCCTCTGTCTGGGTGCCAGTGGCCTAAATTAGTGAAAATGGCCTGTTCCATTGCTAGGTGACATTAACCTCTTATTGCCGTGAATGCAGCTCTCCTCTGTCTTGGTGCCAGGGGCCTAAATTAGTGAAAATGGCCTGTTCCATTGCTGGGTGACATTAACCTCTTATTGCCGCAAATGCACCTATCCTCTGTCTGGGTGCCAGGGGCCTACATTTCTGATAATCCCCTGTTGTATTCATGGGTTACATGAAGCTTGTTTTGCCGTGAATTGACCTCTCCTCTGTCTGGCTGCCAGGGGCCTAACATTTCTGAATATCACCTGTTCCATTGGTGGGTGACATTAACCCAGTTTTGCCAGTGATAAGCCACAGCTGTGCATTGCTGACAGGAAATTTTGTAAAAACGTATGTTACTGATCAAAAGATGCTACTGACTACAAAACACATGCTGGTAGACGTGCTGCTGATGGCATTCCGACCTGACGCCTCCCCAAACTCCAATTCCACCTCCTCCTCCGAGTTGCCAATTAATATTGTTTAATTTTTATTTATTTTATTTTAAGTCATTTCCTTATCCACATTTGTTTGCAGGGCATTTAACTACATTTTCCTGCCTTTTGCAGAACTCTAGCTCTTTCCTGGGCTATTTTACAGTCATTTTAGTGCTTAAAAGTTCGGGTCCCCTTTGACTTCAATGGGGTTTGGGTTTGGGGTAAAGTTCGGATCCCGAACCCGAACATTTCAGTGAAGTTCGGCCGAACTCCTCGAACCCGAATATCCAAGTGTCCGCTCAACTCTATTGTTGATGTAAGTAATGGGTTAATATAAAAATAACAAAATATTAGCTCACCTAGACTCATTTCCTGTTTTTAGCTTAGTTGACCATAGCAACCAATCGGATTCCATTTTAAATTTTTGACAGCTCCATTGGAAAATAAAAGCTGGAATCTGATTGGTTGCTATGGGCAACTAAGCCAGTTCTACTTTACACCAGTTTGATAAATCTCCCCCTATGTATTAGGCCCACAGCATTCCTTATTCCATATGGAGGGAGTTTATACATGAAAACTGAGAAGTAGTTTTCTTAGGTTCCTTCCAGTGTCTTTGATTTATTGTAATACTTATCCACAACTGTATCCATTGTATCTGCTGATTCATAACAGTTACTAGAGTGAATTGGCTTTTTTTCACTTCATTGTTTCATCCTTGCTTATTTCATTAGGTTTTTATAATAGCAAATACAATCAGTAGGGTTCAGCTGGACTCTAAGTCAAGTATCCAGCATTTTTACCAGGCCACTATACATAAAAAAAATTCCAGCTCTAAAAACCTCACTAATGTGTTACATTTAGCGATGAGCAAACCCGAATTTTGGGGTGTTCGGGACACGGACCCGACGATTTTCAAAAAAGTTCGGGTTCGTTGTTCGGCGATTTCTTCCTGATT
This sequence comes from Bufotes viridis, assembly GCA_033119425.1. Classification (NCBI taxonomy): domain Eukaryota; kingdom Metazoa; phylum Chordata; class Amphibia; order Anura; family Bufonidae; genus Bufotes; species Bufotes viridis. The sequence goes on along the minus strand of CM065593.1, from coordinate 114,581,219 downwards.
TCTGAAGGGCTGCACAGCAGCCAATCAGCTAGCGTTTTACTTCTTGCACTGAGAAGCCATCACAGCCATGCCTATCAATGGCATGGCTGTGATTGGCCAAGTGCAGCATGTGACCAAGCCTCTATTTAAGCTGGAGTCACGTAGCGCCGAACGTCACTCTGCTCTTATTAGTGTAGGGATAGGACGCAGCTGCTGTGAGGGCGAGATTAGGCAGAGAAAACTCAGCAAAAACACCTAATGAAGTGATCGATCTACAGCTGTGAATCATTCAACTTCTGCTAGTTAATTGCTCACTGGTTTTTAGGCTGCACAGAGCGTTTTTCTGTCACTTTTTCTGGGGTGATCGGCGGCCATTTTGTGTCTTGTGTCCCTTCGAGCCACTTGGATGTCACTGGCCTTAAGATAAGGCGTGTATATAGTTTTGTTTGTTTATATAGTAAATTTAGCTGCATTATAGTTATTTTAATATGTTCTTAAGAAAAGTTGTAAATAGTTTGTTAATGGTTTTAATGAAAGGTGGGGGGGGGGGGGTGTTGTGTGTGTTCGATTAACTGAATTGATTTTCACTGTCGGAGTTTAAACTGGAGTTTAGGTATTTCTGCACCCCAAATTCAGCACATGTGGCAGACATGGGATGTGTGTCAAACCGGCTAGGCCCAGACCTGCTAGTATATTTTGCCTATTAGAGCACAACACCAGGCCAGGCTGGAGGCTCAGTGGCACTAACAAATGGTCGGTCTGTTGTTCAATGCCTGTCCACAGCTCCTGCGCGGTGCGGGGTTTGTCCCACAAACGCACAAGTTTTAAAACAACCTGCTGTCGTTTCCCCCTGTCGGTGCTGCTGTGGGTGGTGAAGGTGTTACTCTGAGTGGATGAGGAAGAGGTAGAGGAGGAGGAAGCCGAGTAAGAGGAGGAGGTAACAGGATACAAAGAGAAATACCCAGCAATCCTCAGGGGCGGAAGTACATTCGCAAAAATGCTATCCGCCTTTGGGCCAGCCGCTACATTTACCCACTGTGTTGTTGGTTATGTGGACGTTGCCACAGATAGCGTTGCGCAGTGCACACTTGATTTTGTCCGCCACTTGGTTGTGCAGGGAAGGGATGGCTCGCCTGCAAAAGTAGCGGTGGCTGGGATACAAGTACTGTGGGACAGCCACCGCCAAAAGGTTTTTAAAACTGTCCACCAGACAGAATGACAGCATTTCAAAGGACCAGGAAGTTTGAAATAAGGCATTTAGAGCCATGGGTAGGGGGGTACTTCCTCTTTCTATTTCTTTTTCTCTCCAGTATGGGAGATGGACAGCTGATAGCTGAACACTTCCATGGGATTTGGTGGAGATGTTTGGTGACAACGACAGATGTGGTGGCGTTGCTGCCACATCCTCTGTTTGCTGGGTGACAGGTGCCACTGTCACTCACTTGGGCTCAAGTTTAGAATGTTTATTTATTATTTTTCTGTATTTTATTTTAAGTCATTTCCCTATTCACATATGTTTGCAGGGCATTTACCTACATTTTGCTGCCTTTTGCAGCCCTCTAACCCTTTTCTGGGCTATTTTACAGCCTTTTTAGTGCCCAAAAGTTCGGTTCCCCATTGACTTCAATGGGGTTCGGGTTCGGGGTGAAGTTCGGGTCGAGTTCGGATCCCAAACACAAACATTTTCGGGAAGTTCGGCCGAACTTCTCGAACCCGAACATCCAGGTATTCGCTCAACTCTAGTTACAGTTGTGTTCAAAATTATTCAACTCCCACTGCTGTAAAGGGTTTTAGGGAATTTAGTGTACATTTGTAATTGTGTTCAGAATGAAATCTTACAAGGACTTTTTAAAGAACCAAATGCAACTAAAATGACATCAATTGTTTTTGTAATACAGTAGTAAATGTTTTTTTTTGGGATTTCTTCATTGACACTATTATTCAACCCCTTAAAGACTACTACTCTTAAGAACAGAGGTTCATTCAAGTGTTTTCGATCAGGTATTGAAAACACCTGTGGAGGTAAAGGAGCAGCAATCAAGCATAATAAGCACCAATTAGGCAGATTTAAAATGACTGTGATACTCAGCTCTAGAGATGGCCCGAACTATACGCCGGCAAACAGTTCTCGGCGAACATAGCTTGTTCGCTTTCGCCGCGGTGGGCGAACATATGCGACGTTCGGTCTGCCCCCTATACATCATCATTGAGCCAACTTTGACCCTGTACCTCACAGTCAGCGGACACATTCCAGCCAATCAGCAGCATTCCCTCCCTCCTAGACCCTCCCATCTACTGAACAGCATCCATTTTAGATTCATTCGGAAGCTGCATTCTTAGTGAGAGGAGGGACAGTGTAGCTGCTGCTGATTTAATTGGAAAATCGATAGCTAGGGTAGTGTATTCAGTGTCCACTCCAGTCCTGAAAGACTCAACTGATCTCTGCTGTAAGGACAGCGTCCTGATAGCACCCCCAAAAAGCCCTTTTTATGGCTGCTACATTAGTTTGCTTTTTTTTTTTTTTCTCCATATATATTGCAGTTGCCTGGCCTGCCCGTGTGTGAGGAGCTGCAGGCCCACAGACTGTAGTGTGCCCACTGCCAGTGCCCACCACTCATCCCGTGTGGCACAGGACTTTGCATCAAAAAAAAGCATTTAATTTTTAAACTTTAGAGTAATTTCAGTTGCTTGCCTGCTGCCAGTGTGTGTCAGGCCCACTTCCACTGACTGTAGTGTGCCCACTGCCAGTGTCCACCACTCATACCGGGTGGCACAGTAGCTTGCCGATAAATAAGGCATTTAATTTTTACACTTTAGTGTAATTTCAGTTGCTTGCCTGCTGCCAGTGTGTGTCAGGCCGACTTCCATAGACTGTAGTGTGCCCACTGCCAGTGCCAACCACTTATACCGGGTGGCACAGTAGCTTGCCGATAAATAAGGCATTTAATTTTTACACTTTAGCAGACACATTCCAGCCAATCTCCAGCATTCTCTCCCTCCCAGACCCTCCCATCTCCTGAACAGCATCCATTTTAGATTCATTTGGAAGCTGCAGTCTTAGTGAGAGGAGGGACAGTGTAGCTGCTGCTGATTTAATTGGAAAATCGATAGCTAGGGTAGTGTATTCAGTGTCCACTCCAGTCCTGAAAGAATCATCTGATCTCTGCTGTAAGGACAGCGTCCTGACAGCACCCCAAAAAGCCCTTTTTATGGCTGCTACATTAGTCTGCTTATTTTTCCTCTCCATTTATATATTGCAGTTGCCTGGCCTGCCCGTGTGTGAGGAGCTGCAGGCCCACAGACTGTAGTGTGCCCACTGCCAGTGCCCACCACTCATCCCGTGTGGCACAGGACTTTGCATCAAAAAAAGGCATTTCATTTTTACACTTTAATGTAATTTCAGTTGCTTGCCTGCTAGTGTGTGTCAGGCCGACTTCCACTGACTGTAGTGTGCCCACTGCCAGTGCCCACCACTCATCCCGTGTGGCACAGGACTTTGCATCAAAAAAGACATTTAATTTTTAACACTTTAGTGTAATTTTAGTTGCTTGCCTGCTAGTGTGTGTCAGGCCAACCTTCACTGACTGTAGTGTGCCCACTGCCAGTGGCCACCACTCATACCATGTGGCACAGGACTTTGCATCAAAAAAAGGCATTTCATTGTTACACTTTAGTGTAATTTCAGTTGCTTGCCTGCTGCCAGTGTGTGTCAGGCCCACTTCCACTGACTGTAGTGTGCCCACTGCCTGTGCCCACCACTCATACCGTGTGGCACAGGACTTTGCATCAAAAAAAGGCATTTAATTTTTACACTTTAGTGTAATTTCAGTTGCTTGCCTGCTGCCAGTGTGTGTAAGGCCGACTTCCACTGACTGTAGTGTGCCCACTGCCAGTGCCAACCACTCATACCGGGTGGCACAGTAGCTTGCTGATAAATAAGGCATTTAATTTTTACACTTTAGTGTAATTTCAGTTGCTTGCCTGCTGCCAGTGTGTGTCAGGCCGACTTCCACAGACTGTAGTGTGCCCACTGCCAGTGCCAACCACTCATACCGGGTGGCACAGTAGCTTGCCAATAAATAAGGCATTTCATTTTTACACTTTAGGGTAATTTGAGTTGCTTGCCTGCTGCCAGTGTGTGTCAGGCCGTCTTCCACAGACTGTAGTGTGCCCACTGCCAGTGCCCACCACTCATACCGGGTGGCACAGTACCTAGCACGCATAGCACTACTTATCTAAAAAAAGATGACAGGCAGAGGCAGGCCACCCCGCAGGGGCCATCATGGTCGTGGTGCTGTGATTTACACTGTCCCTGGAATAATGCCTAGTGTTCAGAAGCCACGTATCCTGAACCCGACAAATTCTGAGGACATAGTTGACTGGCTTAGACAGGACACCCAATCTTCAACAGCTTCCGCTAAGAACCTTGATGCACCATCCTCCTCCAGCTCAGCTTCGGTCACCTGCTCTCAAGTTACCACACTCCCGCCCGCCGCCACCACCACCACTACCACCACAGCCACCACAGCCACTTCACTTGATCCGTCAGAGGAGTTATTTACACATCAGTTGGATGCAATAAGTGATGCGCAGCAATTATTGCCAGATGATGTAGATTACAGGGATATTTCTCAGTCAGGCAGGATTACACACATGGACGTACAGTGTGATCATGATGATGATAATGATTCTTCCTTTGCTGAGGTGTCAGATACAAGTGAAGCGGTAGATGATGAGGATGTGTCTACGGATGCCACGTAGGTGCCTGCTCGAAGAGAAGAAGAGGGGGAAAGTTCAGAAGGGGAGACAGAAAGAAGGAGGAGATGAGTTGGAAGCAGGGGGAGGTCGTCGCAAGGAGTTAGTGGCACAGTCAGACAGCATGTATCGGCACCCGGGGTCAGCCAGACAGCACGCCAGTCAACACATGCTGTTGCCACCACCAGAATGCCGTCATTGCAAAGCTCAGCAGTGTGGCATTTTTTTGTGTGTCTGCCTCTGATAACAGCAATGCCATTTGCAACCTGTGCCAAAAGAAACTGAGTCGTGGGAAGTCCAACACCCACCTCGGTACAACTGCTTTGCGAAGGCACATGATCTCACATCACAAACGCCTATGGGATCAACACATGAGTACAAGCAGCAGACAAACTCAAAGCCACCATGCTCCTCCTGGTCCAGCATCTTCAGCCAAGTCAACCACTGCTGTCCTCCCTGCCCCCTCTCAACCAACCGCCTTCCGCCTCTCACCTTCAGCAGTTCCTGCTCATCTGCCCACAGTCAGGTGTCTGTTAAGGAAATGTTTGAGCGTAAGAAGCCAATGTCACAGAGTCACCCCCTTGCCCGGCGACTGACAGCTGGCTTGACGGAACTCTTAGCCCGCCAGCTTTTACCATACCAGCTGGTGGAGTCTGAGGCCTTCAAAAAATTTGCCACTATTGGGACACCACAGTGGAAGGTACCCGGACGAAATTTATTTTCAAAAAAGGCAATCCCAAACCTCTACTATGTTATTGAAAAGGAAGTCATGGCATCTCTGACCACTGATACCTGGTCTGCAAAGCACGGTCAGGGCAAGTATATCACGTACACTGCACATTGGGTCAACCTGCTGACGGCTGACAAGCATGGAATGCGTGGCTCCACAGCGGAGTTGGTCACACCGCCACGACTTGCAAGCAGGCCTACTGCCACCTCCTCCACTCCTACTCCATCCTCTTCGATATCCTCCTCGGCTGAGTCCTCTTCTGCTGCGGCGTCTGGCTGCACATCAACTGAATCTCCCCAGCTCCCCGGGGCTATTCCACATCCCGGATACGACAGTGTCACGCTGTCTTGGGGTTGACTTGCCTGAAAGAAGAGAGCCACACAGGACCAGCACTCCTGTCCGCCCTGAACGAACAAGTGGATCAGTGGCTGACCCCGCACCAACTGGAGATCGGCAAAGTGGTGTGTGACAATGGAACAAATTTGTTGTCGGCATTGAATTTGGGCAAGTTGTCACATGTGCCGTTCATGGCACATGTGTTGAATCTCATCGTACAATGCTTTGTGTCTAAGTACCCAGGCTTACAGGACGTCCTCAAGCAGGCTAGGAAGGTGTGTGGCCATTTCAGGCGTTTCTACACGGCCATGGCGCACTTTTCCGATATTCAGCGGTGAAACAACATGCCAGTGAGGCGCTTGATTTGCGACAGCCCGACAGGTTGGAATTCAACACTCCTAATGTTTGACCGCCTGCTCCAACAAGAAAAAGCCGTCAACGAGTATTTGTATGACCGGGGTGCTAGGACAGCCTCTGCGGAGCTGGGAATTTTTTTGCCACGTTACTGGACGCTCATGCGCTATGCCTGTAGGCTCATGCGTCCTTTTGAGGAGGTGACAAACCTAGTCAGTCGCATCGAAGGCACCATCAGCGACTTCATCCCATTTGTTTTCTTCCTGGAGCGTGCCCTGCGAAGAGTGCTGGATCAGGCTGTAGATGAGTGTGAAGAGGAAGAGGAAGAGTTGTGGTCACCATCACCACCAGAAACAGCCTTTTCATCATCGCTTGCCAGACCTGCGGCAATGCTGGAAGAGGAGTATGAGGAAGAGGAATCAGAGGAGGAATGTGGCTTTGAGGAGGAGGAAGACCAACCACAGCAGGCACCCCAGGGTGCTTGTTGTTGTCACCTATCTGGGACCCATGGTGTTGTACGTGGCTGGGGGGAAGAAAAGACCGTCAGTGACATCAGTGAGGACGAGGAACGGGAAATGAGTAGCTCTGCATCCAACCTTGTGCAAATGGGGTCTTTCATGCTGTCATGTCTGTTGAGGGACCCTCATATAAAAAGGATGAAGGAGAACGACCTGTACTGGGTGGCCACGCTACTAAACCCCTGTTATAAGCAGAAAGTGGCAGAAATGTTACCAAATTACCGAAAGTCGGAAAGGATGCAGCAGTTCAAAACAAAACTAAAAAATATGCTTTACACAGCTTATAAGGGAGATGTCACAGCACAACGGGAATCTAATAGGGGAAGAGGTGAATGTAATACTCCTCCTACCACGGCGGCAAGGACTGGACGATTTACAGATGTGTTGTTGATGGAGGACATGCAAAGCTTTTTCAGTCCTACACATCGCCACAGACCTTCGGGATCCAGCCTTAGAGAACGACTCGACCGACAGGTAGCAGACTACCTCGCCTTAACTACACTACTGTGTGTACAGGCTTGACCTGTCGCCTAAGCTATCCCAGTTTGCGATAGAACTTCTGGCCTGCCCTGCTTCAAGTGTCCTGTCAAAAAGGACCTTCAGTGCAGCAGGAGGCATTGTCACTGACAAGAGAAGTCACCTCGGTCAAAAAAGTGTTGATTACCTCACCTTCATAAAGATGAATGAGGCATGGATCCCTAAGGGACTGACAGTGGGGGATACGTTTGACTAACAGAAGGCCTGACGACATGCCTTGGCCTCAAAATGGTCCCCACGCTGCTGTATTTTATGTCTGCATACCGGATGACTTGCGAATTCTCCGTCACCAACTAGGGTTCAAGCCGCAATGATTTAGTCACTTTTCTGCCTGGAAAACGTCAATTTTTCCGGCCGCTGCTACAACTGCGGCTGCAACAATGCCATTATTTTTCAGGCATATGTACATGCCTAATTTTTCTGTCCTATGGTGCAGCACTGTGGCTGCAAAAACAAAACAAACAAAAAAAGGCACATACAAGTGTCAATTCCCCTTCGTGATCGTTACCTTGTTGTGGTGAAGGGGCTTGCGTATCACAATGAAGCAATCATCACCTCTATGAGTGAGTTGGCAATGTTGCCACACCCTAGATGATAAGGCCGTTGCTTCATTATGGTCAGACCAAAAGCGATCGGATGGCTGGATTATATTTAATAGAAAAAACATTAATTTACCTTTTTTTTTTTTAAAGTTGTATGGGTTTTTAATACATAAAATAAAAATCATAATAAAGTCTCTTAATAGTTTATTAGAAATAATGCAGACAATTAAAAAAATCCCCATCAATTCCAATACAAAGCAAGTACAGAGCTCAGAACTAAATTATTTCATGATGTTGTAATGGTTCGTTAATTCGACAATGGTTAATCAATTCGACACACGTCCCCGGATAGGGTACGTAACAGGGATTAAACTGATAGGAATAGTACTAGTTAAGACACCACTCATATAGGGTGTCACAGCACATTGCTCTGTGCACGCGCAGTGCCCAAATTTGGGAGTAAGAGGACCGACCAAGCTGCTTTTTCCATCTCCCGGTTCCTAAAATCAATTCAGTTTGGTGTATGAGAGTTTGGTCTGTCACTATGAAGGCAGTTGAAGGTACCCGGCCTAAAATATTTTTCACAAAAGGCAATCCCTGATATGGGACGTAACAGGGATTAAACTGATAGGAATAGTACTAGTTAAGACACCACTCATATCGGGTGTGAGAGTAAATTGCACGACGCAGACGCAGTGACCGTGGATTAAAACAAAGGGGATGGAGCCAGTGTTTTTTTAACCATCTCCCCATTCGAAAAATCAATTCAATAAATGGACCCCAGATTGGGGACGCAACAGGGATTAAACTGATGAGAATAGTACTACAGAAAATACCACTCATATCGGGTGTGACAGTAAATTGCACGACGCAGACGCAGTGACCGTGGATTAAAACAAAGAGGAGGGAGCCAGCGTTTTTTTTAACCATCTCCCCGTTCGAAAAATCAATTCAATTCACCTTTCGGGGACCCTTGGTGTTGTACGTGGCTGGGTGGAGGAAGAAACCTTCAATGACATCACTGGGACATGGCTAGCTTGGTATCCAACTTTGTGCAAATGGGGAGCTTGCGGTTGTGCAAATAGACTGTTTGCGGTGGTTTGCGGTGCATTAAAAGGGGAGTTTGGTGTGTCAATGTCTGTGAAGCGGGCATAACCCTTACACTACCTGATCGATACAACATCATACCTGATCGTATACACACACTGGATGTTTTAAAGCATGTTATTCCAAACAATTTACGAATGTTAGTTGATTTATGCCCTTTATGGATTAAAACCCGCCTCTGCGTCCACTCTGTAATTTTCCATGGGAGTTTTGCCATGGATCCCCCTCCGGCGGCATGCCACAGTCCAGGTGTAAGTCCCCTTGAAACAACTTTTCCATCACTATTGTGGCCAGAAAGAGTCCCTGTGGGTTTTAAAATTTGCTTGCCTATTGAAGTCTATGGCGGTTCGCCCTGTTCGCCCGTTCGCGAACATTTGCGGATGTTTGTGTTCGCCGTTCGCGAACAGAAAATTTTATGTTCGCGACATACTCAGCTCCTTCTAGACATTTACTGGTGTGTTTGCAAACATGGTAAAGTCAAGAGAATGGTCCAGGAAGACAAGAGAAGAGTTGATTTCTCTTCACAGGAAGGGCAATGGCTATAAGAAGATTGCAAAGATGTTAAACATACCAAGAGACACCATAGGAAGCATCATTCGCAAATTCAAGGCAAAGGGCACTGTTGAAACGCTACCTGGTCGTGGCAGAAAGAAGATGCTAACTTCAACTGCTGTGCACTACCTGAAGAGCAAAGTGGAGAAAAGTCCCCGTGTGACTGCTGAGGAACTGAAAAAAGATTTGTCAGATGCAGGTACTGAAGTTTCAGCTCAGACAATAAGGCGCACACTGCGTAATGAAGGCCTCCATGCCAGAACTCCCAGGCTCAACCCCTTGCTGTCTCCAAAGAATAAGAAGAGTCGACTGCAGTATGCCAAAAGTCATGTGGACAAACCACAAAAGTTTTGGGATAGTGTTTTGTGGACTGATGAAACAAAATTAGAACTGTTTGGGCCCATGGATCAACGCTATGTTTGGAGGAGCAAGAGCAAGGCCTATGAAGAAAAGAACACCTTGCCTACTGTGAAGCATGGTGGGGGGTAATCATGCTTTGGGGCTGTTTTGCTTCTTCAGGTACAGGGAAGCTTCAGCGTGTGCAAGGTACCATGAATTCTCTTCAGTACCAGGAGATATTGGATGAAAATGTGATGCAGTCTGTCACAAACCTGAGGCTTGGGAGACGTTGGACTTTTCAACAGGACAATGATCCCAAGCATACCTCCAAGTCCACTAGAGCATGGTTGCAGATTAAAGGCTGGAACATTTTGAAGTGGCCATTGCAGTCACCAGACTTAAATCTGATTGAGAACCTCTGGTGGGACTTAGGCCTCTTTCACACGGGCGTCATGTTTGCGTTGCGGGAATATGCGCATTTTTCCCGCACGGGTGCAAACGTTTGTAACGCGTTTTGCACACGTGTGAGAAAAAACGCCATGTTTGGTACCCAACCCGAAGCCGGACTTCATCACTGAAGTCCGGTTTCGGGTCTTCTGGAGAATTGATTATTTTCCCTTATAACATGGTTATAAGGGGAAATAATAGCATTCTTAATAATGAATGCATAGTAAGATGAAGTGGAGGGGGTTAAAAATAATAAAAGTTAACTTACCTTAGCCACTTGATCGCGGTCCATCTTACCATGGTGATGGACCATGTGATTGGACCATGTGATGTGACGTCATCACAGGTCCTTTAGATCTTAGATGCTGCAGGGAAAGAGAGGAGAGATCGCGACTACGCGATCAAGTGGCTAAGGTAAGTTAACTTTTATTATTTTTAACCCCTCCACTTCATTTAACAATGAACAATGCATTCTTTATTAAGAATGCTATTATTTCCCCTTATAACCATGTTATAAGGGAAAATAATAGAGATTGGGCCCCGTTGCTAAGCAACAATGCGGGAAAATCGCAACGCATCCGCACTTGCTTGCGGATGCTTGTGATTTTCCCGCAGCCCCATTCACTTCTATGGGGCCTGCGTTGCGTGAAAAACGCAGAATATAGAACATGCTGCGATTTTCACGCAACGCAGAAGTGATGCGTGAAAATCACCGCTCATGTGCACAGCCCCATAGAAATAAATGGGTCCGGATTCAGTGCCGGTGCAATGCGTCCTCCTCACGTATTGCACCCGCGCGGAAAACTCGCCCGTGTGAAAGGGGCCTTAAAGCGGTTGTCCAAGTTATATTTATTGATGACCTATCCTCAGGATAGGTCATCAATATCAGATCGGCGGGGGTCCGACACTCGGCACCCCCGCCGATCAGCTGTTTGAAGAGAAGGCGAGTGCCGTGCCAGCGCTGCCTCCTCTTCATTGTTTACCTACTCGCCGTTGCATCTGCAGCGGTGAGCAGGTGTAATTACACCCAAGCCATTCCATTCATTTCAATGGGACGGCTCGTTTCTATACAAGTGTATACTACAGAGCCATCCCATTGAAATGAATGGAACGGCGCTGGCACGCGCTGGCACGGCGCTCGCCTTCTCTTCAAACAGCTGATCGGCGGGGGTGCCGGGTGTCGGACCCCCGCCGATCTGATATTGATGACCTATCCTGAGGATAGGTCATCAATAAATATAACTTGGACAACCCCTTTAAAGAAAGCAGTTGCAGCGCGCAAGCCTAAAAATGTGACTGAACTGGAGGCTTTTGCCCATGAAGAATGGGCGAAGATTCCCGTATGATCACTGCAAGACACTTGTGTCAAGCTATGCTTCACATTTAAAAGCTGTTATAACTGGAAAAAGATGTTGTACTAAGTACTAAGATTGAATGTCACTTGGGAGTTGAATAAAACTGATAATGATGTGAGCACAGAAAAGACATTTGTGGTTATTTCATTATAAATGTTATGTTATATTTGTCTGACTTACAAGTGCCTCTTTGATTTAATTGTAAACAAGATGACTGAAATTATCAAAATCAATGTCAAACTGGCCAAAACACTCAATTTCAGTGGGGGTTGAATAATTTTGAACACAACTGTATGTGGAAAAAGGAAAAAAATATTTGCCACTCCGTGGTGCAGTGATATATTCGGATGCCCTGTATGCCGTGTATTAGTGGCGAAATAAAAATATTTTCGCCGTCCAGCGTTGCACTTATCTGTTGAAAAGCCTATTTTGTAAAAGTAGAAAAAAATGTGGGCCTAATTGACGTTCTGCGGGGCAGTGATATATTCTGAAGCCCTGTTTGCATTGTATTAGTGGCGAAATAAAAATATATTCGCCGCCCAGTGTTGTACTTCTCTGTTGAAAAGCCTGTTGTGTAAAAGTAGAACAAAATTTGGGCCTAATTGACATTCTGCGGTGCAGTGATATATTGTGAAGCCCAGTTTGCAGTGTATTAGTGGCAAAATGAAAATATATTTGCCGTCCAGCGTTGCATATATCTGTTAAAAAGCCTGTTGTGTAAAAGTAGAACAAAAGTTGTGCCTAATTGCCATCCTGCGGTGCAGTGATATTTTCTGAAGCCCTGTTTTCAATGTATAAGTGGCAAAATAAAATTATATTCGCTGTCCAGCATTGTACTTCTCTGTTGAAAAGCCTGTTGTGTAAAAGTAGAACAAAATTTGGGCCTAATTGACGTTCTGTGGTGCAGAAATATATTGTGAAGCCCAGTTTGCTGTGTATTAGTGGCGAAATAAAAATATATTCGCTGTCCTGCGTTGCATATATCTATTGAAAAGCCTGTTGTGTAAAAGTAGAACAAAATGTGGGCCTAATTGACGTTCTGCAATGCAGTGATATGTTGTAAAGCCCGGTTTGCCGTGTATTAGTTGCGAGTAAGGGGTCGCAGCAGAGTAAGGGGGCGTGGCAGCAGGGGTTGCAGCGAGATGCCTGAGCTCCCGTTGTCATCTAGCGGTCGTGTCTTGACCAGCAACCCAATGGTTCTTGAATGGTTGACTCGGTCATTCACTTCGTCCGAAGTGACATTAGACAGCCCCAGCCAAGAGTCGGTGGGTTCCTCTGATGACGCTTAGTTGGCATGGCCCGGGAGCAGGCTCTGTACCTTCACCTGTCCTCAACCTGCCTCTGTCCTTTTTTGTTCCCTCTGTCAGAGAAGTATTATATGCTGTGGGCTCAGCTCCACTTTTCAGCGAGGACGAGATACTAGAGGACAGACAGCAGCTACTGTCCAGCCAAGATCTGGAGGAGACATCCATCGCTTCCCCCACTAGGCGGGCAAGTACTGATGAGGAGAGGGTTGCTGGTGTTGTGAAGGGTCAGGCTTCTGACCCAGAGACAGTTGAGGAGGACATCAGTGAAGTGCAGACAGTGCTCGATGATGATGATGTAGCTGATCGTACTTGGGAGCCGGGTGACGAAGGGGCTTCATCACCATCGGGAGAAGAGGGTGGCAGGTTGCCCGTGAGCCAGCAAGTCGCTAGCATGGCCGGGAGTCAGCAGGGTGGGAGTGAAACGATCCGGGGTAGACCACCCGCTTTGCAGGAGCCTACGTGCCCGGGAAGTAGCTGTGCACGGGTTCACGGAGGAAGCGGCGGTAGCAGTCAGTCAGTGCGGAGTGTTGGGGGAAAAATCACCTACTCGGCGGGGTGGCAGTTTTTTTTAAAACCGCCGGAGGAGGTGAACATGACCATATCTAAAATATGTGGGCAGAATGTGAAGTGTGGCATGGTTGCCAATGTTGGCACCATGGCCCTCCATCAACATATGCAGCATCACCATAAAGTTGCCTGGGAGAACAATGGCTTCGATGTGGTGGTCCAGCCTTCCGCAGCAACCGCTGCATCACCCAGTGGCACGCACCTGGTTTCAGGCAGACAAGACTCCACCATCTCCGGCGAAGGGAGCTGTCTGTCCTTCCCATCATCTGCTGGTCCTGATGCTCCTGCTCCTCCTCCTACTGCTTGTCAGTCATTCCGTCAACAATCGATCACCGAAGCGATTGCCAAGAGACAACAGTATGTCTGCTTGCATCCAACGGGGCAGAAGCTGAATCTGCTTCTGTCCAAGTTGCTGGTGCTGCAGTCCCTCCCTTTCCAAATGATGGACTCTGCACCTTTTAGAGAACTGATGAGCCGAGTTTGAGAGTCCCATGCCGTCATTTCTTTGCCAAAAAAGGCAGTACCATCCTGCACACACATGTAGAACAGAAGGCGGGCCAGTCCTTGAGCCTGTCGGTGTCTGCCAAAGTGCAAGGCAGCACCGACGTGTGCAGCTGTAACTATGGGTAGGGACAATACATGTCCTTTACGGCCCACTGGGTGAATGTGGTTCCTGCACAGCCACACCAGCTACTTGGCCAGGTGACGCTGCTTCCGCCTCCACGTTGCCATGATGTTGGTCCTGCGACAATGTCCGCCTCTGACTCCTCATCTTCCACCGTGTCCTCAGCCTCCACTGCAGTGACAATTCACCAGGGCCCTCCAGCATACCACATGTGCAGGGCATGACGGTGTCACGCTTTTCTGCACCTCATTTGCCTGGGCGAACTGGGTGACACAGATGACAAACTGCTCCGTGTCCTTCATCAAGAAATCGAATCCTGTCTTTCCCCAACAACCCAAAATCGGAACCATGGTGACCGACAACGGGAAGAACATTGTGTCAGAGCTGCATGGCACACATGTTCAATCTGATTGTCAAGCGGTTCCTGAAGTCTTCCACCCATCTGCAAGACATCCTAAAAATGGCCAGGAAACTTTTTATGCACTTCAGCCACTCGTAAACTGCAAAGCACACCCTCCTTGAGCTGCAGAGGCAGAACAGCATCCTCCAACATAGGCTCATATGCGACGTAGACCTGGAGCAGGACCTGAACCAGCAGGTGGGGCATACTTGGACAGCACCCTGCCACCCCACATTGAAGATACGCTGCACTACTGAGCAGCCAAACTGGATTTGTGGCCGCAACTAGCAGAGTTTGCCCTGGAAAAGCTGCCCTGCCCGGCCAGTAGTGTGGCATCAGAGCAGGTGTTTAGTGCAGCGGGGGCCATATTTATCCCAAGAAGAACTCGCCTGTCCAAAATGTGGAGAGACTGTCAAGATGAATCAGGCATGGATCAGCCAGGATTTCCACCCACGAATGCCTGATGCATCAGATTAGATCATCCACTTTGCCTCACCCAAACCTTGACAAAAGAGACCGGTTTCTTCTGGCTACCTGCCTCAGCTACTATTCTGATGCTGCCACCTTCCTGATGCCACACATCTGATGCCAAGTGCTCCTTCTTAAACCCACCATCGTCAGCGGGTACTGTTATTGCCACCCACCTCCGCACTCTGTTGTTGTGCCTTTCTGTGGCCTCCTTATGATGCTGCCGCCACCTCCACACTCTGTCGTTGTGCCTCTCTGTGGCCTCCTCTTGATGCTGCCACCTCCACGCTCTGTCATTGTGCCACCTTGTGGCCCCCTCCTGATGCTGCTACCACCACATCCACACTGTCATTGTGCCACTCTGTGACCTCCTGATGATTCTGCTGCCACCTCCACACTCTGTCATTGTGCCACCCCTTGGCCTCCTCCTGATGCTGCTGCCACCACATCCACACTGTCATTGTGCCACTCTGTGACCTCCTGATGCTGCTGCCTCCACCTCCACACTCTGTTATTGTGCCACCCTGTGGCCTCCTGATACTGCTGCCGCCACCTCCACACTCTGTTATTGTGTCACCCTGTGGCCTTCTCCTGATGCAGCTACTGCCGCCACCTCCACACTCTGTCATTGTGCCACTCTGTGGTCTCCTAATCCTGCTGCCACCGCCAGACTCTGTTATTGTGCTACTTTGTGGTCTACTGATGCTGCCTCACCTCTAGACTCTGTCATTGTGCTACCCTGTTACCTCCTGATGCTGCCGCACCTCTAGATTCTGTCTTTGTACCCCTCTGTGGTCTTCTGATGCTGCTGCCACCTCCAGACCCTGTCATTGTGCCACTCTGTGACCTAATAATGCAGCTGAAACCTCCACGCTCTTTTGTCAAGCTACTCTGTGGCCTCTTGATGCTGCTGCCACCCCCAGACTCTGTCATTGTGCCACTTTGTGACCTCCTGATGCTGATACCACCTCCAGACTATGTCATAGGGCCACACTGTGGACTTCTCATGCTGCTTCCACCCTCCCCACTTCATGACTGGACCACTATTTTGCCTTTTTGGCTTGGCTGACATCTTTTATTTGACCCTTTTTCTGATCTGTCAGAAGGAAGGAAAAATGAGATGTACAATGGATCCTCACTGTGTAGCAGCTGTAAGGCCTGTATGGTCCCATGAGAATTGGCTTGTGATTTGGTAGCCAAAAGCAGTAGTGGGTACAAAACATAGACGACATGCTATATTCCATTCTTGTGTCATCTCTGCTTTCTTTTTTGGCATTAGTAATACTGATGGATTACTGACCAAATGCTGACCGAGTGAAGGCAAATGCTCAACAGACAAGATCTGTTTTTTGGGGGGTTATTGTTATGACGGATCAGAGGAAGGGCAAAATAATAAGTGACGTCAACACAAACTTACTGCTGACACTCTCTCGGGGGGCTCTAATTGTATAAGCGTTTAATAGAACAGGTTCTGTTTACATCTTTGTGGAATCAGCTGACAGCGGTATAAAAGGAGCGGGCTTCTTCTTGACACTAACATTGACCTGTAAGGCTGAGTTCATGCTTGAGTTATTTGGCCAGTTTTTCCCCCGTGACTGCCCAAATAAGTGAAGTGTGCAGTGACTCTAAGAGCGACGCTGTTACGGTGGGGAGTGGAGGAAACTCCCCACCGCCCAATGTAAGCAATTACTAGGCCATAGGCAGGGAAAAGGGACCTGGTCACCATCTAAAGCTTCCCTCAATCCACCCTAGTCTCCTGGCTGTATGAGCCACCTTCAATGGTAAGGGGGCTCATACCCACGAATCTAGAAGTCTAAGAATCCCTGCATCACCCTCAACATGTGACAGGGCAGAGACCTCCTGCTCATACATAACAACGGATGACAGCCATCTCCAGAGGCCCAGTAGCTGACAGGTAGAAAGACAGAATGCAGCAACTGCACGGCAGGTAAGTACACAGTGTAACAACAGAACACTAGAAACAACTAACACTTACCTGCCACAGCAGAGATGGAAAGATGGCACTAACATCTACCCAGACCTCCATGCGAACACCGGATGCATGGAAGCTCCAGGCAGGATAGCACACTGTCTTTTAGAGTAGTCCCCCCCCCCAGGTAACCAGTCCCCTTCCGGAGGACACACACACAAATGGGGAAAATGTGTAACGTCCATGCAGGCCTGTACACACTTGCATGAAACAAACACCCAGACGTATAACAAACTTCCAACTCAAACCCACACCATAAACAACACACCAGGAGGGGAAGGAAGACAAGGAGGATTTCAGATGACAATGCTGAGAACATCGATGTCAAACTTGGATGGCCCTCAGATCTCATCCATGCACAGACCAAGCATCTCACATGCCAGGCAGAAAAACAAACTGATCTCAGTCTCCAAGCCAAAGGATATAAAGAGACCTAAGACCACACCCAACTCACCAAGTGCACACCATTAACCCCATGCACACCAAGATGGGAAGGAATACACCACGTTGCCAACGGTAACCGCATGTACGGCTGTTATTTTCATGACATAAGGACTGACAGTATTATTTCACTACCAAATCAGACTCCATATGCGTGTTACTGCAAGGCACAGTGTTCTACACCACTATAAAGGCTCTCAGCAGCCAGGAAATAGCCATTTTTCAACATAAATCGCCTCGAATATATTCGGATCGAACCAAATTTGGTGAACCGGCGAATCGAATTTTTGAAAAATTCGCTCATCTCTAATTCTAATTCTAATTGGAAAAATTTCACTACAAGAGTCTGCTTAGTGTAGAGTCACATACCATTTGGTTACGGTACCTTGTCAGGGCAAATAGATTCACATAATTTGATCAACATGTGTGCTAAGCACTTCAAATGTATATGTATAGTAAACACATAATAAAACAATTGAAAATAATCCAACAATTCCATTTTTAGTTGTCTTATTGACTGCAGAGTGATGCTGCTACTTTTGTGTTTGTTTGACACTACAAAACTACACTTTGATAGGCAGGTGGACTTAAAAAAAAATCAACCCCTTAATGACTGCCGATACGGCTTTCTATGGTGGTCATTAAAGGGGTTGCCTGCTTTTTATATTGATGGTCATCCGGTCATCATTATCAGATCAGCAGGGGGGAGGGGGGTCATCCGTTTGGAGAGTATGCAACAGTCATAGGAGTGCTGCCTTCTCTTCATTGTTTACCTGCTTGCTGTCAACATTGTAGCGGTGAACAGGTGTAATTAAAAGGCAATGTTGATGGCAAGCAGGTAAGCTGGGAAGAGAAGAGAGCTGTCTTCAAAAAGCTGAAAATGTTATAGCTCTTGGAATGCAACGATATAAAAATTAAAAAATGCTTGGTCATTAAGGCCCAAAATGCATACAGATGGACGGGTTAATCTTGGCAGTGTAATTCCTTAGGTCTTGCGTCAACTGTCTTGCAAGTTTCACTCTATAAAAGATTGCTATATCGCGCACCCTCCAATCCAATGTGAACAAAGGCTGCAGTATACCACAGGGGACCGCACCGCCCGCTGTAATTAAGGTACACACTTGAAAAATGGGAGGATCAAACTTGCAACACAGAAAACAATAGTAGGTGTATACTGCGCCAATACTATTATGCCCAGAGTATCTGCACGCCGATCGTAACTCCTAAACACCAATATGTGGTCCACTATAAAGCACACAGGTACAAATAGAACTGGCACCGCTCTCTCAGGAACACAAAGTACCTTGTAGATGACTATCCCCGTGCCTTAGATCCTCACAGCGTCTCTGTCTTATTCCTGGTGCGGTTTCTGAATGGATCTCTAAACTTGCAGCACGCGCCCCGGCCGGTGGCGCGTAGCTGCCGCTGGTGAAAAGGATCGCGTTCACGTACTCTGGAGCCGGCTCGTGACGTCACTTACTACAGCTACGGTGTGCTGTAGTTGCCAGAAGACCTCCATATTATTTAAAATTTGTAAGGTATGCTTAGTATCCTTTAAGTATGTAGCCAATTCTTTTACATATACTTGTAGCTGTTGGTCTACATATAAGAGAGGGGGCTCGTTAGACAGTCTACCCTGGACACGATGGGCCTGCCCGGTGGTTTTTCCACTGTTTTTGTGTATCTTAGGGTTATGATAGAAAGCTGCGATTTTTGGATCATCCACCAAAATGAACGCAGCTTTCTTTTTATTGAGGATCCCACTATCCTTACCTTTTTTAACCAACGTTTTTATTTCTGTTATATATGTCTGTGTGGGATCTAACTTTAATTTTTTGTATGTCCTATTTAGTATATTTAGCGCCTCCTTGTGGTAATCCTCCCTATTTAAAATTACAATACCTCCCCCCTTGTCCGCCGGGCGGATAACAATATTTTCATTCTGTTGCATCCTCGTAATGGCGTTCTTCTCTGCCTTGGTGATATTGCTCCTAAAAAAGGGAAAAAAGGGAAATTTGGAAGGGATCTAGTACCAATTAATATGTGCGAGAATTTTGACAATATGGAAGAGCTTGATGCAACCGGCAATAACGATAGCATGAATGATTATAGTAATCTACATACAATAGATCAATGTTCCTCGGAGGGGGAAAATTCAGCATTCTCAGTTTACAATCATTCTATAAATTCGATGAACTCTAGTAGGAATAATCCTGCCTTAAACAAAGCTATCACCATAGATACCTGTCCCTATCCAAAACCGTTTCACCCTATTGAGAAATATAAATGAGGAGGAGGATATTGATGAAGTAAGTAGCGCTAGGGAGGTAGGGGGGTCCATATGCGCCACTAGTAATAATATACAGACGAGATCATATAGGGGGGAGCCTTCAATCAACAACAAGATGACCTCAACAAGTAATACATCGCAAGGAGACGTAATCATAGTAGGCGGAACCAGACCAAAAACAGGTAGTAGACAAGAAGGTACAAAAGGGGAGGGGATGAAGGATACTGGCGGATATAGGGAAGAGAATACAGAGAGGAGAAAGACAGATCAAACAAAGAAAGCAACAGTAAGAAAAACCATTAAACAGGATTTTTTCAGGTACGCAAAGGTGTAAACAAAAAAGGGTCTGTTGAGGGGGGAAACTCGCCAAAAAAAAGAGAGTAGTAAGAGCATTGGAAGGAGAACAGTCATTTAATGATGAGAATCTTATACAAAATGTATACAATCTGAGTAATTACAATCTAACAAAGGAGGAGGATACCATTCTAAAAAAGGGTCTGAAATTTGCCCCCACCAAATTCATCAATAAGTTTGAAGCCTTTGTAGGTATTAGAAAATTTATAAGAAAAGTAGCCCTTAAAAATATCTTATAAAGAAAACTTCTAAGGCAAAAAATAATAGCAATAAAAATAATAAAAAGAAAAACAAAAATGAAAATAGAAAGGATAATAAAAACTCAGGGAAAGATACAAACAACGAAGGAATGGATATGGTTGACCAAGATAATACAGCAGCCAACAGGGAAGGCTACAAATATACTGAGCTAAAACTAAAATCTAAATATAATCCTCTACAGGAATGCTCTACACCTTTTAACAACTTTATGGATTTGGTGACCAGAGATATTCGAAAAATCTGATCATCAAAGAAAAAACAACTATATTTTAGGAGCAATATCACCAAGGCAGAGAAGAGCGCCATTACGAGGATGCAACAGAATGAAAATATTGTTATCCGCCCGGCGGACAAGGGGGGAGGTATTGTAATTTTAAATAGGGAGGATTACCACAAGGAGGCGCTAAATATACTAAATGATGATAGGACATACAAAAAATTAAAGTTAGATCCCACACAGACATATATAACAGAAATAAAAACGTTGGTTAAAAAAGGTAAGGATAGTGGGATCCTCAATAAAAAGAAAGCTGCGTTCATTTTGGTGGATGATCCAAAAATCGCAGCTTTCTATCATAACCCTAAGATACACAAAAAGAGTGAAAAACCACCGGGCAGGCCCATCGTGTCTGGGGTAGACTGTCTAACGAGCTCCCTCTCTTGATATGTAGACCAACAGCTACAAGTATATGCAAAAGAATTGGCTACATACTTAAAGGATACTAAGCATACCTTACAAATTTTAAATAATATGGAGGTCTTCTGGCAACTACAGCACACCGTAGCTGAAGTAAGTGACATCACGAGCAGGCTCCAGAGTACGTGAACGCGATCCTTTTCACCAGCGGCAGCTACGCGCCACCGGCCGGGGCGCGTGCTGCAAGTTTAGAGATCCATTCAGAAACTGCACCAGGGATAGGACAGAGACGCCGTGAGGATCTGAGGCACGGGGACAGTCATCTACAAGGTACTTTGTGTTCCTGAGAGAGCGGTGGCAGTTCTATTTGTACCTGTGTGCTTTATAGTGGACCACATATTGGTGTTTAGGAGTTACGATCGGCGTGCAGATACTCTGGGCATAATAGTATTGGCGCAGTATACACCTACTATTGTTTTCTGTGTTGCAAGTTTGATCCTCCCATTTTTTATCAAGAACACCCACAAAAAGTTTGGACTTCCAATTGGCTGGATCTCTGGGTTGCAGTGCTCAGAATAGTCTCCAACTGACAACAAGGCACATAAGTGATAAAGCAAAAAAGAGTAGTCTGGGGTCAGTCTGGAACAACAAATACAGTCAAAACCAGAGGTTAATCCTGAGAGGAGAATAGAAGGTGATAACTCCAAGGAAAAAGACATGTAGCAGAACATAAATCATTGGGACAAACACATTAAAATACTCCCTCTGGATGTAGCATTTGGTTGTCATTAGTGTTGAATGAATCAAAGTTCATGAAGTAGACTTTGATCCCAATTTCAGGAAAAATTTGATTAGCCTCGAAGCCGAATTTCCTTGTATCTTGAAGTAACAAATCGATTTTCCCTGAAATGGCAGTAAAAAAAAAAAATCATACTTACCTCATCCATTTGACCACGGAGGCCATTTCAGCTATCTTGCTTGAAGATCTTGCTTGAAATCTCGTGTGCGGTGACGTATATGACGTCAGCACCCCGCTTGACATCATAATGTCATCATGCGCTGCGTGAGGTTTTGTGCTGGATCTTCAAGTAAGATGGTGGTGGTGGCCTCATCGTGCTCAAATGGATGAGATAAGTATGATTAAATATTTTTTTTTTTGATCAACTCCCTGTCATTGCACCCGCTATTTACAAAGAAATGCCCTTCGTGACGAAGTAATTCGTCATGAAGCAAATTTTCTTGAAAATTTGGGAGAAGCTGCCGAATCTAATTTCGCGCATCTCTAGTAGTCATGGCTGGAAATGTCGATTAGCACCTGGTTGTCATGGAAACATGGCACACATGTTGTCGAGATGCAGAAGAGTGGTGGCGGAGTAAGGAGAGGTATGAAACATATATGAATAAAGACAACACATTAAAGATAATGTCACCAGTTTTCTGATTTCCTGAGGGCAGCATAAACAGGTGACAGATACCCTTAATTAAAAGCTAGGTCACTTTTTTGAGTTCACTGTCAATTTTCTGAAATCTGTATTGAACAGCTCCAGTGCTATCGAGCACAGTGTTTGGTGGGAAGTTCTCCTATTCATGAGCTCTCATAAATATAACGACTCCTTTGTGCGCACTATGTATTGAACAGTTTCAGTGGTGGAGCTGTTCAATATAGACATTTTAGCAACATACTGGATCAATTCAAGCAAGGGACCCATTTTACTAGTAGTGCTAGTAGGACAGCATAAAAATTGTGGCAGAGTCCCTTTTAAGACAGAAACACAGAGCATTAAATATACAGTGCCTTAAAGAAATATTCATCCACCTTAACTTTTCCACATTTTTTCACGTTAAACCCACAAACTTAAATGTATTTTATTAGGTTATTAGGATTTTATGTGATAGACCAACTCAGGTGGGAGAATCGGTCCACAGGACAACAATTAGTCATATGATCTTCAAATCTAGCCATTTTTGAAATCGAGCCATAAGAAGTCCTGTTTGCTGTTTTCCACAAGCCATGTAGGGGACACAGCAAATATGTGGAAGGTGCTCTGGTCATATGGAGGAAAGTGAGGAGGAAAACTAACACTATATCACCCTAAACACACTAACTCCACTATGAGGAGCAGCATCATGCTTTGGGGATGCTTTTCTTCAGCAGGGACAGGGAAGCTGGTCAGAGTTGGGAAGTTGGATGGAGCTAAATATAGGGCAATACTGGAGGAAAACCTGTTAGAGGCTGCAAAAGACTTGAGAAAGGGGCAGAGGTTCACCTTCCAGCAGGATAGCAACCCTAAACACACAGTCAGAACTACAATGGAATAGTTAAGATGAAAGCATATGCATGTGTTAGAATGGCCCAGTCAAAGTCCACACCTAAACCCCATTGAGAGTCTGTGGCAAGACTTGAAAATTGCTGTTCACAGACACTCTCCATTCAATGTGACTGGGCTTCAGCTATTTTGCAAATCAGTTTCTTTGGTGTCAGTAAAATTCATTCTGGATGCCCATTATACAGCGACATGCAAATATTACCTGTCCACACAGAGGCAGACAGCAACATGACGCTACAAGATGATTGATTATGGATTTATGGGGGTCTCAGCAACAACTTCAAAAGGTGGGTCCCAGGGAAGAGAGGATACTTGCTGGCCTGCCTCTATTCCTAGAGGCCATCTTAAGCTTCTGATGCATCTATAATAATAAACTGGATAGTCTGCCTAGTATTAAGTTATTTGAGATGCTGTGCTGGTGGACAGTAGGCACACATTTCTCAGGGGCCCACCTGGGAATTCCCCTGTTCCCCTGTGGGCCAATCCGAGCCTATATATCAACATTAACCAACAAATAGTGCATTATAGAATAAAAAAAGATTACCCAGTTATGTAGTATACAGTAGATGATTTTCAGAAGACAGATGGTAGCACAAAGTTCACGTACTGTAAATGAAATTAGACTCCTTTTCCTTTTTTATCACCAGTGATAATATTCAGATTAATTGTGTAAATCTAATAGTGTTATCTGCTTCAGCTCTTAAAAATGTCAAGAAAGGTTGAATATCATCTCAACTTGACAATCAAGCATAGTCCAAGGAAACTATAAATACATTACTTGTTATATACTATCACCTAGGTTTGTGTTAAACTGGTCTTCAAGTCAGTTCTCAGTAGATTTCCATCTGTTAGTATCTGCATATTTTGTATTTCTTTTGATGTTTCTTTGGCTATTTCAGTTATTATTAAACATTGTCAGAAGAAAACAGCATTTACACACACACACACACACACACACAGTATTCATTTTTTTTAGATTTTATTAGTCAAATTAAATATGCTCACAGGACATGATTTCAGTAATAGGTACTGAGGAGCGAATGGAAGTTGACTAGGTGGTTCGATCCAAATTTCAGGAAAAATTCGATTCGCACTGAATCTAAATTTCCTCACGCTTCATGGTAACTAATCACATTTTTTTCTAAAATGGCTGCTGTATGTGTGAGGACATGGAGCAAGGAACTCTGGGAAGGCGGGATCACCCATAATGCCATGCATGCAGCCAATCAGCAGCCAGCCCGGAGATGTCATAGCCCTATAAATATTCTCAGCTATCTTGGATTCTGCCATTTTCCAGTATACTTAGTGCAGGGAGAGATGTCAGCAGGCGCTAGGGACAGTGCTAGAAAAAACTTAATTGTGCTAATAAAATGATTTACAAGTCCCGGGAAAGATTATTCAAGGTGTAAGGAAAGGATAGGGCGGAATCATTGCACAGCATTTATGTTGAATTGGGTTCAGTAGGGGAGGTTACAGCATTGGTAATAGGAACAATCCTATTACACCTTGCTGCACTGGTTGGGGACCCAAATTGCCATTATACAGCTCTGCAATTCCAGCAAACCGTTCTTGTTATTGGGTTGCAAGTGATGTTTGATACAGCCATTAACAGGGCTTATTACAAGGAAATATTTCTATGTCTTAGTTGCCCTTATATGTTCTAAAGCACTTTTTGGCTTGCATTAGTGGAAAAAAAGGGCTTATTACCCGATGTGCGGTGAAGTGAGAAAATTACAGTCCTTTTTTTCATGTATTAGTGGCAAAAAAAAAATATTATTTGCCATTCAGCGGTGCAGTTATTCGTTCTGAAGCCCTTTTTGGCTTGTTTTAGTGGCAAAAAAAATATATATATTTGCCGTTCAGCAGTGCAGTTATATGTTCTAAAGGCCTTTTTTGCGTGTATCTAGCAAGCCAACCAAGAGGAAAGCTATAGCTCGTTCAAAGTTTCATTCGCTGTACGCGAATTTTACATTATGTAATATTCACGTACTGCGAATAAAACTTATTAACGAATAAGACAAATACGAATAAAGCGCTATATTCTCTATATTCGTTAATTCTAGCAAGACAACCCAATAGGAAAGTTGACTGTACCCAGCTCTAAGTTGGATGCGCAATGTGAAAATATTACTTTACCTATTTTTTGCAATAAATAGAATACTGACTCATTATTCCATTTATTGCTATAAATAGGTAAAGTAATATTTTCGCATTGTGCATCCAACTTAGAGCTGGGTACAGTCAACTTTCCTATTGGGTTGTCTTGCTAGAATTAACGACTATAGAGAATATAGCTATATTCGTATTCGTCATATTTATTAATGCTACCCAGCCAAACAATAAGTAAGTTGCATATACCCCACTTTAAGTTAGATGTGTAATGCGAGTAATATTACTTAATATTCTTGCATTGCGCATCCAACTTAAAGCTGTGTATAGGCAAGTTTACTTGGCTTGCTAGAATTAACAAAGATAATAAATATGAATATAGCGCTATGTTCTCTATCTTTGTTAATTCTATCAAGCCAACCAATAGGAAAGTTATACCACGTTTAAAGTTTAATTTGCAGTACGCGAATATTACCTTATGTAATATTTGCATACTGTAAATAAAACTTTGAACGGAGTATAACTTTCCTATTGGTTTGCTTGCTAGAATTAACGAAGATAGAGAATATAGCGCTATGTTCGTTATCTTCCTTAATACAGATAGGCAACCCAATAGGAAAGTTGCCTTTATACCCCGTTCAAAGTTCAATTTGCAATACGCCAATAATTAAATCACATATTATTCGTGATAAATAGAATAATGACAAATATTTGATTTCAATGAATATATGACGAATATTCAATTGAATATTCGCTAAATATCGCAAAATCGAATATGGTACCTCCCGCTCATCACTAGTTATATGTTCTAAAGCCCCTTTTTGGCATGTAATAGTAGTAAAATAAAAATATTTTTGCCGTTCAGCAGGGCAGTTATATGTTCTAAAGCCTTTTTTGTCGTGTATGAGTGGCAAAAGAAAATTATATTTGCCTTTTAGCGGTACAGTTATATATTCTAAAGCCTTTTGTGGCGTGTATAAGTAGAAAAAAGAAAAATATATTTGCAGTTCAGCGGTGCAGTTATGTGTTCTAAAGCCCTTTTTGTCGTGTATAAGTGGAAAAAAGAAAATATTTTTCCCCTTCAGCGGTGCAGTTATATGTTCTAAAGCCTTTTTTGTCGTGCATTAGTGGCAAAAGAAAATTATATTTGCCGTTCAGCGGTGGAGTTATATGTTCTAAAGCATTTTGTGGCGTGTATAAATGGAAAAAGAAAATAATATTTGCCGTTCAGCGGTGGAGTAATATACATGCCACAAAAGGCTTTAGAACATAAGTGGAAAAAAGAAAAATATATTTGCTGTTCAGCGGTGCAGTTATATCTTCTGAAGCCTTTTGTATCATGTATAATTGGAAGAAAGAAAAATATATTTGCCGTTCACTGGTGCAGTTATATATACTAAAGCCTTTTTTGATGTGTATACAGTAAGTGGAAAAAAATAAAAATATATTTGCGCTTCAGCGGTGCAGTTATATATTCTAGAGCTTTTTGTGGCGTGTATAAGTGGAAAAAAGGAAAATATATTTGCCGCTCAGCAGTGCAGTTATATGTTCTAAAGCCCTTTTTGTTGCGTATTAGTGGCAAAAGAAAAATATATTTGTCGTTCAGCTGTGCAGTTATATGTTCTAAAGCCTTTTGTGGAGTGTATAACTGGAAAAAAGAAATATATATTTGCCGTTCAGCAGTGCAGTTATATGTTCTAAAGCCCTTTTTAGCATGTATTAGTGGCAAAAAATAATTCACACGTACTATCTCATATGCCCTTACCACTTCCTATAATAAAAGAGCAAATAAGAAAACATGAACATCTGCTGTATCTTTATTTTGCTGATTACCTGGGGTGGTAACCCTATATACAGCAGCCTCTAGCTGAGTGCGAACAAATCTTCATTGTAGTTTACCCTCTCCACTCTGTCGGAGGGCTCTACTTGTATAAGTGTTTAATAGAACAGGTTCTGTAGACATCTATGTGGAATCAGCTGATGATGGTGTAAAAGGAGTGCGCTTCTTCTTGGCGCTTACATCGACCTGTAAGGCTGAGTTTATACTTAAGTTATTTGGTCAGTTTTGGCCCCATGACTGCCCAAATAAGTGAAGTCTGCAGTGATTCTAAGAGCGATGCCTGTCATCTGCATGTCATACTGACTCACAGTATTATTTCACTACCACAGTAGACTCCCTATGTGTGTTACTGCAAGGCACAGTGTTCTACACCACTATAAAGGCTCTCTGAAGCCAGGAAATAGCCGTTTTTTAACTTGATTCACCGCAAATAAATTCAGATCAAACCAAATTTTTTCAAAAAATTCCTTGAACCGGCTGAATCAAAATTTTTTTAAATTCGCTCATCTCTAGTAATAGGTTTAAGAAACACTTATAAATATTGTAATAATTTTCACTTTTTTCCTCTTATATTTCTTTTCATTTTATTTTCATCTCATAGTTGTAAAATAGCATATGGCATAAAGTCTTTTCGAAAGCCCTCATAGAGACCCTCGGGATATAATAATCAATAAACTAAATGGTCAGAAGACCTGGACAAAATCCCTTTTCGGGTCTCTAACTAACAGTGTCTTAATATAAAAATGTATCTTTATTAATTCTTGTTTAAAACTGAAAAGTGAAAAAGAAAAGTGTCAGAGTCAGGTGTCAGAGTCAGGTGTCAGGGGTCACACTGGCATTATTTTGATACTTGACTATGATATCTGACCATGTCCTAAAATGAACACTGTATGCCAGACTCTTTGAAACAGTCGATACAAGTGTATGGCCTGTAACCAAATTGCAGGCCACACATAGATAGACTGTTAAAGGATGTGGCACCTTTTCACTGTGATAAAGATAACACCCAACTCCCACAGACACCTAATTCAGGCTGCAGCACATGGTAGTATCTAACATGCCCCTGTAAATTGCAGTAGTGTGCCAATTATTGACACTATGTAACCTCAATCATCTATACTAATAGTACACCTGCGGTGACTGTATTATAGTTCAGATACCACAAGTCCCTTAGTTGCCGCTAGCAACCACTAGTAGCTACTAATTAAATTGGTCTCACTGTTACTGATATTTTTAGATACATTTTTTTCTTTTTCACTTTTCAGTTTTAAACAAGAATTAATAAAGATATATTTTTATATTAAGACACTGTTAGTTAGATATCCATAAAGGGATTTTGTCTAGGTCTTCTGACCGTTTAGTTTATTGGATAGCATATGGTAACCTCAGTAGTGAAGACCAGGAAGAGGCTCAGAGCTTGTCAGAAAGCTTACACTAGGTTCTTAAAGCAAATCTTTCACCATAATTAACCCTAATAAACCAGGCATACTTCCTGGTAGGGTTGATAATGGTGAAGTAAATGAGCCCTCTATTGCTGCAATCTTATGTATAGTTACAGCAAAATATTTATTTTTATTCTTATGCAAATTAGGTGTTCAGAGCATTAAGGGGCTAAGCACCACTCCCTCATTACCTGATTGACAGGGCCTGGAATCCTTACTGTCCAGATGCCTTACCCTAAAATCTTGTGCTTGTGCTATTGAGACTTAATCAGCACATGCACCGTTGATCTCAGTGGGGTCTGCCTGATTATATCTGCACTGCGTAAGCATCAATGACATCAAAGAGTATTTAACCCGCTTCTAGATCAGTGAAGCCTAGCGTCTTCTCTTCCAGAATGAGATTGACTTCAACGGTGGTTGTGCAGTGCAGATGAGTAAAGCAAACATCTTCTCTCCTGGTAGAAGACTGATGTCATCAGCGGTTGTGCAGTACAGATCTCATTGGGGAGAACATCCTGAGATCAACTGCTCCTCTGCTAATGAAGTCTCTGAACCGTGTTATATTGTTAATGTGTACATTCAAATGTAATGCATTATATATGCGTGCATATATTTATACTTGTGTATTTGTGTCTATTGTGTATATATGTGTGTAATGGGTATATGCATGCATAATCTAGATGTGTACATGTGTTTAATGTGTATATATGTGTGTAATATAATGCATGTGTAATATATGTATATGTATGTTGAACATAAATATACGTGTGTAATGTGTATTTGTATACTTTATATACTGTATGCTTGTGTGTAATGTGTATATGTGTGTAATATACATATTTGTTTGCAAAGGGTTTCCCTTAGATGCAGGTGCTCTCATAGGACAGAAGGACAGGATCCTTTAGCTGTTCACAAACACCATCTTTGCTATCAGAACATCAGGGCTCCTGCTCACAAAATTTCTTACATTCTTAGGATTCTCTCTGGACTTGACCTCCTTCTCCATGGGCAAATAGATAAAGGTAATATCCAAGTTGAATAAACTGTTGGTTATGCAACCAGACTTTAGCAAAGCCTACAACAGTTGTTCAATGTGCAATTTTTCATTGGTTTCTCTCTTGCATCAGGGGCTGAAGGTTGAGTTACGTGGCTTGGCTACTTTCAGAAGAACAGAAGAAGTTGAGCTGGGCTCATCGAGTTTTGATGTCAGGGTTCCTTAACCGTGCCCAATTCAATTAAAACCTCCAGTAATAGTGATGTCGGATTTGTCACTAAGGGAATAGGGAGCTTTCTCCAAGACCTCAGCATTGACGGGGAGCTGGTTGAGTGCGGAGCCAAACTTTCATATAAACTGTGATTGTACTGTCTGTGAATTAACCCCTTCCTTACCAGACTGTGTTAGAAAGAGGTTAATTAAGTTTTTCATAAAAAATAAATAAAAATAAATATAAAAAACTAAAGTAAGAAATAAATATAACCAAAAAATGATAGCTATAGTTTTTAGGTCTAGTTATAGTATATCAGATCACATACATGCACTCACACATTTTTTCCCTTTATCTTTCATAAAAAATTAAATAAACATACAGCATTTATTAGTTTTAGTAATACAACTCCTAGAGCAAAAGTATGTATACCCACGAATCACTCAAAATCCAAAATAATTGTAAAAGATTTAATTACCTTATTTCATGATCACATTAAAAACATATAGGGGAGAGTGCACAAAACATTGGTAAAATACAAGAGTGAGGGATCACTGGAAAAAGGTTATGGGAATACTTTTGCTGTAGGAGTTGTGCTTGATGTATGTGGTCCCTTTAGGTTGACTTATATAGGTATTTAATATTAGTAATAGTAAAGCAGACTTTTGTGTGTAAAATATACAAACACACACATTTATTTCCTTTTTCTTTTTTGGGTGTAGAATATACAAAATCTAAAATAAATAAATTAAAAAAGCCAAAAGCTTAACATATCCACAATATCCTGTCATGAATACTTTAGGAGAGCGAGAGGGTCAAGATAAATAATAGTCACTTTGAAGGATTTTCTA
The DNA here is from genome assembly GCA_033119425.1 of Bufotes viridis. Classification (NCBI taxonomy): domain Eukaryota; kingdom Metazoa; phylum Chordata; class Amphibia; order Anura; family Bufonidae; genus Bufotes; species Bufotes viridis. The sequence continues at coordinate 114,550,554 of CM065593.1, read as the reverse complement.
ATGTTTTGTAACCATGTCTCGAGGAAGTCTATTCCACAGTTTCACAGTTTTTCTAGTAAAGAAGTTTTGACGCTTCTGGAGACTGAACTTTTTTCTTCCTCTCCAGTCGGAGGCCAGTTCCCCCTTGTCTTTTGAGGGCATTTGACATGGAACAGTTTTTCACCGTATTTTTTGTATGGCCCATTTATATATTTGCATAGGTTAATCATGTCCGCCCTTAGAAGTCTCTTCTCAAGACTAAATAAATTCAATTCTTTTAATCTTTCTTGATAACTAAGACCCTCCATTCCCCTTATCAGTTTAGTCTCTCTTTTCTGTACTTTTTCCAGCTGCAGAGCTTCCTTTTTATGGACTGGTGCCCAGAACTGAACTGCATATTACAGATGAGGCCGCACCAACGCTTTGTAAAGTGGTAATATTACATCCATTACCTTACATTATATTGACATTGTATGCTGTTTAGAGATGAGCAAATCGCAGTTGATGAAGTGGAATTCAATCCAAATTTCAGGAAAAATTCAATTTGCACCGAATCCGAGTTTCCTCACGCTTTGTGGTAATGAATCACATTTTTTCCTAAAATGGCTGCTGCACGTGTTAGGACATGGAGCAAGGAACTCTGGGAACGAGGGATCTCCCATAATGCCATGCATGCAGCCAATCAGCAGCCAGCCAGCCCTGTGATTTCACAGCCCTATAAAAAGTCTGAGCAATCTTGGATTCTGCCATTTTCCAGTGTACTTATTGCAGGGAGAGGCATCAGCAGGCGCTAGGGACAGCGCTAGAAAAAACTTAATTGTGCCAAAAAAATTATTTACAAGTTCCGGGAAAGATCATTCAAGGTGTAGGGAAAGGATAGGGAGGAATCATTCCACAGCATTTATGTTGAACAGGGTTCAGTATGGGAGGTAAAGCCTGGGCAATAGAAACAAGCAGATTAGACCTTGCTGCACTGGCTGGGGACCCAAATTGCCATTATACAGATCTGCAATTCCAGCAAACCGTTCTTGTTATTGGATTGCAAGTGATGTTTGATACAGCCATTAACAGGGTTTACTACAAGGAAATATTTCTATGTCTTACTTGTCCTTGTGCGGTGCAGTTATATGCTCTAAAGCATTTTTTGGCTTGTATTAGTGGGCTTATTAGCAGTTGTGGGGTGAAGTGCAAAAATGACAGCCTTTTTGTCGTGTATTAGTGGTAAAAATAAAATATATTTGCCGTTCAGCGGTGCAGTTATATGTTCTAAAGCCCCTTTTTGTTACCATATTTTTCGCTTTATAAGACGCACTTGATTATAAGACGCACCTAGGTTTTTGAGGAGGAAAATAAGAAAAAAAATATTTTGTACCAAAAGGTGTGCTTTTTGGTGGATTTTGAACTAATGGTGGTCTGGGGATGACATTGTTATGGGGGATCTGTGGATGACACTGTTATGGGGCTCTGTGGATGACGCACTGTTATGGAGGATCTGTGGATATCACTGTTATGGGGGATCTGTGGATGATACTGTTATGGGGCTCTGTGGATGACACTGTTATGGGGCTCTGTGGATGACACACTGTTATGCAAGGGGTATCTGTGGATGATGCACTGTTATGGAGGAGGGATAAGTGGATGATGCACTGTTATGGGGGGATCTATGGATGATGCACTATTATGGGGGATGTGTGCTGTGACACATAGGGCCATGAGTGGGGCCAGCATAAGATACTATATGTGTGGATGACACACAGTACTTTATTTTTTGTATGTAAAGTCTTTCTTTAATCCTGATGCAATCGCTCTCCTTTGATAAACTAACCTAGTCGCCTGCATCAGTACTCACTATGAATGCAGCGGTGCGGTCCGGCCGGATGCTGATGCAGTTGATTTAGCTAGTTTACCAAAAGGAGAGTGAGTGCTTCAGAATTAAAGAAAGACTTTACATACAAAGTGACTTCTGTGCGAGGGGCCAGGTATTATACAGTGACTGCACCGGGCCCCGCTGTGAGTTGCCTCCATCCCCTCCTCCCTCCCCGCATAACTGTAACTGATGTATTGCTGGCTGCGCTGTGCAGCATAGCGGCAAGCGATATATCAGTGTCAGCCCTGTAAAAAAAGTCAACCATCGTTTTATAAGACGCACTGCCATTTTCCCCCTACTTTTTTGGGGGAAAAGGTGCATCTGATAAAGCGAAAAATACGGTATATGTTCTAATACCATTTTTGGTGTATAATAGTGGCAAAAGTAAAATATATTTGCCGATCAGCGGTGCAGTAATATGTTCTAAAGCCCTTTTTGTCGTGTATTAGTGGCAATAGAAAAATATATTTGCCGTTCAGTGGTGCAGTTATACACGCCACAAAAGGCTTTAGAATATTTATATGTGAAACAAGAAAAATATATTTGCCGTTCAACGGTGCAGTTATATTTTCTAAGGCCCTTTTTGTCGTGTATTAGTGCGAAAAGTAAAATTATTTGCCGCTCAGCGGTGCAGTTATATGTTATAAAGCCGTTTTTGTCTGGTATTAGTGGCAAAAGAAAAATATATTTGCCGTTCAGCGGTGCATTTAAATGTTCTAAAGCCCTTTTTGTCATGTATTAGTGGCAAAAGAAAGATATATTTTCCGTTCAACGGTGCAGTTATATTTTCTAAGGCCCTTTTTGTCATGTATTAGTGCGAAAAGTAAAATTATTTGCCGCTCAGCGGTGCAGTTATATGTTATAAAGCCCTTTTTTAGTCATGTATTAGTGGCAAAAGAAAAATATATTTGCCGATCAGCGGTGCATTTAAATGTTCTAAAGCCCTTTTTGTCATATATTAGTGGCAAAAGAAAAATATATTTGCCGTTTAGCGGTGCAGTTATATGTTCTAATGCCTTTTGTTTCGTGTATAAGTAGAAAAAAGAAATATATATTTGAAGACCTTTTTTGTGTGTATCTGTGGGAAAAAAGAGCTTATTAGCTGTTTTGTGGTGAATTCAGAAAATTACAGACTTTTTTGGGGCGTTTTAATTTCCTTTTTATTTATTTATTTTATCTAACAGTACATGTAGTAGAGTTGTAGTAGACACACATGTTTTACGAGACGTGTTATCTAAACTAAATGCGTTAAGCAAACACCTTCAATTTTCTTTTCAATGGCTTTTATTTTAAGATAACCCGTTAAGAAATTTGAGTTAAGAGTTTGTGTGTTAACCCTTCTACATCTGTATGTCAGACAGAGAAGTGCCAAAGTAAGGGGCCATGGCAGCAGGGGTCACTTCGAGAGGTCTGAGCTCGAAGTGTCAGCTAGTGGTCGTCGTCTTGACCAGCAACCCAGGGTTCTTGAATGGCTGACTCAATCTCGATTTAGTCACAACTGACTTCAGACACCCCCAGCCAAAAATCCGTGGGTTCATCAGACACAACCCTTAGTTGGCATGGCCCGGGAGCAGGCCCTGTGCCCTCACCTGTCCTCAATCTGCCTCTGTCCTTTTCTGTTCCCTCACTCAGAGTAGTATTGTGTGCTGTTGGCTCAGCTCCACTATACAGTGAGGACAAGCTACTAGAAGACAGTCAGCAGCTACTGGCAAGCCAAGATGTGCAGGAGACATCCGCTGCTTCCTCCACTAGGTGGGCAAGTAGTGATAAGGAGAGTGGTGTGGGAGCTGGTGTTGCTAGTGGTCAGGCTCCTGACCCAGAGACGATTGAGGAGGACATCCCATCAGTGATGTGCAGACAGTACTCGATGATGATGATGTAGCTGATTGCACTTGGGAGCCGGGTGACAAAGGGGCTTCATCATCATCGGGAGAAGAGGGTGGCAGCTTGCCCGTGAGGCAGCAGCAGAGCAAGTTGCTAGTGTGGCCGGGAGTCAGCAGGGTGGCAGCAGTGGTAGGTCGGGAGTGAAACGTGCCCGGGGTAGACCACCGCTTTGCAGGAGCCTACCTTCCCAGGAAGTAGCGGTGCATAGGTTAACCGAGGCAGCGGGGGTAGCAGACAGTCAGTGCGTAGTGTTGGGGGTAAAATCATCTACTTAGCGGTGTGGCAGTTTTTTATTAAGCCGCCGGAGGAGGTGAACATGGCCATATGTAGAATATGTCGGCAAAAGGTGAAGCGTGGCAGGGTGCCAATGTTAGCACCACGACCCTGCGTCAACATATGCAGCGTCATCATAAAGTGGCCGGGAAGAACCGTGGCTCTGAAGTGATTGCCCAGTGGCATGCAGCCGATTTCAGGCAGTCAAGGCTCCACCACCTCAGCTGAAGGGAGCTGTCTGGTCTTCCCATCATCTGCTGGTCATGATTCTCCTAATCCTTGCCCTCCTATTCCTCATCAGTTATTCCGTCAGCAATCGATCACCGAAGCGATTGCCAAGAGACAACAGTATGCATGCACTCATCCAACGACGCAGAAGGTGAACGTGCTCCTATCCAAGTTGCTGGTGCTGCAGTCCCTCCCTTTCCAAGTGGTGGACTCTGCACTTTTCAGAGAACTGATGACTTGTGCCGTGCCAAGGTGATTCCCAAGCAATCATTTCTTAGCCAAAAAGACATTACCAGCCTTGCATACACATGTAGAAAAGAAGGTTAGCCTGTCCTTGAGCCTGTTGGTGTCTGCCAAAGTGCACGGCAGTGCCGAGGTGTGGACATGTAACTACAGTCAGGGACAATACATGTCCTTTATGGCCCAGTGGGTGAATGTGATTCCTGCACTGTCACACCAGCAACTTGGCCAGGTGACTCCGCTTCCGCCTCCGTGTTCTCATATCGTTGGTTCTGCCACCATGTCCGCCTCTGTCTCCTCATCCTCCACCGTGTCCTCAGCTTCCACTGCAGGGACAATTCACAGTGCCCTTGCAGCAAACCATGGCAAGGCGGTGTCACGCTGTTCTGCACCTCATTTCCCTGGTCCAACGGAGTCACACAAGGGAGGAACTGCTCAGTGTCCTTCATCAAGAAATTGAATCCTAGATTTCTCCGCAACAACTGAAAATCGGAACCATGGTGACCGACAACGGTAAGAACATGGTGTCAGCGCTGCGTCAAGGATGGATGAGCCATGCGCCCTGCACGGTACACTTGTTCAATCTAGTCGTCAAGCGGTTCCTGAAGTCTTCAATCCATCTGCAAGACATCCTAAAAATGGCCAGGAAACTTTGCATGCATTTCAGCCACTCATACACTGCAAAGCACACCCTCCTTGAGGCCACATCCAACTACGGGAACAATGTCATTCCACTGCTTCATGTCCTGGAACAGATGCTGGTAAATCATATTTTTTAAATCACTTTTTTTCAGGGGACTGGAGACGTGGAGCTTACATCTCATGGCCACATGAGCCCTGTGGGGGTTGAAATGGAGGAAAAGGACATTGGAGTAAAAGCAATGTGTAGCGAAATGGGTGGTTTTTCTACACAGGTGACAGGAGAGAAGGAGCAGCCAGAGGAGCTACAGGGTGATGAGGAAGAGGAGGCAGAGGACGCAGACACACTGTTGCAGTATGCCGTGGAGACGGAGGAAGGGAGTCCCTCCGAATCACTTGCACAAATAGCCCGATGCATACTCCCTTGCTTGCATAGTGACAGCCGAATTGTCACCTTTCGGCAGAGGGATGACTTATTGCTCTCCACCTTGTTGGACCCTCATTACCAGTCCAAAATGGGGGCCTTTTTTTATAACCGCTGAGAGGGAGGAACTGAACTACTATAGAGACATCCTATATAGAGAAATCCTATATAGTCAGTTGCACTCTGCCTATCTGAGCCATCTTCCATCCTCTCACAGGTCTGACCGGAGGGATCCTCTGTGCTGATGTTCCACTGCCATGGCTACTGGGGAGAGGTGGGGTTGCAGGAGCAGTACCAGTTCCATCAGCAGCAGCCTGACTCGTTGATGAGCAGCTTTCTTCACCCACATAGTAAAGAAACTACTCACCAGCAGCTGGACATAGAGCAGGACCAGAACGAACAGGTGGTGGCATACTTGGAGTTCTCCCTACCAGCAGTCATTGAAGATCTGTTAGACTACTGGGCAGCCAAACTGGATTTGTGAACGCAACTGGCCGAATTTGTCCTGGAAAAGCTGTCCTGCCCCATAGTTACCCCACGAAGAACTCGCCTGTCCACCAAAAATGTGGAGAGACTGATCTTTGTCAAGATGAATCAGGCATGGATCAGCCAGGATTTCCACCCACCAATGCCTGATGCATCAGATTACATCATCCATGCTGACTCACCCAAACCTTTACAAAAGAGACCGGTTTCTTCTGGCTACCTGCCTCAGCTACTATTCTGATGCTGCCACCCGCCTGATGCCACACATCTGATGCCAAGTGCTCCTTCAGTCACCCACCATCTTCAGCTGGTACTGGTATTGACACCCACCTCCCCACTGTGTCACCGGGTCACTATGTGGTCTCCTGATGCTGCTGCCACCGCCACACTATGTTACCGGGTTATCTGTGGTCTTCTGATGCTGCTGCCACCTCCACACTATGTCACCTTGCCACTCTTTGGTCTCCTGATGCTGCTGCCACCTCCACACTATGTCACCTTGCCACTCTGTGACAAGAAAAATCCAATGGGTTTATTCAGGCAGCATACAGAAGCGACGTTTCGACTACAACAGTCTTTATCAAGCAATGCCATACACATTAGTGACACCCTTTTATAACCCAAAATGCAATGTGATTGGTGCCTCTCTTCATCAGGGCGCGTATACAAAAGTACATAAATTTAAAAATCATCCACTTCCTAGAGAATCCACTTTCACATGCGATTCTTACCGCATCCCACGCGCATCTCTGTTCCACAGAAAAGGCGCCTTTATATCCAGCATTACTATTAAACACATGCAGCGTTCCACTGTCAGATCTGCGCATGGGTCAATTCTCACATGAATCCAAACCCATGACCGGCATCCCAACAAATAGCAGGACAGCACTGCTACATCGTCATTCAGTGCACGCCCCTTTAGTCACATGATCGGGACTCCCTCCAATTAGAAATTCATAATGTCATGACATCAGCTGTTACCGACCGGATTCTCGTCATGTGATCGGAATTCCCTCCAATCAGTAATTCATAATGTCATGACATCAGCTGTTGCCAGCAGGGTTTTGGTCACGTGATCGGGAAAATAGATCCCGAAGACTAGTAAATATACCCCAAGTAAGGGGCGTCACATACTCTGTTGGTCCATGAGTCCCCGGAACACCATCAGTGATACAGGTGGATCCAGTTTCAATATAGGTCGGTGTTTATATATTTTCTAGCCATAAACGGGGAACTATTATAGTGATCAACCCCATATAGACGGCTCATAACTAGAGGACAGATCCTAACACGTTCATCCACCCACTATGAATTTCAGGGACGTGAACACCAACTGGCTATCGCATCCCATTCCAAAACAAAGCGGGACCATTCATTTGGCTCACATAAATGGCATCTGGAAGCTACCCCTCAAGAGTTACATCCAGTGCTTCACAGGAGAGCCCAAACACCACACATAACGGCCTGTCTGTCCAAACTGTTACACCACCCAATTAGGACCACCCATCATCTGAAATGAAGTCCGGTATACTCAAAGACCCCCAGGAGTGGCGGCCATTTGTCCAATATTGGTTTAATATTATTAATAAGATGCGCCTTTCTGTATAATCACTATCCACACGTCAAACACGCTATATTGCCTGTAACAAAAGAAAAGAAGAGGATAAAATAGGTGGACGATTAATATAACACAACAATGAATTGTTGGGCACAAAAGTAGGAAGATATTAAGTCCGAAATCCCTATTTAACCCTTTAGGTTCCAAAGTCTCTAGTTTGTGGATCCAATTTAATTCCGACTTTTTCAACATGAGTTCCCGATTCCCTCCCCGCTGGGGTTGTGGGACTCTATCAATTAAGAAAAATTTCAGTTGTGACACATTATGTTTAAATCTGTGAAAGTGGTCTCGAACAGGTAACTCTAGTGCTGCACTCCGTATCTTAGACTTGTGTTGAGTTAACGTCCTTTTGACCTCTTGTGTGGTCTCACCCACATATAAGAGGCCAAATGGACACTGGAGGACGTATATCACATACGAGGAACTACAAGTATAGTGACCCCGGATGTGATACCGAACCCCAGTGTATGGGTGTACAAAGGAGTTACCTTTCAACATGCTGTTGCAATGGCAACAGTTCTAGCAGGGGAAACACCCTGATTTCATCCCTAACTTTGACTGAAAGGATCTCTGGTCCCCATGGACTAATTTATCCCTGAGATTAGGCGTTCTTTTATACGAAAAGAGTTGAGGGCGTTGGAAATCAGGTACATTTAGAAATGCTTGAGATAGAATACCCCAGTTTTTCCTAACAATGGATGCTATGCCATTGCTATAAGTGGTATAGTTCGTGACCAAGGGAATCCTATTATGTTCTTTCTTTACTTTTCTAGAACCCAGCAGGTCCTGTCTCTTGGATCTTTTACTTTGGTCTAGATGTCTTTTGATTAGATTAGGTGGATACCCTCTCTGTAGAAATTTCTGTCCCATATTCTCTAACCTCATATTCACATTTTGTTCCTCACTCACAATTCTTTTGACTCTCGGGAATTGACTATGAGGCAAGGACTCAATCATCCACCTAGGGTGTGAGCTCTGAAAGCTCAAAATGTTATTCCTATCTGTGTATCGCCAAAACTCCAGGTGGTAAAGTGAAACAACCACAAAGGAGACCTAAATCTAGGCCTAAACGACAGAGCAGGAGGACTGATAGAGACATTACAACTACAGAGTCATCTGAGGGATTGAGTGAGGACCTTCCTTTTTTAGGACAAAGGAAAAGTCAAGTAAAAGAAACCAAAGGAGGGGAGGACGGAGGCACAGACAATGGAGAAAGCGGTTTTATGACCAGATCAAAGAAACCCCCATTGAACCATAGCAAACAGAGACATGTGGGTTTAGTGAGGGATCCGAATTTCACCAAACCACGACCAACAACATAATGGTAAATATTTCCTCTTAATCGCTTACAGTAACTGAACTTTCCCTCCTTAACAGGGGTCTGTCATTTTGTCCAACATCTACAATAGACTGGTTTCAAAGTGAAGTGGACTTGTATGCATTTTTTAGACGATTGCGACTGAGGGCATTCTTCTCGACAGTTGATTCTAAGGAAATAATGGCCAGTACAAATGATACGATGAGATTAGGGGCATTTGGTTTGTATACCAAAAGTTGTTTTCAGCCCCCTACAATTAATAATGTGGTAGAGGCCTATATTTCCTTAATTAATAAAGACATCAATAGATTGAGGAGCCAGTCGCAGAATGTGCATTTTAAGTCCAATATCACAACAGGTGACCATAAGGCCTTGCAAGATCTTTGTCAGAGAAGTGACATTACCATCAAGCCGGCTGACAAGGGGGGTGCCATTGTTATAATGGATGCTCAAATGTATGAAAATGAGATTCTGAGACAATTTAATGATGCCTTTGTCTATCATCGTCTAGACCATGATCCACAGTTTGACTACATGCTCAGAATCAGGCTCTTGGTGGACGATGCTTATGCATGGGATATGATTGATGAGACATTGCATGATTATCTGATTGAGACGCACCCGGTTGCCCCTGTGTTTTATACCCTGCAGAAGATACATAAGGAAAGGGATAATCCACCGGGGCGTCCGATAGTGTCAGGCATGAACTCGATCTTTTCACAATTTTTTTGGACAGGGTGTTACAGGAATTTGCCACATATACATGCTCGTACATTAGGGATACCTCATATTGTTTGGAAAGGTTAAGCTGCCTCTAACTTAACGAAGGGGACTTGCTAGCGTCTTTTGACATAGTAAGTCTCTATACGAGTATAGATCATTACAAGGGACTCCCTGAAGTTCAGCAGGTCTTACAAGGATCAAACCATTCTCCACGTAGGATACAGTTCATTTTATTATTGCTAGAAATCATCCTAACATCCAATTATTTTATGTTTAGGGACGATTTCTATGTCCAGTGTAGAGGGACCGCGATGGGGTCGAATGTGGCCCCATCGTATGCAAATATATACATGGCGGTCTTTGAGGAGACGTTTATATATCCATCCAGCTTCTTTCCGTCTGTGAGGGGCTGGATGAGATATATTGACAACGTTTTCTTTATTTGGTCAAATTCGGAGGTACGATTGGGTGAATTCCTATCCCATCTGAATGGTATCTACAGTGAACTACAGTTAAATATGGTCTACTCAGCTGAAAAATTACAATTTTTGGATACAATGGTATATCCCTAGCTGGTACTTTACAGGCTGATTTATATGTTAAACCAACAGATAGGAATAACATTTTGAGCTTTCAGAGCTCATACCCTAGGCGGATGATTGAGTCCTTGCCTCATAGTCAATTCCTGAGAGTCAAAAGAATTGTGAGTGAGGAACAAAAGGTAAACATGAGGTTAGAGAATATGGGACAGAAATTTCTACAGAGAGGGTATCCACCTAATCTCATCAAAAGACATCTAGACCAAAGTAAAAGATCCAAGAGACAGGACCTGCTGGGTTCTAGAAAAGTAAAGAAAGAACATAATAGGATTCCCTTGGTCACGAACTATACCACTTATAGCAATGGCATAGCATCCATTGTTAGGAAAAACTGGGGTATTCTATCTCAAGCATTTCCGACTGTACCTGATTTCCAACGTCCTCCACTCTTTTCGCATAAAACAACTCCTAATTTCAGGGATAAGTTAGTCCATGCGGACCAGAAATACCTTCAGTCAAAGTTAGGGATGAAATCAGGGTGTTTCCCCTGCTTGAACTGTTGCCATTGCAACAGCATGTTGAAAGGTAACTCCTTTGGACACCCATACACTGGGGTTCGGTATCACATCCGGGGTCACTATACTTGTAGTTTCTCGTATGTGATATACGTCCTCCAGTGTCCATGTGGCCTCTTACATGTGGGTGAGACCACACAAGAGGTCAAAAGGACGTTAACTCAACACAAGTCCAAGATACGTTACCTGTTCCAGACCACTTTCACAGATTTAAACATAATGTGTCACAACTGAAATTTTTCTTAATTGATGGAGTCCCACAACCCCGGCGGTGAGGGAATCGGGAACTCATGTTAAAAAGTTGGAATTAAAATGGATCCACAAACTACAGACTTTGGAACCTAAGGCTTTAAATAGGGATTTTGGACTTAATATCTTTCTGTAAGTGTCAACCAATGTGTGTGCATTACTTCTCTTTTATATTATTTATGACCGTAGAAGTTTTGTGCCCAACAATTCATTGTTGTGTTATATTAATCGTCCACCTATTTTATCCTCTTCTTTTCTTTTATTACAGGCGATATACCGTGTTTAATGTGTGGATTGTGATTCTACAGAAAGGCGCATCTTATTAATTATATTAAACCAATATTGGATAAATGGCCGCCACTCATGGGGGTCTTTGAGTATACGGACTACATTTCAGATGATGGGTGGTCCTAATTGGGTGGTGTAACAGTTTGGACAGGCAGTTATGTGTTTTTTGGGCTCTCCAGTAAAGCACTGGATGTGACCCTTGTGGGGTAACTTCCAGGTGCTTTTTATGTGAGCCGAATGAATGGTCCCGCTTTGTTTTGGAATGGGATGCGATAGCCAGTTGGTGTTCACGTCCCTGAAATTCATAGCGGGTGGATGAACGTGTTGGGATCTGTCCTCTAGTTATGAGCCGTCTATATGGGGTTGATCACTATAATAGTTCCCCCGTTTATAGCTAGAAAATATATAAACACCGACCTATATTGAAACTGGGTCCACCTTTATCACTGATGGTGTTCCGGGGACTCATGGACCAACAGAGTATGTGACGCCCCTTACTTGGGGTATATTTACTAGTCTGCGGCGTCTATGTTACTTAGCAACTGCATATGTAAGTCCCGATCACGTGACCAAAACCCCGCTGGCAACAACTGATGTCATGACATTATGAATTACTGATTGGAGGGAGTTCCGATCACGTGACGAGAACCCGGTCGGCAACAGCTGATGTCATGACATTATAATAACATAGTAACATAGGATATAAGACCGAAAAAAGACATTTGTCCATCCAGTTCGGCCTGTTTCCTACAAGTTGATCCAGAGGAGGGCAAAAACCCCTGTGAGGCAGAAGCCAATTTTCACACTTAAGGGGAACAAAATTCCTTTCCGACTCCAATCAGGGAATCAGAATAACTCCCTGGATCAACGACCCCTCTCTAGTAGCTATAGCCTGTAATATTATTACACTACAGAAATACATCCAGTCCCCTCTTGAATTCCTTTCTTGTACTCACCATCACCACCTCCTCAGGCAGAGAGTTCCATAGTCTCACTGCTATTACCGTGAAGAATCCTTTTCTATGTTTGTGTACAAACCTTCTTTCCTCCAGACGCAGAGGATGTCCCCTTGTCACAGTCACAGTCCTGGGGATAAATAGATGATAGGAGAGATCTCTGTACTGACCCCTGATAAATTTATACATAGTTATTAGATCTCCCCTCAGTAGTCTTTTTTCTAAAGTGAATAACCATAATTTTGATAACCTTTCAGGGTACTGTAGTTGCCCCATTCCAGTTATTACTTTAGTTGCCCTCCTCTGAACCCTCTCCAGCTCTGCTATGTCTGCCTTGTTCACAGGAGCCCAGAACTGTACACAGTACTCCATGTGTGGTCTTACTAGTAATTTTGAAAGTGGTAGGTCTATGTTCTCATCAAGGGCATCTATGCCCCTTTTGATGCAACCCATTATCTTATTGGCCTTGGCAGTAGCTGCTTGACACTGTTTTTTGCAGCTTAATTTGCTATTTATTAAAATTCCTAGTTCCTTTTCCATGTCAGTGTTACCGAGTGTTTTCTCCCAGTCTGAGCATCCTCATTTTATACACTAACCTTTTATGAGGTACAGTGTCAAATGCTTTGGAGAAGTCCAGATATACGACATCCATTGATTCGCAGTCAAGTCTAGAACTTACCTCCTCATAGAAGCTGATTAAATTCATTTGGCATGACCGATCCCTCATGAAGCCATGCTGATATGGCGTTATTTGCTTATTTTCATTGAGATGCTCCAAAATAGCATCTCTTAGAGACCCTTCAAACAGTTTACCAACAACAGATGTTAAACTTACCGGCCTATAATTTCCAGGCTCTCTTCTGTTATGAATTTCTAATTGGAGGGAGTCCCGATCATGTGACTAAAGGGGCGTGCACTGAATGACGATGGAGCAGTGCTGTCCTGCTATTGTTTGGAATGCCGGACATGGGTTTGGATTCATGTGAGAAGTGACCCATGCGCAGTTCTGACAATGGAATGCTGCATGTGTTTAATAGTAATGCTGGATATGAAAGCACCTTTTCTGTGGAACAGAGATGCGCGTGGGATGCGGTAAGAATCGCATGTGAAAGTGGATTCTCTAGGAAGTGGATGATTTTTTAATTTATGTACTTTTGTATACGCCCCCTTATGTAGGGAGGCACCAATCACATTGCATTTTGGGTTATAAAAGGGTGTCACTAATGTGTATGGCATTGCGTGATAAAGACTGTTGTAGTCGAAACGTTGCTTCTGTATGCTGCCTGAATAAACCTCTTGGATTTTTCTGATCAATTGAAGAGTGCTGTAGATTTCCTTCATCTAATGTTATATGGAGACCCAAGCCAGAACCTCCATCTGCGTGCACCAGTTCTTGACCGTTACTAGGTACCTGGTAACCCCGCCCCAAGTGGTAATGGTGTTGTCTCTAGGATGGTACTTGTAGTGCTACTTACATATCATATTTCTATGTTCTCCTGATGCTGCTGTTACCTCCACACTATGTCACCTTGCGCTCTCTGGTCTCCTCATGCTGCTGCCACCTCCACACTTTGTCACCTTGCCACTCTGTGGCCTCCTGATGCTGCTGCCACCACCACACTATGTCACCTTGTCACTCTGTGGCCTCCCGATGCTGCTGCCACCTCCACACTATGTCAACTCTCCACTCTGTGGTCTCCTGATGCTGCTGCCACCTCAACACTATGTCACCTTGCCACTCTGTGACCTCTTGATGCTGCTGCCACCTCCACACTATGTAACCTTTCCACTCTGTGGTCTCTTCATGCTGCTGCAATCTCCACACTATGTCACCTTGCCACTCTGTGGTCTCCTCATGCTGCTGCCACCTCCACACTATGTCACCTTATCACTCTGTGCCCTCCTGATGTTGCCGCCACCTCCACACTATCATTGTTCCACTCTGTGGTCTCCTCCTGATGTTGCTGCTGCCGCCACCTCCACACTCTACCATTGTGCTATTCTGTGGTTTCCTGATACAGACAGGATCAATTTTATTGGTGGTTATTGTTCTAACTGATCAGAAGAAGGGCAAAATAACTTACTGCTGACACCCACTCCCCTCTTCTTGTATAAGTGTTTAATAGAACAGGTTGTGTAGACATCTATGTGAAATCGACTGATAACGGTGTAAAAGGAGTGAGCTTCTTCTAAGGGCTAACATTGACCTGTAAGGCTGAGTTTATACTTGAGTTATTTGGTGAGTTTTGGTCCCAAGACTGCCCAAATAAGTGAAGTGTGTAGTGATTCTAAGAGCGACGCCTGTCATCTGCATGTCATACTGACTCACATTATTATTTCACTACCACAACAGACTCCCTATGCGTGTTACTGCAAGGCACAGTGTTCTACACCACTATAAAGGCTCTATGAAGCCAGGAAATAGCAATTTTTAACGCGATTCGCTGCGAATAAATTCGGATCTAACCAAATTTTTTCAAAAAATTTGGCGAACCATCCGAATAGAAGTTTTGAAAAATTCGCTCATCTCTGATCCTGTTATTTAATCTACCATCTACAAGGACACCCAAATCCTTCTGTATAAGTGACTCTCCCAGTGTTACATTCCCTAGGACATATCATGCACAGAGATTATTACAGCCAAGATGCAAAACTTTACATTTATCTATATTGAACCTCATTTGCCATGTTGATGCCCAATCACTCAGAGTGTTCAAGTCAGCTTGTAGTTTATAGACATCTTCCATAGACTGTACAGTATTACACAGCTTAGTGTCATCTGCAAAAATAGAAATGGTGCTATTAATCCCGCCCTCAATATCATTAATAAATAAATTAAATAATAGAGGACCCAGCACTGAACCTTGGGGTACACCACTTATAACCCCCAACCATTCTGAATAGGAATCATTGACCATAACTCTCTGGACACATTCATTCAACCAGTTTTCAATCCAATTACAAACTATACTTTCCAAGCCTATAGATCTTACTTATCAAACGCCTTTGCAAAATTCAGAAACACTACATCCACCCCTCTGTCCAGGCTACTAGTCACCTCCTCATGAAAACAAATCAGGTTAGTCTGACTACTTCTTTTAAATTCTGTTTATTTGAAATATATGCAAGCAATCAGTAGCATCATAAATCAAAATTTAGTTTAGTTACAGCACAAATTGATACCTAATTAACGTTGTAATAAAAACAAAAATCCTATAAATGATGTAGCATCATATGTGGCATATATTCAAATAATAACAGAAAGTAAAATGGAAGACAAAACCAGGACGGAAGGGGAGGGTGAGGGGAGATTGAATTAGGGAAAGTTGGGGAATAGGAGATCAGTCAGGTATCACTTCACCTTAATCAGGCTAACATCCAAGTGGACCATTAATTCAGCAATAAAGAAGAAAAAACAAAGGCTGAAATGAAAGCAAGAACTGTGGAATCTTGTCAGATATAAGATAAGATGTCCATCTGTTCCCGATAGTATTTTATTTCTCTAGATCAAATTTCAAAGTCCATCTCATCTTCTCAAAGCTTTGGATTATTTTCATCTCTATGTACCACTCTTTTAGAGTAGGCTGATCTGTTTCCAGCCAGTTCCTGGGAATCAAGATCTTAGCAGCGTTAAGGAAAAACAGGCACAAGGCAGATTTTATGGGCGCATGTTGTACAACAAACAACTGAAATAAAACCAGTTTTTTTGTAATCTTAAGGTTACATTGAAAAATTTCATTTATCCCCTTATTTATTGCTGCCCAAAATGGTACAATACGGTTACAATTAAACCAAATATGAGCATATGTCCCTGTCTCTCCACCGCACTTCCAGCACTGACCAGGAATGTCTGAATTAATCCTGTGTAGTAGAGATAGTGTTTTGTACCACCTAAAAGTAAGTTTGTATTGCATCTCTTGGAAATTATAGCAAATGGAGAGTGAATGAACACATTTTAATAGATGTTCTGTTTGTACCTAGTTAAATGGAGAATTTAATTCGTTAGCTCATTTGTCAATAAAAGAAGGAGGTGAAAGAGATATATTTACTAGCTTTTAACATTTTCGTTTAGTGGTTGTATGGGAACGTAGAAGAGACAGCACTACACCTGGCTCAGGTAATATCGAGAAATCTAAATGCATGTTGGATACAAATACCCTTAAATACTCATATTATTTTTTAGGAATATTCACTAGATCATGTAAGTTCTTAAGCACCTTGTGAGGTATAAGAGTATTATTTTTATAGACAGTCTTCAAAGGCACAGTACCTAGTTGCCTATTATGCCCTAGTAATTTCCTCAATACTCGATATTTACTGGGAATGATGCATATTAATGAGGTATCAGGGTCTAGGTTTGGCAAGAATCTCAATAATTTATTCATAGAATGCCATTTTTTCAGAGAGCTACTGGTAATGGGGTTCTTAATCTTCTTCAGTTTATCTGCGTAGGGGGAGATTTTCCACAGTAGAGTATATAAGTCGATACCTGAGATGTCATTTTTTATGTCTACCCATATTTTTTTAGCTGGGGAAACTCCCCATTCCAATAATCTAGTTAAAATGGAAGCATTGTGATACCCTTCAATGTCAGTCAAGCCTACTCCTCCTCTTCTTCTAACCCTGATCATTCTGTGGTAAGCAATCCTATTATGTTTCTTTTGCCACATAAATTTCAGCATAATTTTCTTAAATGATTTAAAAAACTCCTGGGGAACATCGAAAAGAAGGGTTTGGAATAGGTATAAGACTTTTGGCAATATTAACATCTTGATTATATTTATTCTCCCGAACCAAGAGAGGGCAAGTGAGCCCCAGTGCAGGGCCAGCGCTTCTATTTAGGCAAGGGGGGCAATTGTCCCCGGGCCCCCAAGTCCGTTTTTGCATTTGTGACACTGCCAGAACCCCGCCCCAAGAAGAAGAAGGAGTGAGCGCACTGCCCTGTGTCCCTCACCATGGCTGCTGCCTTCCGACTCCATGCTCAACTTCCGTTTTGCGCCTCTGCGGCTCTCTGCCTACACAGCCAAGTTCTGCCCACAGGCACAGCACAAGCAAGGACCAAGGGGATGTGCATCTGTAAGGAGAAAGTGTGCATCTGTGCTGAGGAAATGAACCATGGGGGGGGGGGAGTGCATCTGTGCTGGAGAAATGTGCCATGGGTGGGGTGGGGGAGATGTCCATCTGTGCTGGAGAAATGTGCGATGGGGTGGGGAAATGTCCATCTGTGCTGATGAAATGTGACATGGGGGGGGGGAAATGTGCATCTGTGCTTGAGAAATGTGCCATGGGGGGAAGATGTACATCTGTGCTGGATAAATGTGCTATTGGGGGATGGAGGGGGGAAAGTATGCCGCCATGGAGGGGGGGGTAGAAATAACATGACACGAAGGGGTGATGTAAAAAGAAGTGGTGATGACGTGACATGGAGGGGGAGAAATGTGACATGGATGGAGCTGGAGGGTGGGGAAAATTACATTGAGGGGGTAAAATGTGACATGGATGGAGGGGGTGAAATGTGACATTGAGGCCGGGGGCATCATTGGGGGCACATTTTACTGGCACATTATTGGGGGCACATTTTACTGGCACATTATTAGGTGGCACTATGGGGGCACTTCTTACTGGCACATGATTGAGGGGCATCTATGGGGACACATTTTACTGGCAAAGTATTTGGGGGCATCTATGGGGGAACTTATTACTGGCACATTATTGGGGGCACTTTTTACTGGCACATTATTAGGTGGCACTATGAGGCACTTGTTACTGGCACATGATTGGGGGGCACTTGTTACTGGCACATTATTATGGGGCACCACGGGGGCTTCTACTGAGGCCACAAAGAAGGGGGATTTTATATGGTAGGGCTCTGTGGTACTAGTATTATCAGGGGTATTATCTGTTTCTGCAGTATAGTATTGGGATAAGTAGGAGGATTTGTCTAGAAGATGGGAGGATGATGAAAAAGTAGTAAACTAAGATTTTTGTTGTTAAACTGCAGAGATGGAAAATGGCGACAAAATAATGGTCTGGTCTGAAGGTCTGAAAGGAGAAGACGGGGACAGAGAACATCTAAATCAAAGGAGATGTCACTGGATGTAAGAGGTATGGGGCGCTGTATTTCTGTATGTTGCCTGGGGGGGGGGGGAGAAATAATGTGATGCGAAGGGGGATGTTAAATGGAGGGGGTGATGACGTGACATGGAGGGGGGGCCCTTATTGCTTTTCACCCCGGGGCCCATTTCACCTAGAATGGGTCCTGCCCCACTCATTTAGGTCTTTCTCTATATTTGCCCACGCCTTGCCCGCCCAACCCCCTCCCGCCCCGTCATCACCGCCACTGAGGACATCCACGTCCAACACCCCATTGCCTCAGTTGCACCCTCCCGCCTGAAAAGGCACTTTGAGGAGGAATCCAGGAGAATCATCTTCCGTTCCAAGGTGGAGAACCTGTTGAAGGGTGAGAAATGTAACTATTTCTTTTTCAGAAAACTGCACGCCAGCCACACGCCCCTGAACGAACTCCGGGACAAAGACGGCAACATGCGCTCGGGGAAAGAGGAAGTGATTGGAGTCGTCACAGACTACTTCAGCGACCTCTATGCCCTGAAGATAAATTCCTGTCAGGTATCACTAACCATCTTGACCCTGCAGGTACAGAGGCAATGGATGTCCCTCTGACGGTGGGGGAGGTCCTCTCTGCCGCTAAATCCTTTAGGTCCGGTAGGACCCCTGCCAGTGATGGTCTTCTAGCAGAGCTCTATGTAGCGCTGGGGGATCTGATCTGTCCGGATCTGCTGGAACTCTATAAGGAGATGAGGGAAGGAATGATCACGATCCTGTATAAGCGGAAGGGAGAGAGATGTGACCTTAAAAACTGGCGTCCCATCTCTCTCCTGAACGTGGACTACAAGATCCTCGCCAAGGTACTGGCCAACCAGCTGAAGGTCGCCATCGGCAGGATCGTCCACCCGGACCAGACCTGCGGCATTCCTGGCTGCAGGATCGCAGACAGCCTCGCTCTTGTGAGAGACATGGTGCACTACATCCAGGACAGCCTGGACCAGGAGAAGGCGTTCGATCGGGTCTCTCATAAGTTTATGGGCAGGGCACTGTGCAGGCTAGGTCTAGGCAGGAGGTTCTGTTCTTTAGTTGACCTAATGTACTTTGATATTTGCAGCACGGTGCTGGTGAACGGCTGGAAGACTGACCCCTTTGTGGTTCGCTCCGGGGTCAGACAAGGCTGCCCTCTTTTACCTCTCCTTTTTGTTTGTGTTATAGAATCCTTCGCGGAGGATATCCGGCAAAATGGAGAGATCAGAGGGATCACTGCACCAGGACCTGGACACTACGAGGTCAAGTGCTCGCTATACATGGACGACGTGACCGTCTTCTGTTCTGACCGGCGTTCGGTGACTGCACTCATCCAGACCTGCGAGGAGTTTGGACAAGCTTCAGGGGCCAAAGTCAACTGCGGCAAGTCAGAAGTCATGCTCTTCGGGGACAGGCAACTGGCCTCTTCTGCCTCCTTCCCATTTACAATCAAATCGGACTTCATCAAAATTCTTGGAGTCTGGTTCGGGAAGGAAGGCGCAGCCCTCAAGTCTTGGGAAGAACGCTTGGCCAAGGTGAATCAACGAATTGGACTATGGAGTCTCAGACAGCTCACTATCGAGGGAAAAGCACTCGTCCTGCAGAATGAAGTTTTGCCTGTGTTCCAGTACACCGCACAGGCATGGCCCCCTCTTGCCACCATTTCCAGGGCCATCACCAGGACAGTTTTTTGTTTTGTCTGGGGATCCAAGATGGACAGAGTAAAGCGAGCCATCATGTACAAAGAGCCCTGCAAGGGCAGAAAGGGCATTCCGGACCTGCCCACCTTACTGTGGATCGGCTTTGTTTGTGACAGAGTTCGTCAGACACTCAGAACAGCTAACGGCTCTGCGGGCAAGGCTATGTCTCGTTTCTTCCTCTTGCCCCTGAAGGGCTCTGGGCTGGGACAAGTGGCACAGCTCCATCCCTTACAACTGGCACGCTCCTTGGTTCTACGGAGATGTCATCAGGTTTGTGAGGGAACATCAACTGGAGGGCCTCAAGCCCGGCTTGTGGAAACCAAAGACTATCCACAAGCTCATCCGAGCAAAGGATGCGGTGGAGTCAATTCCAGGGATCCATGACAACACCGTAGAGACAGTTTGGACTAATGTGTCATCAGACAGGTTAAGCAACGGACATAAGGACTTGTCGTGGATGGCCATCCAGGGTGGCTTGCCCATCCGGTCGTTCATGCACGCCCGCAACCTGTGCAAAACCCGGTACTGCCCCAGGTGCCCTTTTATGGAGGAAACATCTTACCACCTGTTTTGGGAGTGCCCCTTTGTGCAGGGCCTGTTGGATGCCCTGGAACATGAACTCAAAGACTCTGTGCCCAGGAACAGCCTGCAACACACTTTGTTGCTGTACGGACTATTTCCTGGGATTCATACTGTTGAGGCCATCCAGGAGGCCTGGCGCCTTATGAACTGTTTTAAGGGCGTTATATGGGTCGCCAGGAACTGGCTTATACTCAGGAGGGAGACCATGTCCGTCTCGGACTGCCGCAGGCTTATCCATAGTCTGCTGCGGGACTACAACATCTTGGAGGACGTCGACAACGAAGAAGAGGACTAAAACCCTCTCCTTCCCCCTCTCCCCCGTTTGTTTTTGTATTGTCAATAAAGCTTAGGGCACGTGATTCCCCCCCCCCTCCCCCCTCCTTCCCACACCCCACCCCTCATCACTGTCTGTATGCTTTGTCGAAAGGTTTACTGTGATTGAATAGGTTTGCAAGTGTAGCATGTATTGTGATGTATAGCATAGGTTAGCCTGTGATTTACATGACAATACCATGCTCACAAAGACGATTGAATGTAATTTATTGAGTGCTGAATAGCACCAAAAGTATGTATGTATATTAATTGACTGAAATAAAGTTGTCTTCAATCAAAAAATCTGACTCCTGGAAGAGTGTGCCTTTCCTTACACAAAAGAGCTTGATACACATGCTTGTAAGCACGGGCAATTTCTACAACAGATGGCGAGCTAGGTACAACCAACTGATTTTTTTCTGCTCTGCACAGCAGTTAAAAGGGGAGAGAGTGAAGTATAATTTTGTCTGCTGTGTCAGAGAAAATTTCTGCTTGGTAAAAGAACGTTTTCGCTCTCTTTGTGTAAGGACGAGGTAAGTGCTTTTCTTTGTGTAGTTTTTGGTGGATCTGAGTTATTAATTGTACAGAGACTGTATGGTCAGATTGTGATGTGTGTGCTGACCAGTATAGAGTATTGTGTGTTTTTTGTTGTAACTTCTCTGTTTTTGTGTAACTTTTATGTTAATGTGATTTTGTAATAGGTGATTTTGGTTTCTAGAGGAAGCATTTTGTTTTAGTGTTTGTACAGGAGAGACAGCATTTAGAGAGGATTTTTATACTGTTAGTCTGTAAATAACCCCCAGAGTGGAGGTTTGCTCTGGTTTCAGGGTGGGGCACAGGGAATAGAGAAACTGTTTTGTTTGATTTGGTTTTTCTGTTGCTGGATTTTGGAGACACCATCTTGTCTTTCTTTGTGTGTCTGGCCATGTGGATTTGTCAGCCATCTTTGATTTCCTTTGTGTAAGACCATGCCATGTGGTTTTGTTGGCCGTCTTTGATTTGTTTTGTGTGAAGAGCATGTGCTTTTGGCATACATCTTGGTTAGTTTGGTGCTGCAGGTATTAACAAGGAATTCATTTTAGTTTGTGCTGGTTCACTTTTTAGTTTTGGTGTCTATGGAAAGTGACTTGTTTTTTTTTGCCTCAAATCTCAGTTTTGTCCGGTATAGTTATTTTGTCTTTCTGTAACCTTTCGATGTGGAGTTTGATTTTGTTTTGGTAAGTTTTGTGCTGGATATCGGTTAAATGTTGGGTTATGGTATAGCTCAGTGACCAGTCTGATACGGGAATTATTGTGTGGACATTAGTAGCAGTTTAGTGGTGAAATTGTCCTATAGCTGATGATTCTGCTTAATGTTTGTATATCTGTGGCTGTTACACTGAATTATAGAATTGTTTGGCATAGTTAATACGGCATTACAGTGTAGAATGGAGGTGCTTTGTAGTTCTGTGCCAAAAGTATTGGGACAACTCCTAGAGATCGATAGCAGTGTCTTTATTTTTTTTGTAGCAACCATTGTGGTGTTTGTATTCCTGTACAATGGAAAGCATTTTTAAAGAAGTTGCAAAGTTGAACAACACGACAGCCACTCTTCAAGCTATAAAAGGATCTACTGATCCATGGCTGCACGCTCAGAATTGTGCGGCAAACCTGATTGGTACCAGAAAATGGTGCAAATGGGAAGGCAATTATGCTCAGATTTTTGCTGCTGGGTGGATAGCGGATAAATATCGGGAGTCTTGTAGGCTGAAGCTGAGCTTGGAAGGAGAAGTGGAGGACTTAAAAGTGGAAATTGATAAATTAAGAAATCTTGTCCAGCAGGCAGCTGAAGCTAGCGCTGGGTATGAATGTACTGTGAGGTGTAATACTTAGCTACATAGGGAGAATGAACAGTTGTCTCAGAGCCTAACGCATGCACAGTGTGCTGTAAGGGAATTGTCTGCTCTCTGCAGGAGGACAGAAGCTGAATGTTCTCAGTGCTTAGCACAGCCAGAGGCATTGAAAGAACAGTTAAAAAAATAATGTTTCTGGGGTTAGAGAGAATGTACGGGCTGTAAGTATGGAGAATTCTGAGGACTTTGTATCCCATTCTGAAGCCGACTCAAGGATGGACAATTTGTCTGACCCTAGAGTTGGAAGTATTAATACAGTGGCAGAAGACTCCTCAGATGAGTCTGTGGTAAGAGGACTTAATTCAGATGGTAGTGTGAGACCTAGTCATGCTCGGATGATTAATTTTATGCAGCAAGGCAGGTCACCATGTGCCCAGAGAAGGTTTTGTGCAGAGAGACAAGCTATTCATTGTTTTGCATGCAGGGGATTTGGGCACATCGCAAGATATTGTGACATCGCTAATGGCAACAGACAGAGGTATGTTAAGTACCCCAGAACCACACCTAGAAGTAAAGTTGTTTATTCAGCAAGGTGGGATAATGGTCCCAGACATGGTTCTTTGCAAAGGCATACAAGCTATGGACATCCAAGGTCATGGATCCAGGAAGCAGATTTTTAATCCCAGTATGAACGGTTAAAATGTGAAGCTTAGAAAGGAAAGAGATCGGTTACTGGAATTTAGCAGAGTTTCTCATTTTGTGTGCTAGAGAAGGGGAAATGAAGGGATGATATTGAGGTCTTTGTAAACCATTTTACTGTTTGTATTAGGAAAAAATTGAGGAACTTTTAGACCTAAATTGACTTTTCCCTTTCTCTGGAAACCGGTTTTGTGTGGTCTTGTAATATTCCCCCTCAGAGGACTGCACTGTAGTTTAAGAAAGTAGCTGCTATTGTGAAACAAATGTGATGGTGAGGATTGGATATGGGGACAATCACACCCCTCTAAGAAATGTGGCTGGTTGTAATCAGAGCGTAGTCTCTTTTACACATTCTGATTGTGCACCAGTTGGCATATTTTTTACGTTTTTTTGTACATTGTTCTCACTGGCATTAAGTTTAATGATTTTTTTTAACAGATTGCATGCTCCTTTAATACCAGCAAAGTAAATAATGGTATAGGAAGCAGCATTTAATCTGGGATTTTTATTTAGTTACTGGGGGTCTCGTGATATTGTGTGGGAACTACTGTCTGATCAGTCACTGCAAAGTGTGCTGTTCAGCTTGACTATATAGAATCATATCGGCAAAAGAAAGTGAGTTGATGAGCTTTTTGTAAGGAGACAAGGTGGTATATATCACCCGATATAAAACACAATTAAAAAGGATGTGGTGTGAAAATTGTGGTAGAGCAGCAGTCCTGAAAAATGGAGGTCCCCTTTTTCTCCCAAAAATCACAATATCAAAGGGTTCAGGTCCGCGCTTTCTTATACACCGTTACTGAAATCTGTGCCTGCAGTGTATAAGAAAGCGCGGACCTGAACCCTTTGATATTGGTATATATCACCTGGCATACCAATAGCTGTGTGAGTAACCCCTTTCCCCATAGTAGTACTGTGTGTTTCCTGTGCGCCACTCGTCCCCACAGAAGGTACTGTGTGTTCTCTGTGCGCCCCCTTTTTTCAACAGGAGTACTGTGTGTTTCCTATGTGCACATTCCACTCCAGGTCAATTGGGAGCCCTATCCTGTGGTCAGGTCACTATTCAGAGCTTAAACCGAGGCTGGTATATCTCATTAGGAGACTCTGAGGGCCGCTGTGTGTCGGCGAGAGTCCATTTCCTTGTGCTGCTACTCCTTATCCTGAGGTCTAACTAGAGTGAATGGAGTCCGTGTGTAGGTGCCAGAAATCCTAGGGCAACTCAGAGGCGAACGAAGGGAGTAGCAGCCGTCCAGGCATGTGTCGCGGGACACTGTAGGTGGACACGCCTACTTTTAGAAGACTCGAGCATGGGTGTAGGGAAATCTAGGGAACAAAAGGGTACCACTACTGAGTATAGGACAGCCAAGCAGTACATGATATTCATCTATGAAGGAGGAGTTGTTAAGCCCCTCAAAGATTGGCACCAATGGACTGTAGATTCCGAGTGGACCATCGCCCAAGAAGGGACCTTTGAGGTCTGGATTTGGGAAAAGTTTGTCCGTGAATTCCCCACTAGATTCCAAAACCATTGTTCCTTCCAGAAGGCAGAACTGTGGCTGCACGAATACATCGAGCTCTAGAAACAAGGCATTTAAAAGTCCCAGACAGTGCGAACTAACACTATCATGTACTCCCGTCCAACTAAAACTACAGAGTCCAATACTCCCTGAACTCTCTTTCTCTCTCTCTGATCCCTCCCTCATCTCTCCATCTAACCTTGAGATGATGCACCATGTTGAATACAGCTTCTCTTCGTCCTGGATTTGAGAAGGGGGGGGGGGGGAAGTGGTGTAGAAAACAACAATTTTCAAACTTTTTTACTAACCATTCTAACCTATTAACTGTCAATTTCTAACCTAGTAGGGAATCAGGTCGAGAACTATCACGACTGCCTTTTCTTTAACAGTACTTGGGTCAGATTTTTGCAAGGAGAAATCACGGCTGATCCATGGCCTGAATGTTCTGCTGTGGCCCTTTATTCTATCAGGGAAGCCCCCAGGCAGCCCTATGGGTTATCACCCAATGTCCACCACCAGGTTCGGGAGTCTATCCCAGACCTAGACTCAATAACCAGTGTTCTTTCTACTTAACCAGGTGATTGGGCCGTGCTAAAGAAACATCCAAAGACAGGACTAGAGCTGCTCAACTACATCAAAGAATGAGGAGTATCACTTCCGTTTATTTGTTTAGTTTAGTTTTTAGGAAGGTAAAGGCACCTCAACTAGCAAGGGCCACAAAGACATTTGTTGATAGCACATCCTAGAGGGTAATATCAGATATAGGTTTAATAGTAGCTCTGGCTCCGGCTCCTCATATGTTATTACTGTATGGGTGTCCGGGCAGCTAGGCAGATGTGGTAAAGAGGATAGCTTTGTGGGATCCTCCAGTTGTGCAGTTATTACTGGAGGCCCGTTACTGTCAGAAGTTCTTGTTTGGAGTTGAGAGGTCTGTACTATTTCCTATACGGGTTAGCCATTTATAAGGTAATTCCCCCTACTGCCAGAGGTTCATGTGTCCTGGTAAAGCTTGTCCCTGCATATTACGTTGCAGCCAATTGGGAGCTCATGGGGGCTCACTGGTTTTCCATTGAATCCAAGCTAAAGGAAATAGGACATGTACTCATGTTTTTTTTTTTGTTTCCATTATTTCTATATGCCTGATGTCTGACTGACCGAGTTACTGAAGGCCGAACAGACGAGATGTCCTGAAGACCAAACCATGGACCAGATGCAGTGGATTCCAAACCAGCAGACGACCATCGCCATCTCCTTAGTCCCCTCTGGAAGAAAAGAACCATCGAGGGACACTGAGAAGCATATGACAAAGAGGAGGGACCGTTGTAGAAATTTTATTAGGATGTGTTTTTAATATGTCATGTATTGTCATCATGTCTCTCAGTGTCAGGGTAAACCATTGGAGTGGATATCTTACTGTGGATGTAGAGACGCAGCTGCCGGGCGCAGAGGTCTCCGCTGGCAAACAGTCTATGTGCTATGCACTGGGCTGTGAGCCAGGGGAGACTGATGCTCTGCAGAGCAGTGTTTTCTAGGGAAGTGTATGTGTGCCAGCTAGGGCCCCCACCCAAAGAGCGGATTTATTGGCTTGGTGTGGATGCATTTATTAAGAGAACAATATACAAAAGGAACGTGCGTTTGTTGTTTCCAGTGTGCCTGATCAACCACTGGAGGTAATGGCGCGATTCCTGTAAATAAGCACAAATGAGAATCCTAGTGAACTTTGTTGGGCATTGATCACTGAGCAAGGCTGAACAAAGTTCACTCTTGTGGTAATTCAGAGACATGTGGTGGTTTCTTCCTGTGTGTCATCACTTCCTGTATGATTGTACTGTACATGAAGGAAGTGGTCAGGTGTTGGGACTGCCCCCTTCCTATTGTTGCCCCTGTTGTCTATTTAAATAAAGAAAATAGTCTGGGCGAGTGGACAGTGCTCACCGGATCTCTACACATCTTATCTAACTCCTGGAAGACTGTGCTTTTCCTTACACAAAACAGCTTGATACATTTGCTTGTACGGCGCAAGGAAATTTCTACAACAGGGCTATAGTGATATGTGTACTATATTATGAAGTGATTTGCCACATTTATTTGCTTTGAAGTAGCATTGAAATTTAGACATGAATTAGTATCTTTGGTAGTGAGTCTCAAGTAACTCTTTCAGTTTAAATCTAAGTTCTAGAAGTTCTCTCTCTACTTTTTTTTTTACAAAAGAAAGCTGAAAGATGTAGCCTCTCAAGTTAAAACATACAATGCAACAGCACTCTGCAAACCAAATAAAGTACAAGAAAGTATTCTAATTCTAATGCTATGGTTTTTGTAAATTTGAGATGCTTGGCAAATACATTTTGTGCAAAATTATTTGGGCCCGTCTGCCACACGTCAAAACGATCTCTGTAAGATGGGAACCTACCACTAAATTGTACCTGTGGATGAGCCATGATGGCTACCATAAAATTCAGGGAGTGTAGGTTCCACATGTTTGCTATGCCCACCTTAATTTTTGTCATTTTTGGTGCCAAAATGGTCTCCATTGAATCCAGGGAATGCAGGTACCAACATGCATGCCGAGCCCACCCCACACTTCCCCTGTTGCTAGATGGCTAAAAATGAATGCAATGAGAGTCCACCCTATACCTCTCCTGGTGCCAAAGGCTTCCAGTGAGTGAGAGCAGGCTAAGCTTTATACTCACGTTAATTAAAATCAGCCTATGGGGCAGACAGGCTGGTCAGGAGTGCACGACTGAAGTGTCAGCCACACCCAGTACAAACTGCAAAGAAAAAAAAGGGGGTCAGTCAGCACATCCCAATGCGCAGGTGAACATTGCTGTGGCTGAAAACACAAGGCAAAACATACAATGCAACAGCACCCTGTAAACCAAATAAAGTACAAGAAAGTATTCTAATGCTAATGCTATGCTTATTTTGTAAAATAGAGAAGTAAACGATTCCTCACTGTAAAAGAGGCTTTTGGATATGTTGGATATCTATAGGTATTTCTTGTATGAGACTAAAGATATTCCAGGGTTTACTGTGCCCCCTGCCCGGCACTTTTGTCCAAGGTTTCTCGTCTAGGCCGCAATCTAGGATGTGCCCGGGAGAGCCCAAAAAGGGAATGGGCTGATAGCTTGGAGTCTCCTTGTTCTTAATATACAGTTTTTTACTCACAGATCATCTATAGAAGCTGTGAAAAAGCATTGAAAAGATGATGTATGCATGAGCTCAGGCACAATGCGTCTGCGCTGTTAGGCAGTTGGCACCGCCCCCCCTAGTCTGACAACTTGTCTGTCCTTGCTAAACCCATTTTGGTTATCACTTATGATATTATTTATAGTCAAATACTCCTGTATGTGTGCAAAACCTTATATTTATTAATGTTAAACCTCATCTATGCCCAAGCCTTCAATGTATCCAGATCCATCTGTAGCAGTATACTGTCCTCTTCCGTGTTAATTACTTTACATAGTTTAGTGTCATCTGCAAAAACTGATATTTTACTGTGCAAGCCTTCTACAAGATCATTAATAAATATATTGAAGAGAATAGGGCCCCATGCGGTACCCCACTAGTGACGGAGACCCAATCTGAGTGTGTACCGTTATAAACCACCCTCTGTTTTCTATTACTGAGCCAGTTACTTACCTATATACCAGTTTTACGTTTGGACACACATTTTAATTTCATGGTTTCTCACGTTTTTTTTCTCCAATTTTCTACATTGTAGATTCATATTGAAGTCATGAAAATGATAAAGGAACACATATGGAATAAAAGAGTAAAAAAAATTAAATAAAAAAAAAATGTTAAACTAACCAATATATGTTTTACTTTTTACACGCCTGTCATAGATTTATCGCATCCTTCTGCTGGCCATGTGACAGACTTAAATCTAATACAAAAAAAACTTTTAAGCAGCACTACATAACCCAAATTTGGCAAAAAAATCAAAACAATACGGTACCCAGTTGGTGGTCCGATGTTGGTGCCAGCAGATGGTAATCCAGGTTAAGGATCCCAAATAATGAACAAAAAAATAATAAATCCGCAGCACTCTTCCGTTTGCAATGAAGTCCGATGTCTTTATTTAGATAGCAGCATACAATTGCGAAGTTTCAACTATTCCAGTCTTTTTCAAGCCTCCTAGCTGCCATAGATTTCTGTCTTTATTCACAGCAGAAAACTGGGGTGAATAACGACAAATGTGCTTGACCTGCAGTCCCGCCCTCACCATGTCCCCTTTTTTCGCCACTTCAGAACAGTGGTGTGTAGGGGGGGAAAAATAATAAATTTTGCAGCAAAAATAAGGTGCAACAAAATCTGTAACCTTTTAATGCCACAAAAGTGTTGTAAAAAACTTAGTAAATGTCCCCCTATCACCTTATAATTTGCAAACATGCATCCTTGTACCATAATATTCAATTTAATAAAACAATTTATGTGCATTCTTTTTGAAGAAGTGCAAACATTTTAGCTGGAGCAGCAGACAGAAAATGCCAGCAAGAGACTGTACAAGTAAATTGATTCTCGTCTTATTATCTAATATGAAGTCACTTTGTAATTTATATGGTACTCTCAACTGCAGTGTTACATATCTCTTGTATCTCCTGCTATCTCATTTTAGCCATTAGATCCTGCTAAGAGCATGGCACTATCTGAACACGTTCAAAGCCCTTTTTAACCTTAACAGCAGTATATTGAGGTATTGCTGTGGTTTAAAGCTGTTGACAGACATTTTACTTCACCCCTCTAACATTTACAGAATATATTAGAAAATGCGTTCAGCGCAGGCAATGAAGGAAAGTGTTTAAAATGTATTTTTATCATAAAACCTCATTTATAAAGACCATTTCATTATATGGATCTCAGCCAAGCTACTTAATAAGTGCCCCCCAGACCTTTATAGCAAAGTAGCTGTAAATCTTGTCTAATGCAAAAGATTTTCAATGAAAACTACGTCTTTGCTGATTGTTGTCTCACAGTCTTTCCACATAAACAAGGTCATGTGTCATAGCTACATTCACATCTATTATGTATTTAACACTGCTTGAAGGAAGTATTGCCAATCTGAGCCCGAAAAAAGATGTGTTGGATTAGTAAAGTTCAATATGAATTTCTGTAGCAATAAGATATATTTTTTTTATGTTTTTTTCTTTATAATACATGACTGTCAATAGAACTTGTCATAATTCAGCACCAAACACTCCAAAGAGATCTTGTTTTATACATGTGATGCTGGGAATAACGAGAAATAAGTAGGCCTCCTCAGTCAACCGTAGATAAGACTAGAGATAAACTATTTTTTAAAAATTTGATTTGCCGATTTGCCGAATTTTTCTGGAAAAATTTGGTTTGATCCGAATATATTCGTGGCGAATTATGTTAAAAAAACTGCTATTTCCTGGCTGCTAAGAGCCTTTATAGTGGTGTAGAACACTGTGCCTTGCAGAACCACGCATAGGGAGTCTGCTTTGGTAGTGAAATAATACTGTGAGTCCGTATGACATGCAGATGACATGCGTCGGTCTTAGAATGACTGCACAGTTCACTTATTTGGGCAGTCACAGGGCCAAAACAGACCGAATAACTCAAGTGTGAACTCAGCCTTACAGGTCGATGTTAGTGTCAAGAAGAAGCGTACTCCTTTTACACCCTCGTCAGCTGATTCCACATAGATGTCTACATAACCTGTTCTATTAAACGCTTATACAAGTAGAGCCCCCCTGACAGAGGGGAGAGGGTGTCAGCAGTAAGTTTGTCTTGATGTCAACTGTCTGTTGAGCATTTGCCTTCACTCGGTCAGCATTTGGTCAGTAATCCATCAGTATTGCTAATGCCAAAAAAACAGGAGTGGATCCAAAACAGAGATGACACGTGAACCGAATATTTGCATGTCTTCTGTGTTTTGTACCCACTCTTGCTTTTGGCTACCAAATTACAGGCCAATTCTGATGGGATTATACAGGCCTTATAGCTGCTACACAGAGAGTATCCATTGTGCGTCTGATTTTTCCTTCCTTCTGAGAGATCAGATGAAGGGTCAAAAAAATGCTGATGTCAGCCAAGTCAAAATGGCTAAATAGTAGCCCAGTTATGAAGTGGGGAGGGTGGGAACAGCATGAGAAGTCCACAGAGTGGCCCTATGATATAGTGGTGAGGTGGAAGCAGCATAAGGAGACCACAGAATGGCCCAATGACAGAGTCTGGAGGTGGCGGCAGCATGAGGAGGCCACAGAGTGGCACAATGACAGAGTTTGGAGGTGGCAGCAGCATCAGGAGACCACAGAGTGGCTAAGTGACATAGTGTGGAGATGGCACAGCATGAGAAGGCCACAAAGTGACACGATGATGAGAGATTGCGAAGTTGGCAGCAGCATGAGTAGTCCACAGAGTGACACGACAATGAGAGATTGCAGAGGTGGCAGCAGTATGAGGAGGCCACAGAGCGGCCGCTTCGTCTATTCATTTATAGGGAATATGGGACCGAACAGAAGGTTGAAAATTTCTCAACTTTATAAAGTGTTGCTTAAAACACGATTTAATAATACACATTCCCCGGCAAAAAGGCTTGGCAAATTGATTGTCCAGGAATTTCCCTTGAAGACTAGGATTAGAGATGAGTGAATTTTTCATAAATTCGATTTGGCTGGTTCGCAGAATATTTGGGAAAAATTTGTTTTGATCCAAATTTATGTCACGGCCGCTGTTTCCAGCCGTGACCTTCCGTCCATTCGTTTGCTGCAGTTTCTCGCTGCAGCTTGATTTCAGTGTGTTTGTATGTGGCCTTGTATGGGTTAACTCCCATGTGTGTCTGTCAGCTCCTTGGGTGTGGCCTCTCAGTTGCACCCATGGTATCGGTATTTAAGGCTGAGGTTTCCTCAGTTCTGGGTCAGCTCTCCTGGTGTGTGTTTGTCCTGTCCTGCTCCTGGTGTGTACTCTGTCTCCCATGCTGCTGACCCATGGGATCCGTGTCCGTCTGTTCTCTGTAGGTTCCCCTACTTGTTCATTGTTGTTGCACTGCCTGTCATTCATTGCTTGATGTGGTTCGTACTCCTGTGTCTCTGTTATTAGTTTGCCTGTTATGTATGTCTTGCCTTGCTGTGTTTCCTGTCTTGTTCGTGTCCTGGGTCATGCCCTCTGAGCAGCCTTCCTGCTGCTGGTGCAGCGGGCACCGCCCGTGCAGCATCTCTCATGGTGCTGGTGACCATAGCCTCGTTTGTGTGTTTGCTCCATGTTCGCTAGCTTGTGCTGCAGCCTTCCTTGCTGCAGAGTGCAATGGCAAGGCCACGCAGTATGTCACTGGTGGAGCAAGATCTTCTCTGCCCTTGCCACTCCTGTGTTCTTGCTGGAACTCCTGCTAGTATGTATTTGCCTATGTTTGCTTTTATGTCTTATTACTATGCACCGTCGGTACCTGTGTCAGTTCACTCCTGTTGTCACTGTCTAGTTAACGCTCCAGAGTGGACCCTGGCAACCCCTGCAGCAAAGTCTATCCCCACCATCAGGGGCTCTAGTGAACACCTGGGTTTGCTTAGACACGCCCCTCTGGAGTATTGCTAGACAGTGGCGCAGTGGGGGTTTCTCATAGAGGTTATGTTTTCCCTGTGCTTCTGCCTTTGCTTGTGTTTGTACAATAAACTCTGTTTTGTCCGTATCCTGGTCCCATGTTTATTGTGATACGACGTGGAGGTCTTTCGCGGGACCTCCAACTCGTGACAATTTATTTGCGGCAAATCGTGTAAAAAAACGCTATTTCTGGACTGCAGAGAGCCTTTATATGGTTGTAGAACACTGTGCTTTGCAGTAACGCGCATAGGGAGTCTGCTGTGGTCGTGAAATAATACTGTGAGTCCGTATAACATGCAGATGACAGGGGTCCCTCTTAGAATCACTGCATACTTCACTTATTTGGGCAGTCACGGGGCCAAAACTGACCAAATAACTTAAGTATCAACTCAGCCTTACAGGTAAATGTTAACGTCAAGAAGAAGCGTACTCCTTTTGCACCCTCGTCAGCTGATTCCACATAGATGTCTACAGTACCTGTTCTATTAAACGCTTATTCAAGTAGAGCCCCCCTGACAGAGTGGAGAGGGTTTCAGCAGTAAATTTGTGTTGATGTCACTGATTAATTTTCCCCATTCTCTGATCCGTCAGAACAATAACCCAGAAACAATAAATTGTGTCTGTGGACCATACGCCTTCACTCAGTCAGCATTTGCTCAATAATCCATCAGTATTACTAATGCCAAGCAATGGATCTAAAACAGAGCATTGGCAGGTCCGCGGGGGAGGGGGGGGGGCAACGGGGCAATTAGAATATAGTCAGAGCCAGGGGCGGACTGACCATTCCAGCAGCGGTGGCAGCGGCTCATCTCTGTTTTCATCTGATGAATGGTGCGGGGCAGGTGAGATGCGTCTCCCTTGCCCGTTCCTCTGATAGGCTACAAGCACTAGGCCTGCAGTCTATCAGAGGCTGGTTCAGGAGGCGCGATGACGTCATCGCGCCGCCTGAGCCGTACAGAGCAGGATACAGGCTGGAATAGGCCTGCATCACACAGCCAAGTATCAGAGAACATGCATCGCTCTGCTCTCAGTGCTGCCATGTTCCCTCAGCAGCACGGGGAGAAGGTAGCAGTCTATCCCTCCCCCTGTGCTGCTGCCGCTGCCACCACATAGAGCGCAGAGGAGGGGAGGGGTTGTGGCTACTGCGCCACCAATGATAACTAATGTTTAATACATTACAAATGCAGGCGGCTGCAGAAGAAACACATTGCCGGCACTGTGCCTCTGACAGGGCACTGCAATCCATGGCAATTAACCCCTCAGGTTGGCACCTGAGGGGTTAACTGCCACTGATTAGAGTTAAGCGGACACCTGGAAGTTCGGGTTCGCCGGTTTCGGCCGAACTTCGTCCCAAAGTTCGAGTTCAGGACCCGAACTTGACCCGAACCAGACCCCTAAACCGAAGCCCATTGAAGTCAAGGGGATCTGAACTTTGGGGCACTAAAATGGCTCTAAAAGAGTCATGGAAAGGGCTAGAGGGCTGCAAAAGGAAGCAAAATGTGGGTAAGAGCATGACAAGTGCCCTGCAAATAAATGTGGATAGGGTTATGACTTAAAATAAAATGAATAAAAATGAAAACTAATAATCTTGAACTAGGAAGAGGAGGTCCATGGAGTAGGAGGTTGAGGAGGCGGTGGATGTGGCGGTGTAGATGGATGTGGCAGTGTAGATGGAAGCAGAGGTGGAGGAGGAGGTAGCCAACAATTTTTAAATTTTTTTTATTTGGGTAGACCACAAAACATTGTGAAATATATAAAATAAAACAATGAGAAAGTGCACTGGAGTATAACAATGGCTGTGTGAGGCCGGTATAAATGTCTATTCTACACAAAGTATGGATAAGTCCTGTGGTATCCATGCCTGGTTCATTTTAATGAGTGTGAGCTTGTCCAAATTGGCTGTGGACAGACGGCTGTACTTGTCTGTAATAACGCCCCCTGCCATGCTAAATACACGTTCAGACAATATACTGGCTGCAGGGCAGGCCAGCACCTCCAAGGCGTAATGGGCAAGCTCAGGCCATGTGCCCAATTTGGAGACCCAGAAGTTGAATGGGGCAGACCCATCAGTCAGTACTTGTAGGCGTGTGCACACATACTGCTCCACGATGTTGCTGAAATGCTGCCTCCTGCTAAGACGTTGCATATCAGCTGGTGGTGTTGGTTGTTGTGGCGTGGTGACAAAGCTTTTCCACATTTTGGCCATGCTAACCCTGCCTTCTGATGTGCTGGCGGTGCCCCAGCTGCGTTGGCAACCTCTTCCTCCTCCTCTGCCTTGTGCTTCCACTGAGCCCCTGCTGTCAGGTGGGAATGCCATCAGCAGCGCGTCTACCAGCGTGCGCTAGTAGTCGCACATCTTCTTATCACCCTCCAGTGAGAGAATTAGGGATGGCATGTTGTCCTTGTAATGGGGATCCAGCAGGGTGGTCACCCAGTAATAAGCACAAGCTGCAGTGATGGCCTTGAGCTGCTTTGGGTGCTACCCTGCTGTAAACACGGTTCCTCCTCATCCTCCCGCTCCTCTACATCCTCCTCATCCTCCAGAACTGTGCCCTGGCTGGACAATTGTGTACCTGGCCTATGTTGGTGCAGGAAACCACCGTCTCAGCCACTTGTGAATGACTGGCCTGATAACCGTGGAAATAATCCCTCTTTCTCCCCCTCTTCCTCCTGTGCCCCATCCTCTTCCATCATCGCCCGAAGTGTTTTTTCAAGGAGACATAGAAGTGGGATAGTAACGCTGAGAACGGCATCATTGGCACTGGCCATGTTGATGGAGTAGTCTAAACAGCGCAACAAGGTACACAGGTCTCGCATGGAGGCCCACTCAGTGGCGGTGAAGTGGTGCTCTTCCGCAGAGCGACTCACCCTTGCGTGCTGCAGCTAAAACTCCACTATCGCCTGCTGCTGCTCGCACAGTCTCTGCAACATGTGCAAGGTGGAGTTCTACCTTGTGGGCACGTCGCATAAGAGGCACTGAGCGGAAAGGCCGAAGTTACGCTGCAACGCAGACATGCGAGCAGCAGCAGGGTAAGTACGAAAGCGCTCACAGACGGCCTGCACTTTCTGCAGCAGCTCTGACATATCGTGGTAGTTTTTGAGGAGTTTCTGCACCACCAAATTCAGCACATGCGCCAGGCAAGGGATGTGCATCAAACTGGCTAATCCCAGAGCTGCTACGAGATTTCGCCCATTATCGCACACCACCAGGCCGGGCTTTTGGCTCAGTAGCACCAACCACTCATCCATCTGTTGTTCCATGCATGTCCACAGCTCCTGTGCGGCGTGGGGTTTGTCCCCCAAACAGATGAGTTTTAAAACTGCCTGCTGTCATTTTACCCTGGCTGTGCTGAAGTTGGTGGTGAAGGTGTTACGCTGACCAGATGAGGAGGTGTTATAAGGAGGAAGAGGAGTAGGAGGCAACAGAAGGCAAAGAGACATGTGCGTCCACAGAAATTTTCCCGGGAGGGGGGGATTATTTTATTGACATCCATGCTCTGCTTGTTTCTGAGAATGTAATGAAGGGGAGGGGCATATTCATTATCACAAAGTATAATAACGCATGGGCTGTGCAACGTGATGGAAAAGCTTAAATGTATATTATAAGTGCCAGGAATAGGAAAGCAGGGAGAGGATGGTGCTGCTACTAGGGGGCTCAAAACACGGGGGAGTAATAAAGCCCACAATAATGCCCCCCCCCCAGTAGAAATAATTCTCCTTATAATGTGACAGTGCAAAAAATATCCCCTTGTAATGCCCCCAGTTGAGCTAACGTCCCCATAGTGCCCCAATAATGTGCCAGTATAAAATACCCCTATATAGTGCCCCCAGTAAATGCCCCCATAGTGCTCCTCTCCCACCTTCCCCATAGTACCCACCATAATGTGTCCCATTATAAAATGCCCCTATACAGAGTCCCCAAATAAAATAACCGTTCTTTGTGGCCTCAGTAGATGCCCCTATAGTGCCCACCAATAATGTGCCATTAATAAGTTCCCCCAATGTGCCAGTAATAAGTGCTCCCATGTCCCGCAATATTGTGCCAGTAGCCAGAGCCCCCCTATCATGCGCTATTAGCCATAGGACCCCCTATCATGTGCCAGTAGCCATAGCCCCCCTATCATGTGCCAGTAGCCATAGGCCGGCCTCCCTATCATGTGCTATGTACCCAGAGCCCCCCCCCATCATGTGCCAGTAGCCATAGGCCCCCCCTATCATGTGCCAGTAGCCAGAGCCCCCCTATCATGTGCCAGTAGCCATAGGCCCCCCTATCATGTGCTCTGTACCCAGAGCCCCCCCATCAACATGTGCCAGTAGCCATAGGCCCCTATCATGTGCCAGTAGCCTGAGTTTCCCCATCATCAACATGTGCCAGTAGCATAGGGCCTCCCTATAAGTGCCAGACTGCCATTAGCCAATAGGCCCCCTATAATGTGCCAGTAGCCAATAGGCCCCCCTATGATGTTACAGTAGCCAATAGGCCCCCCTATAATGTGCCAGTAGCCAATATGCCCCCCTAAAATGTTCCAGTAGCCAATAGGCCCCCCTATAATGTTCCAGTAGCCAATGCCCCCCCCTATAATGTGCCAGTAGCGATAGCCCCCCCACTATAATGTGCCAGTAGCCATAGGCCCCCCCTTAAGTGCCAGACTGACACTGACTGCCAGTAGTAGCCATAACATAGGTCCCCCCCTATAATGTGCCATACACAGTGCCAGTAGCCATCATATGTCAACTCCATTCCATTGTCCAAGTAGCCATACCATAATAAGCCTCCCCCCATCATGTGCCCCAGGCCCATAAGTGCTAGAGTCCACTCCATTTTGTCCTAGTAGCCAATGCCCCCATTGCCAGACCATAATTAGCCCCCCCACTTCATTCTGTCAAGTAGCCAATGCCCCCATTGCAGACCATAATAACCCCCCCCCATCATGTGCCCTAGGCCAGAGGTCCACTCCATTTTGTCCAAGACTCCAAGTAGCCAATCCAATGCCATAATTGCCAGACCATAATTGCCCCCCCCAATCACATGCCAGGCCCAATAGGTGTTATGACATGACAGAAATTACGAAAAAAAACACTTGACCTATACTTACCTCCTGTCTGAGGGCTAAAGCGAATAGCGATCAATCAGATTGTGTCCCCTCCCGCCTCCCACGCTGCTGACTGTCTGTACGGCAGCGCAGTGGCTCGAGTCATGCAGCGCGTCGCGATGACATCATAGCGCCGCCTGCGCCGGTCCGCCAGCCTCTGATTGCCCCCCCTTGCGGACGCCCATGCAAAGAGAAATGCCATGCAATCCTCGGTGGTGGAAGGATATGCGCCAAACAGCTATCCGCCTCAGGCCCAGCCGCCACTGGGTTTAACCAGTGTGCTGTTAGTGAGATATAACCTCCCTGCCCGTGCTTACTGGTTAACATATTCGTAGTTATGTGGATCTTGCCACAAATGGCGTTGCGCAGTGCACACCTGATTTTGTCCCCCACTTGTTTGTGCAGGTAAGGGGTGGCTTGCATGGAAAAGTAGTGGCGGCTGGGAACGACGTACTGTGGGACAGCCAACGCCATAAGGTTCTTAAAACTCTCTGCCTCCACCAGACGGAATGACAGCATTTCAAAGGCCAGGAATTATAATTTTTTTCAATATCATTTTTATTAGTTTTCACATATTTATATAGACAACAGTTGGGTTAACAACCCGATAAGTAATACATTGTAATTTCACATCACAAGGGGTGCACAGGCCCCTGTCTCAGAAAACATATAACAAAACAAACAGTCCATAATGAACCAATAGAGAAAAATTCTCAAATTATAGGATCACACTACATACGTCCCAGGCCCAACCTCCTGAAGCATTATCGATGTCATACCTTTTCATGTGGGCGAAAAATCTGAATTCCAGCTCAGCGTGCTTGGTAAGCTTCATATCACTTGCGACCCTGTTTTGTATAGCAAGAGGATTAGAGTTGAGCGAACCGGAACTGTACATTTTCAAAAAAGTTCAGGTTCGGGTCTGTTGTTCAGTGATCTCTTCCCGCTTTCTGAATGGTTGCACAGCAGCCAATCAACTAGCGTTTTACTTCTTGCCCTAAGAAGCCATCACAGCCATGCCTACTAATGGCATGGCTGTGATTCTCCAAGTGCAGCATGTGACCCAGCCTCTATTTAAGCTGGAGTCACGTATCATCGCACGTCACTCTGCTCTGATTAGTGTAGGGATAGGATGCAGCTGCTGTGAGGGTGAGATTAGGCAAGGAAAACTCAGCAAAAACACCTAATGAAGTGATCGATCTACAGCTGTGAATCATTCAACTTCTGCTAGTTAATTGCTCACTGGTTGTTAGGCTGCCCAGCGCGTTTTTCTGTCACTTTTTTCTGGGGTGATCGGCGGCCATTTTGTGTCTGGTGGTGCACCGGCACAAGCTGCCAACAAGTCCATCAATCCATCAATAGTAGGTTGTTGTTTTTTTTGCTACATCTTACATAAGGGGCTTGGCTGTGTTTATTGAAACCCCTAGAAACTCAGGATAGAAATTTCTATATTTTATTGAAATTCAATTGCCAAAATAGTAATCCCCTAAATCTGGTGTTCCAGCTGTGGCTGGCTAAGTTTAATACTGTCCAGCAAAGGATAGATATTTTTCTGGGGTGAAATTCAATTGCCAAAATGGCAATACCGTAAATCAGCGGTTTCAGCTGTGGCTGGCTAAGTTTAATACTGTCTGACAAAGGATATATTTTGTTCTGGGCTTAAATTCAATTGCCAAAATAGCAATCCCCTAAATCTGGTGTCCCAGCAGTGGCTGGCCAAGTTTAATAGTGTTCAGCAAAGGATAGATTTAGTTCTGGGGTTAAATTCAATTGCCAAAATAGCAATCCCCTAAATCAGTGGTTTCAACTGTGGCTGGCCGAGTTTAATAGTGTCCGGCAAAGGATAGATTTTGTTCTGTGGTTAAATTTAATTGCCAAAATAGCAATCCCCTAAATATGGTGTTGCAGATGTGGCTGGCAAAGTTTAATAGTGTCCGGCAAAGGATAGATTTTTTTCTGGGGTGGAATTCAATTGCCAAAATAGCAATACCATAAATCAGTGGTTTCAGCTGTGGTTGGCCAAGTTTAATACTGTCCGGCAAAGGATAGATTTTGTTCTGGGGTGAAATTCAATTGCCAAAATAGCAATCCCCTAAATCTGGTGTCCCAGCAGTGGCTGGCCAAGTTTAATACTGTCCAGCAAAGGATAGATATTTTTCTGGGGTGAAATTCAATTGCCAAAATGGCAATACCGTAAATCAGCGGTTTTAGCTGTGGCTGGCTAAGTTTAATACTGTCTGACAAAGGATATATTTTGTTCTGGGCTTAAATTCAATTGCCAAAATAGCAATCCCCTAAATCTGGTGTCCCAGCAGTGGCTGGCCAAGTTTAATAGTGTTCAGCAAAGGATAGATTTAGTTCTGGGGTTAAATTCAATTGCCAAAATAGCAATCCCCTAAATCAGTGGTTTCAACTGTGGCTGGCCGAGTTTAATAGTGTCCGGCAAAGGATAGATTTTGTTCTGTGGTTAAATTTAATTGCCAAAATAGCAATCCCCTAAATATGGTGTTCCAGATGTGGCTGGCAAAGTTTAATAGTGTCCGGCAAAGGATAGATTTTTTTCTGGGGTGGAATTCAATTGCCAAAATAGCAATACCATAAATCAGTGGTTTCAGCTGTGGCTGGCCAAGTTTAATACTGTCCGGCAAAGGATAGATTTTGTTCTGGGGTGAAATTCAATTGCCAAAATAGCAATCCCCTAAATCTGGTGTCCCAGCAGTGGCTGGCCAAGTTTAATAGTGTTCGGCAAAGGATAGATTTAGTTCTGGGGTCAAATTCAATTGCCAAAATAGCAATCCCCTAAATCAGTGGTTTCAACTGTGGCTGGCCAAGTTTAATAGTGTCCGGCAAAGGATAGATTTTGTTCTGGGGTTAAACTTAATTGCCAAAATAGCAATCTCCTAAATATGGTGTTCCAGATGTGGCTGGCAAAGTTTAATAGTGTCCGGCAAAGGATAGATTTTTTTCTGGGGTGAAATTCAATTGGCAAAATAGCAATACCGTAAATCAGTGGTTTCAGCTGTGGCTGGCCAAGTTAATACTGTCCGGCAAAGGATAGATTTTAAATTGTTGGGTGAAATATTACCATTTTTGCCAGGTACAAACCCCTGCACTGCATAACTGACAGGGAACTTACAATTGGCGTTTACATTCTTGCATGAAATAAAACCATTTTGGGCTGTGAAGCCAAAGATAGTCGCCAATAACTGGTGTTTAATTTTTAATTTTTTAAATAAATTAGTGTTGACCCCAAAACTTTGGGAAATATAAAAATAAAACAAAGTGTAAGTGCACGGTAGTATCAGAATGGTTGGGTGAGGCCGGTATACATGTCTATTCTGCATAAGGTACTGTGGTAAAGTGCAAGGTACCGTTATCGATGGGAGGTACGTGTCACCGAGGTTCCTGGCCTCGGTAAGGTGAGAGCCGGGTTTTATGTGTCAGCAGCAGCTAGTGCTGCTTGACATTTATAGTTAGTTTGGCTGCAAAGCCAATTCGGGCCGGCTCTTACTGGGAGTAGGCAAAGAGTTGGGTGGGTGCCTACTCCCCACGGTCCAGGCCGGACTTTGCTGGGCTTTAAAACACAGCCAGCACCAGCAGGTGGGTGTGATTGTCCTGGAGCTGCTGTTAGGCTGTGGAGTCACTTGTGTTTGGAAGTTCTCTGGGCTGGACGCAAGAGCCCAGCAAGGAGGAGTGCAGACGACCTGGAAGCCTGACCGCGACTGTCTTGCGGCTGGACTGACAGCCAGGTGCGAACCTGCACCTAAAACCTCCCAGGTGACTAGAACCTGATTTGGACTGTTTTGTTTTGCCTCATGATTTCTGGTATGTGTGAACAAACACCAAGAGACTGTTTATATCGTTTGTTTTTGTGCAAGTGTGAATAAAACACTGTTCATTGCACCTTCTGGACTCCCTGTTTTGCCTCTGTACTGCACCCGCACCGCTATCTACCAGAGCGACTCCCCACATTTGGTGTCGGATGCGGGCATGCGCAGTGAGGCTGGCGTGAACGCCGAAGTTTGTTTGTTTTGCTGGGCACGAGTGCATGGAATATATTAAACCAGCAAAGCTACAAGTAGGAATTGCTGGCAACATGGAGGCGGCTGTGAAAGCTCTCATAGAGGCTAACGTGCAGCAGCGGGAGACCAACCAGCTACTATTACAGCACGTGATGGCTTTACAAGCTGCAGGAGCGTCCCACCATGTCCATGATGCCCGGAAAGCGGTCCGTGCGGCGATCCCAAAATGACCCCTCGGACGACGTTGAGACGTATCTGGCGGTCTTTGAGAAGGTAGCCGTGAGGGAGAAGTTACCCCGTGACCAGTGGGCCGAGGTGGTCGCTCCGCTCCTGGCATCCGGACCCCAGCAGGTTTTTTTTGACCTAGCAGATGACCAGGCTGCTGATTACCCCACGGTGAAGGGGGAGATCCTGGCCAGACTGGGGGTAAATGTGTTGGTCCGGGCTCAGCGGGTCCACCAGTGGGACTTTAAATCGGCTGAACCCGCCAGGCCGCAGTACTATGAGTTGCTGCACAGGTTGCAAAAAGTGGCTGCAGCCTGAGGTTCTAAGTCCGACGGCTATACTGGACCGTTTGCTGGCCGACATGTTCTGGAGGGCCCTACCTTACCCCCTTCAGCACTGGATCGGCCAGGTATCCCCCACTAATGCCCTTGAAATGGTTGATCTGGTGGAGCGTTACGAGGCCACCAGAAACCTGCAGGGGAGTCTTGCTGGGAAGGGGCCAGTCAAACCCCGGAGGCCTCCACCCCAGTTCCGACGACCGGCGACAGAGAGACCTGCACGGAATGTGCCCCTGCGGTTCCGCCTCCCGTGGTATGCTGGAGGTGTCAGGAGCCAGGCCACCTCAGGGTCGACTGTCCGCACCAGGGTGAGCCGATGGAAGTGAACTACGGCTATCGCCACTCCCTGTATGCACGGAAGCTGTGTGCAACTGGCACCCGTGAGGTGCAGGACAATAACCACCTGTGTCAGGTAGAGGTGGGAGATTCTC
Organism: Bufotes viridis; assembly: GCA_033119425.1. NCBI lineage: Eukaryota > Metazoa > Chordata > Amphibia > Anura > Bufonidae > Bufotes > Bufotes viridis. The sequence continues at coordinate 114,507,864 of CM065593.1, read as the reverse complement.
TGGCGGTGGCCCTGCTGGACTCCGGGAGTCTAGTCTCCTGGTAAGGGCTGCCCTGGTACGGCCTGTGGAGTATACCGGCCGTAAAATCGGGGTCCTGTGCATCCACGGAGACCTAAAAGACTACCCCACTGCACTAGTGACTTTGTCCACAGCGGCTGGTAAGTGGACCCACGAGGTGGCTGTCGCTACTAAACTCCCACATGAACTGATACTTGGGAGGGACTTCCCAGGTTTCCCGGCGCTGTGGCCGGCAATAAAAGTATCTGATGGACCCGAGACAGGGGTAACCCTAGTAGAGTGGCCTGATACCACTGGAAGGCCAGAACCCTGGGAGCCCGAATCTGAAGGGCCAGCGGTAGGGGTGACCACTGCTCCAGCGGTAGAGGGGGAGGCAACCCCACTGAGGGTAATGGTGGGAGACACGGAGGACTTGCCACCGGGACCTGAGTTGGCAGACCTCAATGTCTCCGGGAAAATTTTGGGACCGCACAACACCGGGACCAAACCCTAACCAGGGCCTGGGAAAGTGTTGTAATGATTGATGGTAAACCCCAGAAACCTGGGGCTGAATTAATGTTTCCGCGATTTATTGTTCTTCAGGATATGTTGTATCGGGTGAACCAAATCCGAGGTGAGCCAGTTGAACAGTTGGTGGTGCCCACCGCATACCGCAAGCTTGTTATGGAGCTTGCCCACCAACATGTTCTTGGGGACACATGGGGTGGCAGAAAACGCAGGACCGCGTACTACAGCGATTTTACTGGCCCGGTTTGTTTAAGGAAGTAGAGGAGTTCTGTAAGTCCTGTCCGACCTGTCAGGTAAATAGCCCCCAGCCGCATTACAGAAGTCCCCTGGTCCCTCTCCCAATAATTGAGGTCCCATTCGAGCGTATTGCCATGGATCTGGTCGGACCTGCACCGAAGTCTGCTAGGGGTCACCAACATATCCTGGTGGTTCTGGACTATGCTACTCGGTATCCAGAGGCGGTGCCTCTGCGACATACCTCGGCTAAGCTCATTGCCAAAGAGTTAATGGAAATGTTTTCCCGTGTGGGCCTGCCAAAAGAGATTCTGACCGACCAAGGGACCCCTTTATGTCCAAAGTTATGAGGGAACTGTGTAAATTGTTGCGTATAAAGCAGTTACGGACGTCCGCTTACCATCCGCAAACAGACGGTCTTGTCGAAAGGTTCAACCAAACTCTAAAAATATGTTAAAAAGGGTGGTGTCCAGAGATGGGAAGGACTGGGACCTGCTTCTGCCCTATCTCATGTTCGCCGTGCGAGAGGTGCCCCAGGCCTCTACTGGGTTCTCGCCTTCGAACTGCTTTATGGCAGACACCCTCGGGGCCTGTTGGATATCGCCAAGGAAGCGTGGGAACAACAGCCTGTCCCCCACAAAAGTGTCATTGAGTATGTCACCCAGATGCAGGACCGGATGGAAAGGGTGTTGCCGCTGGTCCGGGAGCATATGGAGGCAGCGCAACAAGCCCAGAGTAGGGTGTATAATCGTCAGGCTCGGGTACGGAACTTCAACCCGGGAGATCGGGTTTTGGCCCTGGTGCCCACCCTTGACAGCAAGTTCCTAGCCAGGTGGCAGGGCCCCTATGAGGTTATCGAGAAGGTAGGGGAAGTAAATTACAAAGTACACCAGCCAGGCGGCGCAAGCCGGAGCAGGTGTACCACGTGAATTTACTGAAGCCGTGGAAAGACAGGGACACGGCCGACGACAACAGCCCCCGGCCAGGGCTTCTAGGTGACAAGGGTCCAGCCCCACAGTTCGAGGCCTGCGAAGCGGTAGCCACGGTAAAATTGCAGACAGCCTGTCTTCCAAACAAGTTCAGGAAGTCAGGAGTTCATCAGTCGGAACACGGATGTGTTCTCGACCTCCCTGGCCGCACGCCTCTCATCCAACATGACATCGCCACTGAGCCTCAGGCCAAAATCCGGTTAAAACCATACCGGGTACCCGAGGCTCGGCGACGGGCCATCGCGGAGGAAGTGCAATTAATGTTGAAGCTTGATGTCATTGAGGAATCGAAAAGTGAGTGGGCCAGTCCCATAGTTCTAATACCTAAGCCGGATGGGACGCTGCGGTTCTGCAACGATTTTCGCAAATTAAATGAAGTGTCCAAGTTCGATGCGTATCCCATGCCCCGGGTAGACGAGCTTGTTGAGAATTTAGGGCAAGCCCGTTATTTTTCTGTGCTAGACCTCACTAAAGGATACTGGCAAGTACCCTTAACGGAGGCGGCCAAGGAAAAACGCTTTGTTACTCCGCAGGGCCTGTATCATTACAAGGTGTTACCCTTTGGCCTGCATGGCGCCCCGCCACCTTCCAAAGGTTAATGGATATTGTGCTGCGACCTCATCGTCGGTACGCCTCGGCCTACTTAGATGATGTAATCATCCACAGCACCGACTGGGAAAGCCATTTGCCCAAAGTGCAGGCGGTAGTAGATGCCCTGAGGAAAGCTGGTCTAACCGCCAATCCAAAGAAGTGTGCGATTGGGTTGGAAGAGACCAAATATCTGGGATATGTTATTGGGCGCGGAGTCATCAAGCCGCAGGTAACTAAGGTAGAGGCCATTCGTAACTGGCCCCGACCGGTCACCACCAGGCAGGTAAAGTCCTTCCTGGGAATTGTAGGGTACTACATGCGGTTTGTGCCCCACTTTGCCACAATAGCAGCGCCGTTGACAGACCTGTTGAAGGGGCGAAAGTCGGGGAAGGTTAGCTGGAATGAGAAGGCGGAGGAGGCTTTCTCCGCGTTGAAGTCGGTCCTGTGTGGGTCCCCGGTTTTGGTGACACCCGACTTCAACAGGGAGTTCGCCGCTCAGACGGATGCCTCGGAGGTAGGTCTCGGTGCAGTACTGTCTCAGGAGGTCAATGGGGAAGAACATCCCGTTGTCTTCCTGAGCCGTAAACTCACCCCAGCCGAGACCAGGTATAGTATAGTGGAGAGGGAGTGCCTGGCTATCAAGTGGGCACTCGAATCTCTCCGCTATTACCTGTTAGGAGGAGGTTCCGTCTGGTGACCGACCATTCCCTCTCAAGTGGATGAGCCAGGCCAAGGAGAGGAATGCTCGGGTCACCAGGTGGTTCCTATCCTTGCAAAATTTCAAATTTTCGGTAGAACACAGGGCAGGCCGCTTGCAGGGTAATGCAGATGCCCTGTCCCGCGTCCACTGCCTCACATGTGTTCACCCCTCAGGGTTGAACAAAGGGGGGTATGTGGTAAGGTGCAAGGTACCGTTATCGATGGGAGGTACGTGTCACCGAGGTTCCTGGCCTCGGTGAGGTGAGAGCCGGGTTTTATGTGTCAGCAGCAGCTAGTGCTGCTTGACATTTATAGTTAGTTTGGCTGCAAAGCCAATCCGGGCCGGCTCTTACTGGGAGTAGGCAAAGAGTTGGGTGGGTGCCTACTCCCCACGGTCCAGGCCGGACTTTGCTGGGCTTTAAAACACAGCCAGCACCAGCAGGTGGGTGTGATTGTCCTGGAGCTGCTGTTAGGCTGTGGAGTCACTTGTGTTTGGAAGTTCTCTGGGCTGGACGCAAGAGCCCAGCAAGGAGGAGTGCAGACGACCTGGAAGCCTGACCGCGACTGTCTTGCGGCTGGACTGACAGCCAGGTGCGAACCTGCACCTAAAACCTCCCAGGTGACTAGAACCTGATTTGGACTGTTTTGTTTTGCCTCATGATTTCTGGTATGTGTGAACAAACACCAAGAGACTGTTTATATCGTTTGTTTTTGTGCAAGTGTGAATAAAACACTGTTCATTGCACCTTCTGGACTCCCTGTTTTGCCTCTGTACTGCACCCGCACCGCTATCTACCAGAGCGACTCCCCACAGTACAAACAAGTCCTGTGGGATCCATGCCTGGTTCTTTTTAATAAATGAAAGCTTGCCCACATTGTCTGCGGACAGGCGGCTGCGCTTGTGGGTGATAACACACCTTCCATGCTAAACACACATTCAGACAATACAGTGGCTGCAGGTTAGGCCAGCACCTCCAAGGCTTAAAGGGCAACCTCAGGACATGTGCCCAATTTGATGATCCAGAAGTTGAATGGGCCCAGGCCCAGCAGCTGTTCCATTCACTTTCTACACTGTCTATACTGCCACTGTATATAATTTCATTGTATAATACTGTTAGTACTCCTCCTCCTCCTGGATGGGCCCTTTCTAGGTCACGGCCCCAAAGCAGTTGCTTCCCCTGCTTCCACTGTAGCTATTCCCCTAGGCAGACCCATCAGTCAGTACATGTACTGTTCCACCATGTTGCTGAAATGCTGTTTCCTGCTAAGATGTTCCAGATCTGCTGGTGGTGCAGGTTGTTGTGGCATGATGACAAAGCTTTTCCACATTTTGCCCATGATAACCCTGCCTTCTGAGGTGTTGGTGGCAAATTCTTCCTCTTCCTCCTTTGCCTTCACCTTGTGCTTCCACTGAGTCCCCGGTGTCCGGTGTGAATGCCATCAGCAGTGTATCTACTAGCGTGCTCATCTTCCTATCACACTCCAGTGAGGGAATTAAGGACGGCACACTTGATTTTGTCCGCCACTTGGATTTACAGGGAAGGGATGGCTCATCTGCAAAAGTAACGGCAGCTCTGGTACACATACTGTAGGACAGCCACTGCCATAAGGTTTTTAAAACTGTCCACCAGACAGAATGACAGCATTTCAAAGGACCAGGAAGTTTGAAATAAGGCATTAAGAGCCATGGGTAGGGGGTACTTCCTCTTTCTATCGCTTTTTCTCTGCAGTGTTTGGGAGATGGACAGCTGATAGCTGAACACTTCCATGGGATTTGGTGGAGATGCTTGGTTACAATGACAGATGTGGTGGCGTTGCTGCCACATCCTCTGTTTGCTGGGTGACAGATGCCACTGTCACTCACTTGGGCTCAAGTTTAGAATGTTTATTTATTATTTTTCTGTATTTTATTTTAAGTCATTTCCCTATCCACATATGTTTGCAGGGCATTTACCTACATTTTGCTGCCTTTCGCAGCCCTCTAGCCCTTTCCAGGGCTATTTTACAGCCATTTAAGTGCCCAAAAGTTTGCATCCCCATTGACTTCAATGGGGTTCGGGGTTAAGTTCGGGTCGAGTTCGGATCCCGAACCCGAACATTTTTGTGAAGTTCGGCCGAACTTCTCGAACCCAAACATCCAGGTGTTCACTCAACTCTAAAGAGGATCAATAAATTGGTAGAGAATACCTGGTATTCGTACCCAGTATCTCCAGCCTTCCTAATCTACCTCTCAATTGTTCTAGTAAGTATCACTCAGTCAAAGTGAAAGGTAGTATTATATGTCGTATTGACATGTAGTGAATAGTGTTGAGCGAACAGTTCGAGCATAGTTCAGGTTCGTACCGAATTTTGGGGTGTCCGGGACACGGACCCGAACCCGAACATTTTCAAAAAAGTTTGGGTTCAGGTTCGTTGTTCGACGATTACTTCCCGCTTTCTGAAGGGCTGCACAGCAGCCATTCAGCTAGCGTTTTACTTCTTGCCCTAAGAGCCCATCACAGCCATGCCTACTAATGGCATGGCTGTGATTGGCCAAGTGCAGCATGTGACCCAGCCTCTATTTAAGCTGGAGTCACGTAGCGCCACACGTCACACTGCTCTGATTAGTGTAGGGAGAGGAAGCAGCTTCTGTGAGGGCGAGATTAGGCTGGGAAAAGTCAGCAACAGCACCTAATGAACGGATCGATCTACAGCTGTGAATGATTGAACTTCTGCTAGTTACTTGCTCACTGGTTTATAGGCTGCACAGAGCGTTTTTCTGTCACTTATTTTCTTTGGTGATCGGCGGCCATTTTGTGACTATGGTGCACCAGAACAAGCTGCCACCAAATCCATCAATCGATCAATACTAGTTTTTTTTTGCTATATCCTACATCCGGGGCTTGGCTGTGCTAGAAACTCAGGATAACAATTTCTATATTTTATTAAGGGGATAAATACAATTGAGATATTAGAATCAGGGTATGGCACTCAACTTATCTGGAAATATGCAGACAGTAGGCACTATTCAAATATATGTAACATTTATTAAAACACATAATAGAACAGATATGAAAAAAAATTTTTATAAAAAAGTTTTTTGAAAAATAAAAAGAAACAACTAAAAACTAAAAAAAATAATAAAAAATGAAGTGAGTTCATGAAGAATCCATTAGCTCAATTGTACTAAAAAGTCCATCTTGCAATATTTCGTTAATGTGTACAGACTTGGCTATGGAGCCACTCCAGATAGTTAAAACACTAGAGGATATGAAGTATGTCCTTACTTGGTTGGACCAATTCACCGTTAGTGTATTTTTCAAATATTTGCTAGATAGGTGGTGGCGTCCCACCACAAATCTTACCTCCGAGGATTAGTCAGTGTCGGTACCAGTACTCACTTTCTTTGCGATAAGCCGGCTCAAATCGACGATTATTTGGAGACGATTCAGCATGGACACTTTGCTTTAAAACAGCAACCTTTCCCGGGCGTTGATTTGTAAGAGACCACTTAGCTTGTGATATCAAGCGGTATACTCTACCGTAAATAACGTCAAACCTTTAATTCGCCCGAAGGTCTGTTTGTCCTTTTAGACTCCGGGGATACGTATTTCTCCACTTCAAATAGCAGCGCTGCAAGGAGGTTTTAAATAAGTGTAGTCACCAAACGCGTTTCGAGGTCTCAGTAATGATGACCTCTTCCTCAGTGGTATATTTTTGTTCAAATGAACACCTCCTTATATAGCCCAAACTGACCCCAATTGATTTAATTGGATCACTCCTCCCTTTTGGGGGAAGTCTGTTTGGATTGTGGATCAGAACATAGTCACACACAGGTGTATTCTCCTTATTCATCGACTATTTTGCACATTTCAGACCCAAAATAATCAAACAAACAACAATCAAAAGGTCTAGACCATCAAAAGTGAACATCATACCCAATATATGAAGATTTTTTTATCAAAAAACATGGGTGAACACATATTTTAACTTCTTTGCGTTTGGTCTGCGGTTTTTGTCGATCAATGCGTTTTCTTTACCATAACTGCTATTATATTAAAATGCATATATAAAATAAAAGAAAAGTCTATATTATCCTCTATTAGAGTTATATAGTTACAAATTCAAGAACATCTTTGGAGCTTTCTACATTGCATATCATAAAACAACACACGCATATAAATTATTCTTTCTTTTCAATTAGAACACATTACCTCTTTATTACTCAACAGCCCCTGACCAAAAAACTCCAAATGGTGGATACCGCATATTGCTGTTTTTTTTTTAATGTCTAACGTGCGGTTTTTGGTCATCATGCTTTTCTTTACCATAACTGCTGTTTAGTTGAGGTACATACTTCCAATAGAGGAAAACTTCATAATACCTTCTGTTCAAATTTTACAGTTAAAACATGCTTGAAACATTTATGAATCTTCACTCTTTTGTACCCAAAAGGGAGTCAACTCTTATTCGAAATTCTCACATAACAATGATAATAAGTGAGAATTTCGAATAGAGTTGACTCCCTTTTGGGTACAAAAGAGTGAAGATTCATAAATGTTTCAAGCATGTTTTTAACTGTAAAATTTGAACAGAAGGTATTATGAAGTTTTCCTCTATTGGAAGTATGTACCTCAACTAAACAGCAGTTATGGTAAAGAAAACGCATGATGACCCAAAAAACCGCACGTTAGACATTTAAAAAAAAAAACAAAAAAAAACAGCAATATGCGGTATCCACTATTTGGAGTTTTTTTGGTCAGGGGCTGTTGAGTAATAAAGAGGTAATGTGTTCTAATTGAAAAGAAAGAATAATTTATATGCGTGTGTTGTTTTATGATATGCAATGTAGAAAGCTCCAAAGATGTTCTTGAATTTGTAACTATATAACTCTAATAGAGGATAATATAGACTTTTCTTTTATTTTATATATGCATTTTAATATAATAGCAGTTTTGGTAAAGAAAACGCATTGATCGACAAAAACCGCAGACCAAATGCAAAGAAGTTAAAATATGTGTTCACCCATGTTTTTTGATAAAAAATCTTCATATATTGGGTATGATGTTCACTTTTGATGGTCTAGACCTTTTGATAAGATTATTTTGGGTCTGAAATGTGCAAAATAGTCGATGAATAAGGAGAATACACCTGTGTGTGACTATGTTCTGATCCACAATCCAAACAGACTTCCCCCAAAAGGGAGGAGTGATCCAATTAAATCAATTGGGGTCAGTTTGGGCTATATAAGGAGGTGTTCATTTGAACAAAAATATACCACTGAGGAAGAGGTCATCATTACTGAGACCTCGAAACGCGTTTGGTGACTACACTTACTTAAAACCTCCTTGCAGCGCTGCTATTTGAAGTGGAGAAATACGTATCCCCGGAGTCTAAAAGGACAAACAGACCTTCGGGCGAATTAAAGGTTTGACGTTATTTACGGTAGAGTATACCGCTTGATATCACAAGCTAGGTGGTCTCTTACAAATCAACGCCCGGGAAAGGTTGCTGTTTTAAAGCAAAGTGTCCATGCTGAATCGTCTCCAAATAATCGTCGATTTGAGCCGGCTTATCGCAAAGAAAGTGAGTACTGGTACCGACACTGACTAATCCTCGGAGGTAAGATTTGTGGTGGGACGCCACCACCTATCTAGCAAATATTTGAAAAATACACTAACGGTGAATTGGTCCAACCAGGTACGGACATACTTCATATCCTCTAGTGTTTTAACTATCTGGAGTGGCTCAATAGCCAAGTCTGTACACATTAACGAATTATTGCAAGATGGACTTTTTAGTACAATTGAGCTAATGGATTCTTCATGAACTCACTTCATTTTTTATTATTTTATTTTAGTTTTTATTTTTTTATTTTTATTTTTCAAAAAACTTTTTTATAAAAATTTTTTTCATATCTGTTCTATTATGTGTTTTAATAAATGTTACATATATTTGAATAGTGCCTACTGTCTGCATATTTCCAGATAAGTTGAGTGCTATACCCTGATTCTAATATCTCACTTTTATTTTTTGTGGTGTTTGGAAGCTTACACCATTTGAGCATTGAGCACCATAGTCCAATCACAGATCGGTGGAGCCGTCTCTAAACCACTTCAGTCTATTTATTTTCAAAGCTTCAGCTGAGACTGAGCTCGCTGAATCTGTGTAATGGATATCTGGAGCTATGCAGAGAATAAAAGATTGAATGTTGAATCGTACAATTTTGATTCTCCAAATAATGATATTAGAGGAAATCACAACCAATCATTGACTGAGCTGTTTAAAGAAACAGAAGTTTTATTAATAAAACAGCTACGTCAAAGGTGGGAAATTAAATCTCTGCAGCAATATATTCGGGAGAATATTATACCGAAAGGTCTTACGTTAACCAAATCTCCTGCTCAGGATTTATGGGACCCAAAATTTGAATTAAAATGGAACACTTTATTAAAGGAACAATCAAAACTGTTGATACAACTTATAATTGAACGTAGAACTGAAATTTTGGAAGAGGTCACAAATCAATTGAATGTAATCAAAGAAAAGATTGAAAAATTTCCAAAAAATGAAGAATTTGACATTTGGCAAAATAGACTGTGTAGGAGTTTAGATAAAGCTGAACAAGAAATAATAAGTAAAAATCTAAAAAATAATAAAACATTTAAGATCAGATCTAAATTTCCCTGATGAACCACAAGGGACAAGATTACAAAATAGAGAGGGTGACTGCGAACAAACAAGCAATGATAATGGGAGACAGGGAAATAGAAATGAATACACAATACCTGTTACGAATAAATTTGAGGCACTAAGGGATGATCATTTTTTAGACAGGACTCCACCCCATCACAAAACACGACGTGTGAGGTCACAGCAAACCACGGGACACAATTATCAGCAGAAATCGGGGGAATCACATACATACAATCTCAGACACAGATATCACGACCAATATCAGTCAAAATCACAGAAAGAGATGGAGTCCACACAGAATCGACACAGATCACAGGAGAGATATTTCAAGGAATCACATTGGGGAGGAAGAAGAGGAAAATACGAAGGGGAAGAGGAAGAAAGAAGGGGATACAGACACAGATAGACGATGTATCGGATGTAATAGTTAATTTAACTGAAACCACACTAACTGATGCACAAAAAAGGCTCCTCAATAGAGGATTAAAATTTGCACCCACTAATAAACTAAATCATTTTGATACATATGTAGGGATTGAAAAATTCGTTCGCAAGCTCTGTCTCAAAAAGTACTATATAAAAAATCCAGTGGAAAGACCTGCAATTAATATAGGAGACTATATACATAGAGATCTAAAGAAAAAATCTAAAAATTATCCATTACAAGAACTAAGTGATGAGATAATTGCATTTCGAAGGAATGTAGAATATGATATAAGACGGATTAAAACTAATAGACCTTATAATAATCTGACCAATCAGGAAATGAAGGCGATAAAAGAAATACAAAATAAGGATAATCTGGTCATTCGACCAGCAGATAAAGGGGGCTATAGTGTTATGGGGAAGAATGAATACAACAACGGATGTTTAAAACAATTAGAGGACACAACTACTTATTTACAATTACAATCAGACCCAATAGCGATGTACCAAGAGGAATTGAAACAACTTTGTGATATGGGTTTGTCTAAAAATATATTGAATAAACAAGAATATGGATTTATTGTGGATGTTCAAGCAAGAACACCAATGTTCTACTGTCTGCCGAAACTACATAAAGATCCTGCTCAGCCACCAGGGCGCCCAATTATATCTGGGATTGGCTCAATTACTTGCAATTTGTCAATGTATATTGACAAATTACTACAACCGGCAGTCAGAAAGATGAAAACATATATTCGAGACACAACCCAAATCATAAAAATTTTAATGTGTAATGTTCATCCTGTCACATAATTATTTTAATTTTTAACCCCATTTTTACGCTCAGAAATGTGGGACGGCCATGGGCACCAGGTTCGCCCCAAGTTACGCAAACCTCTTTATGGCGAATTGGGAGGATTCATGCGTATTACCATCTCTTGGGGCGAGCCTGGTGCTATGGTACCGTTACATTGATGATGTGATACTAATTTGGAAAGGGGATGATGAGTCCCTTGATAAGTTTATAGAAAAACTAAATGAAAATGACAAAAACATAAAACTTTCCCCCAAGAAATATAGCGACCACCTTGAATTTTTGGACTTAGACATTCGAATAGAGAACAACAAATTAACATGTAGAACCTTTCAAAAAAACGTAGCGAGAAATAGTTTTATACCATTCACTAGTGGCCACCTACCTAGATGGTTACTTAATATCCCTTATGGACAGTTTAGACGCCTAAAACGAAATTGTACTAGGGGTGAGATTTTTATCGAAGAGGCTAATAAAATGAAGGAACAATTCCTGATAAAAGATTATCCCTTACCTGTAATTGAGTCTTCCTTGGAAAAGGTCTGTCAATTGGAGAGGAAGTCCTTTTTCGTATCTATAGAAAAGGAGAAAAAGCTGATGATGAAATAAGAATTATATTACCATATAATGTACAATATCGAAAGGTCCAGCAAAGTGTGAAACGACATTGGCATTTCTTGAAAAAGGATAAAATAATAGGCCCACTTATCCCAGCAATTCCTAAAGTAATATATACGAGAGCCCCCAATTTGGGACTAAAAATAGCACCCACAGTTAAAATCAAAAAGGAAGAGGCACACTGTTACAGGATATGCTGGGTTGGAAGGGCTTTTATAGATGTGGTACCTGCTTTAACTGTAAACTAACTAAATTTCCAAGGAAAACTACAGAAATAACATCTCCAGTAAATTCCTTTACATATAAAATACAAGAATATTTGACATGTAGTACGACGAGTGTGATTTACCAAATAAAATGCCCATGTAATAAGATCTACGTCGGACGTACTAAAAGAATGTTAAAAATTCGAATCGCCGAACATCTTAAAAATATTAAGAAGGGTAAGGTAGATCACCCACTTTCTAGGCATTTTAAGGAATTTCATTCACAACAGGTAGCGGGTCTTACCTTTAGAGCAATTCAGAAAGTGGAATATGATTGGAGAGGAGGATATCACATCGATAGGATGTCTCGAGTTGAGTCAAGATGGATCTTCGATCTGGACTCTCGGGTACCTCATGGTTTAAACACAGATTTGGAAATTTTTGGCTTTCTATGAGTGGTGGGGACCAGTCATCGACACTTGGTCGGCTGGTATTATACGTACATCTGACCGGGCCTTGATGACTGGTTCACACTATTTCTTCACGATTATCATTGTTCTCACATAACAATGATAATCGTGAAGAAATAGTGTGAGAATTTCGAATAAGAGTTGACTCCCTTTTGGGTACAAAAGAGTGAAGATTCATAAAAGTTTCAAGCATGTTTTTAACTGTAAAATTTGAACAGAAGGTATTATGAAGTTTTCCTCTATTGGAAGTATGTACCTCAACTAAACAGCAGTTATGGTAAAGAAAACGCATGATGACCCAAAAAACCGCACGTTAGACATTAAAAAAAAAAAACAAAAACAAAACAAAAAAAAAAAAACAGCAATATGCGGTATCCACCATTTGGAGTTTTTTTTGGTCAGGGGCTGTTGAGTAATAAAGAGGTAATGTGTTCTAATTGAAAAGAAAGAATAATTTATATGCGTGTGTTGTTTTATGATATGCAATGTAGAAAGCTCCAAAGATGTTCTTGAATTTGTAACTATATAACTCTAATAGAGGATAATATAGACTTTTCTTTTATTTTATATATGCATTTTAATATAATAGCAGTTATGGTAAAGAAAACGTATTGATCGACAAAAACCGCAGACCAAACGCAAAGAAGTTAAAATATGTGTTCACCCATGTTTTTTGATAAAAAAATCTTCATATATTGGGTATGATGTTCACTTTTGATGGTCTAGACCTTTGATTGTTATTATTTGATTATTTTGGGTCTGAAATGTGCAAAATAGTCGATGAATAAGGAGAATACACCTGTGTGTGACTATGTTCTGATCCACAATCCAAACAGACTTCCCCAAAAGGGAGGAGTGATCCAATTAAATCAATTGGGGTCAGTTTGGGCTATATAAGGAGGTGTTCATTTGAACAAAAATATACCACTGAGGAAGAGGTCATCATTACTGAGACCTCGAAACGCGCTTGGTGACTACACTTACTTAAAACCTCCTTGCAGCGCTGCTATTTGAAGTGGAGAAATACGTATCCCCGGAGTCTAAAAGGACAAACAGACCTCCGGGCGAATTAAAGGTTTGACGTTATTTACGGTAGAGTATACCGCTTGATATCACAAGCTAAGTGGTCTCTTACAAATCAACGCCCGGGAAAGGTTGCTGTTTTAAAGCAAAGTGTCCATGCTGAATCGTCTCCAAATAATCGTCGATTTGAGCCGGCTTATCGCAAAGAAAGTGAGTACTGGTACCGACACTGACTAATCCTCGGAGGTAAGATTTGTGGTGGGACGCCACCACCTATCTAGCAAATATTTGAAAAATACACTAACGGTGAATTGGTCCAACCAAGTACGGACATACTTTATATCCTCTAGTGTTTTAACTATCTGGAGTGGCTCCATAGCCAAGTCTGTACACATTAACGAATTATTGCAAGATGGACTTTTTAGTACAATTGAGCTAATGGATTCTTCATGAACTCACTTCATTTTTTATTATTTTTTTTAGTTTTTCTTTTTTTCTTTTTCTTTTTCAAAAAACTTTTTTATAATTTTTTTTTTCATATCTGTTCTATTATGTGTTTTAATAAATGTTACATATATTTGAATAGTGCCTACTGTCTGCATATTTCCAGATAAGTTGAGTGCCATACCCTGATTCTAATATCTCACTTTTATTTTTTGTGGTGTTTGGAAGCTTACACCATTTGAGTATTGAGCACCATAGTCCAATCACAGATCGGTGGAGCCGTCTCTAAACCACTTCAGGATAAATACAATTGCCCAAATTCCAATCCCCTAAATCTGGTGTTCCAGCTTTGGCTAGCCAAGTATATTACTGTCTGCTGTCTGGCAAAGGATAGATTATTTTCTGTGGTGAAATTCAATTGCCAAAATAGCAATACCATAAATCAGTGGTTTCAGCTGTGGCTGGCAAATTATAATAGTGTCCGCCAAAACATATATTTTGTTCTGGGGTGAAATTCAATTGCCAAAATAGCAATACCCTGAATTTGGTGTCCCAGCTGTTGAAGGCCAAGTTTCATAGTGTCCGCAAAAACATATATTTTGTTCTGGGGTGAAATTCAATTGCCAAAATAGCAATACCATAAATCAGTGGTTTCAGCTGTGGCTGGCCAAGATTCATAGTGTTCGCAAAAACATATATTTTGTTCTGGGGTGAAATTCAATTGCCAAAATAGCAATACCATAAATCTGTGGTTTCAGCTGTGTCTGGCCAAGTTTCATAGTGTCAGCAAAAACATATATTTTGTTCTGGGGTGAAATTCAATTGCCAAAATAGCAATACCATAAATCTGTGGTTTCAGCTGTGGCTGGCCAAGATTCATAGTGTCCGCAAAAACATATATTTTGTTGTGGGGTTAAATTCAATTGCCAAAATAGCAATACCCTGAATCTGGTGTCCCAGCTGTTGCAGGCCAAGTTTCATAGTGTCCGCAAAAACATATATTTTGTTCTGGGGTGAAATTCAATTGCCAAAATAGCAATACCTCTGAATCTGGTGTCCCAGCTGTTGCAGGCCAAGTTTCATAGTGTCCGCAAAAACATATATTTTGTTCTGGGGTGAAATTCAATTGCCAAAATAGCAATACCATAAATCAGTGGTTTCAGCTGTGGCTGGCCAAGTTTCATAGTGTCCGCAAAAACATATATTTTGTCCTGGGGTGAAATTCAATTGCCAAAATAGCAATACCATAAATCAGTGGTTTCAGCTGTCGCTGGCCAAGTTTCATAGTGTCCGCAAAAACATATATTTTGTTCTGGGGTGAAATTCAATTGCCAAAATAGCAATACCATAAATCAGTGGTTTCAGCTGTGGCTGGCCAAGATTCATACTGTCCGCACAAACATATATTTTGTTGTGGGGTGGAATTCAATTGCCAAAATAGCAACACCCTGAATCTGGTGCCCCAGATAGTGTTAGATGCCTGTACAAAATGGCCTGCATTTGAAATCAATACATTGGGCCAAATATTTTTTTTTTATTGTGGTGCTTGGTGAACGGTACCAATGAGGAAAACATCTAGTAAGGGACGCGGACGTGGTCATGGTGGTGTTAGTGTACCCTCTGGTGCTGGGAGAGGACGTGGCCATTCTGCCACAGCCACACGTCCTAGTGAACCAAATACCTCAGGTTCCAGTACCCGCCAGAATTTACAGCGATATTTGGTGGGGCCCAATGCCGTTCTAAGAATGGTAAGGCCTGAGCAGGTACAGGCGCTAGTCAATTGGGTGGCCGACAGTGGATCCAGCACGTTCACAACATTATCTCCCACCCAGTCTTCCACAGAAAGCGCACAGGTGGCACCTGAAAACCAAGCCCATCAGTCTGTCACATCACCCCCATGCATATCAGGGAAGCTCTCTGAGCCTCAAGTTATGCAGCAGTCTCTTATGCTGTTTGAAGACTCTGCTGGCAGGGTTTCCCAAGGGAATCCACCTAGCCCTTCCCCAGTGGTGGAAGACATGTAATGCACTGATGCACAACCACTGATGTTTCCTGATGATGAGGACATGGGAATACCACCTCATCGGAGTCCGCACGTCTCTGATGATGACGAAACACAGGTGCCAACTGCTGCGTCTTTCTGCAGTGTGCAGACCGAACAGGAGGTCAGGGAGGAAGACTGTGTGGAAGACGATGCAGGGGACGATGAGGTCCTAGACCCCACATGGAATGAAGGTCGTGCCACAGACTTTCATAGTTCAGAGGAAGAGGCAGTGGTGAGACCGAGCCAACAGCGTAGTAAAAGAGGGAGCAGGGGGCAAAAGCAGACCAGCCGCATCCAAGAGAGTTCGCCTGCTACTGGCCACCGCCACCAGGAACCGAGCACCCCAAAGGCAGCTTCAAGGGGTTCCCTGGCATGGCACTTCTTTAAACAATGTGCTGACGACAAGACCCGAGTGGTATGCACGTTGTGCCATCAGATCCTGAAGCGAGGTATTAACGTTCTGAACCTTAGCACAACCTGCATGACCAGGCATCTACATGCAAAGCATGAACTGCAGTGGAGTAAACACCTTAAAAGCAAAGAACTCACTCAGGCTCCCCCTTCTCCCTCTTCTGCTGCTGCCTCGGCCTCTTCCTCCGCCTCGGGAGGAACGTTGGCACCTGCCGCCCACCAAACAGAGGATGTGCCACCGACACCACCACCTGCGTCACCAAGCATCTCCACCATGTCACACGGCAGCGTTCAGCTCTCCATCTCACAAACCTTGGAGAGAAAGCGTAAATTCCCACCTAGCCACCTTCGAGCTCTGGGCCCTGCAAGCATTTCAAAACTACTGGCCTTTGAAATGCTGTCATTCAGGCTGGTGGACACAGACAGCTTCAAACAGCTGATGTCCATGGCTGTCCCACAGTATGTTGTTCCCAGCCGACACTACTTCTCCAAGACAGCCGTGCCTTCCCTGCACAACCAAGTATCCGATAAAATCAAGTGTGCACTGCGCAACGCCATCTGTGGCAAGGTCCACCTAACCACAGATACGTGGACCAGTAAGCACGGCCAGGGACGCAATATCTCCCTAACTGCACACTGGGTAAATGTAGTGGCGGCTGGGCCCCAGGCGGAGAGTTCCTTGGCGCACGTCCTTCCGCCACCAAGGATCGCAGGGCATCATTCTTTGCCTCCTGTAGCCTCCTCCTCCTACTCGGCTTCCTCCTCCTCTGCTTCCACCAGCTCATCCAGTCAGCCACACACCTTCACCACCAACTTCAGCACAGCCCGGGGTAAACGTCAGCAGGCCATTCTGAAACTCATATATTTGGGGGACAGGCCCCACGCCGCGCAGGAGTTGTGGCGGGGTATTGAACAACAGACCGACCAGTGGTTGCTGCCGGTGGGCCTCAAGCCCGGCCTGGTGGTGTGCGATAATGGGCGAAATCTCGTCGCAGGTCTGGGACTAGCCGGTTTGACGCACATCCCTTGCCTGGCGCATGTGCTGAATTTGGTGGTGCAGAAGTTCATTCACAGCTACCCCGACATGTCAGAGCTGCTGCATAAAGTGCAGGCCGTCTGTGCGCGCTTCCGGCGTTCACATCCTGCCGCTGCTCGCCTGTCTGCGCTACAGCGGAACTTCGGCCTTCCCGCTCACCGCCTCATATGCGACGTGCCCACCAGGTGGAACTCCACCTTGCACATGCTGGAGAGACTGTGCGAGCAGCAGCAGGCCATAGTGGAGTTTCAGCTGCAGCACGCACGCGTCAGTCGTACTGCGGAACAGCACCACTTCACCACCAATGATTGGGCCTCCATGCGAGACCTGTGTGCCCTGTTGCGCTGTTTCAAGTACTCCACCAACATGGCCAGTGGCGATGACACCGTTATCAGTGTTACAATACCACTTCTATGTCTCCTTGAGAAAACGCTTAGGGCGATGATGGAAGAGGAGGTGGCCCAGGAGGAGGAGGAAGAGGAGGATGAGGGGTCATTATTAGCACTTTCAGGCCAGTCTGTTAGAAGTGGCTCAGAGGGAGGTTTTTTGCAACAGCAGAGGCCAGGTACAAATGTGGCCAGCCAGGGCTCACTACTGGAGGACGAGGAGGATGAGGAGGAGGTGGAGGAGGATGAAGATGAAGCAGGTTCACAGCGGGGTGGCACCCGACACAGCTCAGGCCCATCACTGGTGCGTGGCTGGGGGGATTCGGAGGATGATGACGATACGCCTCCCACAGAGGACAGCTTGTCCTTACCTCTGGGGAGCCTGACACACATGAGCGACTACATGCTGCAGTGCCTGCGCAACGACAGCAGAGTTGCCCACATTTTAACGTGTGCGGACTACTGGGTTGCCATCCTGCTGGATCCCCGGTACAAAGACAATGTGCCCACCTTACTTCTTGCACTGGAGCGTGATAGGAAGAGGCGCGAGTACAAGCGCACTCTGGTAGAGGCGCTCCTGAGAGCATTCCCAAATGTCACAGGGGAACATGTGGAAGCCCAAGGCGAAGGCAGAGGAGCAACAAGAGGTCGCCAACGCAGCTGTGTCACAGCCAGCTCCTCTGAGGGCAGGGTTAGCATGGCAGAAATGTGGAAAGTTTTGTCTCCACGCCACAGCTAACTGCACCACCACCTGATACGGAACGTGTTAGCAGGAGGCAGCATTTCACTAACATGGTTGAACAGTATGTCTGCACACCCCTCCACGTACTGACTGATGGTTCGGCCCCATTCAACTTCTGGGTCTCCAAATTGTCCACGTGGCCAGAGTTAGCATTTTATGCCTTGGAGGTGCTGGCCTGCCCGGCGGCCAGCGTTTTGTCTGAACGTGTATTCAGCACGGCAGGGGGCATCATTACTGACAAACGCAGCCGCCTGTCCACAGCCAACGTGGACAAGCTGACATTCATAAAAATGAACCAGGCATGGATCCCACAGGACCTGTGCCTCCCTTGTGCAGAATAGACATTTATAACTGCCTCCCCCTCAACCATGTATTCTTGTACTCTGGGGCACTTCTTTATTGAATCCTCATTTTTTTAACTTTACCATGATCTTGCGGTGCAACCTAAAGTTGAATGAACCTCTCCTCTGTCTGGATGGTGGGGCCGAAGTAACTGAAAGTGGCGTTTTCCAGTGGTGGGTGATATGACGCCTTATTCCTTGCTGTGGGACCTCTCTCCTCTGTCTGGGTGCTGGGGCCTAAATAACTGAAAGTGGCCTTCTCCAGTGGTGGGTGTTATGACACATGATTCCTTGCTGTGGGACCTGTTTCCTCGGTCTGGGTGCTGGGCCGAAATAACTGAAAGTGGCCTTCTCCAGTGGTGGGTGAAATGACGCATGATTCATTGCTGTGGGACCTCTCTGCTCTTTCTGGGTGGTGGGCCGAAATAACTGAAAGTGGCCTTCTCCAGTGGTGGGTGTCATGACGCATGATTCCTTGCTGTGGGACCTGTATGCTCGGTCTGGGTGCTGGGCCGAAATAACTGAAAGTGGCCTTCTCCAGTGGTGGGTGATATGACGCATGATTCCTTGCTGTGAGACCTCTCTCCTCTGTCTGGGTGGTGGGCCGAAATAACTGAACGTGGCCTTCTCTAGTGGTTGGTGATATGACGCATGATTCCTTGCTGTGGGACCTCTCTCCTCTGTCTGGTTGCTGGGCCGAAATAACTGAAAGTGGCCTTCAACAGTGGTGGGTGATATGACGCATGATTCCTTGCTGTGGGACCTCTCTCCTCTGTCTGGGTGCTGGGGCCGAAATAAGTGAAATTGGCCTTCTCCAGTGGTGGGTGATATGACGCATGATTCCTTGCTGTGGGACCTCTCTCCTCTGTCTGGGTGCTGGGCCGAAATAACTGAAAGTGGCCTTCTCCAGTGGTGGGTGATATGACGCATGATTCCTTGCTGTGGGACCTCTCTCCTCTGTCTGGGTGCTGGGGCCGAAAAAACTGAAAGTGGTCTTCTCCAGTGTTGGGTGATATGATGCATGATTCCTTGCTGTGGGACCTATCTCCTCGGTCTGGGTGCCTGGCCTAAATAACTGAAAGTGGCCTTCTCCAGTGGTGGGTGAAATGACGCATGATTCCTTGCTGTGGGACCTCTCTCCTCTGTCTGGGTGCTGGGCCGAAAAAACTGAATGTGGCCTTCTCCATAGGTGGGTGATATGACGCATGATTCCTTGCTGTGGGACCTCTCTCCTCTGTCTGGGTGCTGGGCCGAAATAACTGAAAGTGGCCTTCTCCAGTGGTGGGTGATATGACGCATGATTCCTTGCTGTGGGACCTCTCTCCTCTGTCTGGGTGCTGGGTCTGAAATAACTGAAAGTGGCCTTCTCTAGTGGTGGGTGAAATGACACATGATTCTTTGCTGTGGGACCTCTCTCCTCTATCTGGGTGCTGGGCCGAAATAACTGAAAGTGGCCTTTTCCAGTGGTGGGTGATATGACGCATGATTCCTTGCTGTGGGACCTCTCTCCTCTGTCTGGGTGCTGGGCCGAAATAACTGAAAGTGACCTTCTCTAGTGGTGGGTGATATGACGCATGATTCCTTGCTGTGGGACCTGTATCATCGGTCTGGGTGCTGGGCCGAAATAACTTAAAGTGGCCTTCTCCAGTTTTGGGTGATATGACGCATGATTCCTTGCTCTGGGACCTCTCTCCTCTGTCTGGGTGCTGGGTCTGAAATAACTGAAAGTGGCCTTCTCCAGTGGTGGGTGATATGACACATGATTCATTGCTGTGGGACCTCTCTCCTCTGTCTGGGTGCTAGGTCCGAAATAACTGAAAGTGGCCTTCTCCAGTGGTGGGTGATATGACGCATGATTCTATGCTGTGGGACCTCTCTCCTCTGTCTGGGTGGTGGACCGAAATAACTGAAAGTGGCCTTCTCCAGTGGTGGGTGATATGACGCATGATTCCTTGCTGTGGGACCTCTCTCCTCTGTCTGGGTGCTGGGTCCAAAATAACTGAAAGTGGCCTTCTCCAGTGTTGGGTGATATGACGCATGATTCCTTGCAGTGGGACCTCTCTCCAATTGATATTGGTTAAATTTTATTTATTTTATTTTATTTTAATTTATTTCCCTATCCAAATTTGTTTGCAGGGAATTTACCTACATTTTGCTGCCTTTGGCAGCCCTCTAGCCCGTTCCTGGACTATTTTACAGCCTTTTTAGTGCCTAAAAGTTCGGGTCCCCATTGACTTCAATGGGGTTCGTGTTCGGGATAAAGTTCGGGTCGAGTTCGGATCCCGAACCCAAAAATTTTCGGGAAGTTTGGCCGAACTTCCCGAACCCGAACTTCCAAGTGTTCGCTCATCTCTAGTAGTGAATAATAAAAGACTTCCATTTCTTGAACAGTTTTTGTGTGTGTTTGTCTTTCGAGTTCATTATTGCCATCCTTTCTAAATGGAATAGTTTTTTCATCTGGGCCTCTATATTGGACATGGTGGGGGCTGCAGATTCCAGCCAGTGTTGCAAAATGGTGCGTTTTACTACCATACATATAGAGTGGAATAGATGTGGAAGATTCATCTCTTCATCTCCCTCCTCTTCGCAGTGGAAGATACAGAGCAAAGGAATCATTTTAACCCTCTTTCCCCAAATTTTATGAATCATTTCCCCAACCGATGTCCACAGTTGGGAGCTTTGTGGGCAAGACCACAGGCCATAGAATAAATCAGTGGACCCCATGTTGCATTTGGGACACCTAACTAAACGATCTGGCTTGAGTGGATGGGGAGGTGTATTAAAACCATATATTGCCCTATGTGTTATCCTCAACTGTGTATCCCTCCATACTTCATTTACAATATGTTTTCTGACCCTTATCCAGCCTTTTTGTATTTTTGGGGTAATATTTTCTATCCCCAGTTGTTCTTCCCATTTTAAGAAGCTGACTACATTATAGTTTTGTGCGTCTTCTCTACGGAACCCATGTTGTATACCTGAAACCGAACTTTCTCCCCCCCCCCCCCCGCCAGTCAAGTATTTTGTCTAGCACATTCCTACTTATCTCCTTGTGTACCAGCAGCAAGTTGGAGTGAAAAGCAGCCTTTATTTGAGCAAATTGTATTGCCTGAAAGCGGCGTAGGGAAAACTTATTGACTACCTCATGGATATGTAGCCATCTGGGCTCTGTGTCATGTAAAATGTGTTTAACATGCGTTTTACCTTTTGGTCTCCATTCTGCAAACAGACTATTAGTTTGACCCTATTTAGATTCCGGGTTTCCCCACAAGGGAAGATGCTTAGATACTTGGTAGGACAGCCAATATTTTTTCCTCAAAATTCTCCAGGACGCTATGGTGTCCTTAATAAGAATAGAGTTTTTAAGGCCTGCCGGGATACTAGCAAGTCTTGCATGCAGTAAAGCTGCTAGGGACCAGGGAGCACAGAATTCACTTTCCAAAAGGAATTATTTATCCAATCCGCGATATGTCTTGCCAAACATGCTAGGTTATAACTACTCACATCAGGAGAGGCTATGCCACAAAGCTCCCTGGGTGCTGTCAGTTTCTGGAAGCCAATTCTTGGGTGTTTGCCCTTCCAGAGTAAGTTGGTAAAGGCATTTTTTAATTTGTTCACATCAGCGTGCTTTAAAAGTAGGGGTATTGTTTGTAATGGATATAATAATTTAGACCTAGACATCATTTTAAGCAAGTGGTTGCGCCCCATCAGAGATAGTGGGAGGTGATGCCACTTTCGCAATTCGCCAACAATTTTGGTAATCAAGGGGATACAATTAAGCCTGTACACGGACTCCATTGTTCTGCCTATTTAAATGCCCAGGTATATAATGTAGGAACTAGCAATTGGCATGTTCCCTGTAGCCCTCCTCCGGTCACAATTAGTATGAGTTCATAAGAATAGAATTTCACTTTTGGTTTAATTATCCCGAAGTCCCAAGTATGTTGGGAAGGTTTGTAAGGACTGCGTGACTGTGGCTATATCCAAGTCAGGGTATGCCATAAATAAGACCATGTCATCCGCGAACAATGCTAAGCGTAATTGACGAGATCCTATTTCCAAGCCCTCAAATACATCTGAAGAATCAAGATGCTTTGCAAGAGGTTCTATCGCTAAGTCAAAGAGGAGTGGGGACATGGGGCATCCCTGTCTTGTGCCTCTCTGTAGGGAGAAACACAGTGACAGAAATCCCGGCGTGCTGACCCTTGCTCGCGCATTGGAATATATTTTAGTAATGACCAAGCGAAAGAGTCCTGAAAAGCCCATTACATCTAATACCTGATTAAGCCAGCCCCAACCAATACTATCAAAGGCTTTTTCCATGTATAAGTTGACAATAGCTGGATTCTTCCCCTGGTATTTCGTGGCGTTAGCGACAGACAATGCCAGAAACGCCTTTCTAATATTGGTGAGAGCCGATCTCCCCTTGACGAACCCCACTTGCCTCGGAGATATCGGAGAGGGAAGGATGTCCACTAACCTGTTGGCTAGGAGTTTTGATAGTATTTTCAAATCTTGATTGATCAATGAAATGGGTCGGTAAGAAGAGGGATCCACTGGATCCTTCCCTTTTTTGTGTATAAGTGTTATCAATGCAGTATTCATATGGTCTGGTATATCACGTCCTTCGACTATTTCTAAGAAAGCTTTAGTTAACACGCGGGTTATCTGCTCATTTAAAGCCTTGTAGAAATCCGCTGTATACCCCGCAGGACCCGGGGCCTTGCCGGACGAAAATGCTTTTATAGTGGCTTGGACTTCTGCGACAGTTATTTGGTTGTTGAGAATTGCAAGCTGTTCCTCTGTGAGGGTCGGGAGGGACAGGCTTTGTAGGAAGAAACTACCCGCCCTCTCATCCTCATTTCCTCTCTGATAAAACTGTGCAAAATAATTCCCGTGAATATCTGTGATTTGTTTCGGTCTGTGCTCCCTGGTCCCATTCCCCCTCTTATACAATGGATATGGGTTCTTTGCTGTCTAGCTTTTGACAGAGAGGCCAGCATATTGCCCGATTTGTGTCCAAATTTGTGCAATTCAATGTCCACTTTAGTCTTCGTGATACTTTCCTGTTCGTCAGCCCATATAACTATTGTCAATCATAACTAGCCACCAATGAACAGAGGTACCCATGATACCTCAGGAACAGCCACCAATAGCGCGATAGGTAGCGCGATGACGTCATCGCGCTACCTATCGCGCTATTGGTGGCTGTTCCTGAGGTATCATGGGTACCTCTGTTCATTGGTGGCTAGTTATGATTGACACTAGTTAGGCACCTCTCACGGACTGGTTTTGACATAGCCCCAAACTGAGTGGTTGGAAGGTAGTCTACGTCACTTCAGGAGGTTTTATAAACTCCAGCAACGGCGATTATTCATTACTGCCCGTTTTTCCCCTGAAGAAGCCAGGTCACTGGCGAAACATGTCGGGGGGCAGTTAGCTTTATTTTAATCTCTGCTGTACTACTGTGCGAAAATAACAACTCCAAGTCCGGCAGGACTGGTTTGCAGCACTTATAGTAGTTATCATCTACATTATAGGAGCTTAGGGTTGAGGTGTCAAATCGGGAGCTGATGCTCCGATTAACTGCTAGGTGAATTGATATACTATACAGCGTTATTTTTCCAGGAGCGGACGCTCTCTGTGATACATTTACCATCGTGCATGAACTACACGCAGCATTGTCACCCCACTCTAAGCTCCTGTATTTTGGACTCACGGGTAGCAGTGCACAGCCCCGTGTTTTCCCATAGATCTCTTTCCTTTTTCCTTTTTTCCGCAGTAGGCATTGCAGCGTTTTTAATATATAACCATTGGGTTTCTTATTGATACATTTATTACAATAAAAGTTATGTTTTAATACCCAAGTTAAATAAAGGGATTAGTGCCTTGTGGCAATTGTGTATGCTTAATTAATTACCCTTCTTGGGTTAGGTCCCTACTTATTGGTACTCTTCCATACATGCTACCCTCTGTTCTAATTCTTCAAATCTGTGGTCATGCACTATTAGCTCCTACTGCAGCTTGTTCAATGCTACCTGTACTGTGGAGGACAACGAGGCTATAATGTCAGGCTCTAGTTGCTTTGCCACCTCCACAGCCATCCACAGCCTTCAAGTCCACTGTCCCCCTTGCTAAATCAAACATATCCACCTGTGTGCAGGAGGGTGCTTCCTCATGTTCTTCCCTGTCTGTCTGCCTCGCCGCTGGAGTGGGGGACAATGCCATCTTGGGAGACGTGCTTTCTGCAGCCTGAGGATCGCGTCCTGAGGAGACGATTTTGCGCCCGCTCCGGAGCAGGTAACGATCTATGTTCCTCTGAGGTTGCGATTTCTAAATTTCTCCCTCCTCGTGTCAGGGGAGAAGGCTTTGGAGTGGGCTGATTTAGGCTGATTTTGAGCTGTGTAGTGAGGAGCTGGCTTCCACGCATCCTCACATACCAGCGCCGGAACCGGAAGTCAAAGCCAGGAATTTTGACATGCTGGCTTTCAGGGCCAGGGATCGCGGCTGGGTAGGGGGGTGCTTCCTCTTTCGCTCCATTGTTTGGAAGATGGACAGCTAAACGCTGCCATGGGACATTGGGGTGCTGCTTGTTGAAAGTGACGGACGTGATGGCGTTGCTGACACATCCTCTGTTTGCGGGGTGGCCGGGCCCACTGTCACTCCAGAGGTGGAGGAAGAGGCCGAGACTGCAGCAGAAGAGGGAGCAGGAGGAGCCTGGTTTTGGAGGTGTGTACTCCACTGCAGCTCGTGCTTTGCACTTATTTGCCTGGTCATGCAGGTTGTGCTCAGGTTTAGAAAGTGTATGCCTTGCTTTAGGCTCTGATTGCACAGCGTGCAAACTACTTGTGTCTTGTCGTCTGCACATTGTCTGAAGAACTGCCATGCCAGGGAACTTCTTGGAGCTGGCTTTGTTGTGCTCGGTCCCTGGGTGCGGTGGGCAGTAGCAGGTTTACTGTCTAGGGGATGGCCACTCTGCTTTTGCACCCTGTTCCCTGTTTTGCTGTGCTGGTGGCTCTGTGCGACCTCCGCCTCTCCCTCGAAACTGCACAGGTCACTTACATGACCTTAATTCCATGTGGGGTCTAGGACCTCATCGTCCTCCACATCATCTTCCACCGAGTCTTCACCCCTGCCCTCCTTGTCGGTGTGCACAGTGCAGAAAGCCGCAGCAGTTTGCACCTGTGTTTCGTCATCATCAGAGACATGCTGCGGTGGTCTTTTCATGTCCTCATCCTCAAACATAAGTGGTTGGGCATTAGTGCAGTCACTCTCTTCCACTTCTGGGGAAGGGCTAGGTGGATGGCCCTGGGAAACCCTGCCAGCAGACTCATCAAAAAGCATAAGAGACTGCTGCTTGACTTGAAGCTCAGACTGCTTGGCTGATTTGCAAGGGGGTGAGGTGCTAGATAGATGCCCATGACCTGCAGGTGCCAATTATGATCTTTCAGCAGTGGACCAGGTGGGAGATAATGTAAAGGTACTGGAGGCCCTGTAAGCCACCCAATCTACTAGTGACTGTACTTGTTCTGGCCTCACCATTCACAGAGCTGCATTCGGGCCTACAAAATAACGTTGAAGGCTCTGTCATCTACTCGCACCTGAGGAAGGTGTTTCATTTGGGTGTGTAGCTGGCATAGATCAACCACATCCTCTCCCTGCAACAGGAGCTCCACCAACACCAGCAGCACCACAACCAGGGCCACGTCCCTTATTTGACGTTCTCCTCATTATTTGCGTTCACCTACCAAACTAACAGATGATTTATCTCAGGTGACAATTTAACTGCCAATAGTAAAACAATTATGTTCACTAACAGTAAGGCATTGCCGATGTCATAAATAGAATAAATTTATTTATGTCACACAACAGTGTAAATGAGCAATTCAATACATTTACTTCACTATCACAAAAAATTGGAATTTTCCAGCCAACAATGTAAAAAGCAAAGTTAGCGGTTTAATTGGACTGTCAGAAATGCAGTGTAGGATCCAAATGTGCTATCTAGCTCAAAAACGGTGTGTTTTGCAAACAACTATGTTAATGCAGTATGTTACGGTTTTATTGAAATATCAGAAATACAGCGTAGGATCCTAATCTGCTATCTAGCACAAAAACAGTGTTTTTTTGCAAACAACAATAAAAATGCAGTATGTTACAGTTTTATTGGAATATCAAAAATGCAACGTAGGCCGCTAATGTGCTATCTAGCACAAAAACTGTTTTTTGCAAACAACTATGTAAATGCAGTATGTTACAGTTTTATTGGAATATCAGAAATGCAATGTAGGCCACTAATGTGCTATCTAGCACAAAACCGGTGTTTTTTGCAAACAACTATGTAAATGCAGTATGTTACAGTTTTATTGGAATATCAGAAATGCAATGTAGGCCGCTAATGTGGCATCTAGCACAAAAACTGTGTTTTTTGCAAACAACTTTGTAAATACAGTATGTTACAGTTTTATTGGAATATCAGAAATGTAACGTAGGATCCTAATGTGGTATCTAGCACAAAAACAGTGTTTTTTGCAAACAACTATGTAAATGCAGTATGTTACGGTTTTATTGGAATATCAGAAATGCAGCATAGGATCCTAATGTGCTATCTAGCACAAAAAAAGTATTTTTTTTGCAAACAACAATAAAAATCCAGTATGTTACGGTTTTATTGGAATATGAAAAATGCAGCGTAGGATCCTAATGTACTATCTAGCACAAAAACTGTGTTTTTTGCAAACAACTATGTAAATGCAGTATGTTGCGGTATTATTGGAATATCATAAATGCAACGTAGGCTGCTAATGTGCTATCTGTCAGAACTTTTGGATCATCAGAATTATAAGTCCAACTATAAGGCCTATCCAAGTTCGATGAAACAATATCTAAAGGAACCATTTTACTGATGTGGTATTGTGAAGAGCAGGGTCAGTTCATATCCTTGGGACTAATGAATTACCACATAAAGATTAGAAGACATAGATACTCTTGTCTGGGGAAGTTTCAAAGTATTTGCATAGCTGGATGGTCAGGGATGTGGATATACCAAAGTATGAATAACATAATATAATCGGGGAATGAGTTTTAGTTAATGAATAGAAATGTATCTGGTGTCAGGGGTGTACATAGAAATCACTGGGCCCCATAGCAAGAATCTGAAATGGGCCCCCTTAACCCCACCCACTACCCACCCATGGCCCCTCCCACCTCCCCCTTAACCCCGCCCTCCCATCTCCTGTCCTGGCTCCTCCCATGCCACACCCCATTAAATAAATTTATACATGACCTACTGAAACTACTGGGGGGGCTGTGGATGGCACTGTTATGGGATGGGGGGGCTGTGGATGGCACTGTTATGGGGGGATCTGTGGATGGCACTGTTATGGGGGATCTGTGGATGGCACTGTTATGGGGGGATCTGTGGATGACACTGTTATGGGGGATCTGTGGATGGCACTGTTATGGGGATCTGTGGATGACACACTGTTATGGGGAATCTGTGGATGACGCTGTTATAGGGGATCTGTGGATGACGCTGTTATGGGGGATCTGTGGATGACATTGTTATGGGGGATCTGTGGATGACACTGTTATGGGGGATCTGTGGATGACACACTGTTATGGGGGATCTGTGGATGACATTGTTATGGGGGATCTGTGGATTACACTGTTATGGGGGATCTGTGGATGACATTGTTATGGGGGATCTGTGGAGGACATGCTGTAATGGGGGATCTGTGGATGACACTGTTATGGGGGATCTGTGGATGACACTGTTATGGGGGATCTGTGGATGACATTGTTATGGGGATCTGTGGATGACACTGTTATGGGGGATCTGTGGATGGCACTGTTATGGGGATCTGTGGATGACACACTGTTATGGGGGATCTGTGGATGGCACTGTTATGGGGGATCTGTGGATGACACACTGTTATGGGGGATCTGTGGATGGCACTGTTATGGGGGATCTGTGGATGACACTGTTATGGGGGATCTGTGGATGACACTGTTATGGGGGACCTGTGGATGACACTGTTATGGGGGATCTGTGGATGACACTGTTATGAGGGATCTGTTGATGACACTGTTATGGGGATCTGTGGATGGCACTGTTATGGGATGGGGGGCTGTGGATGGCACTGTTATGGGATGGGGGCTGTGGATGGCACTGTTATGGGGGATCTGTGAATGGCATCCACAGCCCCCATCCCATAACAGTGCCATCCACAGCCCCTCCCCATCCCATAACAGTGCCATCCACAGCCCCCCATCCCATAACAGTGCCATCCACAGCCCCCATCCCATAACAGTTCCATCCACAGCCCCCCATTCCCATAACAGTGCCATCCACAGCCCCCCATCCCATAACAGTTCCATCCACAGCCCCCCATCCCATCCCATAACAGTGCAATCCACAGGCCCCCTCCCCATTACCGCTCCTGTCAAGTTCTAAATTCAATTACGGTACTCTGTACCATAATCCATAATATAAATAATGCCCCTCTGTTTTAATTTATCATAAACTCACATGAGGCGCACCGGCAGTGAATACTTCACGCAGGCCGGGCGGGCGAGCGCAGCGTGACTGACGTCACATGCCTGCGCCGCCTGCTTCATTCATAAAGCAGGCCGGGCAGGCACGTGACATGAGACAGTCACGCTGCGCTCGCCCGCCCGGCCTGCGTGAAGTATTCACTGCCGGTGCGCCTCATGTGAGTTTATGATAAATTAAAACAGAGGGGGCATTATTTATATTATGGATTATGGTACAGAGTACCGTAATTGAATTTTAGAACTTGACAGGAGTGGTGGGGCCGGAGTGCCCAGCCGCAAATGCCCGCCCCCAGCTCCTCCTCCCTGATTATACATCGCAGCCTGCGATGCTGGAGCATCGCAGGCTGCTGTCCGTGCAAAGTGGGGGGGGGGGCGGAGCGTTCCATGGCTTCGGGCCCCCCTGTGCTGCGGGCCCCATAGCAGTGGCGTGGTCTGCCTCTATTGACGGTACGCCACTGTCTGGTGTTAATAGTTTATAATCAAATAATAGAATGTAGTATTTATATTATTAGTGAAAATTGTATAAGGGTATCTAACTTGTAATTTGGTATAGACAAATTCAGTGAATGTTTCTGTTTAATGTTACATTGTATGGCTGAACCAGTGTTAGATAATAGCTATTCATGGGTTTCTTTACAAAGGTGGTCAAGTATAAACATTGGGTCTTCTCCGAAACAATGGTTCTAATGTTACAATATGTATTCTTTGATTACTGAGGTCTGGTCAAGAGACTAAAAAAATAGTAAGTGTTTGACCAGATAATAGATCCATTGTTTGGGAGAGTTCTCAATGTTTGTTTGGCAGGACAGTGAGTTAAAGAATACCCCTATTAAATTAACAAAGGGGTGGCATGGGAAAGAACCAGTTTTGGGCCAAAACTTTTACATGGAGCATTAGTGCCACCTAGTGATAAGACAAGGTTAAGGTCTTGATTATGTAATCAGAGGGGGAGGTCTTGGGATAGAAAATCCCTCTGATGATGTCACTAGTCAATGATCAGACCAAACCAAGCCCCTTTTAAAGTTAGATAAAAAGGTGTGGAGAGAGACAGAAAAAAAAACACACAGGAGGTCATAGGACGACAGAGGAGACCAGACGAGATCCAATACCCTACAGGACATCTTTGATTAGCCATTTTAGCCAATTTATCCAGCATTGGAGACGGCCATCTTGAAACCAAGGGCACTGATTTCTACTAGTCGAGATTTGGTATAGTATAATTTTTCCTATAATTTATAGGCTGATTAAATTATTATACCTCTATATAGATTCAACCATATTTTGTATATAGATTATTTGGTATAAAATCATTCTTAAAATTTATACAAAATTCTGGAGATACAGAGATATTATTAATAATATAATATCATCTCCTAGGAACTAAAATTGGTTCTAGCTTTATATTGTTAATCATATAGAGATATATCTGCAATAGACCAGATTTGGATTTATAACACCTATATCGACTGAGAGAAATCAGATTTTAATTGATTGTATTTTGTGATATTTACATTTTATCAGACATTGCTATAGAATAATTGATTATTACCAATTGTATCGTAGTTTATATTGATTAGTTTTTTTATTAGTAATAAATGATATATATTTTGGTTTACAACTGAGTTTTCGTCTTCAATTCAGTGCAGATCACGAGCTCATAGTAGCTATATAGTTTATGATAATAAATTAGGATCTCCTTCTTCATAGATTCTAATTTATTCATAAATCATAAAAACTGTTAATCGGAAAAAGTATAAATATCCCGACATAATTGGTGGTCCCACCAAGATTCTGCCGGTAATTGAAACAAAATTTTGTTGTGCAAAATATATATTTGAGAGGTCATTGTGGTATTGTGGTGCGAAAAGTGTAAAAATGTCTGAAAACAATAGCGAGGTTAGCCAAGTTGTGCAAGTTGAGGCAGTAAAGACTGATATGCATGATAGGGACAATAAAGAATTAGTTAAATATCATGTAATGTCTCATAGTCATACCAGTTTGGATATTGAGAGGCCAATAAGGGATTGAATAGTTGACTTAGGAAAGAGAGCTGTATCATATACAGAGGACATCTGGTCTGATAAATCTAGATTTGCTGATTATCTCTGTCATATTCATAATGCTAAACATAAGAAAGAGAAGGATGTATTAATTGCTCAATCGTGGCCTGAATTTGCATATTTATTTGGGGATTAGCAGAACAATTGGAAAAAGCAAAATATCAAAATAGTGAACAGGCTACAGAATTAGATATGTATCAAAAAGAAATGAGTGTGATGGAAATTAAAGCTTCTACAGTTTCTGGTGAATTAGCACAATTGTCTGCTAAATTATCAGAATACAATGACCAATGCGATGAACAGCAAAAGGTCATACAAGCTCTTGCATATAAATTAAGTCAAACATCGGGTGAATTGTCTAAATGTCAATTGTCTCAGGCTGATTTAGAACAAGAGTGTCAAAAGTTGTATCAGCACAATAGGAGTTTGCAAAATGAGTTAGATAGCAGAGATTCCACCCCTTTTCAATTTAAACAACCAACAGAGATGAGTAGTTTAAAGGTAAAACTTTCCAGGGGGGAATTAAATGTAGGTACTAAATATGATGACCCCTATAAAGGAGAAGACTTAATGTCTCTGAGAGAACATTCTCTCCCTAAATTAAAACCTATTTCACCTCCTAGATCTTCTAAAAGTCCATCCCAAACGGTTTATCAACCCGTGATAGACACTACCAAAGTTATCAAATTCCTGAAAGAAACTGTGGGTCAATTTGCTAAAAAAGAATCACCCTCCATAATAAGTCATCTAGAAACCTTTGAGGAGGCCATGAAAACTGTACAATTAGAACAGGACAGACAGAAAATTTAATTTCTTACCTGTCACTCAGATAAAAAGAGATCAGGGAAAATTCAAAAGCCCTAAAAGGAGTTATGCAGAAGTTGTACAAACTTCTAGGCCTTCCCAGCCAAAACAAAATCAGCCTAGGCCAGGTGAGAGTAAGGGTCCAAAAGCTACTGAAAACCCTAATAATAATAATCATGAGTTTAGAAATAGGTGGTTCCCTCCTTTTCAAAAATACCAGAGAAATTATTATAGGGGATTTCAACGTAGGCCTGAAAGGGTTCAAAGTGGTTCCGAATCAGATGGTTCAGGAAAATCCCAATCATATAGGTCACAAAATAAATCTCCAAGAGGTTATGGGAGAAAGAGACGTAACCTATATAATCGCATGGATCAGAACCAAAACCAGCTTGGAATGTTGATGTAGCGGATGGAAGAGTTGTCCAAAGCAGCTACTGCTAACCCTAAAAATCCATTTTTAGGAACAACTCCCTCTGTAGAAAGTCCTTCCCAATTATAGATGGGGGAGGCAGGTAAGTATGTCAAACATTGCCAATGCTGATGATTCAATTGTGTGTAAAATGGAGCAAGCTAACACAATTGTCTTTTCTCCTGAAAGGAATTTAACTCATCCAAAGCCGCATGGCAGGGAGGGGAAACTTGTTTGTTCTATCTTACAGCCCACAAAGACTTCAGATGTGCAGATGACATGCAATCCTGCTAATAAAAGGAAGAAGGAGGAGGAGTTAAAGATAAGTATGCCTACCGAACAGGAAAATCATTTCACTTATCATGCCAAATATCTTTGTTCTTTACAGGAAATAGAATGTTGATATTATATGAAAGTGGAATTGTTTGATAATTTCCCTCCAACATTAGCCTTCATGGATACAGGTAGCCAAGCAACTTTGTTATCTCAGAAGTATTTCCAGCAATTGCAGGAGGTATCTTCTGAGAGATATAAGTTAAAAAGTTTTAATGCTAACCCGGTGAGTGTTTCAGGCAATGCCCTCAAAGTTTTAGGGAAAGCTTAGCTAGATTTTAAGGTGGGAAATAAAATAATCAGTCATCCCACATTGATCGTGGATATGCCCACTGATCGATTGATTATTGGCATTGACTTCCTCAAAAGATTGAATCCTATTATTGATTATGTCAATAAGATTATTTGGTCCCAGGTGAGGATGCCCATCAATTATAATAACTGTTACAATCCCATCACAGTCGGCGTAGTTGCCATGTGATAGAGGAAAGGCCGAATTCCATAAAGGTCAATTTCAGAAACAGCCATGTCCCTGATGTCTCTTTCCTGCAAACAACCCCGAATTCCACTATAGGTGAACAAGAGAATAACACCATATGTGTGTCTCCTGAACGAGTCAAAGATGTCTGTTTGGAAGGGGATGTTCTTACAATCCACCTTCACCCAGAAACTACTGACTCCTGACTCTAATGGGTTCAGTGATCATGAACAATTCCTAGTGGGAATTGAAAAAGTGGATGATTACATATTTTTCCCAGTACAAGTAAATGACCTCGGAAGAACTAGAAGGGCTAAATTGGATTTGCGCCATGAGAACAGCTACATTAGTAGAGATCTATTAAATCAGTTGGCCAATCCAAAAGAAATCAGGTATCCAAATCCCCAAGATAATTGGATACATGACTTGGATATTGAGTCTGATAATCATGCCATCATTGCAAAATTTATGTTAACCATTTCTATTGCAGGTAAATCAGCAACTCATTTATTCCTGGTGCTTAATGAGCCCCGATATCCCATGTACATTGGCAACGATATATTGCATCGTTTTGCCATCCATGTGGATATAGTAAATTCCATATTGTGGACAAGATTAAAAGGAAATCCTGATGATTTTATGAATGAATTTGAAGCCCTCAAGTCATCCCAGGTACTGCCATATGCAGTCAACATAGTAGTACCACGAGATATAATCATACCTCCAGGTACTAATAATTTCCTGTTACCTATTCAGGTATCAAGAGGCCAAAAATTAAAAAATTCTGCTGCATTGATATGTTTATCAAACAGAATGCAACAATTAGGTATTTCAGTAAATCCTACCCCTATGGTGAATTTAAAAATTTTTAAAACCCAAATAATCGTGAATAATGGCATGCCAAATGAAGTTCATTTGTCTAAAGACACTATCATTGGTATGGCATTAGATTCAAATTATTACACTTTTGGGTTGCAGAATGTAATTTTTGGCCTAATACCTGAATCGTATTTAACCGAAGAACAATTGGTTGAACAAACATTCCATTCTTCTCCTGAAGGATTGTTCACCATCAGTTAAGTATATCCATTTAATCTTGAAGAAGGTACCTGCAAGGTAGAGAAATCCTCCCTTACCTTTGATCATACAATTAATGAGCAGGAAGCCCAGGAATATCAGGAGTTTGCTAAAAAGACAGGTAAGTCAAATCATGACCTCACTAACAGATTGGAGGAAGCCTATGAAATAGGTCAACCTGAAATTTTTCCAGGGTTTATGGAAATGGTCCAGCAACAATTATCGGTAGCTGACGGATGCTCCAATGACTCAGAGCGCCAACAATTAAAGGAAGTTCTGTTAGAATTCAAGGAAATATTTGCAAAAGATTCCTATGATTGTGGTCTGACTGACATACATGTTGCCAGGATTCAGACTGATCCTGATGCATCTTCCGTTTATATCAAGCAATATCGCCTTCCACTAGCTTGTTAGCGGAAATAATTAGAAATCTCAAGGAGAGAGGTATTATAAGACCGGTGCACAGTTCTTATAACAATCCGATCCTTGGAATTTTGAAACCAAATGGACAATGGAGATTGTGCGCAGATTTACACCAATTAAATAAACGTGTATATATGTCCGGCTGGCCCGTGCCATATATAGACCAATGCTTGGTACAAATAAAAGGTGCTAGGATATTTCCCACATTAGATTGTGCTCAGGGGTATTGGACCATCAAAGTCCTGAGGACCAATAAAAACTGGCATTTACATTTGGTAAAGAACAGTTTACCTGGACCAGATTACCGTTTGGGTACATAAACTCAGGTCATGAATTTGTGGTGTTTTTACATAAAGCTACCGATATACATATTGATTTTATTGGCATTTACATTTGGTAAAGAACACATATTGATTTTATTGGCATTTACATTTGGTAAAGAACAGTTTACCTGGACCAGATTACCGTTTGGGTACATAAACTCAGGTCATGAATTTGTGGTGTTTTTACATAAAGCTATGCCTGATGCCACGGAAAGAGGAAACTTGACGTACGCGGACGACATTTTAATGAAAAGTACCTCATTTTGATAAGCATATCCAGGAGATTAGGTATGTGCATAATCAATTGAGGGAAGCAGGTGTAAAAATTTATTTTCAAAGTGGTGTCAGACCAAGGTCAATTTCCTTGGGCATGAGGTAACTTCTGAAGGCCTGAATCCTCAGAAGAAAAAGGTGGAGGTGGTAATGAAATCTAAAACACCTACCAATGTCAGCAAATTAAGGTCATTTTTGGGTATGATGAATTACTCACGCAAATTCATTGATAATTATGCTGAAATTAGTAAACCGTTGTTAACATTGTTAAAGAAAGGTGTACCATGGACATGGGGGGAGGATCAGGAACAAGCCATGAATGAACTTAAAAGAAAACTGACCCAAGAACCATGTCTGGCATATCCAGATGGGGGTAAACCCTTTTATCTGGAAACTGGTTTCACAGATCTTAGTATCAGTGCTGTGTTATACCAAAAACAAGATAAATTGAATAAGGTTATAGCCTATGCCAGTAAGTCCCTTGTCTTTACAAGGATGGCCGTTAGAAGTTCGGTATAAGCAAAATAAAAAGTGTCCCATAGCCCAAGGGCTGGCTGAACTTCATGACTGTACCGCTCATTCTCATAAAGAAGAGCTGGTAGATGATTTTTTAGAAGAACAAAAATCTTCCCCTTACAAGGTATATGAAGAAGACTATTGTTCTCTACTTTCCTGTGTATATATAGATGGTTGTGCTTACCACACCATGATAGGAGATGAAAGGAAATTAGTGGCAGGATTTGGTATTACTTGGATAAATGAATGCCCTAATATTTCTGTAGGTTACAGCGTTGGTGCAAAGAGTAGCCAGGTAGCGGAATTAGCTGCTGTATACCAAACAGTTCAAATTGCCATAGAGCATAATATCAAATAATTTGTTATAGTTACTGATTAAAATTATGTCCGGAACAGTTTTGTAGAATACATACCCACATGGAAAAGGAATAATATGTTACGGTCTAATAACAAACCAGTGAAACATGCTAAATTGTTTTGTGCCATAGATGAATTAGTCCAAGATAATGGATTAACCATTTATTGGAAGAAAACCAAGGGTCATTCCAAAACCCAGGGTATAGACAGAGAGGGTAATGACTTAGCTAATAAATTGGCTAAATAAGGAGCTATTAATGGTGATCGAATTGAAATAGATAATTTATTAGAGATGATCCCTATTGGCGCTTTCACTAGACAACAGGCTAGTGATAGCCTGTTGTCTAGTGATAGCGCCAATAGGGATCACTAGACAACAGGCTAAGGCCCAGAATGAACATAGGGTAGCTCAATGGAGTCAGCATGCCCATGATGCACCAATAGCTGGTCATCGTGGAGAAAAGATCACATATTAGTCACTACGTGATTATGCTTACTGGCCTTATATGTTGAAGGATGTCCAGAGTTATTGTCAAGGGTGTTTAGTATGTGCGCAATTTCAACCTCAAGGTCCTAAACATCGTGCTCCAGAAGAAAGGGTTTTCATTACCATGGTCCGATATACATATTGATTTTATTGGTCATGTCACCAGGTCATCCCGAGGAAATAGATACATGTTAACAGTCACTTGTGTGTTTACCAAATGGGTAGAGTGTTTACCAGCTCGTAATAACACAGCCGAAACATGTGCCACTTTGTTAATAAATCATGTATTTTCCAGATTTGGGTTA
Organism: Bufotes viridis; assembly: GCA_033119425.1. NCBI lineage: Eukaryota > Metazoa > Chordata > Amphibia > Anura > Bufonidae > Bufotes > Bufotes viridis. Next base: position 114,470,788 of record CM065593.1, on the reverse strand, counting down.
CCATTAAGAATTGATTCAGACCGTGGATCGCACTTTGTAAATGAGGTATTGACCAAGATGTGGAAAATCTTGGGGGTGAAGAGAAAACTAAATATTGCCTACCGTCCAGCAACTAGCGGATCCGTGGAGCGGTATAACCAATCCATTATCAATACACTTAAAAAGTATGTTAAGGAGACAGGTAAAGATTGGGACGTGAGAGTACCATTGGTACTCATGGCTATTCAAGCAACTCCGAGTGCTGCTACCAAGATGTTACCCCTTCGAGCTGATGACGGGGAGAAGAATGATACTTCCACAACACCTGTAGTGATGTCGCGAACATAAAACTTTCCGTTCGCGAACGGCGAATGCTAACCTCCGCAAATGTTCGCGAACGGGCGAACGGGCGAACCGCCATAGACTTCAATAGGCAGGCGAATTTTAAAACCCACAGGGACTCTTTCTGGCCACAATAGTGATGGAAAAGTTGTTTTAAGGGGACTAACACCTGGACTGTGGCATTCCGGAGGGGGATCCATGGCAAAACTTCCATGGAAAATTACATAGTTGACGCAGAGTTGGGTTTTAATCCATAAAAGGCATAAATCACCTAACAATCCTAAATTTTTTTGAACAACGTGGTTTAAAACATCTAGTGTGTGTATACGATCAGGTATGATGTTGTATCGATCAGGGTTACGGGGTTGTATCGATAAGGGTTACGCCCGCTTCACAGACATTGACAGACCAAACTCCCCTTTTAATGCACCACAAACAACCGCAAACAGTTCATTTGCACAATGGCAAACTCCCCATTTGCACAAGGTTGGATACCAAGCTAGCCATGTCCCGGTGATGTCATTGAAGGTTTCTTCCTCCACCCAGCCACGTACAACACCAAGGGTCCCCGAAAGGTGAATTGAATTGATTTTTCGAACGGGGAGATGGTAAAAAAAACGCTAGCTCCCTCCACTCTGTTTTAATCCACGGTCACTGCGTCTGCGCCGTGCAATTTAGTGTCACACCCGATATGAGTGGTATTTTCTGTAGTACTAGTCTCATCAGTTTAATCCCTCTAACGTCCCCAATCTGGGGTCCATTTATTGAATTGATTTTTCGAACGGGGAGATGGTTAAAAAAATGCTGGCTCCCTCCCCTTTGTTTTAATCCACGGTCACTGCGTCTGCACCGTGCAATTTACTGTCACACCCCATATGAGTGGTATTTTCTGTAGTACTATTCTCATCAGTTTAATCCCTGTTACATCCCATATCAGGGATTGCCTTTTGTGAAAAAACATTTAGGCCGGGTACCTTCGACTGCCTTCACAGTGACAGACCAAACTCTCATACACCAAACTGAATTGATTTTAGGAACCGGGAGATGGAAAAAGCAGCTTGGTCGGTCCTCTTAATCCCAAATTGGGGCACTGCGTGTGCACAAAGCAATGTGCGACACCCTGTATGAGTGGTGTCTTAACTAGTACTATTCCTATCAGTTTAATCCCTGTTACGTACCCTATCCGGGGACGTGTGTCGACTGTCGAATTGATTAACCATTGTCGAATTAACAAACCATTACGACATCATGAAATAATTTAGTTCTGAGCTCTGTACTTGCTTTGTATTGGAATTGATGGGGATTTTTTTTAATTGTCTGCATTATTTCTAATAAACTATTAAGAGACTTTATTAAGATTTTTATTTTATGTATTAAAAACCCATACAACATTAAAAAAAAAAAAAGGTAAATTAATGTTTTTTCTATGAAATATTATCCAGCCGTCCGATTGCTTTTGGTCTGACCATAATGAAGCAACATACTTATCATCTGGGGTGTGGCAACATTGCCAACACACTCATAGAGGTGATGATTGCTTCATTGTGATACGCAAGCCCCTTCACCACAACAAGGTAACGATCACGAAGGGGAATTGACACTTGTATGTGCCTTTTTTTTTTGGTTTGTTTTTGCAGCCACAGTGCTGCACCATAGGACAGAAAAATTGGGCATGTACACATGCCTGAAAAATAATGGCATTGTTGCAGCCGCTATTGTAGCAGCCGGAAAAATTGATGTTTTCCAGGCAGAAAAGTGACTAAAACATTGCTGCTTGAACCCTAGTTGGTGGTGGAGAATTCACGAAAGTCATCCGGTATGCAGATATTAAATACAGCAGCGTGGGGACCATTTTGAGGCCAAGGCATGTAATCAGGCCTTTTGTTAGTCAAACGTATCCCCCACTGTCAGTCCCTTCTGGATCCATGCCTCATTCATCTTTATGAAGGTGAGGTAATCAACACTTTTTTGACTGAGGCGACTTCTCTTGTCAGTGACAATGCCTCCTGCTGTACTGAAGGTCCTTTCTGACAGGAGACTTAAAGCAGGGCAGGCCAGAAGTTCTATCGCAAACTGGGATAGCTCAGGCCACAGGTTAAGCCTGCACACCCAGTAGTGAAGGGGTTCATTGCTCCTCAGAGTGTCGATATCTGCTGTTAAGGCGAGGTAGTCTGCTACCTGTCGGTCGAGTCGTTCTCTAAGACTGGATCCCGAAGGGCTGTGGCGATGTGTAGGACTGAAAATGCTCCGCATGTCCTTCATCAACAATACATCTGTAAATCGTCCAGTCCATGCCGCCGTGGTAGGAGGAGGATTACACTCACCTCTTCCCCTGTTTTATTCCCGTTGTGCTGTGACATCCCCCTTATAAGCTGTGTAAAGCATATTTTTTAGTTTTGTTTTGAACTGCTGCATCCTTTCCGACTTTCGGTAATTTGGTAACATTTCTGCCACTTTCTGCTTATAACGGGGGTCTAGTAGCGTTTGCACCCAGTACAGGTCGTTCTCCTTCATCCTTTTTATACGAAGGTCCCTCAACAGACATGACAGCATGAAAGACCCCATTTGAACAAGGTTGGATGCAGAGCTACTCATTTCCCGTTCCTCGTCCTCACTGATGTCATTGACGGCCTGTTCTTCCCCCCAGCCACGCACAACACCATGGGTCCCAGATAGGTGACAACAACGAGCACCCTGGGATGCCTGCTGTGGTTGGTCTTCCTCCTCCTCAAAGCCGCCAAATTCCTCCTCTGACTCCTCTTCCTCATACTCCTCTTCCAGCGTTGCCGCAGGTCCGGCAAGCGATGATGACAAGGCTGTTTCTGGTGGTGATGGTGACCACAACTCTTCCTCTTCACACTCATCTACAGCCTGATCCAGCACTCTTCGCAGGGCACGCTCCAGGAAGAAAACAAATGGGATGAGGTTGTTGATGATGCCTTCGGTGCGACTGACTAGGTTTGTCACCTCCTCAAAAGGACGCATGAGCCTACAGGCATTGAGCATGAGAGTCCAGTAACGTTGCAAAAAAATTCCCAGCTCCGCAGAGGCTGTCCTAGCACCCCGGTCATACAAATACTCATTGACGGCTTTTTCTTGTTGCAGCAGGCGGTTGAACATTAGGAGTGTTGAATTCCAACGTGTCGGGCTGTCGCAAATCAAGCGCCTCACTGGCATGTTGTTTCGCCGCTGAATATCGGAAAAGTGCGCCATGGCCGTGTAGGAACGCCTGAAATGGCCACACACTTTCCTGGCCTGCTTGAGGATGTCCTATAAGCCTGGGTACTTAGACACAAAGCGTTGTACGATGAGATTCAACACATGTGCCATGCACGGCACATGTGACAACTTGCCCAAATTCAATGCCGACAACAAATTTGTTCCATTGTCACACACCACTTTGCCGATCTCCAGTTAGTGCGGGGTCAGCCACTGATCCACCTGTGCGTTCAGAGCGGACAGGAGTGCTGGTCCTGTGTAGCTCTCTGCTTTCAGGCAAGTCAACCCCAAGACAGCGTGACACTGTTGTATCCGGGATGTGGAATAGCCCCTGGGGAGCTGGGGGGATTCAGTTGATGTGCAGCCAGACGACGCAGCAGAAGAGGACTCAGCCGAGGAGGATATTGAAGAGGATGGAGTAGGAGTAGAGGAGGTGGCAGTAGGTCTGCCTGCAAGTCGTGGCGGTGTCACCAACTCCGCTGCGGAGCCACGCATTCCATGCTTGTCAGCCGTCAGCAGGTTGACTTAATGCGCAGTGTACGTGATATACCTGCCCTGACCGTGCTTTGCAGACCAGGAATCAGTGGACAGATGGAGCCTTGCCCCAACACTTTATGCCAGAGATGCCATGACTTCCTTTTCAATGACATTGTAGAGGTTTGGGATTGCCTTTTTTGAAAAAAAATTTCATCCGGGTACCTTCCACTGTTGTGTCCCAATAGCGACAAATTTTTTGAAGGCCTCAGACTCCACCAGCTGGTATGGTAAAATCTGGCGGGCTAAGAGTTCCGTCAAGCCAGCTGTCAGTCGCCGGGCAAGGGGGTGATTCTGTGACATTGGCTTCTTACGCTCAAACATGTCCTTGACAGACACCTGACTGTGGCAGATGAGCAGGAACTGCTGAAGGTGAGAGGTGGAGTGGCGGTTGGTTGAGAGGGGGCAGGGAGGACAGTAGTGGATGACGTGGATGAAGATGCTGGACCAGGAGGAGCATGGTGGCTTTGAGTTTGTGTGCTGCTTGTACTCATGTTTTGATCCCATAGGCGTTTGTGATGTGAGATCATGTGCCTTCGCAAAGCAGTTGTACCGAGGTGGGTGTTGGACTTCCCACGACTCAGTTTCTTTTGGCACAGGTTGCAAATGGCATTGCTGTTATCAGAGGCAGACACAAAAAAAATGCCACACTGCTGAGCTTTGCAATGACGGCATTCTGGTGGTCGCAACAGCATGCGTTGACTGGCGTGCTGTCTGGCTGACCCCGGGTGCCGATACATGCTGTCTGACTGTGCCACTAACTCCTTGCGACGACCTCCCCCTGCTTCCAACTCGTCTCATCATTCTCTCTGTCTCCCCTTCTGAACTTTCCCCCTCTTCTTCTCTTCGAGCAGGCACCCACGTGGCATCCGTGGACACATCGTCATCATCAACCGCTTCACTTGTATCTGACAGCTCAGGAAAGGAAGCAGCAGCAGGTACAACATCATCATCATCATTATCACACTTTACGTCCATGTGTGTAATCCTGCCTGACTGAGACATATCCCTGTAATCTACATCATCTGGCTAAATGGTTGCGCATCACTAATTGCATCCAACTGATGTGTGAATAACTCCTCTGACGGATCAAATGAAGCGGCTGTGGTGGCTGTGGTGGTAGTGGTGGTGGTGGCGGTGGGCGGGAGCGTGGTAACTTGAGAGCAGGTGACTGAAGCTGAGCTGGAGGAGGATGCTGCGTCAAGGTTCTTAGCGGAAGCTGTTGAAGATTGGGTGTCCTGTCTAAGCCAGTCAACTATGTCCTCAGAATTTTTCGGATTCAGGGTACGTGGCCTCTGAACACTAGGTATTATTCCAGGGACAGTGGAAATCACAGCACCACGACCACGACGGCCCCTGCAGGGTGGCCTGCCTCTGCCTGTCATTTTTTTTTAGATTAGTGGTACTACTGGAAGTGGGCCTGACACACACTGGCAGCTGGCAAGCAACTGAATTTAGACTACTGTCTAAAAATTAAATGCCTTATTTATCGGCAAGCTATTGTGCCACCCGGTATGAGAGGTTGGCACTGGCAGTGGGCACACTACAGTCAGTGGAAGTGGGCCTGACACACACTGGCAGCAGGCAAGCAACTGAATTTAGACTACTGTCTAAAAATTAAATGCCTTATTTATCGGCAAGCTGCTGTGCCACCCGGTATCAGTGGTTGGCACTGGCAGTGGGCACACTACAGTCTGTGGAAGTGGGCCTGACACACACTGGCAGCAGGCAAGCAACTGAATTTAGACTACTGTCTAAAAATTAAATGCTTTATTTATCGGCAAGCTACTGTGCCCTGTGCCACCCGGTATCAGTGGTTGGCACTGGCAGTGAGCACACTACAGTCTTTGGAAGTGGGCCTGACACACACTGGCAGCAGGCAAGCAACTGAATTTAGACTACTGTCTAAAAATGTTATGCTTTATTTATCGGCAAGCTACTGTGCCACCCGGTATGAGTGGTTGGCACTGGCAGTGGGCACACTACAGTCTGTGGAAGTGGGCCTGACACACACTGGCAGCAGGCAAGCAACTGAATTTAGAATACTGTCTAAAAATTGAATGCTTTATTTATCGGCAAGCTACTGTGCCACCCGGTATCAGTGGTGGGCACTGGCAGTGGGCACACTGCAGTCTGTGAAAGTGGGCCTGACACACACTGGCAGCAGGCAAGCAACTGAATTTAGACTACTGTCTAAAAATGAAATGCCTTATTTATCGGCAAGCTACTGTGCCACCCGGTATCAGTGGTTGGCACTGGCAGAGGGCACACTACAGTCTGTGGAAGTGGGCCTGACACACACTGGCAGCAGGCAAGCAACTGAATTTAGACTACTGTCTAAAAATTAAATGCCTTATTTATCGGCAAGCTACTGTGCCACCCGGTATCAGTGGTTGGCACTGACAGTGGGCACACTACAGTCTGTGGAAGTGGTCCTGACACACACTGGCAGCAGGCAAGCAACTGAATTTAGACTACTGTCTAAAAATTAAATGCTTTATTTATCGGCAAGCTGCTGTGCCCTGTGCCACCTGGTATCAGTGGTTGGCACTGGCAGTGAGCACACTACAGTCTGTGGAAGTGGGCCTGACACACACTGGCAGCAGGCAAGCAACTGAATTTAGACTACTGTCTAAAAATTATATGATTTATTTATCGGCAAGCTACTGTGCCACCCGGTATGAGTGGTTGGCACTGGCAGTGGGCACACTACAGTCTGTGGAAGTGGGCCTGACACACACTGGCAGCAGGCAAGCAACTGAATTTAGACTACTGTCTAAAAATTGAATGCTTTATTTATCGGCAAGCTACTGTGACACACGGTATCAATGGTGGGCACTGGCAGTGGGCACACTACAGTCTGTGGAAGTGGGCCTGACACACACTGGCAGCAGGCAAGCAACTGAATTTAGACTACTGTCTAAAAATTAAATGCTTTATTTATCGGCAAGCTACTGTGCCACCCGTTATCAGTGGTTGGCACTGGCAGTGGGCATACTACAGTCTGTGGAAGTGGGCCTGACACACACTGGCAGCAGGCAAGCAACTGAATTTAGACTACTGTCTAAAAATTAAATGCCTTATTTATCGGCAAGCTACTGTGCCACCCGGTATCAGTGGTTGGCACTGACAGTGGGCACACTACAGTCTGTGGAAGTGGTCCTGACACACACTGGCAGCAGGCAAGCAACTGAATTTAGACTACTGTCTAAAAATTAAATGCTTTATTTATCGGCAAGCTACTGTGCCCTGTGCCACCCGGTATCAGTGGTTGGCACTGGCAGTGAGTACACTACAGTCTGTGGAAGTGGGCCTGACACACACTGGCAGCAGGCAAGCAACTGAATTTAGACTACTGTCTAAAAATTATATGCTTTATTTATCGGCAAGCTACTGTGCCACCCGGTATGAGTGGTTGGCACTGGCAGTGGGCACACTACAGTCTGTGGAAGTGGGCCTGACACACACTGGCAGCAGGCAAGCAACTGAATTTAGACTACTGTCTAAAAATTGAATGCTTTATTTATCGGCAAGCTACTGTGCCACCCGGTATCAGTGGTGGGCACTGGCAGTGGGCACACTACAGTCTGTGGAAGTGGGCCTGACACACACTGGCAGCTGGCAAGCAACTGAATTTAGACTACTGTCTAAAAATTAAATGCCTTATTTATCGGCAAGCTACTGTGCCACCCGGTATCAGTGGTTGGCACTGGCAGTGGGCACACTACAGTCTGTGGAAGTGGGCCTGACACACACTGGCAGCAGGCAAGCAACTGAATTTAGACTACTGTCTAAAAATGAAATGCCTTATTTATAGGCAAGCTACTGTGCCACCCGGTATCAGTGGTTGGCACTGGCAGTGGGCACACTACAGTCTGTGGAAGCGGGCCTGACACACACTGGCAGCAGGCAAGCAACTGAATTTAGACTACTGTCTAAAAATTAAATGCCTTATTCATCGGCAAACTACTGTGCCACCCGGTATCAGTGGTTGGCACTGGCAGTGGGCACACTACAGTCTGTGGAAGTGGGCCTGACACACACTGGCAGCAGGCAAGCAATTGAATTTAGACTACTGTCTAAAAATTAAATGCTTTATTTATCGGCAAGCTACTGTGCCCTGTGCCACCCGGTATCAGTGGTTGGCACTGGCAGTGAGCACACTACAGTCTTTGGAAGTGGGCCTGACACACACTGGCAGCAGGCAAGCAACTGAATTTAGACTACTGTCTAAAAATTTTATGCTTTATTTATAGGCAAGCTACTGTGCCACCCGGTATGAGTGGTTGGCACTGGCAGTGGGCACACTACAGTCTGTTGAAGTGGGCCTGACACACACTGGCAGCAGGCAAGCAACTGAATTTAGACTACTGTCTAAAAATTGAATGCTTTATTTATCGGCAAGCTACTGTGCCACCCGGTATCAGTGGTGGGCACTGGCAGTGGGCACACTACAGTCTGTGAAAGTGGGCCTGACACACACTGGCAGCAGGCAAGCAACTTAATTTAGACTACTGTCTAAAAATGAAATGCCGTATTTATCGGCAAGCTACTGTGCCACCCGTTATCAGTGGTTGGCACTGGCAGAGGGCACACTACAGTCTGTGGAAGTGGGCCTGACACACACTGGCAGCAGGCAAGCAACTGAATTTAGACTACTGTCTAAAAATTAAATGCCTTATTTATCGGCAAGCTACTGTGCCACCCGGTATCAGTGGTTGGCACTGACAGTGGGCACACTACAGTCTGTGGAAGTGGTCCTGACACACACTGGCAGCAGGCAAGCAACTGAATTTAGACTACTGTCTAAAAATTAAATGCTTTATTTATCGGCAAGCTGCTGTGCCCTGTGCCACCTGGTATCAGTGGTTGGCACTGGCAGTGAGTACACTACAGTCTGTGGAAGTGGTCCTGACACACACTGGCAGCAGGCAAGCAACTGAATTTAGACTACTGTCTAAAAATTATATGATTTATTTATCGGCAAGCTACTGTGCCACCCGGTATGAGTGGTTGGCACTGGCAGTGGGCACACTACAGTCTGTGGAAGTGGGCCTGACACACACTGGCAGCAGGCAAGCAACTGAATTTAGACTACTGTCTAAAAATTGAATGCTTTATTTATCGGCAAGCTACTGTGACACACGGTATGAGTGGTTGGCACTGGCAGTGGGCACACTACAGTCTGTGGAAGTGGTCCTGACACACACTGGCAGCAGGCAAGCAACTGAATTTAGACTACTGTCTAAAAATTAAATGCCTTATTTATCAGCAAGCTACTGTGCCACCCGGTATCAGTGGTTCGCACTGACAGTGGGCACACTACAGTCTGTGGAAGTGGTCCTGACACACACTGGCAGCAGGCAAGCAACTGAATTTAGACTACTGTCTAAAAATTAAATGCTTTATTTATCAGCAAGCTACTGTGCCCTGTGCCACCCGGTATCAGTGGTTGGCACTGGCAGTGAGTACACTACAGTCTGTGGAAGTGGGCCTGACACACACTGGCAGCAGGCAAGCAACTGAATTTAGACTACTGTCTAAAAATTATATGATTTATTTATCGGCAAGCTACTGTGCCACCCGGTATGAGTGGTTGGCACTGGCAGTGGGCACACTACAGTCTGTGGAAGTGGGCCTGACACACACTGGCAGCAGGCAAGCAACTGAATTTAGACTACTGTCTAAAAATTAAATGCTTTATTTATCGGCAAGCCACTGTGCCACCCGGTATCAGTGGTTGGCACTGACAGTGGGCACACTACAGTCTGTGGAAGTGGTCCTGACACACACTGGCAGCAGGCAAGCAACTGAATTTAGACTACTGTCTAAAAATTAAATGCTTTATTTATCGGCAAGCTACTGTGCCCTGTGCCACCCGGTATCAGTGGTTGGCACTGGCAGTGAGTACACTACAGTCTGTGGAAGTGGGCCTGACACACACTGGCAGCAGGCAAGCAACTGAATTTAGACTACTGTCTAAAAATTATATGCTTTATTTATCGGCAAGCTACTGTGCCACCCAGTATGAGTGGTTGGCACTGGCAGTGGGCACACTACAGTCTGTGGAAGTGGGCCTGACACACACTGGCAGCAGGCAAGCAACTGAATTTAGACTACTGTCTAAAAATTGAATGCTTTATTTATCGGCAAGCTACTGTGCCACCCGGTATCAGTGGTGGGCACTGGCAGTGGGCACAGTACAGTCTGTGGAAGTGGGCCTGACACACACTGGCAGCTGGCAAGCAACTGAATTTAGACTACTGTCTAAAAATTAAATGCCTTATTTATCGGCAAGCTACTGTGCCACCCGGTATCAGTGGTTGGCACTGGCAGTGGGCACACTACAGTCAGTGGAAGTGGGCCTGACACACATTGGCAGCAGGCAAGCAACTGAATTTAGACTACTGTCTAAAAATGAAATGCCTTATTTATAGGCAAGCTACTGTGCCACCCGGTATCAGTGGTTGGCACTGGCAGTGGGCACACTACAGTCTGTGGAAGTGGGCCTGACACACACTGGCAGCAGGCAAGCAACTGAATTTAGACTACTGTCTAAAAATGAAATGCCTTATTTATCGGCAAACTACTGTGCCACCCGGTATCAGAGGTTGGTACTGTCAGTGGGCACACTACAGTCAGTGGAAGTGGGCCTGACACACACTGGCAGCAGGCAAGCAACTGAATTTAGACTACTGTCTATAAATTAAATGCCTTATTTATCGGCAAGCTACTGTGCCACCCAGTATAAGTGGTTGGCACTGGCAGTGGGCACACTACAGTCTGTGGAAGTGGGCCTGACACACACTGGCAGCAGGCAAGCAACTGAATTTAGACTACTGTCTAAAAATTATATGCTTTATTTATCGGCAAGCTACTGTGCCACCCGATATGAGTGGTTGGCACTGGCAGTGGGCACACTACAGTCTGTGGAAGTGGGCCTGACACACACTGGCAGCAGGCAAGCAACTGAATTTAGACTACTGTCTAAAAATTATATGCTTTATTTATCGGCAAGCTACTGTGCCACCCGGTTTGAGTGGTTGGCACTGGCAGTGGGCACACTACAGTCTGTGGAAGTGGGCCTGACACACACTGGCAGCAGGCAAGCAACTGAATTTAGACTACTGTCTAAAAATTGAATGCTTTATTTATCGGCAAGCTACTGTGCCACCCGGTATCAGTGGTTGGCACTGGCAGTGGGCACACTACAGTCTGTGGAAGTGGGCCTGACACACACTGGCAGCAGGCAAGCAACTGAATTTAGACTACTGTCTAAAAATTAAATGCCTTATTTATCGGCAAGCTACTGTGCCACCCGTTATCAGTGGTTGGCACTGGCAGTGTGCACACTACAGTCTGTGGAAGTGGGCCTGACACACACTGGCAGCAGGCAAGCAACTGAATTTAGACTACTGTCTAAAAATTGAATGCTTTATTTATCGGCAATCTACTGTGACACCCGGTATCAGTGGTTGGCACTGGCAGTGGGCACACTACAGTCAGTGGAAATGGGCCTGACACACACTGGCAGCAGGCAAGCAACTGAATTTAGACTACTGTCTATAAATTAAATGCCTTATTTATCGGCAAGCTACTGTTCAACCCGGTATCAGTGGTTGGCACTGGCAGTGGGCACACAACAGTCTGTGGAAGTGGGCCTGACACACACTGGCAGCAGGCAAGCAACTGAATTTAGACTACTGTCTAAAAATTAAATGCTTTATTTATCGGCAAGCTACTGTGCCACCCGGTATCAGTGGTGGGCACTGGCAGTGGGCACACTACAGTCAGTGGAAGTCGGCCTGACACACACTAGCAGGCAAGCAACTGAAATGACACTAAAGTGCAAAAATTAAATGCCTTTTTTTGATGCAAAGTCCTGTGCCACACGGGATGACAGGGGTGGTCACTGGCAGTGGGCACACTACAGTCTGTGGGCCTGCAGCTCCTCACACACAACCAGGCAACTGCAATATGTATATGGAGAAAAAAAGTTTTTTGTGGTGCTGTCAGGACGCTGTCCCTGCAGCAGAGATCAGATGAGTCTTTCAGGACTGGAGTGGACACTGAATTCACTAGCCTAGCTATCGATTTCCCTATTAAATCAGCAGCAACTACACTCTCCCTCCTCTCACTAAGACTGCAGCTTCCGAATGAATATAAAATGGATGCTATTCAGGAGATGGGAGGGTCTGGGAGGGAGAGAATGCTGCTGATTGGCTGGAATGTGTCTGCTGACTGTGAGGTACAGGGTCAAAGTTTGCTCAATGATGATGTATAGGAGGCGGACCGAACATCGCATGTGTTCGCCCACTGCGGCGAACGCGAACAAGCCATGTTCGCCGAGAACTGTTCGCCGGCGGATAGTTCGGGCCATCTCTAAACACCTGTTGTATCGCACGTCTGATACTAACTTGATCAATGCAGCCACGACACATCAGTATGTGGAGGATCTTCGTAAGTATCTTCAGCATGCCTTTGCTTTTGCGCAGAAGAACGTCGAGAAATCTGTCGTAAGTAACAAAACATATTACCATTTAAAAACGACTAAGAAAGAATACGAAGTCGGTGATAAGGTATATCTTTACAACTTTGCCCGGGATCGGGTAAAAGAAAAGAATTTTCTTCCATCATGGAAAGATCCGTATGACGTCATTGATAAAATATCACCTGTGGTCTATATGGTGACTCGAAAAATGGTCTTATAAAAAAGTGGGTCCATGTAAATCAATTGCGAATATGTCATCCTAAATCACAATTGAGAATCATAGAAGGTGATGTTGAAAAAGAAAATGAATAAGAAAAGAATTATTTTTGATTTCTCTCAGTTCAAGATGTTCCACTTCTGTGTCTTCTATGCAAAAGAATTGTATATAGTAAAAATAAATAATGTATGCATAGATAAATATTAAGTAAAATACATTTATACTATTAATTTCTTTTATAGAAAGAGACTGGTTGAATCGAGATGTTGATCCAACAAGAGGATGGTGTCTACAAGGGCTATGGCTGTCATATATGGATAATATTAATGCTCAGTGCCCATTTTCGGATTGAACCTATTATTGAGTCGGGACCATCACCTGGAATTATGTTACAGCATACTCCAGGGTTCTTGTTGGTAGAGAAGATTTTATCTCAGAAAATTTTTGTAAGCTTGGATCCAAAGACATCTATTAAAAGGAAATAAAATGTATCACAATTTCAACTGGAGGAAATGCAAGAGTGGTACAGGATCCATGTAAAGCAAGCCCAAATGAGAGTAACAGATATTATGGAACATGCCCGGAAACCTTTTATTATGCAACCTCTGACTAGGAATGAGCAACCAAAGAGATGCCTTGGATTTTTAATTGCTAGTATTGTCTTTACTACATTAGGAATGGTGGTTGATACTACGACTTCAGCTGTTAATTCAGTTTCTGTTAAAACTTTACAGGCGGAGGTTGGAAATCTGAGAGAAAACATTGAACTCCTCTATCAGGAAATTGAACTAAGACTAACATGGAAAAACTAATGGATGTTGTTAATAATATTATTGTTACAACAAATTTACATTCTAAATTAATTTCACATTCTACGGAATTACAGAAGAATCAAGAACGGTTTAAATATAAACTCTTATTTTTAAAAGATGCCGTCATGTTCCATACCTTAACATTTTTGAGTGAAATTCAAAGTGGTATGAGTGACTAAATTAAGGGTCGAGTGCCATTATATTTTGTTTCCCGTGATGTGGTGAAGAAAATGCTTCTGGAACTTGGAGAGGAGGCTATATAAGAATTTCATATTAACTTATCTTATAAGATGGGTAGCGCTATACCATAATACATTGACCCTGAGAGAATTGTAATTTGCTTTTTATTATCGATACCAGCTGTAAATAATAAGAACATATTTCAGATGAACATATCAAAATGATTTGCATATGAGGATACAAGCTCCAGAAATAATTTCTTATCGAGTGAATGAACCTGTGGTGTTTTCCCATACCTATGTTAAATGGACGTATATAGTTCCTCTGACCTTCTTCCCAGTTATGTTTAAAGTGGACACTTAACTAACTACCAAGAAGGGGGGGGGGACTTGTCAGAACTTTTGGATCAGAATCATAAGTCCAACTATAAGGCCTATCCAAGTTCTATGAAACAATATCTAAAGGAGCCATTTTGCTGATGTGGTATTGTGAAGAGCAGGGTCAGTTCATATCCTTGGGACTAATGAATTACCACATAAAGATTAGAAGGCATAGATACTCTTGTCTGGGGAAGTTTCAAAGTATTTGCATAGCTGGATGGTCAGGGACGTGGATATGAATAACATAATATAATCGGGGAATGAGTTTTAGTCAGGAGGACAGAGAAGACCAGACGAGATCTAATAACCTACAGGACATCTTTGATAAGCCATTTTAGCCAATTTATCCAGCATTGGAGACGGCCTTCTTGAAACCAAGGACACTGATTTCTACTAGTCGAGATCTGGTATAGTATAATTTTTCCTATAATTTATAGGTTGATTAAATTATTATACCTCTATATAGATTTAACCATATTTTGTATATAGTAGATTATTTGGTATACATTTGGTATAAATTTAGAGAATGTACCTGCAGCATTATTCTTAAAATTTATACAAAATTCTGGAGATCCAGAGATATTATTAATAATATAATATCATCTCCTAGGAACTAAAATTGGTTCTAGCTTTATATTGTTAATCATATAGAGATATATCCGTAATAGACCAGATTTGGATTTATAACACCTATATCAACTGAGAGAAATCAGATTTTAATTGAATGTATTTTGTGATATTTACATTTTATCAAACATTGCTATAGATTAATTGATTATTACCAATTGTACCATAGTTTATATTGATTAGTTTTTTTTATTAGTAATAAATGATATATATATTTTGGTTTACAACTGAGTTTTCGTCTTCAATTCTGTGCAGATCACGAGCTCATAGTAGCTATATAGTTTATGATAATAAATTAGGATCTCCTTCTTCATAATTCTAATTTATTCATAAATCATAAAAACTGTTAATCGGAAACAGTATAAATATCCCGACATATCTAGCACAAAAACTGTGTTTTTTGCAAACAACTATGTAAATGCAGTATGTTATGGATTTATTGGAATATTAGAAATGCAATGTAGGCCGCTAATGTGCTATCCAGCACAAAAACTGAGTCTGGAGTTGGCAGCAACATGAGGAAGCCACAGAGTGGCACAATGACAGAGTCTGCAGGTATCGGCATCATCAGCATCAGGAGGAGGCCGCAGAGTGGCACAATGACAGAGTCTGGAGTTGGCAGCAGCATGAGGAAGCCACAAAATGGCACAATGAGAGAGTGTGGAGGTGGTGGCAGCATGAGTAGGTCACAGAGTGGCACAATAACAGAGTCTTTAGGTGTCGGCAGCAGCAGCATCAGGAGGAGGCCACAGAGTGGCACAATGACAGAGTATAGAGGTGGCAGCAGCATGAGTAGGCCACAGAGTGGAACAATGACAGAGTGTGGAGGTGTCAGCAGCAGCATCAGGAGGAGGCAACAGAGTGGCACAATGATAGAGTCTCGAGGTGACAGCAGAAGAAATAGGAGGAGGCCACAGAGTGGCACAATGACAGAGTCTGGAGGTGGCAGCAGCATGAGTAGGCCACAGAATTGCACAACACAGAGTGTGGAGGTGGCAGCAGCATGAGGAAGCCACAGAATGGCACAATGACAGAGTGATGATTGACCAAGATACTTCTGGGGGAACCTGCCTAGCATGAACAGGCCTCTAGTAGCTACAGACAATGAGAAGACAATATGTCAAGATGACTTTGAGCCCGGAAGATTTGCGAAGTTCATTAAGAGACATCACTTATGATTTTACCGCATATAACCGCAGTGCTGACCACTGAATTAATTTAGTTTTTTGACCGAAATACGTCAATAAAGATTTTACCACATATAACTGCAGCGCTGAACGCTGAATACAATTTGTTTTTCCACCGAAATACGTCACAAAAGATTTTACCACATATTACTTCTGCGCTGAAGGTTGAATAAAATTTGTTTTTCCACCGAAATACATCGCAAAAGATTTTACCACATATAACTGCAGCGCTGAATGCTGAATACAATTTGTTTTTCCACCGAAATTAGTCACAAAATGATTTTACCGCATATTACTACAACGCTGAACGCTAAAAAAAAATTGTTTTTCCACCGAAATACGTTAATGAAGATTTTTTCGGATTCCCCCTGCACTATAGGGACCTCTTAGAAATGAACCGCTGCTCCCGATAGTAGCTCCTGGGAAGGTCATGGAGCGTCCCAGTCATCCGGCTTCTATTCGACCTGCTGAAGTATTATTTTGAAAGTGTGTAAAAGCCACACGGGGGGCTCACGCATCAGATTTATCATGGAGACATCATGGAGATTTTTCCACATATAACTACAGCGCTGAACGCTGAGTAAAATTTGTTTTTCGACCGCAATACGTCAATAATGATTTTACCACATATAACTGCAGTGCACTGGATAAAATATTTTTTTTCGACTGAAATACATCACAAAAGATTTTACCACATATAACTGCAGCGCTGAACGCTGAATATATTTTGTTTTTCTACCGAAAAACATCACTAAAGGTTTTAGCACATATAACTGTGCCAGAAGCCTGATAAAACTGGGGAACTGGAATTAGTGATGTGTGAGGAGGACTATGATATAGTGGGAATAACAGAGACATGGCTGGATGATAGCTTTGACTGGGCAGTTAATGTACAGGGTTACAGTTTGTTTAAAAAGGATTGTCAAAACCGAAGAGGGGGAGGGGTCTGTCTTTATGTAAAGTCCTATCTAAAGCCCACAGTCCTAGAAGATATAAGTGAGGGACATGAACATGTGGAGTCACTGTGGGTAGAGATACATGGAGCCCAAAACAATAATAAATTGCTAATAGGAGTTTACTATAAACCACTTAATATACCAGAGTCCACAGAAAATCTATTACTAAATGAGATAGACGAGGCCGCAAATCATAATGAGGTGGTTATTATGGGGGACTTCAACTACCCAGATATAAACTGGGAAACTGAAAGCTGTACATCGCATAAAGGAAACAGGTTCTTGGCAATAACCAAAGACAACTTCCTTTCCCAACTGGTTCAGGACACGACTAGAGGGACGGCCATACTGGACTTAGTATTAACCAATAGACCTGACAGAACAACAGATGTGCAAATTGGAAGACACCGGGGAAATAGTGACCATAAAGTAATAACCTTCCAATTATCATTCAAAAGAGCATTTCTACATGGAGGAACAAAAATACCAAACTTCAAAAAAGCTAAATTTAGCCAACTAAGCGAGGCGATAGGCCTAACTAACTGGGACAAAGTCCTCAAAAACAAAAATACAGCCACAAAATGGGATATCTTTAAAAGCATCCGAAATTCTCATTGTGAGAGGTACGTACCGTATGGGAATAAAAGGTTAAGGAACAAAAAGAAACCAATGTGGATAAATAGAAATGTAAAGAAAGCAATAAATGACAAAAAGAAAGCAAATAAATCACTAAAACAGGAGGGTAGCGAGGAAGCACTGAAAAACTATAAGGCCTTATTCACACGTCAGTATTTTTTCTTTCCAGAATCACGGTCCGTTTTTTTGCGGATCCGTGTTTCCGCAAAATTCTTCCGTTTTTTTTATTTAGTGTCTCCGTATACCTTCCGTGTTTCCGTATTTCCGTATTTCCGCAAAAATCAGGAAGATCTTGAACCTGGAAAAAAAACGTTTCTATGGTAACTTGAGAAAAAAAAAAAGGGGTTTAAATAGCGGTCATTTTAGATTCCAGGTGCCATTTTAATGTGCTTGTGGTGTCGTTTGGAGGTGTGTGTGAAATCTCTGCTTGGCTGGCATATTTTTCCACCGTATTCTCGGCGTACATCATGTGTGAAGACATCGATAAAGTCCTTTTTTATTGGGTCCTCTCTCGGCAATTCGGACAGTCGACATCCATGCTGGACGATGAACCGGGGAGGAAGAGGAGACGGCTTTGGGTCCATCCAATTGTGGCTCAACGTCCACAGAAAGGACAGTTTCATAAGCTGTATACTGATCTTCGTCAAGACGCAAACAAGTTTAAAAGCTACTGCCGTATTTCCATCGAGACTTTTGATTATCTTCTAATTTGTCTCCATCCGGACCTGAATTTTATGGACACCTGTATGCGGCGTAGCATTTCTGCTGAACAGCGCTTGTTGGTCACTCTGAGGTAAGTGATACTTTTAATATTGTACACTATATATGCCTTAGCCTATTGAAATTGTTTTTCTGAGTGTTTTTTTTTTTTTTTTCTGTTTCAGATTCCTTGCAACTGGAAATTCTTTTGCCTCACTGCATTTTGAGTTTTTGCTGGGAATCTCTACTATCTCTGGGATTGTCTGCCATACCTGTAAAGTGATATGGCAGCGTCTCAGAGAAGCGGTCATGCCCACCCCCACGGCAGCAGATTGGCTTCGGATTGCCGATGGGTTTTACCAATCCGCGCAGTTTCCGAACTGCATTGGGGCCCTGGACGGTAAGCACATTCGTGTAAAGAAGCCGCCACACTCAGGGTCCCGGTATTTTAATTACAAACAATATTTTTCAGTAGTGCTGATGGCTCTTGCTGACAGTGACTACAAGTTTGTAATTGTAGATATCGGGGCCTATGGGAGCACTTCAGACAGCCGCATCTTTAGTGTTTCCAGAATGGGTGAACGGCTTCGCCAAAACCAGCTCGCCCTGCCAGAACCCAGTAGGCTTCCCCGATCTGCTGGTCCGCCGGCTCCATTTGTGATTGTGGCGGACGAAGGGTTTGCAGTGTCCCCCCACCTCATGCGACCCTTCCCTAGACGCGATCTGGATGTCCGGAAGCGCATCTTCAACTATCGATTGACTCGCGCCCGTCGATATGTGGAGTGCGCTTTTGGAATACTGTCCAGTAAATGGAGAGTATTCCAGTCATCCATACAGATGAAGCCGGATAATGCCACCCTGGTGATACAGGCTTGTGTCATGTTACACAACTTCACCAGGATCCACGATGCCTCCACAGATGCTGATTTGGGCCTAAATATGACGTCTTCAGTCAGTTTAGACCTGAGCCGGCCTGGACGACCTGGAACAGCTGGACTAGCTGTTCGGGAACTCTTTGCCGACTACTTCATCAGCCCTGAGGGGGCATGGTCGTGGCAGATGGATGCCATCCGTGGTAGCCGTTGATTTCAGCTGGAATCTGGTGTAAATTTCAGTAAAATCTGTAAAACTTTAGTTTAGTTAGATCCCTTGTGTTTAGTTTAGTTTAGGGACTCGCAAGAGAATGAGGAGCCTTGACGTGGCTTGCGGGCTGAGGTATTTTAAAAGAGCCTTATTTTGGTTTAAAAATACCTTCTAATCCTCATTAATACATATTGATATTTTTATTATTAACATAAAAATGTATCCTAGTCAAGGATATGTCTTTATTTTATTAATAAACAATGACCAAATCCGTAATGAGTCTGGCAAACCACAGCAACTATCTCACAAATATGATTTGGTAAGTATTTTACTTAATCTAACCCATAATGACAATGTGCAAATAGGATTATTAGACACACCATTGGGAATATGTCCCAAGATGCAGGGCTCTGGATGGAGACCCAAGCGGTCTGCAATGCTACTCGGATTTGAAAAATGGCGACGATACTTGCCTTTGGCGCCTAGACCAGGGGTAGGCAACCTGCGGCTCTGCAGCTGTTGTGAAACTACAACTCCCAGCATGCATACTTCCTCAGCTTTTCACAGAACTCGCATAGAAATGAATGGAGCAGGCTGGGAATTGTAGTTTCACCACAGCTGCAGAGCCACAGGTTGCCAACCCTGGCCTAGACCCTCCACTGCACTGCCTCAGTAATCTGTGAAATATTTGTCAACCACAAAAACACCACTCGCCAGGCATCGCTGACCCGTCTTCGTGGATTCGACAACCACCCTCTCTGGACATTTCAACCCACCTGGAATGCTGTACCTTGGGGACTGGCTGGCCCTCTATCCCAGATGTATTGGGTTGCACGGTGTTCTCTGCCCCTCAATCCAATAGCTGGTTTGGGACCCCAACACCACTGTGCCTGCCCAGGGTGCCAAGATCCAGACCCATCGCTCCATGAGCCACACCCTCCGGTCAGCACATACATTGCAGACACGGCCAATGACAAATATGCCAACATGATGGCCATTTGGATTCTGCAGACCCTGCGCTGCTGGAGAGTAGGAATGCATTGCTTGGGCAAGGCCTTCACTGTGCCCCTGTGTGCCAGTGCCCATGTCATGCATGCTACCCATACAGCAGACATGTACGAGTTTGTCTTGAGCAGGCACCCGGAGACTTGTGGTCCCTCTGATCCACATGTGCTCTGCATGCAGTCCAGTGTGGCCAATGTCTTGATTTCAGGAGACAATGCTTTTAAAATTAAATAACCAGTTTTGGGGGGCTGCTGCTGCAGACAGGACGACCGGAGACGGTGTTCACACTGGCTTCATGGTAGTCATCCGACACATATATATTTCTGGCCTATTCCTGGGTATGGTTAGTAAAGTTTGAACATTGGTGGGTACACCTATGGGTACCCACTTGGCTGAGCACCAAGGCATCAAGGAAGCATGATCACCTATGTGAATCGGCGTGTAGGAGAGGTCACTGAAATTCAATTGGGCACCCAAAAAGGTCCTGCACAATTGAGTTTCATTGGGGGTCATGACTGGTCCGTTTTGCTGTTCATTCCTGGATGGAAACCGCAGCATGCTGCACTTTTCGCTTCTGGATCAAACGGACCAGAATGTATTTTGGGAGACTATGTTCAGTTTTGTCACCAATGACAATGAATTACATAACTGAGCCCTGACAATCTCTTGGTAATCCACACACATTATTTGGAACATGCCTAGTGACGTAAGTAATTACATCACTGGGCATGTGTTCCCATTTTAGAAGGCCGTGGTGCTGACAGTAGCATCACTACAATGAACATTTTCAATTTTACGGCCTAATAAAATTTAATACAACATACAATCAGATTATGAAAATCTATACAGAGTATAGATTATCAACCACAACTTTTGCTAAAAGGATGACAAATGACACATTTTGAAAATATAAAATTACTTTATACTAAAATTAAAAATTCAAGTTTTGGCCATCCCATACAAAGGACATTTTTGAGGTAACATGTGCAAAAATATCATGCATAAGTAAAACACATAGCAAACTTACATATCAAACAAATCCCGCATATATGGGCCCGGCTGACGTACAATCGGATGCGGGACTGGTGGAGGCGGAGCTGGTGCTGGTGGGGGAACATTTAGCATCATGTCACGGCAACGCAAAAGATAATCACCGAGGTAAAGGGGCTCATTTGGACCCGCAAATAAATCAATGACCTGATGTAATGCAGCAAGACAACGGCTCTGCCGCTCCTCTGGCACACGCCGCATACCAGGAGCAAGCCCTTTGAGGGCAGTCTCCTCCTTGCCATCAGCCCGATTCCGGTTCAGATACTCCATGACCATTAAATTTACTTGGCCACGGATATCTTGACCGGAATCGGACCGACGGCCACGTCTGCCAGAGGAACGGCTTACCGGTGGTATCTCAGCTGGCGTGGAGTGTGATGGGCCAGGCTCAATTTCTGCTTCATCGGCAGAGGGAAGGACATCAGCTATGGACTCTTCTGCTCGTGAATCTTCTTCCTCTTCCTGAACTGAAACCTGACTGGGTCCTTCATCAGCCTGTGATGCAGGAAGAGCTTCCTCAACTGAGTGTGAAGCCTCACCTAGGCTGTCCACAGTTCTACATGTGAAAAAAAACTAAAATAAACACCAAAAAAAAGGCATACTTTGACTTTGGCCTTATGGGCACGACCGTCTGTCCTCTGTGACATACGGTCCGTGAGCGGACCATATATCCCGGAGCAGCAGACATTGTGCGCACGGGAGCGTACAGTATCATAGGTTACTATGATACTGTGCGCATCGGTCCACCCGCAGGACTATTGTCCAACACTCCTATGATCTTAGGGTTCAATAGTCTGCGGCCGGCCTAATGCGCACAGTATCATAGTAAGCTATGATGCTGTGTGCTCCTGTGCGCACAATGTATGCCACTCCAGGACATATGCCCCCCTCACGGACTGTATGTCACAGAGTGCAGATGGTCGTGGCCATGAGCCCTTATACTTTTAAATGCAATTGTGTATTAAAAAAAACTATACTTACGGTCTGACATCCATTATGTCTCGCAGAAATTCTAGGTGCCTGGTATACATATAGGGTTTTTTCTTTTTCGGGGCCCCATCTCCACTTTTCAAATGTTGCATCAATTCACGGCGGAACTGGTCCCGGCATGTATTCCACCGCTTTTTGACTTGGTCCACTGCAAAAACACAATACATGAAGAAAACGGTTAAAAAGGAACACAAATTCCACACAAAAAAAGTCACCAAATCAGTGTATACAGGACAAGTGTTTCAAAAACAGCATGTCTACAGCATCTGAAAAACTACAAATACCAGCATGGACGGACATCTTATAGCTGTGCAGGCCTGCAGGGTTTTGCAACAGCTGGAGGCACCCATGTTGGGAAACACTGTACTAGGCCAAGCATGAGGTAAGTTATCCAAAAACATATGTCACCACAGAAAACTATGACGACACATGCTGAAATATAACACTTCAGGGCAGGCCATGTATACAGATATTTTGTGCAAATTTACATTACATAATACTAAATTTAAAATAATCACATTACTTACAAAGTTTGCCTTTTTTAACTTTGGATGCTGTGGTCCATTCCGTGCCCAACATTTTGCTGCATACTTCAACCCAGCCCTGGTCCTTAAGCGTCCTCTCCTGGTAGGATTCACTGCGTGAGTCCCATAGAGCAGGCCTTTCCTGGATTAAACAAATTAATTTTTCTACATCCATTATGTAATGGCAGCCTTCTTCTCTGTGAGGTGATTTGGATGAGCAGGTTGTCTAGTCTGCTCTCTAGACAAGCACATGTGACCTTTTTTTTTTTATTTCCTGTGGATCCGTAATTACGGATCCGCAAATGCGGATGACATGCGGATGACTTTTGTAAGCTTTCCGCATGTCATCCTGAATTATGCGGATCCATTCACTTCAATGGGGCTACGGTCCGCAATTTGCGGACAAAAGTAGGACATGCTCTACTTTTTTTGCGGTTCCGCAATGCGGAAACGAACGGATTTGCGGATGCGGAGAGCATACGGAATGCTCTCCGCATCTTTTGCGGACCCATTGAAATGAATGGGTCCGCATATCTTCCGCAATATTTCCGCATTTTTGCGGAAATAATGCGGATAAAATATGCGGACGTGTGAATTAGGCCTAAGGAAAAAAATAGAATATGAAAAAAAATTAATAAAAGCGGCCAAACTAGAGACCGAGAGATTAATTGGCAAAGATAGTAAAACTAGCCCTAAAATTTTCTTCAATTATATAAATGTTAAAAAGTATAAATCTGAAGGTGTCGGCCCTTTAAAGAGTAATAAAGGGGGAATTGCAGAGAGCGATGAGGAAAAAGCAAAGCTGTTAAATATTTTTTTCTCCAATGTATTCACCGAGGAACATAAACTGGCAGATTAAATCCTGAATGTAAAAATAAATCCCCGATTAAAAGTGTCCTGTCTGACCCAAGAAGAAGTACAACAGCGACTTAAAAAGATTAAAATAGACAAGTCACCACTACCGGATGGCATACACCCCCGTATCCTAAGGGAATTAAGTAATGTCATAACCAGACCCTTATTTCTGATATTTGCGGACTCTATACTGACAGGGAATGTCCCAGAGAATTGGCGCATAGCAAATGTGGTGCCAATATTCAAAAAGGGTCCAAAAACAGAGCCCGGAAATGATAGGCCAGTAAGTTTAACATCTGTTGTGGGGAAACTGTTTGAAGGTTTTCTGAGAGATGCTATCTTAGAGGATCTCAACAGAAATAAGCAAATAACGCCATATCAGCATGGCTTCATGAGGGATCGGTCATGGCAAACAAATTTAATCAGTTTCTATGAGGAGGTAAGTTCTAGACTTGACAGCGGCGAATCAATGGATGTTGTATATCTGGACTTCTCCAAAGCATTTGACACTGTACCACATAAAAGGTTAGTATATAAAATGAGGATGTTCGAACTGGGAGAAAATGTCTGTAAGTGGGTAAGTAACTGGCTGAGTGACAGAAAACAGAGGGTGGTTATTAACGGTACACACTCAGATTGGGCAACTGTCAATAGTGGGGTACCTCAGGGGTCAGTACTGGGCCCTATTTTTTTCAATTTATTTATTAATGATCTTGTAGAAGGCTTGCATAGTAAAATATCAATTTTTGCAGATGACACTAAACTGTGTAAAGTAATTAACACTGAAGAGGACAGTATACTTCTACAGAGGGCTCTGGATAGATTGGAGGCTTGGGCAGATAAGTGGCAGATGAGGTTTAACACTGACAAATATAAAGTTATGCACATGGGAAGGAATAATGCAAGTCACCCATACATACTAAATGGTAAAACACTCGGTAACACTGACATGGAAAAGGATCTAGGAATTTTAATAAACAGCAAACTAAGCTGCAAAGACCAGTGTCAGGCAGCTGTCGCCAAGGCCAATAAGATAATGGGTTGCATCAAAAGGGGCATAGACGCCCGTGATGAGAACATAGTCCTATGACTTTACAAATCGCTAGTCAGACCACACATGGAGTACTGTGTACAGTTCTCGGCTCCTGTGAACAAGGCGGACATAGCAGAGCTGGAGAGGGTTCAGAGGAGGGCAACTAAAGTAATAACTGGAATGGGGCAACTACAGTACCCTGAAAGATTATCAAAATTAGGGTTATTTACATTTAGAAAAAAGAAGACTGAGGGGAGATCTAATAACTATGTATAAATATATCAGGGGTCAGTACAGAGATCTCTCCCATCATCTATTTATCCCCAGGACTGTGACTGTGACGAGGGGACATCCTCTGCGTCTGGAGGAAAAAAGGTTTGTACACAAACATAGAAGAGGATTCTTTACGGTAAGAGCAGTGAGACTATGAAACTCTCTGTCTGAGGAGGTGGTGATGGTGAGTACAATAAAGGAATTCAAGAGGGGCCTGGATGTATTTCTGGAGCGTAATAATATTACAGGCTGTAGCTACTAGGGAGGGGTCGTTGATCCAGGGAGTACTTCTGATTGCCTGAATGGAGTCGGGAAGGAATTTTTTACTCTCCTTAAGTGGGGAAAATTGGCTTCTACCTCACAGTTTTTGTTTTTTGCCTTCCTCTGGATCAACTAACAAGGTGACAGGCCGAACTGGATGGACAGATGTCTTATTTCGGCCTTATGTACTATGTTACTATGTTGCTAACTGCAGCGCTGAACCCTGAATAAAATTTATTTTTTGACCAAAAGACGTCACATATGATTTTACCGCATGTAACTACAGCACTGAACAAAATTTGTTTTTCGACCGAAATACGTCACTAAAGGTTTTGCCACATATACCTGCAACATTGAATGCTGAATATATTTTGTTTTTCTACCGAAATACACCACTAAAGCTTTTAGCATAAATAACTACAGCGCTGAACGCCGAATATATTTTGTTTTTCTACCAAAATACATCACTAAAGTTTTTACCACATATAACTGCAAAAGTGAATGCAATTTTTGGTTTTATACTGAAATAGGCCACTAAACTCTTTCACCACCAGTAAATGCAACAGTGAAGTGCGTATATATTTTTCCTTTTTGTACTGAAATAGGACACTGAAAGCAGAAGTGAAATGCATATATATTTTTTGTTTTGTTCTGAAATAGGCCACTTAAACTCTTTCACCACAAATAAATGTTGAAGTGCGTACATTTTTTTCCTTTTTGGACTGAAATAGGACACTGAACGCTTTCACCACATATAACTGCAGAAGTGAACTGAGAATATATTTTTCTTTTTGTACTGAAATAGGTAAACGCTTTTACCAGAAATAAATGCACCAGTGAAGTGCGTATATATATTTCTTTCTGTACTGACATAAGCCACTAAATGCTTTCAACATATATAACTGCAGAAGTGAACTGAGAATATATTTTTCTTTTTGTACTGAGATAAACCACTAAACACTTTTGCCACAAATAAATGCACCAGTGAAGTGCGTATATATTTTTCTTTTTGTACTGAAATACGTCACTAAACGCTTTCACCACATATAACTGCAGAAGTGAACTGTGTGTATATTTTTCTTTTTCTACTGAAACACGCCACTACATGCTTTCACCACATATAGCTGCAGAAGTGAACTGAGAATATATTTTTCTTTTTGTACTGAAATACGCTACTAAACGCTTTCACCACATATAAATGCAGAAGTGAACTGCGTATATATTTTTCTTTTTCCACAGATATAAGCCACTAAAGGCTTTTCAACATAGCACTTGCACTCAAAGAACAAATTGCTGGAATGACAGAGCTGTATAATGGCTATATGGATCTCCAAATTATCTTTCACTGCACTTGTAAATCACTTTTTTAGCACTGTCCCAAGTGCCTTCTGACGTCTCTCCCAGCGCTAAGATGCTGTGAAATAATTCCTCCCTATTCTTTCCCTGCACTTGTAAATCGCTTTTCTAGCACTGTCCCCAGCGCCTTCTGACGTATCTCCCTGCACTAAGATGCTGTGAACTGAATCCTCCCTATCCTTTCCCTGCACTTGTAAATCACTTTTTTAGCACTGTCCCTAGCGCCTTCTGACGTATCTCACTGCACTAAGATGCTGTTAACTGATTCCTCCCTATCCTGTACCTGCACTTATAAATCGTTTTTTCAGTTTTTTTTCACAATGAGGTTTTTCCAATTGCTGTCCCTAGCGCCTTCTCAAGTCTGTCCCTGAACTCAGAAAATGTCTGATTCTAACATGGCCGCCATATTTATAGGGCTTTTACATCACAGGGCTGCCTGGCTGCTGATTAGCTACATCATGCATGTCAGTGTGGGTGATCCCGCCTTCCCATACTTCCTTTCTCCATGCCCTCACACGTGCAGCAGCCATTTTAGGAAAATGTGATTGGTTACCACGAAGCGCAAGGAAATTCGCATTCGTTGCAAATTGAATTTTTCTTGAAATTCGTATATCGAATTCCACTTTGTCAGCTTCGATTCGCTCATCTCTAATTTGGATAATATATGGGCTAATTTAAGTTTAGTTTCTTATAATTTTAATCAAGTCTTTGTTCAATTTAATATTAAATATTTAATACATTTTATATTTAATTACATTTAATAAAAAAAATTAAGTGTTGCCTAAGACAGGAGAAAATCGCCCAGTCTTCTGTTTATTCGACGATGTGTTTGAGATGGAGAAAGTATTCCAAAAAAACGATTTCTCTCCAACTGGAGACGAATCCTGTCAAGATTGATGCAAGTGGGGTATCGGCTGCCAGTGTTGAGTGCGAATATTCGAATACCGAATTTTATTAGCTAATATCGGCACTTCGCTAATTCGCGAAAATTTCTAATATAGCGCTATAAATTCGCTATTTTGAATATTCATTTTTTTTATTGTTATATTATTTTCTTTCCCACTTCCCAAAAGTAGTTCTTACCTGTCATTAGGATTCCTGGTTTCCTGGCTGCTTTAGTCAGTGCACGTTGCCGCTTCTGCCGACTTCATGGAGCGTCCCAATCACCATGGGAACTTCACCATACTAGAATGTACTGTTGGATTTGAGAATTACATTGAAATCGCAATGCGATTAATATAACTTGAATTAATTGTATTGCAATTTCAACTTAGACCTGGTTTACTATGGTTGGCTTGGTAGAATTAGCGAATATGACGAATGTATTCGTCATATTCCTCAAAACGAAGATAACAAAGTATTCTCCATCTTCGTTTTAGCTACCTATTCGTCAACTTCGCTAATTCTAGCAATCAAATAGGAAAGTTGACTATAGAGACAGCTGTGTTTAATTCGCTATGCGATTATATTATATATATATATTTTTTTATAAATAGAATAATTATAATAATTATAAAGTATTATAATTATTCTATTCATTAAAAAAAAAAAAAAAGTAATATAATCGCATAGCGAAATATACACAGCTGTCTGTATAGTCAACCTTCCTATTTGATTGCTAGAATTATCAAAGTTACAACTTAGCACTGTTATATTACATATTAGGCTAGAATTAACGAATATGGAATATAGCAGTGCTAAGTTTAAATCGCAATGCGATTACTTCAAGTTATATTAATCGCATTGCGATTTAAACTTAGCATTGCTGTATTCCATATTCGTTAACTTCGTTAATTCTAGCAAGCTGACCCATTAGAAACCCAGCTCTAAGTTGAAATCGCAATGCGATTAATATAACTTGAATTAATTGCATTGCGATTTCAACTTAGACCTGGTTTTAGACCTGATGGAGTATTCTCCATCTTCGTTTTGGCTCCATATTCGTCAACTTCGATAATTCTAGAAATCAAATAGGAAGGTTGACTATAGACACAGCTGTGTTTAATTCGCTATGCGATTATATTACTTTGCTTTTTTTAAATAAATAGAATAATTATAGCATGTACTCACGGAGTTTTTCAAATACAGCAAAGGGCCCTGGAGAAAACTTTCCAAATACAACAAAGGGCCCTGGAGAAAACTTACAAGTGGCCCCATGTTTTAGGCGAGTTCAAGTTGATAGAAGACGGGGCAACACAATTAGGCATGACTGACAGGGCTCATTGACCCGTGACCCGAGGCGACCTGTGACCTATACGTACAGCCGTTATCCTGACCACGAGGAAAGACTGCCAATCACAGAAAGAACGCTGAGATGGGGAAACTACGGGACGCTTGAGAAGTCGACCAACATCTGCCTAAGACCGCACGGACTACATAACGCCACACGTGAGTGACTTGTAGCAGGCTTGCGGTGTATACTATCGCGCGGGACGCCGCGCTGACACTGTACTTCGCCTGTCAAGATTACAAACTCCGTGAGTACATGCAGAGTAAAACATACAGGTGGTCGATATAGGCTTATGTTGATTAAGATATATATGAATTATTCAGCCGGCGTTATTTGAAGAACAAAGAGTTAAAACCTAACTATAAAACCTAACTATAAAACTGCACCGATTTTGGCACCTTATCACAGCACAGTTTGTTCACTTTATCTGCAGCTTATTCACAGCACGGACTTCCGTTACAATTACAGCACATTTTGTTGCTTTTTTTTAACACAGACTGCAGCTATATTGGCATTACGATCTATTGCCTTTACAGTACATGGATTGCTGTTATATTTGCAGCAGGAATTGACATTTTTTTCAAAGCCTGCAGGCTCCAGCAGAGTTTTCACATATAGTGATATATGCATTGTGATTGATTTATTTTTATTTCGATTATATTTATTGTCTGTAATTGTCTGGCCAGACAGAGTTGTTTCATAAAAGTAAATATATAGTTTTATACAATAAGGTCTGCATCTCCTATGTATGAAGAGTGCCCGACTTTTCTATTCTATTGATTAATTTTTTTGGGATTTGGGTGAATCTATAGTTGAGAGCACCTCTTCCATAAATCTCACCACTTTAGTGCAACCCCCTTAATTTCCTTTTTAATTCGGTTTGCCACTATAGTTTATAAATCTTATGGTTACCAATAACTTTTTTTTTTGTTTTGGTTTCTCAACTGAGCACTATAATTAAATATAGAAAAAATAGAAAAAAGACTGGGCACTCTGATGGAAAACTGGAATCACACTTTAATAGAAAAAATTAAAAAATTATATATGGCAATCAATAGTATAGTTATCACCTCTCTAGTTGATCAACAGTATAATTATTAGATAGCGAATAAATAAAACAGTGTATAAAAAATAAAATAGCCAAGTGTTATATGGTAGCGTCACTACTTATGGTGATAGACGGGTAAAATTGTGGCGCTCACATAAACAAACCAATCATTGTCCTCCCCTATAATAATCTTACCCTATAGCAGCATTCCAATACCTTAGCAGCATCGATATAATAGCAGCAACGTAGTATAACTAGCAACAATGTACAATTCAAACAGTTTCAATCAATAGCAGTGTTCGTGAGTTAAAACGCAAATGAATTAGCCTGACGGTTCAAAAGGCCACAATAGAGTCACTACTTCTTTTAAACCTGGACACTATTGTCTCTTAACTTTGCTCCGGATCGTCCTTAATGTGGTTGATTAAATCACAGATATGCACTCCGCAAAGGTGCAAGAGTCTCTGTGTAAGGAAATGTTATTAGCGGCGTCCCGCTAATTGTGTGGTGCACCACTAAAGTTAGCGCTATACAATAATTGAGCGATCTTACCCGATTCTTCCGTGCCTCCTTATGCTCCTAGATCAGGTTTCTCAATTCTAACCACGCTAGTGGGGCTTGTGAACGCTGGCTCTTTAGCTTTTTCAGGCGCTCCCATCAAGTTCACATATCACGTGGTATCCTGGGGATTCAGAGCGATGTGGGCACTTCTGGGGTGATACGCTCTGTAGATTTCCTCCGGAGGTAGGTGAGTGATCGGGGGTCTGAATTGTTTATTTCCAAGTTATTATTATCCATACATGAAGAGACATAAGGACATACATGTCTATATCCATGCTATATATGACTGACAGGGACAGATATGAGGGGGGTCTGTTGGTGGGTTGTGGCTGAAAGAAGAGTACTATACAGTCACACAGAGGAGTGACAAGGGTTTGTCTGACCTCCAATATGATACCTTCAGGATTTTTTTTTTAATTTTTTAATATAAAACCGGATAACTAACAATTAGTATTGCCAGACCTCTTGAATCTAAGAATCAGTTAAATAGAACCTGTCTGGCAAAGTGAAGCAGACTAGAAGGTCTCAAAAAGCACACTATTCATTAAAATCTACCAGTCTGGAAAGGGTTACAGAGCCATTACTAATACTTTAGGACTCCAATATACCACAGTGACAGCCATTATTTATAAATTAAGAAAATTTGGAATAGTGGCAAACCTTCCCCAGAGTGGCCTGCCTGCTAAAAGTGCCTCACTTACCTATTACTTGCATTGGATGTGGAACCACTGCACTAAACACTGGTTTGACTTTTGGGATAGACCTAATAGCATTGTACTGGCAGTCCCCTTGTTTTCACCTGTCAACAGGGATTTTGTCTTCGCTACAGTGGAGCCACCAGGCCACTACCCCTTGGAATAGTCCCAGTGTGGTTGGCAGCTGACCCACTGGTGTTAGAGATGATCCTTATCACAGTTCATACATTCAGAGGTGTGAAAGGTTTTATAATGAGTACTTAACATGGAAAAGTAAATGCAATGAGGGAACAAGATTGAGGAGCAGTTTGGGACAGGTAGTAGTCATCCTCCAAAAAACTAATGTTGTTCCTTCAAACTACTTGTTCCTTTGAATAATAATTATTACACAATCTGAAACAAATAGTATCAAGTCTTTAGTTATATAAAATTATTTTGACTCTGGGAGCATTTGAACTGCTTTTTAGGTGAAACTACTAAATCACATAATAGAAAACTAGATATCCCTGAACCAAGCATCACCCCTATCGCCTACAGATATGTTAAAAAGTCATGATTAATGTCTTATTGGTAGCTGTTAGAGATGAGCGAATTCCTTCATTCAGGTCCAATTCAGCAAATTTTTTAAAAAAAATTGATTACACTCCAAATCAATTCTACCCAAATCAAATATGCTCCATTTGGTCTGAAAATGAATACATAACAGTCTATGGTCTCTTAGGACTCAGAGAATAAATATGAGTTCCTAGAAGATGAGGGAGAGAGCGAGAGAGAGGGAGGAGGGGGGAGAGAGAGAGAGAGAGAGAGAGAGAGGAGTATTATGTGTAGGTATCTTTCTATGTCTCTATGTCATTCTGTCTCTCTCTGATTCAACCAAAATGAATCACAAAACATTTGGGTTGAATGGAATCCAAATTTTAGGGGGAAATATAGGGCAAATTCCAAGTTAGTAGAATTGATTTTTACATCTCCAGATGTTTTTTGCCATTCTAATGATTTAAATACATTTGAGTATAAAGTGAGTGTATATGGACATGTCTTTTTCATTGGATGACACATAAACCACAATTGAAAGACAAATGATTCTTATGACATTTTATAGATTAATGTTTGAAATGTGCTATAATTAGAGACGAGCGAATCGAAGCTGACGAAATGGAATTCGATCAAAATTTCAGTAAAAATTTGATTTACAACGAATGCAAATTTCTTTGCGCTTCGTGGTAACGAATCGCATTTTTTCTAAAATGGCTGCTGCATGTGTGAGGACATGGAGAAAGGAAGTATGGAAAGCCTTTAGTGGCTTATATCTGTGGAAAAAGAAAAATATATACGCAGTTCACTTCTGCAGTTATATGTGGTGAAAGCGTTTAGTGGTGTATTTCAGTACAAAAATAAAAATATATTCTCAGTTCACTTCTGCAGCTATATGTGGTGAAAAGAGTTTAGTGGTGTATTTCAGTAGAAAAAGAAAAACATATATGCAGTTCACTTCTGCAGCTATATGTGGTGAATGCATTCAAAGGCGTATTTCATTACAAAAAGAAAAATATATACACAGTTCACTTCTACAGTTATATGTGGTGAAAGCGTTTAGTGACGTATTTGAGTACAAAAAGAAAAATATATACGCACTTCACTGGTGCATTACTTTGTGGCAAAAGCGTTTACTGGCCTATTTCTGTAGAAAAAGAAAAATATATTCTCAATTCACTTCTGCAGTTATATGTGTTGAAAGTATTCAGTGGCCTATGTGAGTAGAAAAAGAAAAAAATATTCGCACTTCATTGGTGCAGTTATATGTGTTGAAAGCATTTAGTGGCCTATGTCAATACAGAAAGTAAAATATATACGCACGTCACTGGTGCATTTATTTCTCGTAAAAGTGTTTACTGGCCTATTTCAGTACAAAAAGAAAAATATATTCTCAGTTCACTTCTGCGTTCAGTGTCCTATTTCAGTACAAAAAGGAAAAATATATATGCACTTCACTGTTCCATTTATTTATGGTGAAACAGTTTAGTGGACTATTTCATTACAAAATGATAAATATATACACATTTCACTTCCGCAGTTATTATTTCAGTATGAAAACAAAATATATTTAGCGTTCACTTTTGCAGTTATATGTTGTAAAACCTTTAGTGACGTATTTCGGTAGGAAACAAAATATATTTAGCGTTTAGCGATGTAGTTATATGTGGTAAAATCTTTATTGACGTATTTCGGTGGGAAAACAAATTTTATTCAGCGTTCAGCGCTGCAGTTATATATGGTAAAACCTTTAATGATGTATTATATGCAGTAAAATCATTTGTGACGTATTTTGGTCGAAAAATAAAATATATTCAACGTTCACTGTTGTAGGTATATGTGGCAAAACCTTTAGTGACGTATTTCGGTTGACAAACAAATTTTATTCAGCGTTCAGCGCTGTAGTTATATGCAGTAAAATCATTTGTGATGTATTTTGGTCGAAAAACACATTTTATTATATATTCAGTGCACTGCAGTTATATACGGTAAAATCTTTATTGACGTATTTCGGTGAAAAAACTAACTTTATTCAGCATTCAGCGCTGCAGTTATACAGTATGTGCTAAAACCTTTAGTGACGTATTTCGGTAGAAAAACAAAATATATTCAGCGTTCACTGTTGCAGTTATATGTGGCAAAATCTTTTGTGACGTATTTTGGTAAAAAAAAAAAAATTTTATGCAGAGTTCAGCGCTACAGTCATATGTGGTAAAATCTTTTGCGACATATTTAGTTTGAAAAACAAATTGTATTCAGCGTTCAGCGCTGCAGTTATATGTGGTAAAATCATTATTGATGTATTGCGATCAAATTTTTTTTAAATTCATGTATATGTAATTATATGCAGTAAAATCTCCATGATGTCTCCATGATAAATCTGCAGTGTGGGGGCCCTGTATGGCTTCTACACACTTTCAAAATAAACTTTCAGTGGGGTGAATAGATGCCGGATGACAGGACGCTCCATGACCTTCCCAGGAGCTGCTGTCGGGAGCAGCGGTTCATTTCTGAGACGTCCGTATAGTGCGGTTGGAATCCAAAGACCCTCTTCAACTCGATGCTCCATAATATGAGGTAAAATCTTTATTGACGTATTTCGGTGGAAAAACAAATTTTATTCAGTGTTCAGTGCTGTAGTAATAAGCAGTAAAATCTTTTGTGACTTATTTCAGTGGAAAAACAAATTGTGTTCAACGGTGCAGTTACAGTATATGTGGTAAAATCTTTATTGAAGTATTTCGGTGGAAAAAACAAATTTTATTCAGCGTTCAGCGCTGTAGTAATATGCAGTAAAATCTTTTGTGACTTATTTCGGTCGAAAAAGAAATTGTATTCAGTGTTCAGCGCTGCAGTTATATGTTGTAAAATCTTTATTGAAGCATTTAGGTGGAAAAACAAATTTTATTCAGCATTTAGCGCTGTAGTAATATGCGGTAGAATCTTTTGTGACTTTTTTCAGGGGAAAAACAAATTGTATTCAGCATTCAGCACTGCAGTTATATGTGGTAAAATCTTTGCTCACGTATTTCAGTGTAAAAATAAATTGTATTCAGCACTGCAGTTATATGTGGTAAATCTTTATTGACGTATTTCGGTGGAAAAACTAATTTTATTCAGAGTTCAGCGCTGTAGTAATATGTTGTAAAATCTTTTGAGATGTATTTCGGTCGAAGAACAAATTGTATTCAGCGTTCAGTGCAGTATTAATATGTGGCAAATTCCATTGTGATGTATTTCGGTGGAAAAACAAATTGTATTCAGCGTTCAGCGCTGCAGTTATATCTGGTAAAATCTTAATTGATGTATTTTGGTGGAAAAACAAATTTATTCAACGTTCACCGCTGCAGTAATATGTGGTAAAATCTTTATTGAAGTATGTCAGTCAAAAACAAAATTAATTTAGTGGTCACCGCTGCGGTTATATGCGGTAAAATGTTTATTAAAATATTTTGGTCGAAAAACAAAATTTATTCTTCCGGGATCAGAGCTATCTTGACACTTTGTCTTCTCATTGTCTGTAGCTACTAGAAGACTGTTCATGCCAGGCAGGTTCCCCCAGAAGTATCTTGGTCGATCGTCACTCTGTCATTGTGCCATTCTGTGGCTTTGCCATGCTACTGCCACCTCCACACTCTGTGATTGTGCCATTCTGTGGCTTCCTCATGCTCAATAGTCTTATCTTTATCAAGCAATATCACATACAAATGTGACACCCTTATAAATCCCTTAGTGCAGAGTGATTGGTGCCACCCAAATCTGGGGGGCGTGTACATATAAACATGCAATAAAAATCATTTGCCAATTCCTCACTATACCTTTGCATATAGTAATTTACCCCTTCCACGTGCGTCTCCGCTCCAGTAAAGGCATCAATATCCATTGTCCATGGCGTTACGGAAGTCTAATTGCGCATGAGCCATCCTCAGTGGAGACCTCGATGATTTCCGGCATCCCAATGTCATGCCTTTTCATAAGGATATAAACATTTATACATTTACTAGTGTTATAACATGTATTCATGGCCTATAAGAAGCCATGTTGAACTTATATTCACCCTTCTGTATGAACCTTCATTGTGTAAAAGAAAAATATAGGTTCAAGGAAAGATCCTTCCTGGCAGATGTGGGCCTATCTAAGGGAGTAATTTTACCTTATCACTAGGCTATGAGCCGACATGAGGTTCTTCCTGGCTCTCGTCTGGCATTCTTTCATAATGAGATATATTAATGAGACATACATATAATGTCTGTTTGTTCATATAGTGGATCGTATTTAGTCTTGACACAAGTTAGTCAATATATCATATATGTGTTGTTTTATATTTCATATATTGGTTTTATTTTGTTACATGTTATAATCGTATACTAACGTATATATATCCTGTGTGTGTATCACCAGAAGTGTGTATTCCTGATGTATATGGGAATGCATGTGGAGTTGAACTTAATAAGAAGTTGCTGATGGAAAGTTGTGTTATTTTCGTAAGATAAGACACCTGTGGAATCCAAAACCCACACATTTGTTGCCTTACAAATTTCTGGGAATTTAAGTTTTAATTGCTTCAAGTGTCAGGGGGTATGCCTCCCTTTTTGATGTATGTCCCATGTGGTGGATGTCTACCACTGAACATAAAGTCACATTATATAAATTTAACTCCTAAAAGCTTGACATTTATAGCTTATACAACATTGCCGCCTAGGTATCGGCAGGTAACATAACATGTTCACCACAAAATATTTTGGGTAATGTATGATCTCATTGTATCATTACCATATGTGCACACCCTCTGGTTTGGTTGGAAGACCGTTATCTAAAGGGGTGTATGCTTTTGATAAGTCTGTGAATATTAATCATAGACGGTATGAGAGAGGGATCTCAAGAAAAAGAAAAAAAACTACAAACAAAGCATTAAACAGACACGTGGATTTGATCCGAGACCCCGGGAACCCTCTGGAGAGCTGACCGTCCCTCCGGAGCCCTACTCACCTTTTGACCCTTGGTAACGTATATCTTGCTTATTTCTTGCGGTATTGATAAGTTACTCAGCCCGGTATATAGTCAAAGATCCCCAATTGTGGATCTGTAATTCATAAGGCTCCTGATCAAGTCTGACCATTCTCTTAGCAAAGATGCATATTGCTAATTGAGCATCAGACATTGATACCTAGTCCTTGGGAACTTTGTTATTCCCTAGCCTGATACCGAGCTGGTAAAATTTGTAGTGCCGCTATATACCTCAATTGGTTAAAAGGTGATAGAAAGGGGTACTTTTCTTTAATTTGGATTGTTGCATATCATTGCATTGATTGGCGATATTCAGTATTGATTGAAGGTAGTGGTATTATATTCATTGTCTATCACTGTACAGGTTGTATCATCGATTTTGTATTTAGCACTTATGTATAATAAACTCACATATATTTTTGCATAGATGATGGTACCTTGTTTCCTTTCTAGTTGCACAAAATTATTAAGGTTCTCGTCAACGAGCTGAGAGGTTATTATGTCGAAAAGAGAAAAAGTCCAGCACTAACATCATCGAATGAAAAAGCCAATTACCTTTATTCAGTTGCATAAAATAAGCGACAGCTCTGCCTTGATACATGGAAAACACACTCCCGGTCTACGCGTTTCAGACACACCTGTCCTTAATCATGACCTCACCAGCTTGATTCCCAGCAAGGCATTTTAAAGTTCACTGAGCCAATCACAGTGCACCTCGAATGATGGTATTAACCCTCTTCAGGCACCTCCAAAATGCCCAGCTGGAAGCTGGTTGTATATCATTCAGTTACATGCATAATTTTCAATAAAACCCTTTGTATAAATGGGAGCATCAATTCACAATCAACATATATAGACTAACAATTGTTACAATGAATCAATACCACCATTCTCAAAATAAATCCAGGTTCCAACAGGTTATTATGTCGCCCTCTCCTCAATAGGATCAATAACTTTGATATTTTTTCCTTTGATCCTTTCTTTTGTTTTTTTTGTATATAAAGCATTTTTGCGCTTTATATCCGCGACACCAACCAATAAGGAGTCTGCGCTGGCCAGGTATTAACCAGCGCCCAACCCACTGGTCACATGATCGGGATTCTCGCCAATGAAAATTCATAAAGAGATGACGTCAGCTGTTGCCAACAGAGTAGACTGGAACATCTTCCAATCAAAAAACGTCCACTCATATTACGTCACTCGTTGCCGGTAAAAGTTCGGTCACATGATAGAAGCTCATGCAATAGATTGCTAAGTAACGAGGACGCTTCACTAGGTAGCGTCAAAAAGGTCCTGAGATAGCCGGATGAGGATGTCATAAAATATATATAGCAACGGTGGTATTTAGACTTATATAGCCAGGGACATAATTGTCCTCACCCTTTTTTTCATTGACACTATGGGGATTATGGTCTGAATCCTCATCTGCGTGCACCTGCTATGGACCTTATCTAGGTACCTGTATTTATGACTTGTTTTCCGAGATGGAATGTGTAGTGCTGCTTGAACATTATCTTTTTGCTACTTATGCTGCTGCCACCTCCACACTCTGTCATTGTGCCATTCGGTGGCTTCCACATGCTGCTGCCACCTCCAGATTCTGTCATTGTGCCACTTTGTGGCCTCCTCCTGATGCTGCTGCTGCCACCTCCAGACTCTGTCATTGTGGCTCTTCGTGGCCTACTCATGCTGCTGCCACCTGCACACTCTGTCATTATGCCACTCTGTGGCCTAGTCATGCTGCTGCCACCTCCAGACTCTGTCATTGTACCATTCTGTAGCTTCCTCATGCTGCTACCACCTCCAGACTTTGTCATTGTGCCACTCTCTGGCCTCCTCCTGATGCTGCTGCTGCAGATGCCTCCAGGCTCTGCCATTGTGCCACTCGGTGGCCTCCTCATACTTCTTCCGCCCCCAGACCCGGTCATTAGGCCACTGTTATCTTCTCATGCTGCTTCCACCTCACCACTATGTCATAGGTCCACTCTGTTCCCACCCTCCCCACTTCATGACTGGTCCACTCTTTTGGCTTTCGGGCTTGCTGACATCATCATTTATTCCTTCCTTCTTCTGATCTGTCAGAAAGAAGGAAAAAATAAAGGCATAAGGGATCCTGTCTGTGTAGAAGCTTTAAGACCTGTATGGTCCCATCAGAATTGGCTCATGATTTAGTAGCCAAAAGCAGGAGTGGGTAGAAAACACAGAAGACATGCAAATATTCCATTCACATGTCATCTCTGTTTTAGATCAACTCCTGTTGTTTTTGGCATTAGCAATAGTGTGAAGGGGCTGCCAAAAATTATAAGGAACCGGCACTCCAATACACCCTTTGTTACACATAAAGGAGGGCATCATACAAACCCTTGAAACATTATGATTGATGGCCTGCTGATGACCCTCAAAAACATTTAGAGCAAGGGCCTGCTGATCTGACCCTCTAATACATTAGGGGTGAGGGTCTGCTGGTGAGCTGACCCTGTAAAAGATTGTAGGTGAGAGCCTGCTGGCAGTGGCGGATTCAGAGCCTGGTCTCGGGAGGGTCATTTCCGGCAATCGATACGCCCCCTGCTCTGATCGCTACATAAATACATCCCCACTTGCCTCTTACATCCAGTGACATCTCATTTGATGTAGATGTTTTCTTTCCTCATCTTCTCCTTTCAGACCTTCAGAGCAGACCACCAGTTTTCGTCTCTGCAGTTTGACAACAACAAAAAACTCAGTTTACTACTTTTCCATCATCCTCCTACTTTCTGGACAATTCATCCTACTACCCCCAATACTGTGCCGCTGTGGTCCCCAATATTATACTGCAGAAACAGAAAATACCCCTGATAATACTAATACCACACAGAGCCCCCATATAAAATACCCCTTCTTTGTGGCCTCAGTAGATGTCCCCCAATAATGTGCCAGTAAGAGGTGCCCCCATAGATGCCAGTCTCCCCCCCACTCATGTGCCAGTAATAAGGGCCACTCTCCTCTCTCCCCCCATCATGTGCCAGTCCCCCCTCTCCCCCTCATGTGCCAGTAATAAGTACCACTCTCTTCCCATCATGTGCCACCCTCTCCTCTTCCCCCATGTGCCAGTAATAAGTGCCACTCTCCCCCCCATCATGTGCCAGTCTCCTCCCTCATGTGGCAGTGATAAGTGCCACTCTCCCCCCATCATGTGCCAGTCTCCTCCCCACCTTATGTGCCAGTGATAAGTGCCACTCCCCCCCATCATGTGCCAGCCTCCTCTCTGCAACCCCTCCTTCCATGTGCCAGTGATAAGTGCCACTCTCCCCCCCATCATGTGCCAGTCTCCTCTCCCTCCTCATGTGCCAGTGATAAGTGCCACTCTACCCCCATCATGTGCCAGCCTCCTCTCTGCAACCCCCCCTTCCATGTGCCAGTGATGTGCCACTCTCCCCACCATCATGTGCCAGCAATAAGTGCCACTCTCCCCGCCCATCATGTGCCAGACTCCTCTCTGCACCCCCCCCCCCTTCCATGTTCCAGTAAATTTTTCCAAAATAATAAAAAAATAAACACTTATACTTACCTACATGCGATGCGATGCAGGCTTCTTTCCGCCTGTGTCCCGCAGCCTATCAGAGGAACAGGGAAGGGAGACACCTCTCCTTCCCCTGCCGCAGCACAGCCATCTGTATCGCTGTCCTGAGGATACGATACGATACAGATGGCTATAGAGATGAATGCTTCCACAGTGGAAGTGCTTATCTCCCTGTGTCCTTCCGCCGCCGCCACTGCTGCCCACATTCTTGGGGGGCCCTCCGGATCAGCCAATGCCTGCTGGTGAGCTGACCCTGTAAAACATTATATGGGTGGGCCTGTAGGTGAGCTGATCCTGTAAAGAATTAAATGCGTGGGCCTTGGCTACGGAGACTGGACTTCGTGGAAGACAGGGTTGTTCTTAACCGACTGGAATCATTATCTGCTGCAATCCAACTAACCACCTGGTCGCACTGGTCTGACTTCAGGAGTAGTGTCCTGCGCCCAGTGTCATAACTAGAGTGTTATAGGCCCCAGTGCAAACATTGGATCGCCTCCCCCCCTCATTTTTATAAAGAAGTGGCAGATTTTCTTATCAAGGGATCTTTCCTGTGCGGCTAATCCGCTGCGTGAATGAGAGACAAGCCCCGTTCTGGACAGCAGAGAAAGGGAGCAGTAACATGATTGACTGTGATCTATTTACTACAAGATCACAGTGACAACTTTATCTCGGAGCATTATCAGTCATGTTAATGCTCTGTGTCTCTGCTCTCCGGAGCGGGGCTTGTCACTCTTCTACGCAGCGGATTACCCGCACCTGATCCGCTCGTGTTAAAGAGCCCTAAGACCAATGCAGGGCTACACTCACCCAGTCCTAATAAAATCTGGTCCTACCTCATCCAGGGTGTCGCTGGCATCGGCGTGATCTCCACTGGAACCAGAACAAGGTCCCTGTGGTGATAGAGAAAAAAAGAATAATGACATAAGGAAGGGATGGTGATGGTGTGCTGGCCTGTAAGATTGAGCCATACCAATGTAGAGCAGGGTAATCTAGGACATTTCCCCTAAGTGCTACCACACAGTACTAATGGCCACTTTGTGGCTCCTCACAGTAATTAAGCCCATCTTATGGTCCCTTTACAAAAGTTATGTCCTCCTTTTGGCCCCTCACAGCAGTTATGCCTACTTTTGTGTCCCCTCACAGTAGTAATGCCCAGATATGTGCCCTTCACAGTAGATATGCCAGATATGTGCCCCCTCACAGTGGTTATGGCCATATACTGTATGTGCCCCCTTAACAGTATTTATGCCAGATATGTGCCTCCCTCACTGTGGTTATGCCAGATTATGTGTCCCCTCACATTGGTTATGCCAGATTATGTTTCCCTTCACAGTAGTAATGCCAGATTATGTTCCCCTTTACAGTAGTTATGCCCAGTTATGTGCCCCTCACATTAATTATGCCAGATATGTGCCTCCCTCACAGTGGTTATGCCAGATTATGTGTCCCCTCACATAGGTTATGTCAGATTATGTTTCTCCTCACAGTAGTAATGCCAGATTATGTGTCCCTTCACAGTAGTTATGCCCAGTTATGTGCCCCCTCACAGTAATTATGCCAGATTATGTGTCCCCTCACATTGGTTATGTCAGATTATGTTTCCCCTCACAGTAGTAATGCCAAATTATTTTCTCCTTCACAGTATTTATGCCCAGTTATGTGCCCCATCACAGTATTTTTGCCCAGTTATGTGCCCCCTCACAGTATTTATGCCCAGTGGTCTGCCCCCTCACAGTATTTATGCCAAGTTATATGCCCCTTCACGTTATGTCAGATTATGTGTCCTACACATTAGATATGCCCACATATGTGCCCCTCACACTGGTTATGCCAGGTTACGTGCCCTCCTCACAGTAGTTATGCCAGATCAGGTGCCCCTCAGTATAGATGACCACTTTTTTACACCCTCACTCTAGTTTTGCCCATCAAACAGTGTCCATCCACAACCCCCCCCCCCTTTGCCCCCAGTCTGCAGCATTAGGAAAAAACAAACAAACATACTTACCTTGTTCCCTGAAGTCATGCTCCCACACTCTCATCTCCCTGCAGATTCTCGGGCCTTCAGCGCTCCTCCCGCAGCTAACAGCGCGATGTGCTGCCAGTAGGGGGAGCGCTGGAGCTCCTGCTTCACTGATCTGGAGTGGAGACAGCCCAGCAGTGACAAGAACTGCCGGACCCGGGTGTGTGTGAGTTAGTGCGAGCCCCCCCTCCCCCCTCTTTCTGTCTCCGTGCCAACCTCCCCAACCTTGCCTAATATTATGCATACATGTGGGCTTGGGAGCGCTCTGACGGTGCCCGGAATTGTCACTGCACTTCATGCCGGGCCCCGTCAGAGCGCTCCATTACATGTGAGTACTGCGGGCCTCCTCCCCCTGCCGGGCTCGGTCGCATTGGCACTCCCTGCGACTGCTGTCGTTACGCCCCCTGCCTGCGCTGCCCTGCAAACTGGGATATGAAGCTAGGTATTGTGGATGATTGTTTTTCTTGTGCTCTGGCAGCAGGTACAGTTTCAACGCGCCCAGGGCCACTGCCCCTGCATGCACCATCAGAATCACGGCCACTTCCCCATCCCTTTATGCTCGCCTTCTTCATTTTAAATGTTATATATGCTTGAAATTATGTCACACGTACAGTAGCATAGGATTTAATTTTTTTTTAAAAGGTATTTGGAATCTGGAAACGTCACACAGGAGATATCCCGCCGATAATGTCAATGCTGTCACCAGCGGCTAATAAAAAATTACAGGGAATGTCACAGGTATTTGGGATGAGGAAACATTATACAGGAGTGGTACCACAGGTAATTTCACTGTCCGCAGTGTCTACGGAAAAAGTACCCTGTATGTCACAGATAAAAATTTTATGCACACACATTAAACTGCAGATGTGGCACTGGTAATGTCACGGTCAAAAGCGGACACCGTCTATTGACAAAGTACACTGCATGTCACAGACACGTTACACTTTAGATGTGGCACTTGCAATGTCACTGTTAGAAGGGGACATCATCTATTGAAAGAGTACACTGTATGTCACAGACAAATTTTTTCAGGGCACAGGGTACAATGGAGATGTGGCACTGGTAATGTCACTGTCAGAAGCGGACAGCATCTATTGAAAAAGTACACTGTATGTCACAGATACATTTTTTCAGCGCACACTTTACATTGCAGATGTGGCACAACTAATGTCACTATTCGCAGCGGACAACATCTACGGAAAAAGTTCACTGCATGTCACAGATATTTTTGGGATGTGCACACTTTACTGATTAGATGTGGCGTAGATAATTTAACTGTCCACAGTGGACACTGTCCACAGAAAAAGTTCACTGGATGTCACAGATATTTTTTGGGATGCGCACACTTTACACAGGAAATGTGGCGCAGATAATTTAACTGTCCGCAGCAGCCTACTAGACCCTATTTAGCGCAGGATGCGCTAAAAAAATATATTGCTGTTGCCACACACAATAGTCCTTAAAAGGACTTTTGGGTCTGTAACGTTTTATAACAATTTAGCGCAGGTTGCACTACAAATATATATTCCTGCTGTCACACACAATAGTCCTTAAAATGACTTTTGGGTCTCTGATAAGTTTTTCTAAAAAAAATTGTCCAATATCACTCCCTACACTGTCTGTCCCTTCCTATGCACAGCTCTCCCTGACTAAGACTGAGCCGAACACGCGCCATCGGGTACTATATAGCACCCGATGATGCGTTCCGGCCAGCTAATCACTGTAATGCCAGTAACCAACATGGCTACATCATTACAGTGAGATCAGTACTTATCTTCACATTTATTGGCTGCGTAGCAGCCAAGAAACGTGCAGGGAGGAGACTCGAGCAATGGGTTATTCTGGGTTATTGTTCTGACGGATCAGAGAATGGGGAAAATGAATCAGTGGCGTCAACACAAAATTATTGCTGACAACCCCTCCACTCTGTCAGGGGGCTCTACTTGTATAAGCGTTTAATAGAACAGATTCTGTAGACATCAATGTGGAATCAGCTGACGAGGGTGTAAAAGGAGTGCGCTTCTTCTTGACGCTAACATCTACCTTTAAGGCTGAGTTGATACTTCAGTTATTTGGTCAGTTTTGGCCCTATGACTACACCCCTATTAAGGCTCTCTGCAGCCCGTAAATAGTCATTTTTTAATGCGATTAAATTCAGATTGAAGCAAATTTTTCTGAAAAATTCTGCGAACCGGCCGAATCGAATTTTTGAAAACTTCGCTCA
This sequence comes from Bufotes viridis, assembly GCA_033119425.1. Lineage (NCBI taxonomy): Eukaryota > Metazoa > Chordata > Amphibia > Anura > Bufonidae > Bufotes > Bufotes viridis. The sequence goes on along the minus strand of CM065593.1, from coordinate 114,426,221 downwards.
TCTCTAGCTATAATGTATACTTTACCTGGAGATGTAAATCTATGAAGGAACAGGTACAAATGTTTAAGTAGGCAGATTTTATTTTCAAATTTTCCATAAGCATATGGATGGTAAAAAGCTTCAGTGCAGTGTTGTACTGCAGAAATATATGGTCATTTGTATGAGCTCCAAACGTGTTAAAAGCCCAATTCAATGATAATAAAGTGAATATCTGATAATAAATTGACTTTTTCTTTTTATTCTTTTTATTACTAGTGTTGCCTACACTGGATCAAAATGAGAGAAGTGTTTATTTTTAGCACTGGGTTAGCTTACATTCAAAGACAGTCAAAATTAGTTACTGAAAGAGAAAGATGTAGAAAATGCATACATATGAATAATGAGATATGAAACTGGTTAGACAGTATAATCTAATGTATGCCTGGGTTACTTATGTAACATCTAAGGAACTGTACTTTTTCTATCACTGGTGAAATCATTTTGACAGTTTCAATTATTGTAAACTTTAGCTGCAGTGAAAAGTTATTGAAATAAGTGGGGCATTACAGTCTTTAAGTGATCTGTGTGAAATCTCTAGCTAGGATTTAAGGACTGTCAAAAGACTTGTTTTGCAACAGCTCACCTAATATTTATATTTTCCTTCAGCTAAAATACATTCTATCACATTTGTAGAATCCAATACAATGGCTTTGTATTACAAGTGTTGAATGTAGTTTAAGATCAATCAAGCCACTTGTTTTCTAAACTTGTCATCTAAAAAGTAGTAGCTTTAACTAGAAATTACACACATACTCCAATGTATCAGCTGTGTATTGCAACTGAAAATAATATGGATGGATATCACCCAGGGAACTCTTCAATAGGAGTTCATTGGACAACTATCAACAATCATACCAAATTACCCCAGAAGTAAATGAACATCGCCAATAAACTGTGTTAGATAATTATTGTATAACACTGCATGGCTTTAGACGTTTGGTAATTCATCAAAATATTAAAATAACATTGGGGTAGATTAGAGTAGGGACCCAATTAAAAGAGGTCACCTTGATGTGGAAATGTTTATAAATGATGCTGAGAAGCAGTAGGTCAATGCATGGCAAGTGGTTGTGCGATCTATATCCTTTCCTCCACAGTCTAGTATTTTTGTAGTCTGTAGACTGCCTAAAGTTAAATAAACTCCTACTCAGTCACAGTCTGGATTTCAAGAACACATCGTGAGGTGAGCTTTTGACATCTATTCACATTGAAAGGTGCTGCATAGTGGCTGTTGCTGGTATGATGCTGTGTCTGTGGGCTGGTTGTTCCCACTGCCATGGATGCTTAGCCTGACAACAGTGGTGTTTTGGGGCTGCTGGGTCTCACTGACTGCAGATGTTGTGTTAGAGTAGGCACTCACTCAATAGAGGCCACCTTAATGTGGTGAGTGGGCCTATACATTGTATACAAATGTATGCAAAGTGCCTCAATGGAGATGTTTTTAAAATATGCTGAGAAACAATAGATAAAAACATGGCAAATGTATGTACAATCCATATCTTTTTCTCCACAGTCTATTAACCTTACAGTTGCCTACAACTGTCACTAGACTGAGTTTCTATTTAACTCTGTGTTTAAGTAAAAGGAGCAGAGAGAAGAGGCAACGTTGTCTTTGCAACACCTTGAGCCCAGTTGGTGCTGCTGATATCCACAGCACCTTCTTGTATTGCTCGACCGGCATTATCACCAGTTGGAGACATGAGCCATGGGTGTCTGTTGTATGAAACACATAGTGGAGCAGGCTCCATCTTTAAAGACCCAGCCAATGCCATTCTAGTATGGTGCTGGTCTGGAAGGGGTAACAGAGTTCAGAAAAGAAAATTTGCTTAGCTGCCTGAGAAGCCTTGGTTGTGGTACTATTTCTCCTTATGGAAGGCACTAAATATGCATAAGGCGTATCGTAAGCCAGTCAATGCTGCTTTGGGTCTCTGGGAAAAATATAAGAAAATTAGCACCTCTGATAGGCTTAAGAAAGCTAATTTGAATATATTTCCCAGAAACCCAGAGGGCTATTTCCAGGCCTACAATACTCTGCACACATACTACACATACTAGGCACCCTCTGTAATGAGAAAGAGTACCCCCCAGACAAGACCCCGAATATTAATGAGAAGTGTTCTAAGCTGGTCAATGCCCTTCTGGGTTTCCGGCGAAAATGTATGAAAATTAGCACATCTTAAATCTGCTAACATCAAATAGGTTTAGGAGAGCTAATTTGAATATCCCAGAGGGGCATTGCCCGGTCTACAATAGTCTGCACACATGCTACGTGCTCTTCATAATAAGAAAAAGTTCCACCCAGACAATGCATGTATATTGCCCAGAAACCCAGAGTAGCATACTAGTTTATCTCTCTTTCTCCTTCATTTTACACATCTTCTAGCAGTCCATGCCCAATAAAAGCGAATCTATGACAGCTACGAATTGCTATAGATCTCCACTTTAATGTACACAAGTTAGGGTAAATTATAGTATATCTATTTAGCCTTGGAAGACCCCTTATATTGCAAAGCAACATCCAAAAATTGGAAAAAGTCACAAATTTATGCACAGAATTTGGCTTGGGCAAAAACTAGCACATTTTCCACAGCAGGAAACTGGCATAAGTAGGTTAATAAATTCCACCAAAGAGTTTACTAAGACCTGGGCTATATAGAAAGGTTTTGTAGCACACGTAAATGATTTTAACTGTAGAAGGACAGCCATAGTCAATAAGATTGCATGCGATTCAAGGTTTTTCTTTGGGTTTTAGCTGTAGCTTGATGGAAATAATTAGTTGTGCTACAAAAAGTTTCTTTCTAACCTAGACCTTAGTTCAGATTTAATTTTAGACCCAAATTATTAATAAATGATTTATAAATTTGCTATACAGTTGATTTAATATTGTTGTTTGTTTAGCTTTGATACTAATTGCATTATGAGGTTTATTTATGCATATATCCATCCATCCTAGGTTTATTTGATATTGACATTTTTCCTCACCTAATACTTTTGTGTTCTAATTAAAGGCTAAGTACACATTTGCATAATCTTTTAAATTGCTTTAATGGATCTAAATTAAATAAATTAAGCAATTTAATATCCCACAGTTTGGCATCTACACTTTTATGCAGATGTTTCTAGATGAAAATATTCTAAAAGTCGACACTGTGTGACTTTTGATCGAGCAGTTATGTGTCAGCTCACATGCCCTCTTCTTCCATTAGCTCACCTGCAAACAGTAGAAGAGTGAGCAGAAGCAAGGGAGTAAAGGTGCCCATACACGTATAGATGTCAGTCAAATGCTTGTAATTTAACAACTATTCCTTTACAAGGGCACATTATTCAGAGCTTCACTTACATGCTGCAATCACCTCCACCATACAGATTTATTAGGGGGCATTTATGAACCCCTGGACGCCAAAAATTGTTGTCAAAAAGTTAGAAAGTTTGGCTCACTTGTGCAAAATGTTTGGGGTACATTTATTAAGACTGGCATTTTAGACGCTGGTCTAAATAACGCCTATACCTTGCGGTGGATCCGCCAGAGTTAGGAAGAGATGTAGGCCTCTACATAACTTTGGCGGATCCCCCAACACTTCTAAATGTAAGACAGCTTTCTAACTATCTTACATTTCGACCATTTTTAGACCATTTTCTACGCCTAAAATAGGAATAGAAAATGGTAAATGAGATGGGCCTGCCAGCCTGCCCACTTCCCCGCTCACATCACGCCCCCCCTTTTTTAGACCTGGCATGAGTGGAAAGAAGTTTCAGACTGCGAAGCAATCTGTGCCAGAAATACACCTAATTTAGACGTATTTCTGTTGGATAAATGACCCCCTTTTTACCCCAGTTGTCACTTTTCCAAACAATAAGTGGGCATAACTGGCCTGGCACATTTTTATAGTCTATGCCAGGAAACTGACAAAGATAATACCTGCTTATGCCTTCTGCACAGATGTTTCACAATTATTAATAGGTGCACCATTAAGGGGGGATAGATTTAAGACTGATGTGTAAAATGCTGGCCATAATAAATCTCCCACATTGTTTCTGGGCAGCTTATTCTTGTTAACGCATGGCAATCTACTGCCCAGAAGCAATCATTTTGGGTGCAACTTGAATGTTGCTTTCACCACATGAATGAGCATTGGCTTGTTCATTGGGTGATCTGTGGCACTTTTACAGGGAGCAATTATCAGGAAGGAGCATTCTTATGAATGTGCATTCCCATCAGTCTCATAATTGTCCTGTCTAAAAGGGCCTTAAATTGCTGCCAGACTCTTTATCTGCCATGGGAACAAAGGATTAGACATGCTGAAATCCAACATCTAGTTGGTCTTCCCTCCATATGCCATCAAGGGCTAGTTGGCACACCCCGACAATAATAGAATAGAAATACAAAAAAAAAAAAAAAAACTCTAAAGATTTAAGATAGTTTAGTATATGAAAGAATTTTGCACCCCTTTTAACCAACTTCTACATCTTGCTTATCTTCAGCAGACTTTAGGCTTTAATGAGACAATAGACAGATTTAATTTTTTGGGCTTGTGACTCTCTGTATAAACCATTCGATTTCCACCCAAACCTATTAACTGCAGAAAAGTACCACAAGCAGTGACTCAAACCAGCATCTTTATAAGCACATTTAGGATTTTATTGTAGTTTTGAGTGTTTCTCAACTCTTTTTTATTCTGTCTGCAATTTCTCTAATTGAAGGTCTGTTTTGTCTCAGAAATGACATTTGATATTGTCTCAGGACATTTGTCCCATAACATTAACCAAACTTAAAATTTAAAAAGACAAAACTTGTGTCATTTATCGTACTTTTATATCAGGCTAAGCTTTGCATATGACATAGTAACAAGGCATCACTCAACCCATACCTCTCCTTCATTTCCCCAAAGCATATATGTCTGCCTTTTTCAATCCCTACAAATGTACCCTAAATGTCTCTCTCTCTCTTTCTCTCTCAAAAAGTTGTTTGACTCAAATCATATGAAATTCTGATTCTACAGAATCCCAATTTTTTAAAGTTCTGATCGAATTTGGATATACCGGTATATATACAATTGATTCATTCATCTCTAGTTCTACTACAATCTTTAATCTTGTAATTTTGCATTATTTATACACAAAAAATAACACTGTATCTTGAGATAATTTTCAAAGAAAAATATGTATGTATAGTAGAACTTGCTTTTAGGATATTGTTTATAGATAAGAGACCCAATGAGACATATACAATAAAATGCATAGTGCAATGTATCAGCAATGTATATATGGTACTGTATATCAAAAGATATTGTTTTTTCTTTGTACCAACAGATGGTGCGAGTTTAGAATAACATAGCTCCATCTGTCACAACAACTTTACCAAATTACCTGCTATAACTGCATATTCCAGACAAGAACAGTAGGCATAAGCTATTAGGCTGGCATATGACACATTAGCAGGCTTCTGGAGTTGCATTTAGCTGTCTATAGTGGCAGGAGAACAAACCAATCCTTAACTAGCATTTAATTTTGATGAGCAAGAGAGTCAAAGATCTGTAAAGGCAGTGTGTCTATAAATCATAAAACATGTGGAATAACTCCTGGTACCCATATGGCAATACTTTTCACTATTTCAGGACCCTGCCATTTTTTAACCTTCCTGAAACAGCCTATTTTTGCAAATCTGACATGTGTCACTTTCTGTGATAACTTTGGAATGCTTTTACTTATCCAAGGCATTCTGATATTGTTTTCTCGTTGCACATCGTGGTAAATTTTAGTTGATATGTTTAACCTTTATTTTAAAAAAAATTCTAAACTTACAAAAAGTTTTTAAAAATTTTCCCTTTTCTAAAATTTGAATATCTCTGCTTTTAAAGGGAATGTGTCATCAGAAAATTACCTATTGTTTCAATTACATTTTTATGTTTAACCTATTTTCAATGCCAATATCTGTATTTAAACAAAAACCATAAAATCTTGCAGTTTTCGCACTGGCCACTAAACCTAATAATTGATGCCACTTCTTGATCTGTACAGATCACTTTACCACAGTTACCTGCTTATCTGTCATTCTAATCCTGCCTGTAATATCACCTCTGTGTATAGATAAGTCAGGATCCACCGTTCACAATAGGTGATGGTCAAAGTTTATCTATTCTTTCCTTGTACAATTAGAAAAAAGACGACTGAGGGGAGATCTAATATCTATGTATAAATATATCAGGGGTCAGTACAGAGATCTGTCCCATCATCTATTTATCCCCAGGACTGTGACTGTGATGAGGGGACATCCTCTGCGTCTGGAGGAAAGAAGGTTTGTACACAAATATAGAAAAGGATTCTTTGCGGTTAGAGCAGTGAGACTATGGAACTCTCTTCCTGAGGAGGTGGTGATGGTGAGTACAATAAAGGAATTCAAGAGGGGCCTGGATGTATTTCTGGAGTGTAATAATATTACAGGCTATAGCTACTAGAGATGGGTCGTTGATCCAGGGAGTTATTCTGATTGCTTGATTGGAGTCGGGAAGCAATTTTTTCCCCTTAAGTGGGGCAAATTGGCTTCTGCCTCACAGGTTTTTTTTGCCTTCCTCTGGATCAATTTGTAGGAAACAGGCCGAACTGGATGGACAAATGTCTTTTTTCGGTCTTATATACTATGTTACTATGTTACAATGACCTCTGCACAGGTCAGAGAGCATGCCTAGAAAACTCTTCCATAGAAGTCAATGAGGTGAAATCCTGTAAATCCATCCATTTTCTTGCAAAACAGCAATGGTTAACAGTAAAATAAATCTCAGTGTTTATTACCCTGATTATGTAGTTTACAGAAACACCCCATATGTGGTCATAAGGGGCTGTGTATGGTCACACAGCAAGGTTCCTAAGAGGAGCGCCATATGGTTTTTTGGGAGAAGATTTTGCTGGAATGGTTTTTGGGTGCTATTTTGCATTTGAAGAGACCCTCCTATAGTGCAAAAGTGACCTCATTTTGGAAACTAGGGGTGTAGTGAGCACTTTGACACAACAAGCTTTTATAGAAATTAAAAACACATGGCTGTGAAAATGAAAAGCTACATCTTTTACAAGAAAATATCACCTTGGGCCCAAAGTTTTTATTTTACCATAGGGTAGCCGGAGAAAACCACCTCGCAATTTGTTAACCATTTTCTCTTGAATATGGCAGCACCTCATATGTGGGCACCAACTGCTGTATGGGCACATGGCAGGGTTCAGAAGCTGAAATGTTTTTTGGGGGCACAATGTCACATTTGAAGGTGCAGTGGAAACCCCCAAGAAGTGACCCCATTTTGGCAACTACACACCCCAAGGAATTTACTGAGGGGTGTAGTGATTGCTTTTTCAAAGAAAATGAAAAAATGATTTTATGCCAATAAGATGTTGCTTTAGCCCCAGATTTTCTTCTTTACAAGTGGTAATAGCAATATAAAGAGCACCTCAACTTGTGATGCAACAATACCCCCTATGTGATCATAAACTGCTGTTTGTGCATACTGCAGGGTTCAGAAGAGAAAGAGTGCCATGTACATTTGAGGCCTAGTTTGGTGATTTAATCAGCACTGGCTGACAGAGGCACTAAGGTTAAGTAAAGGAAGTTACCATCACACCCATCACATTTTGGAAACTACACCCACAAACTATGGGAGTGAGCATTTTGATGCCAGAAATATCTTACAGAAATTAATGCACAGCGGAGCGAACAATAAAAATTGCAACTTTTCCACAGATATCACATTTCAGGGTGAAACATGCTGTGCCCAGCTGGTACCATCTGACACTCTCACTAGACTGCTTGAAATTTCCATAAACGTGGACATAAGATGTTGTATTGGTACATGTTAGGGCTCACAAGGGAAGGAGCACAGAATTTGCTGGAATGATTTTTGGGTGCTATATCATATTTGCAGAGACCTTGAGGTACCCTTACAGTGAAAACCAACAATAAGTGACCCCATTTTGGAAACTAGATAAAGTTATTTATAAAAGGGTGGAGTGAGCATTAGTAGCCCCAGTTATAGGGGAAATGTATCCCCCATTGAGGTTGTATAGTTCTGTACAGCGTTGTACAACCTCACTGCAGAGCTGCTCAGCTGTGCAGACTTCTGACCTCAGGCATTCACATGCTGGAGGCTGTAACAGGGAGTGGCATAGCGCTTCCTGATCTGTATACAGAGCGCTAGTTCAGCACTGTGCATAGAGCGATAGAAAAGGCAGTGATGCTGAAAGACTGTCTCTGCCTTTTGTATGGGGAGCCCAACTGTCGCTACAACAAGACGCCCCTTAGCAGCTCTAAAATTAGTGCGCAGCTGAAATCTCTGATGGGCTGTTTAAAAAAATCCAATCAGAGATATGTCCCGACTCCCGACCACCCAGGCGTTTATAGTTATGGCCGATCAAGAACTGATTCAAGATACAAATTAATGAAAAATTGGTAGCTGGAAAATTTTAATGCGTTTTGTTTTGTCTAATACTGCAGATGCTTTTATAATGCTATAAATAATGTGGGGCCATTGTAAGATAAAGCTTCAAAAGGTTATATATTGTATTTAGGCTAAAAAAAAATAGGAACTCTAAAGACAAACAGGAGAAATAATTTTGATATAAAATATAACAAACAATTAAAATTCCAAACAACAATAACAAGCAAAATTAGAGTTGTATTAATTTACCTCAGCCTGCTTTGCAACTTGCTCATTAGCTGAGAATAAAACATTAATTTGGATCATTAATTTATCTCCTTAACGAGAATGCTTAGTAAGGCATTTGTTACTTAAAGCACCATCCTAAACTAATTTATCTTACCTAATAATCATAGGTCATCTATTCAGAAAAGTCTCCAAAATCTCAACAGGACCCAATCATCCATCAAACTTTGAAATGAATCACAAGCAACCTCATCAAACAAACTGTCACATTTAAGTTATTGTAATCCATAATGTCAAAAGGTCCAGAATGCGGATGGCCACAACTTTAGAGTCGAGCATCAGATTCAATTGTGGTAATATTTTCAAAATCACTCTTCTAATAAATCTATTACATGCACAAGAAATGCATCAAGGATAGTTTTGTAATTAAGAATTTAGTTACTTACTTTTTCCTGTTTCCAAGGCTTCGTTTCATGGTTTTTAAAATAGCAACTGTGTATAGGATAATAGAATTTTGTACTAGGATACTCAATGTTCTAGACAGAAGTTATAAAGAGAAAGCAATGTCATTGTTTGCACGACATGCCTTTTTATTGGAGAAAGTATTAAAAACCTATGAGTGTTTCAGTTAGTTGGAAATCCACAGGAGTTCTTTTTATGATTGAATGTAAGTTTCCCTTTATCATCTCCTTTCCATTTCTGGGGCAATCTGTTCTGCCAGGAACATCCTGCTGGGGCTTGGTCCCAATTGACAATGAATGCTGCAACGTCGCAGTGAGGTTTCAAATTGTTTTAAAATTTTAACACTTGCTCTTAAAAAAGTAGATGTGCAGGAATTAAATTATTTGTGTGGTAATATAACATTAAAAATGTGAACATTTAACAGTTTTCGTATTGTTATTTGTTGTTAAAGGTGTGGCTGGCTACACATTTCTCCTGTTATGACCATGAAGCACTATTATATTGTTAACCATGTAATACAAATATTTTGTGGGTATGGCAAAGTAAGAACTTCTCTTTGTAAGTGGCTGTATGATATGGCTCATAAAGGGAGTCTCACATTGGGGGGGGGGTCAATACTACGCTAGCTTCAACAACAAATTTACAATAGACAATGTGTAATGCAGGGGTAGATATCTTTAGGGACAGGTATCTAAGCAATACAAAGGTCCTGTTTTCACACAGAAGAGAAGCAACCAACATTTGTCTCACAGACTGCTCTCATACATGGTGCTCACCACTAGAAAATATATTTATTTTGACTTTGATAACCCAATATTTTCTGTGATGACTTTTGCATATTTTTGCATACAAACATTCAAAAACGAGGCAGAGGCTACATAGTTGCAGAATATTAATGGCTAGGGTTAGACTGGTCCAGTACGTTACCAGATTGCTTTCTACCACTTATTGTTGTCAGTCACACTTTTTTATGTGATGTGAAAGACTGTGCTAGAGATTGACCACAAAAAATTATGTGAAAAATCTGTTCTGGCATGTTGTATATTACTTGGCTATTGAATGTTGAAGAAGTCACTGATAATACTTGTTTAGTTGTTTGTGCAAAAAAAGATTCTATTTTTGAATAGAAGTCCAGATAACAAAGCAGGGCAAAAGCCAAGAATATCAGTTTTTCATTTTAAGTTAAGCCTCTTCTAATCAGGATGACTAAACGTAAATTTATAGTAGAATCTATAGTGTATGGCAAGCTTAAAGGAGTTATCCAGCCTTTGGGACTTTTTTTTTTAACTGTCCCCAGTCAAATGTTGTACCTAATGAACAAAAACCATGCTCACTTTCTCCCACCGCTACTCTTTTCCAGCTTCCTGTGTTTGTTCAGCAATCTTTTGGTCCCTGGCCTGTAAACCTCTAGATGGATTGGTTACAGCAGCCATGACTGGCCTTAGCAGTGACATGTCCTTAAGCACCATGACACTGCCGTGTCATGTGCCTGAGCTTTGCTGTTTAGTGCAGTGGTGGGATCAGTACAGGACTTTTTAAGGTGAAAATGATCAGGCAGCAGGCTCCCTTTCATACAAAAATAGGCAATTCAAATAAATATATTCATAGTACAATTTCTGTGACTTCCCCTTTTCATCCATCTGTTGGGGAACTGGAACTACAACTCCCAGCATGACCTGCCAGGTACAGACTTTCATGACTTGCTGGGAGTTGTAGGTTTCCTTAAAGCTGGAGACCATCAGATTGCATGCCCTTCTTAACAACTTTCCACCTTCTAATGTACTCATTTATTATGGTCAACAGGTGCTTCCTGAAAGCTCCCACATCATTATGTCACAGTGCAAGTATAGGAGTACTATCACTTGCTGGTGTAGCTGTTTTTTACATCGATTACTTTACCAATCTAACAGCTGGGATTGGAGATAACTACGATCCTTAACAGACACCTATATATTAGATATTGCCCTTCAAAGAACTTGTAAGAACTTACACAGATAAAATAATAAAAATATTTTATTATTAAAAATGTCACTGCAAATATGACAATTAATGACACAAAGATCCAATAATTATAATTATTGTTGAGTGAACACCTGGAAGTTCGGGTTCGCCGGGTTCGGCCGAACTTCACCGCAAAGTTCGAGTTCAGGACCCGAACTTGACCCTATTGAAGTCAATGGGGACCCGAACTTTGGGGCACTAAAATGGCTCTAAAAAGGTCCTGGAAAAGGCTAGAGGGCTGGAAATTGAAGCAAAATGGGGGTAAGAGTACGACAAGTGCCCTGCAAACAAATTTGGATAGGGAAATAACTTAAAATAACATAAAATACATAAAAATTTAAAATAAACGTTCTAAATCTGAGCACAAGTGAGTGTCAGTGGCACCTTCTTTTCGAGGTGAGCCATCCCTTCCTTGCACAACCAAGAGGCAGACAAAATCAGGTGTGCTCTGTGCAATGCCCTCTGTGGCAAGGTCCACATACCCCACCAATACGTGGACCGGTAAGCATGGGCAGGGAAGTTATATCTCCCTAACAGGACACTGGGTAAATGTAGTGGCAGCTGGACCAGAGGCGGATAGCAGTTTGGTGCATGTCCTTCCGCCCCCGAGGATTGCAGGGCATTTCTATTTGCCTCCTGTTGCCTCCTCCTACTCCGCTTCCTCCTCCTCTACCACCACCTCAGCCTTTCAGCGTAACACCTTCACCACCAACATCAGCACAGCCAGTGGGAAATGACAGCAGGCTGTTCAGAAACTCATCTGTTTGGAGGACAAACCCCACACCGCACAGGAGCTGTGGACAGGCATGGAATAACAGACCGATGAGTGGTTGGTGTCACTGAGCCTCAAGTCCTGTCTGATGGTGTGCGATAATGGGTGAAATCTTGTAGCAGCTCTGGGCCTAGCCAGTTTGACACACATCCCTTGCCTGGTGCATGTGCTGAATTTGGTGGTGCAGAAATTCCTGAACACCTGACAGTGAAAATTAATTCAGTTAATCCAGCTCTTAGATTTTGGTGGGACAAATTCACTTTTATTGGTGCTCAAGGACCCCTGCGGCCTGAGCTGCCGATGTGACAGGCAAATAATTGTATTAAATTTGTCAGTTAGATTATTGGGTAACATTTCCACGGTTATCAGGACTTTTTATTATAAATCGTAACAAAAACTATACAAGGAACATTTCAAAAAGAGAAAATTAACCCGACCAGACTCCCACCCTATACTCTCCCCCCTTTCACTTAAACCTCTCATTAATGCCCATTCCCAAGCTATTTAAAAATTTACTCATAAACATATTTAAATAACTATAAGTCAGATAAACGAAATAAACACTTCACAGTCAAAAAAGGCTTTATGTAAAGCAACAATGTAACCGCCAATTGTAATGAACTAAGTTCCCTGTCTGTTATGCAGTGCAGGGGTACTTTGAAAGAAAGAAGGGGTATAGATCAGCCAACAATTTGAACGACACCTAATTTACAGCATATATTTCCCAGTCAGTATGCAGGGCAGGGGTAGTTTGAAACAAAGAAAGGGTCATGGTCAGAGCGTCCCCGTCATCAGGCATCTATTTGCCCCGCTAAGGGATTATTTTAAAAGTGTATAGAAGCCACAAGGGGCCCCCACACTGCAGATTTATCATGGAGATTTTACAGCATATAACTACAGCACCCAACAATGTAAATGCCGCTGAAATTACAGAATATAATTCCCAGTTAGGTATGCAGTGCAGGGGTACTTTGAAAGAAAGAAGGGGTACAGATCACCTAAAAATCTGAAGGCCATCTACCGTATTTTTTCCCCCCAAAAGTGCCCCTGCGTCTTATGGGGCGAATGCTGACATTTTTACATCGCCAGCTGCGATGTACGCGCAAGCGGGGAGGGACTGGGAGGAGGAGCTGGGGGCCGGCAATTGCGGAGGGGTCGGTGCAGTGACTGTACTCCGCCCCCCCCCCCCCGCTCCAGTGCTGCACTATTAAAATATTAAATATGTAATTCAATTAAAAGTTCCTGTTCAGGCCCCCTCCCCTAATATTACCGACACACGGCAGCTTGTTGAAAGCAGGCAGTCCCGGCGGCCGGCACGTCACTCATTCATTCATAAAGTAGGCGGCGCAGGCACGTGATGTCAGTTAGTGACGCGCCGGCTGCCCGGCCTTACTGCCTTCATATCAACAAGCTGCCTTGTGTCGGTAATATTAGGGCTGGGGGGCATGGACAGGAACTTTTAATTGAATTAAATATTTGTATTTCTATAGTGCAGCGGGGGGGCGGAGTACAGTCACTGCATCGGCCCCTCCGCAATTGCCGGCCCCCAGCTCCTCCTCCCAGTCCCTCCCAGCTCGCTCAGTTTTATGGGGGGAGGGGGTATGTGGATGGCACTGTTATGGGATGGGGGATCTATGGATGGCACTGTTATGGGGTGGGGAGGGTCTGTGGATGACACACATATATAATAGTGCCATCCACAGATCCCCAGTAATAGTGCCATCCACAGATCCCCCGTAATAGTGCCATCCACAGACCACCATTAGTTCCAAAACCACCAAAAGCACACCTTTTGGTTAAAAAATTTTTTCTTATTTTCCTCCCCAAAAACCTAGGTGCGTCTTATGGGCCGGTGCGTCTTATAGGGCAAAAAATACGGTAATTTACTCAATATATTTCCTAATGAGGTATGCAGTGCAGGGGTACTTTATGGCCCAAGAATGTAACATACGATTTTTAGAAATTTACCTCCCTGTCACCTATGCAGAGCAGGGGTTTGTATACGGCAAAACTGGCAGAATGTCACCCACCAATGTAACAGATGATTTTTTGAAATTTACCGCCCTGTCACTTATGCAGACCAGGGTTTTGTATACGCCAAAAATGACAAAATGTCACCCACCAATCTAAAACAGATGATTTTTTGAAATTTACCGTCCTGTCACTTATGCAGAGCAGGGGTTTGTATATGTCAAAAATTGGCAAAATGTCACCCACCAATGTAACAGATGATTTTTTGAAATTTACCTCCCTGTCACTTATGCAGAGCAGGGGTTTGTATATGTCAAAAATTGGCAAAATGTCACCCACCAATGTAACAGATTATGTTTTGAAATTTACCTCCCTGTCACCTATGCAGGGCAACAGTTTGTATACGGAAAAACTGGCAAAATGTCACCCACCAATGTAAAAGATGATTTTTTTGAAAGTTACCTCCCTGTCACCTATGCAGAGCAGGGGTTTGTATATGGCAAAACTGGCAAAATGTCACCCACCAATGTAAAACAGATGATTTTTTGAAATTTACCGCTCCCTGTCACTTATGCAGCACAGGGGTTTGTAATATGTCAAAAATTGGCAAAATGTCACCCACCAATGTAACAGATGATTTTATTAAATTTACCTCCCTGTCACCTATGCAGAGCAACGGTTTGTATATAGCAAAACTGGCAAATATAGCAATACAGTTTGGGTTCGCTCAACTCTAATTAGAATTACTTATAATATATACTAAATGGGGTCCAATAATATTATTTTTAAGCTTTATAGTTAACATATCAGGATATTAATCTCTGCACAGTACAAAGAGCTATAACAATACTATAGCTATTAAAGTACAATAAAACTACCAACAAATTATCTACAAAAAACATACACAGATATCCACAAAAAGAAATAAGCATACTCATTAATACTAGTTAAATGAGCCTCAAGTGAACATAAACTAAAGTTTACAAGCTCCATGTAAAGTGCAGGTGCTATAAAATACTGTACAAGTACTCTACAATAGCTGATACAGACCAGATTGCAGAATATGAGATGTAGTATGGACCTCAAACCCTCAACGCATTTCTCTCATTGCTTCTTCAGGTGTTTATACTGACCGATATATTGTATGAGCCTTATATAGCCAGTATATTAGAAATGAATAGCAGGTGCTACTTACAATGGCGCTTGTATGGCATGGAGATGCCATAGCACTGCTGCAGCAGCATTGGGGCCAGAGCAGGAAGTACACAAAAGCGCCATCCTGGATATGCAACCCATACGCGGCCACGTAGCAGGCACCATCTTTGAAAAGGGAAAGGCTAGGAAAATACTCAGTCATACTTTCAATGGTATAGCACTGTGGTTAGCAACCTCTGGCACTCCAGCTGTTGTGAAACTACAACTTTCAGCATGTTTCATTTGCTTTTATGGGAGTTCTGAGACCAGCTAAGCAACTGTGCATTCTGGGGGTTGTAGTTTCACAACAACTGGAGAGCTGGAGGTTGCTGACCCCTGGCATAGCATAAAGTTCAGTGCAAAGGTTTTTGTTAACTACATTTCTTACCATTTAGTCCCTCGGATCCCACACTCATTAGCTACCACAGTACCTAAGGTGTTGGACAGAGGATTGGAGAAGTAGTATATTACCTATCAGTGTAACATCTAAAATAAGAGAAAGAAATAAAATAAACCCTTTTTTCAGGTTCAAAATTATTTAATTTTGTCAGGGAATGGGGTAATAATTAAATAAAAAACAAATACTCACCTAGTAGATAGTGTTGATCATGAATATTCTAATCTCAAATTTTTATCGTGAATATTGGCACTTCGAAAATTCGCAAATATCTAGAATATAGTGCTATATATTCGGAATCGTGAATATTCTACATTTTTTTTTCATCAGTACCCATGATCCCTCACTGCTTTTTGCTTTTGGGCCAATGAGAAGGCGGCAATATCTTTGATTTTAGGAGTAGTGTTGACTGCGAATTTTCGTATCGCGATTTTTTTATCGCAAATTGTATCGCACCATTTTTGATTGCCAGTTTTAACAATCAAGAAAATAATGACTGGAGATAACGAATTTTCAAATTTGCGAATTTATGGCGAATATTCGCCTAAAAATTTGCTAAATATCGCGAATTTGAATACTGCCGATGCCGCTCATTACTACTAGTAAATCCCCTGCTGTTTTAGTGCCATTGCTCCAGTGATCCCTGCTGGTATTGTTGACTTGTCCTGCAGCGATGATGTGTTTTATGTGACCATTGCAGCGTATGACAGGCCTCAGCAGTGATTAGCTACAGAGGTCGTGTGTGTGTGTGTGTGCAATAAAAGAATATCAAAGACACTCCTCTCTTGTATTATCTCAAAGTTAATGTTCCTGACACCAACAGGCCATATACCTTTCCGTAAACAATTGTGCTAATGAGGGACAACACTGTGTGAGGACACATAAACCTACCCTGAGGTTCTACAGGCTTCTGCTCTCTCCCTTCAAACCACTGGGTCAAAGGCCAGTATTATATTGAGATAAAAAAAAGGGGGGAGGGCTTATGGAGTGCTGCACTGTATTAGTTAAACCATTTTATTAGAATATAATATACAGGGTAATTACAGCATTGACATTGTATATATCAGTGGCAGACTGACACCTTCCTCAGGTACATTTTAAAATCCCCCATTTTGAGTTTATAGCGTGGGTCTAAAAGCATGGATATACAATAATTAGAATGCAGCTTGCTGAGCTCACCGGCATGCCTGAGGACCCAATTTTTTCAAATTCCTCTCCAAACTGCGATTGCCACTTTCATTGTTGTCATCATCATCATCATCATCAGCCTTGTCCTTCTGTACCACCAACTCCTCCCGCTCCTCCTCCAGTGGTAGCTCCTCCACTTCCTACTGTATGGGACTTTGTCCATGCAGGTCCCCAATAGCTACAGGGCGAGCAAGATGGGTAAGCTATTCTACTTCTACCATCCCTTGTTGCACCAGTGTGAGGGTTTGTTCTATTGATGCTGCTGTTGTCCCTAATCACAAATCTGGTGGCCTTTTCAAAGGACCTGAGTATGTGACACATGTCACTTATTAGCTGCCTGAGCTCAAAACAACATATGCTTCTTCATCATTGGTCATCATTGTAATAATTGACCACTTTCCACTGCTGCAGATGCAAAGTGGAATTCCAGCAAAGTTGGAACATTGTGTATGAAGTGGTAAAAAGGCAGACCATTCTGTTGCTGCAAGTCCAGGTGTGGTTTCTTTGCCACATAAGAGTGACTGAAATGTGGATACAGTCTTCAGGACTTGGCCTGCACATTCTGAAAGCCAAAATTCTTTCTAAAAAAGCATTACACCACTAAATTTGTCAATTGTGCCATGCAGGGAGCATGTATTATTTCCGCTAAATGCAGGGCAGCTACTATCTTCCTACCATTTTGACCAAGTTGTCCAGTTGTAGTTGGTGAGAAGTCATTCAGTGGAAAATTTGCTGCTTGATGCAGATTAGCATCTTATCCTCTGAATGGCTTCTCTAATCCAATACGTGTGAAAAGAATGAGGGGGTTTGGAAGCAACACTCTTTCCTGTTTCTGTTGGGGATAAGAGGATGTACATTTAGGAGGATGTGGATGAGGTGGATAAGCACCTGATGTGGGACCTAGAACAACACAAACATGAAGGGAAGGTATTAATAGGACCTGGCCTTGTTGCTTAGGTGCAGTGTCACTGTTGCTATGCAAAACATTGACTCAGTGGGCTGTAAAAGACAAGTACTGTCTCTGGCCATAACAGCTGCTTGGTATGTCCATGGTGGCATGCACCTAGTTGAACTAAGCAGCCCACATTCTATACCACATGAGAGTAAAGTGCAGGGTTTTCTTGTGCTTTTTTTTTTTTAAGAAATAAGAAAGAAGATAAGACAATTTTCACAATGTTTTGGAAACAACTTCTCAGTTGTACAAAGTAGAGCTTGCAGACAGTGATGGTTTGATATGTGCAAGCATACTAGAGAAAATTGTTTTTTTGGAAGGTTTGACAATGTTAGACACTTTTGGTGAAGACAAGGAACTCAAGGACAATTTCCATCAACTTTTTTGAAGACAAGATAATTCTAAACATTGTTGGTGAAGTCAAGAATATCATAGATAATTTTTATAATTTTATTTTATTTTTTTTAGAAAAAACCTCACCGAGTTTGTAAATGGTGATGGTTTGGTATAACAGGCACACTGGACAGTTCTTATCAATTTTGGTGAAGGCAAGGAACTCAAAGACAATTTTGGGCTATAGTCACATATGACAGTGTGAGCTGTAGTTTGGATTTGCCATCTCAGATTTTGGTGTTGTAAATCTGCAGTATTGTACAGTAGTACCAACAAAATGAATTCACTTTTTAGCAATTCTCATTCATACATAGTGGAGAACTTCTGCAGATGGAAGTGACCTGTGGTATCGATTCTAAATCTGCAGTATGTCAATTTATATCACAGATTTTCACCCATTAAAACAAAAGGTTGAAATCTGCATCTTAACAGCATTCCAGCAACAAAATCAGTGACAAATCAGAAATGCTGAATATTTTCTGAAGAGTCCAATACAATAAGTTAGGTCAGGCACATGACTCTGATGACTGGATTTTCTCACTTGATGCCCATTCATGTGTAGGAGAGAACTAATACCCACAAATGCATCCTAATAAATTAAAATATCATTGAAAATCTAATTTATTTCAGTAATATATTTCAAAAACGCATATATAGATTCTAGAAATGAACGAATTTCTCAAAAATTCAATTAGGCCAGTTCGCCGAATTTACCCCAAAAATTTTGTTTGATACAAGTTTATTAACATTTGGTTAGTAATCCATCAGTATTACTAAAGCCAAAAAAAAAACAGGAGTGGATCCAAAACAGAGATGTCACGTGAATGGAATATTTGCATGTCTTCTGTGTTTTGTACCCAAACCTGCTTTTGGCTACCAAATAATAAGCCAATTCTTATACAAAATAGGGACCATGTAATGCAGGCTTTACAGCTGTTACGTAGACAGGATCCGTTGTGCGTCTCATTTTTCCTTAATTGTGACAGATCAGAAGAAGGGTCAAATAAATGATGATGTCAGCCAGGCCGAACGGCAAAATAGTGGTCCAGTCATGAAGTGGGGAGGGTGGGAACATCATGAGAAGTCCACAGAGTGGCCCTATGACATAGTGGTGAGGTGGAAGCAGCATGAGGATACCACAGAGTGGAGGTGGAAGCAGCTGCATTAGGAATTTAGGAGGCCACAGAGTGGCACAATGACAGAGTGTGGAGGTGGTGGCAGTAGCAGCATCAAGAGGAGGCCACAGGGTGGCACAATGACAGCGTGGAGGTGGAAGAAGCATAAGGAGACCTGAATGGTGAGGTGGCAGCAGCATCAGGAGACCACAGAGTGACCCGTTGACAGAGTGGGGAGGTGGGTGGGAATAGCAGTACCAGCTGAAGATGGTGGGTTAAAGAACGAGCACTTGGAATCAGATGTGTGGCATCAGGCAGGTGGCAGCATCAGAATAGTAGCTGAGGCAGGTAGCCAGAAGAAACCAGTCTCTTTTATCAAAGTGTTGGTGTGGCACTATGGATGATCTAGTATGATGCATCAGGCATTGGTGGGTGGAAATCCTGGCTGATCCACGCCTGATTCATCTTGACAAAGGTCAGTCTCTCCACATTTTGGGTGGACAGGCGAGTTGATGCCACACTACTGGCTGGCAAGGACAGCTTTTCCATGGCAAACTCTGCCAGTTGGAGCCACAAATCCAGTTTGGCTGCCAAGTAGTCCAGCGGATCTTCCATGTGAGGTGGCAATGTGCTGTCTAAGTATGCCACCACCTGCTGGTTCAGGTCCTGCTCCAGGTCTTGCTGCTGCTGCTGGTGAGTAGTTTCTTCACTAGGCGGGTGAAGAATGCTGCTCATCAGGGACTCTAGACTTAAGTTGCTGCTGATGGAGCTGATGGAACTCTGCCAGTTGCAGTCACAAATCCAGTTTGGCTGCCCAGTAGTCCAACGGATCTTCAATGTGAGGTGGCAGGGTGCTGTCCAAGTATGCCACCACCTGCTGGTTCGTTTAGGTCCTACTCCAGGTCTAGGTGCTGTTGGTGAGTAGTTTCTTCACTAGGCGGGTTAAGAAAGCTGCTCATCAGCGACTCTAGACTCAAGTTGCCACTGATTTATCTGGAACAGCTCCTACCCCCCCCCCACCCTGCCACAGCAGCCATGGCAGAGGAACGTGAGCGCAGAGCCACCCCCCCCCAGTCAGACCGGTATCGAGGGTCCAACAAGGTGGAGAGACAGAAGTCATTCCTCTGCTGAATGCTGACAATTCGGCTGTCACTACGCAAGCAAGTGAGCATGCATCGGGCCATTTGTGCAAGTGACTTGGAGGGACTCCCTGCCTCAATCTCCACTGCATACTGCCATGGTGTGTCTGGGTCCTCTACCTTGTCTTTCTCATCGCCCTGTAGCTCCTCAGGATGCTCCTGCTCCTACTCTCCTTTCATCTGTGTATAAAAACCACCCATTTCGCTACACATTGCTTGTGCTCCAATGTCCTCCTCCAGTTCAGCCCCCACAGGGCTCATGTGGCCATGAGATGTAGGCACCACGTCTCCAGTCCCCTGAAGTGTCAGATTTACCAGCATCTGTTCCAGGACATGAAGCAGTGGAATGACGTTGTTCATCCCATAGTCCTGGCGACTGACAAATAACGTGGCCTCCTCAAAGGGCCTGAGCAAACGGCAGGTGTCACGCATTAGCTGCCACTGGGTGACATCGAAGTTACACAGGGGAGTACTTCTTTCCGCTTGGATCAACAAGAAATCGTTTATGGCCTTTCCCTGTTTGTATAGTCGGTCCAAATAATGGAGGATGGAATTCTAATGGGTGGAAACATTGCATATCAGTCTATGTTGGGGGATGCCGTTCTGCCGCTGCAGCTCAAGGAGGGTGTGCTTTGCGGTGTACGAGTGGCTGAAATGCTTGCAAAGTTTCCTGGCCATTTTTAGGATGTCTTGCAGATGGGTGGGAGACTTCAGAAACCGCTTGACAACCAGGTTAAACATATGTGCCATGCAGAGCGCATGGCTCAGCCCTACTTGACGCAGCACCGACACCATGTTCTTCCCGTTGTCGGTCACCATGGTTGATTTTGAGTTGTCGTGGAGAAAGCCAGGATTGGTTTTCTTGATGAAGGACACAGAGCAGTTCCTCCCCTCTGTGTGTCCGTTCGGCCAGGCACATAAGGTGCAGAACAGTGTGACACCACAGTGCCCTGCCCATGTGGTATGCTGGAGGGGCAATGTGAATTGTCCCTTCAGTGGAGGCTCAGGACACGGTGAAGGATGAGGAAGCAGAGGCGAATATTGTCGCAGGACCAACGGCATGAGAACATGGAGGTGGAAGCAGTGTCACCAGGCCAAGTTGCTGGTGTGGCTGTGCAGGAACCACATTCACCCAGTGGGCCATAAAGGACATGTATTGTCCCTGACCGTAGTTATAGCTCCACATGTCGGTGCTGCCGTGCACTATGGCAGACACTGACAGGCTCAAGGACTGGCCCACCTTCTGTTCTACACACGTGTGCAGGGCTGGTACTTCCTTTTTTGGCAAAGAAATGATGGCTCGGGACTCTCAACCTCGGCTTGGCACAAGCCATCAGTTCTCTGAAAGGTGCAGAGTCCACCACTTGAAAAGGGAGAGACTGCAGCATCAGCAACTTGGCCAGGAGCACTTCCAGCTTCTGTGCCATTGGATGAGTGCACGTATACTGTTGTCTCTTGGCAATCGCTTCGGTGATCGATTGCTGACGGAATGACTGACGAGGAGTGGTAAGAGTTGCAGGAGCATCAGGACCAGCTGATGATGGGAAGGACAGACAGCTTCCTTCG
Organism: Bufotes viridis; assembly: GCA_033119425.1. Lineage (NCBI taxonomy): Eukaryota > Metazoa > Chordata > Amphibia > Anura > Bufonidae > Bufotes > Bufotes viridis. The sequence goes on along the minus strand of CM065593.1, from coordinate 114,404,387 downwards.
GCCGAGGTGGTGGAGCCTTGACTGCCTGAAATCGGGAGCGTGCCACTGGGTGATGCAGCGGTTGCTGCAGCAGGCGGGACCACAACATTGGAGCCACGGTTCTCCCAAGCTATTTTATGGTGACATTGGCACAACATTGGCACTCTGGCCACGCTTTACCTTCTGCCCACAGATTCTACAAATGGCCATGTTCACCTCCTCCGGCAGGTTAACAGAAAACTGCCACACCTCCGAGTTGGTGATTTTACCCCCAACACTCCGCACTGACTGACTGCTAGTGCTACTTTTGCTGCTTTCGTAAACCCCTGCACCACTACTTTCCGGGCAGGTAGGCTCCTGCAAAGCGGTTGGTCTACCCCAGGCACGTTTGGCTCCCGATCTCCCACTGCTGCCAACCTACTGACTACCGGCCACGTTAGCGACTTGCTGGCTCTGCTGCTGCTTCACGGGCAAGCTGCCACCCACTTCTCCCAATGATGATGAAGCCCCTAATTTACCCGGCTCTGAAGTGCCCCCTTACTCTGTGCGACCTGTTCCCGTGCCAGAAACATTTAGGCCTCTGCCACTCCCCTGTGCAGGGCCTGGCACTTCTCTGTCTGACATACTATTAGATAAAATAAATAAATAAATAAAAGGGAAATTTAAACATCCCAAAAAAGTCAGTAATTTTCTCACTTCACCACACAACAGCTAATACGCCCTTTTTCCCCCCACTAATACTCGCAGATGAAGGCTTTAGAACATGTAACTGCACCGCCGAACGGCAAATAATATATAGTTTTTTGGCACTAATACACGCCAAAAAGGGCTTTAGAACATATAACTGCCCCGCTGAAGGCAAATAATATATATTTTTTTGCCTCTAATGAGTGGAATTCGATCTGAATTCGATCTGAATTTCTGGATAGATTCGATTAGCCTAGAAGCCGAATTTCCTCGTGCTTTGTGTCAGCGCATCAATTTAATCTGAAATAGTATAAAAAACTAAAAAATTAAAACTTACCTCCACGAGCCGCCAGCTTGATGGCGTAATCTCACGTTGCACAAGATCTTCAAGCAAGATGGCAGCGTCGTGAGCAAATGGAGGCGGTAAGTTTGATTACATTTTTTTTTATTGTTAATTTTACACTCAGATGCCGCGATCATGTATGAACGCAGCATCTCAGGGGTACAATGAGAGGGGCGGCGCTATCGCATATCGCTACCTGTCATTGCACCCACTACCTACAAAAAAATGCGCCTCGTGACAAATTAATTTGTCACAAAGCTAATTTTTTTATGAAATTTTGCGAATCAGCCGAATCGAACTTTTAAGAAATTCGCCCATCTCTATTCACCACACAACGGCTAATAAGCCACACGCTTTAGAACATATAACTGCACCCCACAAGGGCAAATAAGAATTAAAAATATTTTCTTGAAATAAACCTTGTTAATGGCTGTATTAATCAGCACTTGCACCCTAATAACAAGAACGGTTTGCTGGAATTACAGAGCTGTATAATGGCAATTTGGATGCTCAGTCAGTGCAACAAGGTAGGATTGTTCCTATTAGCCAAGCTGTAAACTCCCCTACTGAACCCTGTTCTGCTTCAATACTGTGAAAAGATTCCTCACTATCCTTTCCCTGAACTTCTATACAGCAAAATAAAAGTTTTAAAGTCTTTTCTACCACTGTCACTAGCGCCTAATGATGTCTCTACCTGCACTAAATACACTGGAAAATGGCTGAATCCAAGCTATTTATAGGGCTGTGACATGACAGGGCTGGCTAGCTGGCTTCTGATTGGCTGCATGCATGGGATTGTGGGTGATCCCTCGTTTCCAGAGTTCCTTGTTCCATGTCCTAACACATGCAGCACCCATGTTAGGAAAACATGCGATTCGTTACCACGAAGTGTGAGGAAATTCGGATTCGGTGCAAATCAAGTTTTTCCTGAAATTCGGATCGAATTCCACTTCGTGAACTTCGATTCACTCATTTCTAAACAGCATACAATGTCAATGTAATGTAATGTAATGGGTGTAATATTACCACTTTACAAAACGTTGGTGCGGCCTCATCTGGAATAAGCAGTTCAGTTCTGGGCACCGGTCCATATAATGGATGCTCTGCAGCTGGAAAAAGTACAGAGAAGAGCGAATAAACTGATAAGGGGAATATGGAGGGTCTTAGTTATGAAGAAAGATTAAAAGAATAAAATTTATTTAGTCTTGAGAAGAGACGTCTAAGAGGGGGGCATGACTAACATATACAAATATAAAAATGGGCCATACAAAAAATACGGTGAAAAACTGTTCCATGTCAAATGCCCTCAAAAGACGAAGGGTCGAATCGTTGCAAATCAAATTTTTCCTGAAATTCGGATCAAATTCCAATTCGTCAACTTTGATTCGCTCATCTCTAATAGATTAATTACACACAGAGTGATCTATTTCAAGAATTTATTTATTTTAATGTTGATGATTATTAGAGATGGCCTTGCGGATGGCACTAAAATGGCTCTAAAAAAGTAATAGAAATGGCTAGAGGGCTGCAAAAGGGAGCAAAATGGGGATAAGAGCAGGACAATAGCCCTGCAAACAAATATGTATAGGGAGATGACTTAAAATAACATAAAATATAAAAAAAAGTAAAAAATAATGTTCTTGAACTAGGAGGCAGAGTGGAGTAGGAGGCGGTGGCGGTGTAGGTGGAAGCGGTGGTGGAGGAGGAGGAGGCAGCCAACACTGTTTTTGTATTTTTTTTATTTTTATTTTTTTTCCTTTATTTATTTATTTATTTATGTATTTATTTAAGACCCCAAAACATTGGGAAGTAGAAAAGATAATGTAAAGAGAAGGTGCGCTGGAGTATAACAATGACTGGGTGCGGCCGGAATACTTGTCTATTCTGCACAAGATACGGATAAATCCTGTGGGATCCATGCCTGGTTCATTTTAATAAACGTGAGCTTGTATACATTGTCTGTGGACAGGCGGCTACTCTTGTCTGTAATCACCCCCTCTGCAATGCTAAACACACATTCGGACAATACACTGGCCGCAGGCCAAACCAGCACCTCCAAGGCGTAAATGGAAAGTTCAGGCCACATGCCCAATTTGGAGACCCAGAAGTTAAATGGGGCACACCCATCAGTCAGTATGTATAGGAGTGTGCACACTAGAGATGGCCTTGCGGTTCGCCCGACAGTCGTTTTGTGGCGAACTTTGCAGGTTTGCGATTCGCCGAACATGCGAACATATGGCAATGTCCAGCCGCACCATATTCTCTTGCATTGCGCCGAACTTTGACCCATTACACATCCATCAGGTGGGACAGGACAGCCAATTGAGACGTTTCAGCACATGGACACATCCCCACCTTATAAAAGAACCAGATCTGGCAGCAATTTTATATTCTGTGTTTTGCCAGTGTAGGGAGAGGTTGCTTTGTGGAGCAGGGACAGGCTGTCAGGGACACCAAATGCTAGCTAATAGGGCCACAAAAGTCCTTTTAAGGACTGGTTAACAGGAGGTGTGCTATCGATAGGTGTGACATACTGAGAGGTGTGATATACTTATAACATACTTTTAAAGTATATTATAGTGCATTTGTATTGTGCAGCAGTTGTGTGCGGTTCTCTTGTGATACCGCAGCTATATAGAGGGACAAGCACTATTGGAACAACTATTTGCAACGGATGTGACATACCTGTTGCCCACAAAAAAATCTAATTGAGGGTGTGATATACCTTCTTCCACAAAATAATGATTGAGGGGTGCGATATACCTGTTGCTAAAAAAAAAAACAGGGTGGTGTGATATAACTGTTGTGGCAAAAAAAATAATTGAGGGGTGTGATATACCTGCTTCCATAAAATACTGATTAAGAAGTTTGATATACCTGCTTCCACCAAATATTGATTGAGGGGTGCGATATACCTACTTCCACACATTACTGATAAAGGGGTTTGTCCAAAGACATACTGATAGGGAACTTAGATTGTGAGCCCCATCGTGGACAGTTGGATGCTAATGTCTATAAAGCGCTGTGGAATATAGTAGCGCTATATAAGTGCATAAAATAAATAAAATATACCTTTTTTTGCCAAATATTGATTGAGGCTGCGATATACCTGCTTCCACAAAATACTGATTAACGGGTTAGACATGCCTGCTTCCACAAAATACTGATTAAGGGGTTCGATATACCTGCTTCCACCAAATATTGATTGAGGCCTACGATATACCTGCTTCCAAAAATACTGATTAAGGGGTTTGATATACCTGCTTCCACAAAATACTCATTGAGGGCTGCGATATGCCTTCTTCCACAAAAAACTGATTAAAGGTGTCGATATACCTGTTTCCACCAAATATTGATTGAGGCCTGCGATATACATGCTTCCACAAAATACTGATTAAGGGGTTTGATATTCCTGTTTCCACCAAATATTGATTGAGGCCTGCAATAATCTTGCTTCCACAAAATACTGATTAAGGGGTTCGATATACCTGTTTCGAACAAATATTGATTGAGGCCTACGATATACCTGCTTCTACAAAATACTGATTAAGGGGTTTGATATACCTGCTTCCACAAAATACTCATTGAGGGCTGCGATATACCTGCTTCCACAAAATATTGATTAAGGGTGTCGATATACCTGTTTCCACCAAATATTGATTGAGGTCTACGATATACCTGCTTCCACAAAATACTGATTAAGGGGCTCAATATACCTGTTTCCACCAAATATTGATTGAGGCCTGCGATATACATGATTCCACAAAGTACTGATTGAGGGCCGCGATATACCTGCTTCTACAAAATACTGATTAAGGGGTTCGATGTACCTTTTTCCTCCAAATATTGATTGAGGTCTACGATATACCTGCTTCCACAAAATACTGATTATACCAGTTTCCACCAAATATTGATTGAGGCCTGCGATATACATGCTTCCACAAAATACTGATTAAGGGGTTTGATATACCTGCTTCTGTTTTATATATATCGGGTTTGATATACCTGCTTCCACAAAATTCTGATTGAGGGGTGTGACATTCCTACTTCCACACAATACTGATTAAGGGGTTTGTCCAAAGACATACTGATAGGGAACTTAGATTGCGAGCCCCATTGTGGACAGTTGGATGCTAATGTCTATAAAGCGCTGTGAAATATAGTAGCGCTATATAAGTGTATAAAATAAATAAAATATACCTTCTTTCGCCAAATATTGATTGAGGGCTGTGATATACCTGCTTCCACAAAATACTGATTAAGGGGTTTGATATACCTGCTTCCACAAAATACTCATTGAGGGCTGCGATATACCTGCTTCCACAAAATACTGATTAAGGGTTTCGATATTCCTGTTTAAGGGTTACTGATTAAGGGTTTCGATATTCCACCAAATATTGATTGAGGCCTGCGATAATCTTGCTTCCACAAAATACTGATTAAGGGGTTCGATATACCTGTTTTGAACAAATATTGATTGAGGCCTACGATATACCTGCTTCTACAAAATAATGATTAAGGGGTTTGATATACCTGCTTCCACAAAATACTGATTAAGGTGCTCAATATACCTGTTTCCACCAAATATTGATTGAGGCCTGCGATATACATGCTTCCACAAAAACTGATTGAGGGCCGCGATATACCTGCTTCTACAAAATACTGATTAAGGGGTTTGATATACCTTTTTCCTCCAAATATTAATTGAGGCATGCGATATACATGCTTCCACACAATACTGATTAAGGGGTTTGATATACCTGCTTCCACAAAATTCTAAATGAGGGCCGCGATATACCTTCTTCCGCAAAATACTGATTAAGGGTTTTGATATACTTGTTTCCACCAATTATTGACTGAGGCCTGCTACATACTTGCTTCCACAATATACTGATTAAGGGGTTTGATATACCTGCTTCCAAAAAATAATGATTGAGGGCTGGGATATAACTGCTTCCACAAAATACTGATTAATAGAGATGGCCCAAACTATTCGCAGGCGAACATAGCTTGTTCGTGTCTGCCGCGGCGGGTGAACATATTCGATGTTCGCGTTCGCCCCTATACTTTATCATTGAGCAAACTTTGACCATGTACCTCACAGTTAGCAGACACATTCCAGCCAATCAGCATACCCTCCCTCCCAGACCCTCCCACCTCCTATATAAACGCAAAGACAGCATCCATCTTAGATTCATTCTGAAGCTGCAGTGTTAGTAATTGTAAATCGCAATGCGATTAATATAACCTGTATTATTCGCATTGCGATTACAACTTAGATCTGAGATCCTAATGTTTGTATTGCTAGAATATAACGAAGATAACGAATATAGAACTATATTCTCAATCTTCGTTATATTCTAGCAATACAACAACCATTAGGAACTCAGATCTAAGTTTAATTCGCAATGCGATTAATATAACCTGCATTCATCGCATTGCGAATTCAACTTAGAGCTGAGTTCCTAATGGTTGTTGTATTGCTAGAATATACGTTATATTCTAGCAATACAACCAACTCAGCTCTAAGTTGTAATCGCAATGCGAATAATACTTACAATTATATATCGCTTTGCAAATCCATTTGATGCCTCTATTTTATTGTATATGTCTGTTGACTATGACTACCACCAACGTTCTGCTGCCTCCAAAGCAAGAAATCTGAACCCCCCAGGGGCCATTTGGGCGTTTTTGATAGAAAATGCATCAAAAACGCATCAAAAACGCATCTGCGTTTTTATAATTTTTTCATTTTTTATTTTATATTTTTGTGTATTTTGCCACATTTGTTTGCATATTTACATTTGGTATAGGCAAATATGGTACTCTAGATCAGTGTTTCCCAACCAGTGAGCCTCCAGCTGTTGCAAAACTACAACTCCCAGCATGCCCGCACAGCCAAAGGCTGTCCGGGCATGCTGGGAGTTGTAGTTTGCAACAGCTGGAGGCACACTGGTTGGGAAACACTGCTCTAGATCATGTGTCTATATCAAAACCTAGGATCATTGTTTGACAGCATATTTTCTTAGCCATGTAGCTGAATATAGATTTGGGCAGAGTAATGATCTAGACCTGTGTTTCCCAACCAGTGTGCCTCCAGCTGTTGCGAAACTACAACTCCCAGCATGCCTGCACAGCCAAAGGCTGTCCGGGCATGCTGGGAGTTGTAGTTTGCAAAAGCTGGAGGCACACTGGTTGGGACACTGTATTCTAGACTACCATATTTGCCTATACCAAATATGCAACCAAATGTGGCAAAATATACAAGAAAATATAACAAAAAAGCGAAGCGATTAATAATTGCAAGTATTATTCCCATTGCAATTACAACTTAGAGATGAGTTCCTAATGGTTGTATTGCTAGAATATAACGAAAATTGAGAATTCAATCTTCGTTATATTCTAGCAATACAACCATTAGGAACCCAGCTCTTAGTTGAATTCGCAATGCGATTAATGCAGGTTATATTAATCGCATTGCGAATTCAACTTAGAGCTGGGTTCCTCGCGGTGACCGTGAATGCTGACCTAATAACTTTTCCCTGTCACCATACTAACGCCGGGCGGCCAGAGCCGCAGCAAGTGTGTACGTGGTCGCTGAGAAGGGGGATTTGTTACCCCCGAAACGCGTTGAGCCATTGTATCCACCCTTACCCTGTATATTCATCCATTAAAGAAGCTTCACCAGAAGGCATCCTTTTATCCCGCGGTCTCTTCTTAGATTCTCTAAGCGATCCAGGCGCAGGAGGTGACACGGCGGGTGTCTTGAGCTTATCCCGTCCGGCACCTCCTGGGTGAAGTAAGTTACTCTCTCTATTGGCATTTGGAATTTCAACTAATATTGTTTTTATTAGGTATACTCCAACTATTGTTTTTACGGCCAATACACCACTATATTTTATTATATTTACCCTATCTATTGGTGTGACCCAGCAACCTTTTTTCACATTATATTGGTGTTGCTGTGTCTACCTTTGTAGGTTCACTGGGAGTAACTCCAAGTTGGCGCCCTTCTGAGGGTATATATACTCTGTATATATATACTTTTTTCTTTTCTTTTTTATTTCTTCATTGGTTTTAAAATTTGCCTGTCTATTGAAGTCTATGGCGGTTCAACTCGGTTCGCCCGTTCGCGAACATTTGCGGAAGTTCGCGTTCGCCGTTCGCGAACGGATAATTTTATGTTCGCGACATCTCTACTGATTATTGGGTTTGATATGCCTGCTTCCAAAAAATACTGATTGAGGACTGTGATATACCTGCTTTCACAAAATACTGATTAAGGGGTACGATACATCTGTTTTCACTAAATATTGATTGAGGCCTGTGATATACCTGCTTCCACAAAATACTGATTACGGGGTTTGATATACCTGCTTCCACAAAATACTGATTGAGGGCTAAGATATACCTGCTTCCACAAAATACTGATTAAGGGGTTTGATATACCTGCTTCCACAAAATACTGATTGAGGGCTGCGATATACCTGCTTCCACAAAATACTGATTGAGGGGTTCGATATACGTGTCTCCACCAAATATTGATTGAGGCCTGCGATATACTTGCTTCCACAAAATACAGATTAATGGGTTTGATATACCTGCTTCTACAAAATACTGATTGAGGGTGTCGATATACCTGTTTCCAACAAATATTGATTGAGGCCTGCGATATACCTGCTTTTACAAAATACTGATTAAGGGGTTTGATATTGTGCTTCCAAAAAATAACGATTGAGGGCTGTGTTATACCTGCTTCCACAAAATACTGATTAAGGGGTTCGATATAACTGTTTCCACCAAATATTGATTGAGGGCTACGATACACCTGCTTCTTCAACATACTGATTAAGGGGCTCGATATACCTGTTTCCACCAAATATTGATTTAGGCCTGCATTATACATGCTTCCACAAAATACTGATTAAGGGGTTTGATATATCTGCTTCCACAAAATACTGATTGAGGGCTGCGATATACCTGCTTCCACAAAATACTGATTGAGGGGTTCGATATACGTGTCTCCACCAAATATTGATTGAGGCCTGCGATATACCTGCTTCCACAAAATACAGATTAATGGGTTTGATATACCTGCTTCTACAAAATACTGATTGAGGATGTCGATATACCTGTTTCCACAAAATATTGATTGAGGCCTGCGATATACCTGCTTCCACAAAATACTGATTAAGGGGTTTGATATACCTGCTTCCAAAAAATACTGATTGAGGGCTGTGATTTACCTGCTTCCACAAAATACTGATTAAGGGGTTCGATATACCTGTTTCCACCAAATATTAATTGGGGCCTACAAGATACCTGCTTCTACAAAATACTGATTAAGGGGTTCAATATTCCTGTTTCCACCAAATATTGATTGAGGCCTGCAATATTCCTGCTTCTACAAAATAGCACAATTTGGCGAAAAGAAAAGGGGAAAAGGCGCTCATAGGGTAATGTGTTTCTATTTGATATTATTTGAAGTCAAATAATGGTTGTGCTCACCTTTTATGGTTGTGCTAGCTCAGGCACAACTCTAGTAAATGGCCATTAGGGAGGTCGGTGCTGCCAGTGACCTGCTCAGTCCAAATGGGTGGTTGCCAGACCCCCAGGGTACTGAAGTAACAGATTCAAAGGAAACGGATGTGCAGTAGATCCGCACTTCCAATGGGGTACCAAAGGGCGCACTTAGACAACCTCAAGCAAGGGTAATCTTTTTTATTGTCAATAAAAACCTTTAAAAAATATTACCCTTGCTTGAGGTTGTCTAAGTGTGCCCTTTGGTACCCCATTGGAAGTGCGGATCTACTGCACATCCGTTTCCTTTGAATCTGCTTCTACAAAATACTGATTAATGGGTTTGATATTGTACTTCCAAAAAATAACGATTGAGGGCTGTGATATACCTGCTTCCACAAAATACCGATTAATGGGTTTGATATACCTGCTTCTACAAAATATTGATTGAAGGCGACGATATACCTAGTTCCCCAAAATACTGCTTAAGGGGTTCGAAATAACTGTTTCCACCAAATATTGATTGAGGGCTGCGTTATACATGCTTCCACAAAATACTGATTAAGGGGTTCGATATACCTGCTTCCACAAAATACTGATTAAGGGGTTTGATATACCTGTTTCCATCAAATATTGATTGAGCCCTGCTATATACCCGCTTCCACAAAATACTGATTGAGGGCTATGATATACCTGCTTCCTCAAAATACCGATTAAGGGGTTCGATATACCTGTTGACACCAAATATTGATTGAGGCCAGCTATACACCTGCTTCCACAATATACTGATTAAGGGGATCGTTATACCTGTTTCCACCAAATATTGATTGACGCCTACGATATACCTGCTTCAGCAAAATACTGATTAAGGGGTTCGGTATACCTGTTTTCACCAAATAATGATTAAGTCCTGCGATATACCTGCTTCAACAAAATACTGATTAAGGAGTTTGATATACTTGCTTCCACAAAATATTGATTGAGGGCTGTGAGATACCTGCTTCCACAAAATACTGATTGAGGGCTTTGAGATACCTGCTTTCACAAAATACTGTTTAAGGGGTTTGATATACCTGCTTCCACAAAATACTGATTAATGGGTTTGATATACCTGCTTCCATAAAATACTGATTGAGGGCTGCGATATACCTGCTTCCACAAAATACTGATTAAGGGGTTCGATATACTTGTTTCCAACAACTATTGATTGAGGCTTGCGATATACTTGCTTCCACAAAATACAGTTTAAAGGGTTCTATACAACTGTTTTCAGCAAATATTGATTGAGGCCTGCGATATATCTTCTTCCACAAATACTGCTCTTCTCCAGGGACTTAGGCACAGGGTCATTTTGAAAATGACAGGCAGAGGAAGAGGTTCCACAGGGCTGTTAGGGCTCGGGCAGGTGCACCAGGCCAGAGCCTAAGTGGGAATTTGGAGAAGGCGCGTGTGATTACTTCAAATGGTGCACCAGAGTTGGTTAAGCGTCTCAGCCTCTCGCTTATGCACCCTCCTCATCCTCTGTATCTGCACCCTCCTCACTCTCTGCTGTGTGTATCCCGAAATACTATACCACCACCACCACCATAGCCCCTCCACCCAAGTCAGAGGAATTTTTTTCCCATCCATTCCCAGACCTTACTGATTCACAGCAATTCTTGACTAGCGATAATCGGCAGGGGCAATATTCGAATTCGCGATATTTCACAAATATTTGGGCGAATATTCGCGAATTTGCAAATTCCTAATCTTCAGGCATTATTTTCTTGATTGCGAAAATTTGCATTAAAGAATTCGCATAAAATTTGCATAAAAATTCGCATAGACTGGTATTTTTTAAAAAGAATATTCGCGACTACGAATATATTTTGAGATATTTTAAATATTCGTGCGGATATTCGCGATTAAAATTCGTAATTCGGATATTCGTGATCGACACTATATTTGACCACAGATGAGGAAGAGGAGAACGCAACGGCCTCCACCCAGCAGTCTGACGACAGCACCCAGATCAGCCCAAGGAGGGAGGTCCCCTCTGTTGCTGCCTACTCAAAGATCTTAAATGTCAGTGGTGGTGAAGGTGACTATGATGATGTGTCGATGGACATCAAGTGGGTGCCCACAATAGAGGAAGAGGAGGGGAGTTCAGAGGGAGAGACGGAACAGCAGAGAGGGAGGAGAAGGAGGACAAGCAGGCAGAGGTCGCAGAGCACTGGAGGTAAAAAGCAGACTGCAAATGTATCTGGAGCGAGCCATCCACCATGCATGGTCACTTCTGGTGCTCCCAGGATGCCGGCACATGTCTCCGCAGTGTGGGCTTTTTTTAACATGTCAGCTGCTGACAATAGTGTTGCCATCTACAGCCTGTGCTGTCAATGCTTAGGTAAGCCTAACACTCACCTGGGGACGACTGCCTTAAAAAGGCACCTTGCCTCCCATCACCAAGCCCAGTGGGAGCAATGCTGTCAGAACCCACAAAGCCACACTTCCAGCGTTCCACAACCTGCTTCTTCTCCTTCTTCTCTCTCCTCCCATTTGTCCGCCACGCCACCTTCCACCGTGCTATCGTCGCGTTCATCTGTCAGAAGGCAGGCTTCAGTGGCCCAAATGTTCGAGCGTAAAAAGTTGATGACGCCGGATAACCCTCTTGCCCAACGACTGACCGCTGGCTTGTCGGAACTGCTACCCCGCCAACTACTGTCATAAACTGGTGGACTCGGAGGCCTTTAGAAAATTAGTGGCCATTGGCACACCAAATTGGAAGGTCTCCAGAAGGAAATATTTCTCACGGCAGGACATCTCAGAGCTATATGGCCACGTTTCGCCAAGGATTGCATGCAGGCCTGCCTTTTCTTCTCCTCCTCATACCTCATCCTGCATCTCCTCCTCAGCTGACTCCTCCTTTTCCACTGCTGCCGCCTCTTTCGCTGCACCCCCCAAGCTCCCCAGAACCTATTCGATGTCCTAGGTGAGACGTTGCCATGGTCTGCTGCGGCTGTTGTGCCTGGAAGTCAAAAGCCATACCGGTCCTGCACTACTTTCAGCTCTGCAGTCACAGACTGATCAGTGGCTAACCCCGCTCAATTTGACAGTTGGTAAAGTGGCGTACTACAACGGTACCAATCTGCTGAGCTCACTGAAACAGGGCAAGATGGCACACGTCCTGAACTTAGTCGTGCAGCGATTCGTTGCCAAATACCCCGGGGTCCAGGACGTCTTGCAGCAGGCCAGGAAAATCTCTGGTAATTTTAGAAGATCTTAACCGGGCATGGCGACACCACTTGCCCGTCAGACATCTGATTTGTGACAGCCCGACGTGTTGGAACTCCACCTTGTACAGTATATGCTTGATAGGCTGCTCCACAAGCAACGTGCCGTTAACAACTACCTGTTTGAACTCTGCAGCAGGACAGGCTCTGGGGAGCTTATTTTTTTTTCACTGCTCCAGTGGCCGCTCGTGCGTGACACTTGCAGACTTCTGCCGCCATTTGATGAGATCACCAAACTGGTCATTCGCAGCCAGTACGCCATCAGTGATATCGAACCTTGCGCCTTCTCTCTGGAGCGTGCATTACATTGTGTCATTGATCAAGCCATCGAGGAGCAGGAGCTGGAAGATGAGGAAGTCGCAATGCTGAATGAATTCCCGGGGGGGAGGGGGGGGGCTATTCCATCTGAGACAAGTTAGCAGTAGCCTGAAGAGGAGTCAGAGGAGGATGGTGGCTGGGGGGAGGAGGAGCAAGAAGAGCAGGCTTTGATGGGGACTTTAAACTTTTCGGGGATCCCTGGTGTTGTCCGTGGCTGGTGGGAGGAGACCGAGGACGACATTCTCCTGGGTGATGAGCAGAAGCCAGGGCGCTCCACCACTTACAAATTAGTGCAAATGGGGGCCCTAATGCTCCAGTGTTTGAAGAGGGACCCCCCGTATAAAAAGCATAAAGAGCAAGGACCAGTAGTGGGTGGCAAAGTACTTAGACCCCCGGTACAAACACAAAATGGTGGACATGTTACCAGCATCACAGAGGGCTGGCAGAATGCAGCATTTCCAGGCCTTGCTGCGAGAGATGTTGCATTCTGCTTTTGCAGGCACTGTCATAGGAATTTCCACCCACAACGAAACAGGTGCGGGTAGCAATCCTACAGCACCTGCAAGAAGAGGGAGGTTTGAAGATGTGATGGTCACAGCCAACCCATCGACAGCCGCCCTCCGGATCAAGCCTCAGGAATCGCCTAGACCGACAGGTGTCCGACTACATAGGGTTAACGGCCGATGTGGACGCTCTGAGAAGTGAGGAACCCCTGGACTACTGGTTGTGCAGGCTTGACCTGTGGCCATACATGGCACAATTTGCCATGGAACTCTTGGCTTGCCTCTCGTGGGGTGTCCTGTCAAAAAGGACGTTCAGCACAGCAGGGGGGATTGTGACCGATAAGCGCACTCGCCTAGCTCAGGACAGTGTGCACTACCTCACATTTCTAAAATTGAATGAGGCATGGATCTTAGAGGAATTCAACACCAGTGACGACCACGTGTAATTGAATTTCCTCATGCCAGCCCACACATATCCGTCACCACCCAGAACAAAGAATGGTCCTTGTCTTATGTATATACAGTAGCATAAAAGGCCTTTTCTATCAGGTGAATGCCTAATTTTTGGGGCCTGTACTCCAGTGTCCTACAGAAAAAAATTTATCCAGTGACCGCCTAATGTACCACCAGCCACATAATCACAAGTTCTTTTCTGTCAGGTGAACGCCTAATTTTTGTGGCCTGTACTCCAGTGGTCTACAGTAAAAATTTTATCCAGTGACTGCCTAATGTACTGCCAGCCACATAATCACAAGTTCTTTTCTGTCAGGTGAATGCCTAATTTTTGGGGCCTGTACTCTTGTGGCCTACAGTAAAATTTGTATCCAGTAACCGCCAAATGTACCTCCAGACACAAAAGCCGATGTTCGTCCATCACTAATGATTATGGCTTACAGCTAATGAAAACTGAAAAGTTATTATTTCAGAAAATTAGAATATTAAATAAGACCAATTAAAAATATATTTTTAACACAGAAATGCTGGCCTACTAAAAAGTAGGTACCATATATGTACTCAATACTTGGATGGGGCTCATTTTGCATGAATTACTGCATCACTGTGGTGTGGCATCGAGGTGACCAGCCTGTGGGACTGCTGAGGTGTTATGGAAGCTCAGGTTGCTTTAAAAGCGGCCTTCAGCTTATCTGCATTGGGCCTGGTGTCTCTCATCTTTCTCTTGACACTACCTGTCCTGTTCTCACAACATGTACCCCCGGGGTCTATATGCAGTTTAACAGGCAGATATCACCATTCTACTAGTTAATAAATTGAGACTTGTATCTGTAATCTGTGGCTTTATTAACCGGCAGTAGATAAGGTAAACTGTATAAAAGAGAACATACAAAGGACTGAATGTACAGCATACATGTACACAAAGCTTATAGGAAAACATTAATTAATCCCTTACCGACGATGCTTGAGTAAAGAGGCACATAATGTGCAGCTGCTCCTTCCATGAGGTGAAGGAAAATGGCAGCAGGCTCCAGTCTCTTTCCCACAAAGCCCTGGGAGCAGGAAGTTGTGTCACCTAATTAATATTCATGACTTTAACAAAGGGAGTGTGATTACAGCGAAAGGTCACTAGGTGGTGCTGCAGGCACACATAGAATATACATTAACAGAAAACTATGTAATGGAATCTGAAGAGAAGACAGTACACTCCCCGCTTGACATCATCCGATGTCACTATTAGAGTCCTCATCAGATAACAGTAGGACTAGCTCGGAAGTTGGCCTGATAAACAGTTTGGTCTCATTTTGTCTGAAAATCTTGACCTCAACTTTACGGACACATCCGTCTTCACTTGGGAATACTTTGGTAACGAGACCCAAAGGCCAGTAATTTCGTTGAACCTGAGAGTCTTTAACAAGAACAATGTCATCTGGTTTTAGGTTGGGCTTAACTGTGTGCCATTTGGCTCTTGTCTGTAAAGTAGGATGATATTGCTTCTTCCACCTATCCCAGAAAGTATTGGCAAGAACTTGCACTTGTCTCCACTGGCGTTTGTAGAGGTCTTTGGTGCCAAACTCTCCGGAAGGAGCATTCACTGTACCAGTCTTTTGGGTAAGTAGAGAGGCAGGCGTAAGCAATATTGGATCCTCTGGGTCATTTGATATCAGAGTCAAGGGTCTGGCATTAATAATGGCTGAGACTTCAGCCATAAAGGTTGTAAGGCACTCATGAGAGAGTCTTGCACTGCCGACTTATATGAAGATAAAGTTCAAGATTCTGCGGGCTATGCCAATCATTCTTTCCCAAGCTCCTCCCATGTGAGAAGAATGAGGGGAATTAAGAATCCAAGTGCATCCTTGCTCACTAAGGAACCTTTTAACATTGTTACTATCCAGGTTGGAGAGAATATTTAGTACATTGGCGGCTCCAACAAAGTTTGTGCCTCTATCAGAGCGGATTTGTTTTACAGGACCTCTGATTGCAATAAAGCCTCTGAGGGCATTTATGAAGCTAGACGTATCCATAGATTCAATAGCTTCAATATGGACAGCTCGAATGGACATACAGGTGAAAATGACTGCCCATCGCTTGGAGCTAGCGTGACTTCCTCTAGTTTGACGTGTGACAACGGACCAGGGACCAAACACGTCCAGACCAACATTAGTAAATGGAGGATCCATGCTAACCCTGTCAGACGGGAGATTGGCCATTTTTTGTGTTTGTAAACTCCCGCGTAGCTTGCGGCATGTGATACATTTAAAGATACAGCTGTTAACACATCTTTTTGCTCCAACAATCCACAGCCCAGCAGCTCGTAAAGCTCCTTCGGTAAATAGTCGGCCTTGGTGTTTTATCTTATTGTGGTAATGCTCTACAAGCAAGGAAGCTAAATGATGATGACCAGGTATTATGATAGGGTGTTTCTCTTTGAACTCTAATTTGGCTTCTTTAAGCCTCCCTCCCACTCTCAGCAGGCCATTCTCATCAAGGACTGGATCAAGCTTCACTAACACACTGTCGTTAGACACAGGTTTTTGTTGTTGATGCAGTCGAGTTCCCTAGCGAATGTCTCTCGTTGCATGGAACAAATTATTAGATTTTCCGATTGTTCTAGCTCACTTACTGTGTATCCATTCTTACAATGGTGCCAGCCTTTGCAGTTACTTTCCATAACAGATGGGGTATGCTTGAAAGAATGGGCTATGTGTGCTAAGCAGGTGATAGCTCGCACAAGTGACTTCCAGGTGGAAAACCTGATGAAACGGTGACTACCAAGCTGATTGTATAAATTTACTGTAAGTAGCACAGATACCTGAGGGCGGATTTCTTTATCAGAATCTGCATCTATTAGCTCATATGGGTCACAGTCAGAAGAATGTTCTGGGTTGTATAGAAAAGCGGGACCTGTGAACCAGACTGTGTCCTTAAGATGACTGGCGGCAACTGACCTGGTTGCTAAGTCTGCTGGATTATGGTCAGTAGGTACAAAGTGCCATTGTTTTGGGGAAGTGGACCTCCTGATTCTTAACACTCTGTTGTTAACGTAGACGTAAAAACGCCTAGTTTGGTTGTAAATGTAGCCCAGGACCACTTTACTGTCTGTATAAAACTCAGTGTCTTGAATCTCAAGGTTTATCTCTGAAGTAATTAATTCAGCTAGTTCAATGGCTAGTACGGCGGCACAGAGTTCCAGCCTGGGTATTGTATGTTCGAGAAGTGGTGCAAGTTTTGCTTTGCCCATGACAAACCCTGTGTGGCATTGACCTTTGTTGTCTACAGTTTTAAGATAAGGTACAGCTGCAATAGCTTTGACAGATGCGTCAGAGAATACATAAAGTCTTTGTGTTTTTACTTCTGTGGATGGCACAGGAGCGTAAGATCGTGGAACATGGAGGCTAGATAAAGTCTTTAGGGAGTTTCTCCACTCTATCCATGTGTTCCTTTTTCAGGGGAAAGTGGGTCATCCCAATCCAATGTCTCCTGAGTTAGGTCTCTAAGCAGTGTTTTACCCTGGATTGTGACGGGAGCTGTGATCATAAAGACTGTTTATGGCAGACAGGACACCTCTACGGGTAAAGGGCTTCTCTTCCTCACTGACTTGGAAGGTAAACGTGTCTGATTTTAGATCCCAGAGGAGACCAAGGCTACGTTGTATAGGAAGGGAGTCAGTCCCTAAGTCTAAGCTCTGCAGGTCATTTGAGTGATCTTGAGAGGGAAATGCTTCTATCAGCTGCTTACTATTAGAGGCTGTTTTGTGGAGTCTCAGGTTTGAGCACGCAAGCATTTCTTGAGCTCTCTTAAGGAGACTTATTGCATCCTCATCAGTGGGTAGTGATTTTAAACAGTCATCTACATAAAAGTCTCTTTCTACGAATTGTCTGACGTCTGACCCGTATTCTATCTCACCTTCCTGAGCAGAGTTTCTAAGACCATAAATTACAACTGCAGGAGAGGGACTGTTACCAAAGATATGTACCCGCATGCGGTACTCCGCGATATCTTTTGTGGGGTCATTGTCAATAAACCAAAGAAATCTTAAAAAGTTTCTATGTTCCTCTTTAACGAGAAAACAATGAAACATCTGCTGGATGTCCGCAATGAAGGCAACGGAGTATTTACGAAAACGAAGCAGAACTCCTAGGAGTCTGTTGTTAAGATCAGGACCTGAGAGCAGGACATCATTTAAGGAGATGCCTTCATATTTGGCGCTAGAGTCAAACACTACTCTAATTTGGCCTGGTTTCTTTGGGTGGTAAACCACGAATATGGGTAAATACCAACATTCCTCTGAGTTTTTAAGGGTGGGGGCTACCTCAGCATGACCGTTCTCAAATATTCTTCTCATGAAAGTAAAGAAGTGGTCTCTCATTTCTGGCTTCTTGTGGAAGGTACGTCTTAGAGAGACAAAACGCCTGTAGACTTGCTCTCTGTTGTTAGGCAGACGTTGCCTTTAAGGTCTGAAGGGAAGGGGTGCGACCCAACTATTTGTCTCATCCTTAGTGATTTCCTTTTCCATGGTCTCTAAAAACAATCTGTCTTCATGGGACATTGCTACCTGATTGTCCTCCTTGGTCCTTTGGAACACTGCGCAACCTAGGTGGTCTTTGTCACTATTACAAGCTATGTTGTGGTTTAAAGAGCCTATGAAGAAACAAGGTAGGTGAGTACTATGTGGCAATTCCTTTATGAGGAAGTTGTTTTCACATGGTTGGAAGATAGAGGGACGTCCATTTTCTAATGTGCTAGTAAGCATGCTATTAATGGAAGTTGGTTTGTGTATGCTTCCTAAGCAGACATCTCCTATTATGACCCACCCTAGGTCATGTCTTTGGGCATAAGGAGCATGGTGTGGGCCATTAATCTGTTCTCTGGTTTTGTGAACTTGTAAGTTATCTCTCCCAAGGAGTAAGACTATCTGAGCGTTAGGATCGAGCTCTGGCAAGAGATGGGCTATACGCTCCAAATGGGGGTGATGCTTAGCTACATCTGGTGTAGTGATCTCATGTCTATTATCAGGGATCTGGTTACATTCGGTAATAGTTGGTTTAGGAAAGATATGTCTTACCATCTATGGACTCAATCAGGTAGCCACTAACTATCCTCCCCGCTGTTTCTACAGTGCCTGCACAAGTCTTTAGAGAATAAGGAGTGCTGGGCCCTTTAATGTTGAAAATATCAAAAAAAGTAGATTTGGCTAGGGACACATTACTTTGGTCATCTAGAATGGTGTATACATTGATGGCTTTGTCTCTGCAGCCCTTTGGGTATACCTTTGCTAGGCAGATCTTTGAGCAGGACCTGCCACCTATGGCTCTCTTGCAGACTTCGGTGCATTGTGAAGTAACTGCTGGTGGGTTAGCTTCAGACTTGCTTTCCTCCCCGCCATGCTCTCGGGCACTATTACTCTGTGATAAGGTCCATGAGAAAGGCCCAGGATGTAGAGCCGTGTTGTGATCTGTGTTGTTGCATTCTGTGCATTTTACACTAACCTGACAGTCCTTGGCAATATGTGATGTTGATGAGCAGCACTTGTAGCAAATGCGGTTCTCCTTCAGGAAGGCTTTGCGATCTCTTATGGACATTTCTCTAAAGGCTCTGCACTTCAGAAGAGGGTGTGGCTTCTTGTGCAGAGGGCACTGCTTACCAGGATCTTTGACTGTTTCCAGGCTAGAGGAGCTGTAGTACCTGTAAGAATCTGTAGGTGAAATGTTAGTTTTGTGCACTGCCACTGATCCTTTGTAAGGTCTGTGGTCAGAGGGAGTGACATAAGACTGTGATAGGTTAAAGCTAGGGTCATTACGGATGTTGGCCTCTAGGCTTACAAAGTCAACAAACACACTGAAAGGAGGGAATGGCACATTGTAGGTATGTTTGTACCTTGACCCATGGGAGACCCATTTCTCCTGCAGGTTGTGGGGAAGCTTTAGTACGATCGGCTTGACGCCTCTGGCAGTGTCGAGGAAAGCAAGCCCTGGTAAATCCCCCCAGCTTTGGCAACCTGTAATTCCATCAGTAGATCACTTAAATCCCTAAGTTTCTGGAAACCTTTGCTAGTTATTTTAGGGAATTCGTCAATTCTTTTAAACAACGCATCCTCTATGACCTCTGCAGAACCATAACATTGATCAAGTCTATCCCAGATCATTTTTAGACCAGTCTCTGGGTAGTTTATATTAATGTCTCTAATTCTCTTGGCATGTTCCACAGAGTCTTTTCCAAGCCGATCAAGGAAGTCTATCTCCTCTCTACATGACAGGCCCAAGTCTCTTGTAATGTTATAAAAGGAGGACCGCCATGCTCTATAGTTTTGAGGGCGATCACTGAACTTCGCCAATCCCTTTGTAACTAGCTCTCGTTTAGTAAAGAACCTGGCAAAGTCTGTTGTGGCTTGGTTATAACTAGGGTTGGTTGGAGGTGTGGAGTCACGGTGTGGCTGTGGTGTGCGATCATACCTGTATGGAGTCTCTGATTTAGGCCAGCCCGTGTCATACTGTCTTGTGGAATAAGGTGGCTCTGCAAGCTGGACTGGAAGCTGGCTTCCTTTGGATGCAGGGAAGTTAGCTCGAGCTTTGTCATGTGGCTCTGTGCTCTCTTGTTTGCAGGACTGGGTTCCATGTGTGACTCATTCTTTCGGATGGTATGATTTTTCTGTGGTATAGGTGACATCTTCAGTTCCTGGGAATGGATCAGCATTGCTGTTTGGTCTGGAGTGTTGAAGGACGTACTCTGAAGTGCGTCATGCAGGATCTTGCTGGCCGAGTTCTGGGCTAAGCACACTGCTGTGACTTTTAGTTTCTTGGTATTCTATTGCTTCCAAGAACTCTGCTTCAGCTATGGCGGCTGCCGTTTCCTTCTCTACAGCGAGTTTCTCTAGCTTTGCATCTAAGAGGACTTTTTGCATTTCTAGTGAAGCCTGTTCTTCTTTCATCTTCATTTCTAGTGAAGCCTGTTCTTCTTTCATCTTCATTTCTTGTTCAGCAAAGGCTGCTTTGACTTTTGCTGCTTCTGCATGGTATTGGTAAAGACACTTAACTGCGCGTACTGTGGAATGCAGGTCGCTGTGCTTAAAGAGCGGTCACGGTATGCAATCAAATATGTCTAAATTGCTTGAAGCAGCTATCCCTTGGTAGCACTGGACTGTAAAGAAGTCGCTGTGGTGTCCGTTTGCAGATATTTGCATGGACTGTAACCGACTTCTGTGTAGTCAGATGTGCCCCTCTTGCTAGAAGTCATCGTTTACTGTCCTGTTCTCACAACATGTACCCCCGGGGTCTATATGCAGTTCAACAGGCAGATATCACCATTCTACTAGTTAATAAATTGAGACTTGTATCTGTAATCTGTGGCTTTATTAACCGGCAGTAGATAAATAAACTGTATAAAAGAGAACATACAAAAGACTGAATGTGCAGCATACATGTACACAAAGCTTATAGGAAAACATTAATTAATCCCTTACCGACGATGCTTGAGTAAAGAGGCACATAATGTGCAGCTGCTTCTTCCATGAGGTGAAGGAAAATGGCAGCAGGCTCCAGTCTCTTTCCCACAAAGCCCTGGGAGCAGGAAGTTGTGTCACCTAATTAATATTCATGACTTTAACAAAGGGAGTGTGATTACAGCGAAAGGTCACTAGGTGGTGCTGCAGGCACACATAGAATATACATTAACAGAAAACTATATAATGGAATCTGAAGAGAAGACAGTACACTACCCCTTAGATTATCTATAAAGATTAGGTCAGGAAGGTTTGCTGGACCATCAAGAACAGTGATAGAAGCATGAAGTGCTCTAAAATTTCCTGGTAGATGGCTGCTCTGAATTTGGACTTGATATAACCAGTGGACCAACACCAACAGATAAAATGGCTCCCCAAACCTTAACTGACTGTGGAAACTTCACACTGGACCTCAAGCAACTTGGATTATATGTGCCTCTCTGCTCTTACTCCAGACTCTGGCACCTTGATTTCCAATGAAAATGTAAAATGTACTTGAAAACAGGACTTTGGGCAACTGAGCAACAATCCAGTCCTTTTTCTTTTTAGCCCAGGTAAGACGCTTCTGATGTTGTCTGTGAGTCATGAGTGGCTTGACACAAGGAATAACATAGTAACATAGTATGAAAGGCCAAAAAAATGACATTTGCAAGCTAATCCAGAGGAAGGGGAAGGCAAAAAAAAACCCTGTGAGGTAGAAGCCAATTTTCCCCACTTAAGGGGAAAAAAAATTCCTTCCCGATTTCAATCAGGCAATCTGATAACTCCCTGGATCAACGACCCATCTCTAGTAGCTATAGCCTATAATATTATTACACTCCAGAAATACATCCAGGCCCCTCTTGAACTCTTTTAGTGAACTCACCATCATCACCTCTTCAGGTAGAGAGTTCCATAGTCTCACTGCTCTTACCATAAAGAATCCTCTTCTATGTTTGTGTACAAACCTTTTTTCCTCCAGTCGCAGAGGATGTCCCCTTGTCACAGTCACAGTGCTGGGGATAAATAGATCATGGGAGAGATCTCTGTTCTGACCCCTGATATATTTATACATATTGATTAAATCTCCCCTCAGTCGTCTTTTTTCTAAAGCGAATAACCCTAATTTTGATAACCTTTCAGGGTATTGTAGTTCCCTTATTCCAGTTATTACTTTAGCTGCCCTCCTCTGAACCCTCACCAGCTCTGCTATGTCTGCCTTGTTCACAGGAGCCCAGGACTGTACACAGTACTCCATGTGTGGTCTGACCAGTGATTTGTAAAGTGGTAGGACTACGTTCTCATCACGGGCATCTTTGCCTCTTTTTATGCAACCTATTATTGTATTGGCCTTGGCAGCCGTTACCTGACTCTGGTTTTTACAGCTTAGTTTGCTGTTCACTAAAATTCCTAGGTCCTTTTCTATGTCAGTGTTACCCAGTGTTTTACCATTTAGTATGTACGGGTGACTTGCATTATTCCTTCCCATGTGCATAACCTTACATTTATCAGTGTTAAACCTCATCTGCCACTTCTCTGCCCAAGCCTCCAATCTATCCAGATCCATCTGTAGCAGTATACTGTCCTCTTTTGTGTCAATTACTTTACACAGTTTAGTGTCATCTGCAAAAATTGATATTTTACTGTGCAAGATTTCTACAAGATCATTAATAAATATATTGGAGGATAGGGCCCAGTACTGACCCCTAAGGTACTCCACTAGTGACAGTGACCCAATCAAGGTGTGTACCATTAATAACCACCCTCTGTTTTCTATTACTGAGCCAGTTACTTACCCACATACAGACATTTTCTCCCAGTCCGAGCATTCTCATTTTATTTACTATCCTTTTATGTGGTACAGAGACAAATGCTTTGGAGAAGTCCAGATATATGATTCGCCGCTGTCAAGTCTAGAACTTACCTCCTCATAGAAACTGATTAAATTCATTTGACATGACCAATCCCTCATGAAGCCATGCTGATATGGCGTTATTTGCTTATTTTCATTGAGCTGTTCCAAGATAGCATCTCTTAGAAAGCCTATGGTTTCCGGGCTCTGTTTTCGGACCCTTTTTGAATATTGGCACAACGTTTGCCATACGCCAATCCTGTGGAACACTCCCTGTCAGTATAGAGTCCTTAAATATCAGAAATAAGGGTCTGGCTATGACATTACTTCATTTTCTTAGGATACGGGGGTGTATGCCATCTGGTCCTGGCGATTTGTCTATTTTAATCTTTATAAGACGCCACTGTACTTCTTCCTGGGTCAGACAGGGCACTTTTAATGGGGAATATACTTTTACATTCTGTATTTCATCTGAAATAGTGGAGAAAAAAAATATTTAATAGCTTTGCTTTCTCCTCATTGCTCTCTGAAACTCCCCCCTCATCACTCTGTAAAGGGCCGACACCTTCAGATTTATACTTTTTACCAATTATATCATTGGAGAACATTTTAGGGTTAGTTTTGCATTCTTTGGCAACTAATCTCTCGGTCTCTAGTTTGGCTGCTGTGGTAAGGTGCAGGGTGCTGTCATGGAGGGCAGATACGTGTCACCAAGGTTCGTGGGCTCAGTGAGGTAAGAGCCGGATTTTATGTGTTTATAGCAGTAGCTGTTGACACCTTTGTACTTAGTATGGCTGCAAAGCCAATCCGGGCCGGCTCTTACTGGGAGTAGGCAAAGAGTTGGGTGGGTGCCTACTCCCCACGTTCCTTTACCAGGTTTTGGGCTGGGTTTAAATTCCCAGGGCTGGCTTTTGCAGTGTGTGGAGCTGAGGCCTGGACCCTGACAGAGGCGTACAGGGCGCCTAGTACCCTGTGAAGGACTTTATGCGGCTGTGCGATCAGCCTGGACGGGACTCATACCAGGAAAGGAGCCAGGTGAAACGCTCTGTTATTTTGTGTGTGAACTAACACCAAGTGACTGTTCTGCTTTCTGTTTGAGCAAGTGTGAAATAAAACACTGTTTGCTGAACTACTTGGACTCCATTTGCCTCTATACTGCATCCGCACAGCTGTCTACCGGAGTAAATCCCGACACCGCTTTTATTTGTTTTTTACATATTCAATTTTTTTCCTTATAGTTTTTCAGTGCTTCCTCGCTACCCTCCTGTTTTAGTGATTGAAATACTTTCTTTTTGTTATTTATTGCTTTCTTTTAGCCTTTCAGCCTTTACAGTTCTATTTATCCACATTATTTTCTTCTTGTTCCTTAACCTTTTATTCCCATAAGATATGTACCTCTCACAATTAGATTTTTGGATGCGTTTTAAAAATATCCCATTTTGTATTTTTGAGAACTGTATTTTTATTTTTGAGGACTTTGTCCCAGTTAGTTAGGCCTATGGCCTCTCCTACTTGGCTAAATTTAGCTTTTTTGAATAATATTTGAAAGGTTACTACTTTATGGTCACTATTTCCCAAGTGTCCCCCAACCTGCACATCTGTTGTTCTGTCGGGTCTATTGGTTAATACTAAGTCCAGTATGGCCGTCCCTCTAGTGGGGTCCGGAATCAGTTGGGAAAGGTAATTGGTTATTACCAAGAGCCTGTTTCCTTTATGAGATGTACAGGTTTCAGCTTACCAGTCTATATTTGGGTAGTTGAATTCCCCCATAATAACGACCTCATTATGATATGCCACCTCGTCTATCTCGTTTAGTAGTAGATATTCTATGGACTCTGGTATATTAGGTGGTTTATAATAAACGCCTATTAGTAATGTATTATTGTTTTTGCCTCCATGTATTTCTACCCACAGTGACTCCACATGTTCATGTCCCTCACTTATATCTTCTTGGACTGTGCGCTTTAGACAGGACTTTACATATAGGCAGACCCTTCCCCCTCTCTGGTTTTGGCAATCCTTTCTAAACAGAAATCACAGAAAAAAAAATGCACCAAACGGATATGCCACTGACTATACTAGCTAGTCAAACAAGCAGATATTAAAAGCTGAGGCTGTTTGCCAATATATTCCTGTCAGGAACACATCGGAGCCCCTCATGCACCACGTCACAGTCACTCAGCATGGCATGGGGTCCTACCACTACGCTAACTATGGTGTGAACACGGTCTGAAGGTGATGGAAACCTGCTCACAGCCAAGCTTCCACACAACCGCATAGCAGGACAACTAATGCAATGTCAATAAAGCAAGACTGCAAGCCACACCCATATCAGACCGTGTGATGGAGACTGCCAGGTGCAAAAGAATGTTAAATGCCAGAGGAAGGCACATTCAATACATATGGAACAAAAATCACAGAAATATAGTGGCCAATATGTGGGAACTGCTCAGACCCCAAACACTGTAGCGTGTTTCTCATTGGGGGAGCAGTCCCACCGCATGTGGACCGCAGCAAACGACCATCTTCAGCAAAAATTGCATACAATGGAGGATGCTGGCGCGCACCACATGCACCACAAAGGCATCCTACACAAGACGGAGCATTGTGTGGATGAAATATATAAATATAAAAATCACAGAAAAAAAAATGCACCAAACGCATATGCCATTGACTATACTAGCTAGTCAAACAAGCAGATATTAAAAGCTGAGACTGTTTGCCAATATATTCCTGTCAGGAACACATCGGAGCCCCTCATGCACCACGTCACAGTCACTCAGCATGGCATGTGATTTTTATATTTATATATTTCATCCGCACACACGCAGCCATGTCTCAGTTATTCCCACTATGTCATAGTCCTCTTCACACATCACTAATTCCAGTTCCCCAGTTTTATTAGTCAGGCTTCTGGCATTAGTATACAATGCGACAGTTGTAGCCCATGTTCTGGATATGTCTGTGTATAGTGACTCTTAAAGCACTGTCTCCAGACGCAGTCCACTCCTTGTGAATCCCCAAATTAAATGGCCTTTTATTGACAATCCTTTCAAGGCTGTGGTTATCCCTGTTGCTTTTGCACATTTTTGTACCACACTTTTTTCTTTCACTTAACTTTCCATAAATATGCTTGGATGCATCACTCTGTGAACAGCCAGCTTCTTTAGCAATGACTAGAGTTGAGCGGACACCTGGATGTTCGGGCTCGGCAGGTTCGGTCGAACCCCATTGAAGTCAATGGGGACCCTAACTTTTGGCCACTAAAATGGCTCTAAAATAGCCCTGGAAAGAGCTAGAGGGCTGCAAAAGACAGCAAAATGTGCTTAAGAGCACGGCAAATGCTCTGCAAACAAATGTTGATAGAGAAATTAATAAAAAAAATAATAAAAGACCTTAAAAAACTAAAAATTAGGAATCATGTAGGAGGAAGAGGTTGAGGAGGTGGTGAATGGGTGGATGTGGCGGTGTAGGCTCACGTGGCAGTCTAGGTGGAAGCGGTGGCGAAGGAGGAATAGGTAGCCAACACAGATGTGTGTTATGTTGCATTTTTACATAGGGTTATCCCCCAAAATATTGGGACATATAAAAAAAAGGAATAAGTGCACTTGAGTACAAGGATGGATGGTTGAGGCTGTTAGAACTGTTTATTCTGCACAAGGTACAGACAAGTCTTGTGGGAATCAGGCCTGGTTCATTTTAATGAACGTGAGCTTGTCCACATTAGCTGTGAACAAGCTGCTGCGTCTGTCTGTAATGACACCTCCTGCCGTGCTAAATACGCGTTCAGACAATACACTGGCTGCAGGGCAGGCCAGCGCCCCCAAGGCATACAGGGCAAGCTCTGGCCATGTGGACAATTTGGAGACCCAGAAGTTGAATGGGGTAGAACCATCAGTCAGTATGTGTAGGCGTGTGCACACACACTGTTCCACCATGTTGTTCAAATGCTGCCTCCTGCTAACACGCTCCATCTCAGCAGTATGGGCCGGTTGTTGCGGCGAGGTGACAAAGCTTTTCCACATGTTGGCCATGCTAACCCTGCCTTGTGAGGTGCGGGCGCTGACACAGCTGCGTTGGCGACCTCTTGCTCCTCCCCTGCCTTCGCCTTATGCTTCCACTAGTCCCCCAGCGTCAGTCGGGAATGCTCTCAGGAGCGTGTCTACCAGCGTGCACCTGTAGTCGTGCGTCTTCCGATCACGCTCCAGTGAGGGAATTAAGGACGGCACATTGTCTTTGTAATGGAGATCCAGCAGGGTGGCCACCCAGTAGTAAGCACACGTTAAAATGTGGCAACTCTGCTGTCGTTGCACAGGCAATGCAGCATGTAGTCGCTCATGTGTGCCAGGCTGCCCAGAGGGAAGGACAAGCTGTCCTCTGTGGGAGGCGTATCATCTGTGTACTCTGTATCCCCCAGCCACGCACCAGTGATGGGCCAGAGCTGCGTTGGGTCCACCCCGCTGTGAACATGCTTCATCATCATCCTCCTCCTCATCCTCCAGTAGTGGGCCCTGGCTAGCCAAATTTGTACCTGGCCTCTGCTGTTGCAAAAAACCTCCCTCTGAGCCACTTCTAAAAGACTGGCCTGAAAGTGTTAGAGATGACCCCTCTTCCTTCTCCTCCCCCTCCTCGTCCTGGGCCACATCCTCTTCCAAGTGTTTTCTCAAGGAGACATAGAAGTGGTATCGTAACACTGATAATGGCATCATTGCCACTGGTCATGTTGGTGGAGTACTCAAAACAGCGCAACAGGGCACACAGGTCTCGCATGGAGGCCCAGTCATTGGTGGTGAAGTGGTGCTGTTCCGCAGTGCGACTCACCCGTGCGTGCTGCAGCTGAAACTCCACTATGGCCTGCTGCTGCTCGCACAGTCACTCCAGCATGTGCAAGGTGGAGTTCCACCTGGTGGGCACTTCGCATATGAGGCGGTGAGCGGGAAGGCCGAAGTTACGCTATAGAGCATACAGCCGAGCGGCGGCAGGATGAGAACGCCAGAAGGGCGCACAGACGGCCCGCACTTTATGCAGCAGCTCTGACATGTTGGGGTAGTTGTGAATGAATTTCTGCACTACCAAATTCAGCACATGCGCCAGGCAAGGTCTGTGTGTCAAAACGGCTAGTCCCAGAGCTGCAACGAGATTTCGCCCATTATCGCACACCACCAGGCCGGACTTGAGGCTCACTGGCAGCAACCACTCGTCGGTCTGTTGTTTTATACCCCGCCACAACTCCTGCGCGGTGTGGGGCCTGTCCCCCAAACACATTATTTTCAGAATGGCCTGCTGACGTTTACCCCTGGCTGTGCTGAAGTTGGTGGTGAAGGTCTGTCGCTGACCAAATGAGGAGGCGGTAGAAGAGGAGGAGGAAACCGTGTAGGAAGAGGACGCTACAAGAGGCAAAGAATGATGCCCTTCTTTCCTTGGTGGCGGAAAGACGTGCGCCAAACAGCTCTCCGCCTGGGGCCCAGCCGCCACTACATTTACCCAGTGTACAGTTAGGGAGATATAGCGTCCCTGGCCGTGCTTACTGGTCCACGTATATGTGGTTAGGTGGACCTTGCCACAGATGGCGTTGCGCAGTGCACACTTGATTTTATCCGATACTTTGTTGTGCAGGGAGGACACGGCTCTCCTGGAGAAGTAGTGGCGGCTGGGAACGACGTACTTTGGGACAGCAAGCGACATGAGCTGTTTGAAGCTGTCTGTCTCCACCAGCCTGAATGACAGCATTTCAAAGGCCGGTAGTTTAGAAATGCCGGCATTCAGGGCTAGGGATCGAGGGTGGCTAGGTGGGAATTTACTCTTTCTCTCCAAGGTTTGTGAGATGGAGAGCT
The DNA here is from genome assembly GCA_033119425.1 of Bufotes viridis. Classification (NCBI taxonomy): domain Eukaryota; kingdom Metazoa; phylum Chordata; class Amphibia; order Anura; family Bufonidae; genus Bufotes; species Bufotes viridis. The sequence goes on along the minus strand of CM065593.1, from coordinate 114,375,152 downwards.
GAACGCTTCCGTGTGACATGGTGGAGATGCTTGATGACGGAGGTGATGGTGTTGGTGGCACAGCCAGCGTTTTTTCTCCTGCCCGACCCAGGTTTCGCTCCTCAAGCTTCGTCAGGGGCAAAACGCTGGGATTGTTTTAATGCTTTTTTAAAAGAAGATGTTTGTAAGTATATACAAAATAAAACTTTTATAAAGATACCGGCTTGTGTTTACAGAAACCTTTGAGTAAAAGAAGGATTGGAGACAATAATACTTCCCTTCGGTGCTTGGTGATGTAAAGTCCATGGCTGACCCCTGCATGCAAGTGTGGAAGCGATAATATAAACGCTGGGAACAAACAGAGTTGCAGATAATATTTTGATATGCCTGCAATTACCAGACTTGCTGTGAGTACAATCTGTGCAATAGGGGTTTGTGTAGCCCTACGGTATTTCACTATTAGTTTCTTTTTTACAAGTTGCAGAATATCTAGCAGCAGGATATCTGCAGACCTCTGGTCTCTTTCAGAAGGGAAAAGGAAAACTGCTTCTTTGGGATCATCTATTCCTACGCGCGGTCCGAACTTGTGTATGTAAAAATTGTGAAAGTGTGCTTGTTCCCGCAACACCCATCGGACTCGCAACGCAATCATTTGTGGACTGGTGATTAAGTGTTTTATATTTTGAATCAGTAGGACGTGTAGCTGTGGCAGAACGACCACGTCCTCTCCCTGCACCAGATGCTCCACCAACACCACCACCACCACGACCATGACCGCGTCCCTTATTAGATGTTTGCCTAATAGTTAGCGTTCACCAAGCAAAGTAAAAAGTGGTTTAGTCTGTTAAAAGTAATTATCCGCCAATAAAAACCCTGATGTAGGGTATTGCACTCAATTTTTTTTTTTAAAACTGTATGACAGCGGTATTTGTGGCCTAAATTTCACAGTAATTTATACACCTATAATCCCAGATGTGCGGTATATCAGAGTTTATTTTTTAACCCCAGTAAGCAAAATCCGTATTTGTGGCCTAGATGTCACATTAATTCAGGCACCTATAATTCCAGATGTGCAGTATATCAGAGGTTTTTTTTAACCATAGTAAGCAAAAGCCGTATTTGTGGCCTAAATTTCACATTCATTTATGCACCTATAATCCCAGAGGTGCAGTATATCAGAGGTTTTTTTTAACCCCAGTAAGCAAAAGCCGTATTTGTGGCCTAAATTTCACAGTAACATATGCACCTATAATCCCAAGTTTGCGATGCACCTATAATCCCAAGTTTGCGTTATATTAGAGGTTTTTTTTAACCCCAGTAAGCAAAAGCCATATTTGTGGACTAAATTTCACAGTAATTTATGCATCTATAATCCCAGATGTGCAGTATATCAGAGGTTTTTTTAACCCCAGTAAATTAACCCCAGTAAGCAAAAGCCGTATTTGTGGCCTAAATTTCACAGTAATTTATGCATCTATAATTCCAAGTTTGCGTTATATTAGAGTTTTTTTTTAACCCCAGTAAGCAAAAGCCGTATTTGTGGCCTAGATTTCACAGTAATTTATGTACCTATAATCCCAGATGTGCAGTATATCAGGGATTTTTTTTAACCCCAGTAATTTAACCCCAGTAAGCAAAAGCCGTATTTGTGGCCTAGATTTCACAGCAATTTATGCACCTATAATCCCAGATGTGCAGTATATCAGAGTTTTTTTTTAACCCCAGTGAGCAAAAGCCATATTTGTGGCCTAAATTTCACAGTAATTTATGCACCTATAATCCCAGATGTGTAGTATATCAGAGTTTTTTTTAACCCCAGTAAGCAAAAGCCGTATTTGTGGCCTAAATTTCACAGTAATTTATGCACCAATAATCCCAGATATGCAGTATATCAGAGTTTCTTTTTAACCCCAGTAAGCAAAAGCTGTATTTGTTCCTAAATTTCACAGTAATTTATGCACCTATAATCCCAGATGTGCAGTATATCAGAGGTTTTTTTTAACCCCAGTAAGCAAAAGCCGTATTTGTGGCCTAAATTTCACAGTAATTTCTGCACCTATAACCCCAGATGTGCAGTATATCAGAGGTTTTTTTAACCCCAGTAAGCAAAAGCAGTATTTGTGGCCTAAATTTAACAGTCATTTATGCACCTATAATCCCAGATGTGCATTATATCAGAGTTTTTTTTAACCCCAGTAAGCCAAAGCAGTATTTGTGGCCTAAAATGAACAGTCCCTTATGCACCTATAATCCCAGATGTGCACTACATGAAACAGAGTTTTTTTTCCACCAGTATGGCCCAGTATGAGAAAGGGTACTTTCACACTTGCGTTGGTGCGGCTCCGTCTGTTTATTTGCACAGACGGATCCGCACCTATAATGCAAACGTTTGTATCCGTTCAGAACGGATCCGTTTGCATTAGGTTTAAAGAAAAATGACAAAGTCCAAAACTGATCTGTTTTGAATTACATTGAAAGTCAATGGGGAACGGATCAGTTTCCAAATGCACCATATTGTGTCATTAAAAACATTGTAATTCAAAACGGATCCGTTAGGCTCCGCCTCTTCAGATGGACACCAAAATGCTGCAAACTGCGTTTTGGTGTCCGCCTCCAAAACAGAATCGAAGCGGAATGGAGCCTAACTGATGCATTCTGAACGGATCCTTATCCATTCAGAATGCATTGGGGCTTAACTGATCCGTTTTGGACTGTTTGTGAGAGCCCTGAAACGGATCTCACAAACGGAATCCAAAACGCTAGTGTGAAAGTACCCAAAGCCGTATTTCTGGCCTTAATGTAACACTCAATTATGCACCTATAATCCCAGATGTGCAGTATATCAAAGGTTTCTTTAACCCCAGTAAGCAAAAGCCGTATTTGTGGCCTAAATTTAACAGTAATTTATGCACCTATAATCCCAGATGTGCATTATATCAGAGGTTTTTTTTTTAACCCCAGTAAGCCAAAGCAGTATTTGTGGCCTAAAATGAACAGTCCCTTATGCACCTATAATCCCAGATGTGCACTACATGAAACAGAGTTTTTTTTTCCCCCAGTATGGCCCAGTATGAGAAAGTGTACTTTCACACTTGCGTTGGTGCGGTTCCGTCTGTTTATTTGCACAGACGGATCCGCACCTATAATGCAAACGTTTGTATCCGTTCAGAACGGATCCGTTTGCATTAGGTTTAAAGAAAAAGGACAAAGTCCAAAACGGATCCGTTTTGAATTACATTGAAAGTCAATGGGGAACGGATCAGTTTCCAAATGCACCATATTGTGTCATTAAAAACATTGTAATTCAAAACGGATCCGTTAGGCTCCGCCTCTTCAGATGGACACCAAAATGCTGCAAACTGCGTTTTGGTGTCCGCCTCCAAAACAGAATCGAAGCCGAATGGAGCCTAACTGATGCATTCTGAACGGATCCTTATCCATTCAGAATGCATTGGGGCTTAACTGATCCGTTTTGGACTGTTTGTGAGAGCCCTGAAACGGATCTCACAAACGGAATCCAAAACGCTAGTGTGAAAGTACCCAAAGCCGTATTTCTGGCCTGAATGTAACACTCAATTATGCACCTATAATCCCAGATGTGCAGTATATTAGAGGGTTTCTTTAACCCCAGTAAGCAAAAGCCGTATTTGTGGCCTAAATTTCACAGTAATTTATGCACCTATAATCCCAGATGTGCAGTATATCAGAGGATTTTTTTTTAACCCCAGTAAGCTAAAGCGGTATTTGTGGCCTAAAATGAACACTCCCTTATGTACCTATAATCCTAGATGTGCACTATATAAAACAGAGGTGTGTTTTTTTTTTACCCCAGTATGGCCCAGTATGAGAAAGCTGTATTTCTGGCCTGAATGTAAGACTCAATTATGCACCTATAATCCCAGATGTGCAGTATATCAGAGTTTTTTTTAACCCCAGTAAGCCAATGCGGTATTTGTGGACTAAAATGAACAGTCCCTTATACACCTATAATCCTAGATGTGCACTATATGAAACAGTTTTTTTTTCCACCCCAGTATGGGCCAGTATGAGAAAGCCATATTTCTGGCCTGAATGTAACACTCACTTATACAGCAATAATCCTAGATGTGCACTATATGAAAGAAAGTTTTTTAAACCCCAGTGTCTCAAAGCAGTATTTCTGGACTTGCAGACATGCAGATAACCTGTGCTGGTGCACTATCGTTGCATAAAATGGCTGCCGATTATGTATTGACTAACTGTAGGAAAAAAAGTTTGTTTTCAGTAGTAGTTGGCTCAGGGCAGCCTTAAAACAATTGTGCACTGCACCCACAAAACACATTTGCTGTAGATCGCTTAGTAAAGAAGCAGTTCTTCATAAGATTCTTTCCTGATCTCTCCCTCACAGCAGCTGCAGACTATCCCTACACTAATCCGAGCAGAGTGACGGGCGGTGCTATGTGACTCCAGCTTAAGTAGAGGCTGTGTCACATGCTGCAGTTGGCCAATCACAGCCATGCCAATAGTAGGCATGGCTGTGATGGCCTCTTAGGGCAAGTAGTATGACGCTTGTTGATTGGCTGCTTTGCAGCCGATCAAAAAGCGCCAAAAGATCGCCGAACACCAAACCGGAACTTTTACGTAAATGTTAGGGTTCGGGTCCAGGTGCCGAAAAACCTAAAATTCGGTACGAACCTGAACTTTACAGTTCGGGTTCGCTCAACTCTAGCAATGACCTTTTGTGGCGTACCCTCCTTGTGGTGGATGTCCATGTCTGTCTTCTGGACAACTGTCAAATCAGCAGTCTTCCCCATGACTATGTAGCTTACTGAACCAGACCGAGGGACAATTTAAAGGCTTAGGAAACCTTTGCAGGTGTTTTGTGTTGATTAGCTGATCACAATATTCTAATTTTCTGAGATACTGACTTTTGAGTTTTCATTAACTCTAAGCCATAATTATCAACATTAGACCTCACATGACCTATCCCACCACCCATGCTTGCCCTAGGTCTGACACAGCTTTTTAGCATATACCAACAGAGTCCACTATTATGATATAGTGCAACTGTGTCACAGACCTATATGTCAGGTTAACTACACTAGTCTAAGTTTAATAGTATTTTTGTAATACCATTTTCAACTATTGTTTTGGGAAAAAAAGTGAAATTAAACATATTCTGCGGCCAAACTATATGCTGCTATTGAGGCTGGAAAATGAACTTATTTTTACACTCATAAACAGTAGAAGCTTTGCAACAGGTTTTTTGGGAAGTTTGATGCCCGCTGGGTGTTACAAAAATATACACTGCTATTCATGCACTAAAATACACTGTGCGCTTATAAATGGTAGAAAAATTGCAACAGGCTTTTGAAAAAACAGAAAAAAGCCGTTATTTGATGTCCCTGGCTGTGATCAAACTATACACTCCTATTCACACTCTAAAATATGCCTATTTTCACACTTATAAATTGTAGAAAAATTGCAATTACAGGTTTTTGAGAAACAGAAAAAGGTGTAATTGGACGCCCCTGGTTGCAACCAAAATATACACTTCTACTTGTGCACTAAAATTCACTCATTTGCCCATTTATAAATGGTAAAATAATTGCAACAGGTTTTTGACAAACAGAAAAAGGCGCAATTAGATGTTTCCTGGCTGCAACCAAAATATACAGATGTAGCAAGCGCCAGCATCAGTGGCTTACCCTCAGTTCACACTTCGAACGCGCTGTAAAACGCATAACCGATGCAAACCAATGCTTCCCTATGGGACTGGTTCACATTTTCGCGTTTTACAGCGCGTTTTTGACACTGAAAACGCGCGTTCGAACGCGCGTTTATGAATTTGCAACATGCTGGAAAGGCCAAACCCCAGCTCTGATTGGCCAAACTTTATATAGACAGGGATATTTGGTCATTGGACAACACTGCATTCAATCACACAAACGCGCGTAAAACGCGCGTTTACTATTGCCAAAAACGCGCAAGAAAATGCGCGGAAAACACGCGACAAAATCGCGTGGAAAACACGCGTCTCAGAGACATTCAGGTCTGAACCCAGCGTAAATGTGTTATTTGGACAGTGTGACTAGGGAGGGTCTGATGGGAGTTGATCTGAGGCTAGGAAGGGTCTGATGGGTGTGTGATCTGAGGCTGGGAGGTCAAATGGGGGTGTAATCTGAGGCTGGGGGGTCTGATCTAAGGTTGGGGAGGGTCCGATCTGAGGCTGAAGTCCGATCTGAGGGCTGGCCTGATGGGGGTCTGATCTGAGGCTGAGAGGTCTTATGGAAGCCTGATCTGATGCTGATGTAGGCGGGGGGTGGGGGGGGGGTCTGATAGGAGGCTGATGGAGGTGGGGGGGAAGATCTGAGACTGAGAAAGAGAAAAAGGCATGGACAGTTGCGAAGGAAGAGTCAGGGAGAGTGAAAGCTTGGTTCCCTTACGTCCTACCAGCAGCACAGATGGGTTAACCACCCCCCGTGGACTGGCAGGACCGGCGGAATGTTTAATGAGCCCAAGACTAATAACTCAATTTAACAATTAAGTATCTCCTTAAAAGGAGGAAGTCAACCCCCTGGACAGGTGGACTAGGCGGTTTGTTCCCCCCTTTCTTATGAAAGTGCAGGGAGCCTTTTTTTCGTTTGGGTACCTTGTCAGTTTGGCCGACAGCTTATTTGCTGCCGGCCCCGCGCAGTTGCGCCTGGCTGGGGTATTTTGGCGGCGTCCTTGGTCCAGGATTCCCGGTCCTTGTGCGCCGCCATCTTCCGGAGGTGACGCGGGGACTCTCCTTTTGCATCACCTCCGGGTAATCCGGCCGTTATTTTTTCACGGGCACGATTTTTTTCATAGATGCTATTTTTTTATGCATCTTCCTGTGGAGGATTTACCTATGGCTCTATTAAAGGAGTCATAGGCCTGCTGGATGGAAAGGCTTCCTATTCGTGCCCAGGCCCCTATGGAGACCTCTGTCCCGGTAGAGAGACCTCCTTAGTTTCTTCCTCCTCGGATGAGGAGGAGCTGACTTTGTGTTTTCTCCCCTGGAAAGACACAGAAGTTGCTCAAGTCCATCAGGTCGGGGGACCATGATGTTGACTGTGGGGAGCCTCCCGTTCCCGCTACTCGGGCACATCGTGTCTTCAGAGCGGATGAGACCCTCCTCTCTATCATGATATAGAGTGGAAAAAACCTGGAAAAGGTCCGGTTTTAACAAAAAAGTTTAAATCCATGTTCTCGATGGCTTAACCCTTGGTGGATTCATGGGGATCCATTCCCAAGGTGGACATGGCTATTGCCAAGTTGTCCAAGCGCACTCTGGTTCCGGCAGCGATGGGTCTAGCTGCAGGACCCTCTTGCAGAGTGCACACTAAGACAGGGTGTTACGGCAGCTGCGGCTTCCGCTTCCACAGCCATAGCGGCTTTTGAAGTCTCTACGTTCCTCCGATCTCGCCTGGATCAAATTCAAGTTGATGTGAACCAGAGGTTTTTTCCAGGACGACATACTGGCTGTTTTCAAGACCATCAACCTGTCTACGGACTTCTTGTGCGATACCGCACAGCTCCAGTTGGAGCTAGCGAGGGAGCTTCCCGCTAGCAAAGCAAGTCCTGGGAACGAGGCCAAACACAGATCCTTGCTCTTGAAGCTAAGCAGCAGGTCTGTGGCTCATGGGAGACCAAGTGCTCCTTTGGCACCCTGTAACAATGCTATCAAATAATGTCAGGGGGCCATATATAGTGTGGCCCATATTCCATTTTGGCTTGAGCCTTGGGTCGCTGACAATTCCTCAAAATACGGCTTATATGGGAGGAGCCTGAGATGAAAAATCCACCTCCTGACTACGGGCCTCTTTGAGGCTCTTGGTTAATTCCCGTTACTCCTGCCAATAAGCTTCCCCATTCCTAAGCTTCATGTACCCGTCGGGAGTCGTCTCTCCCACTTCTGAGAAGAATGGATCCAAGAGATCTCGGATCCCTGGGTCCTGAATATCATTTCCAACGGTTATTTAGTCAACAACACCTCTATTCCTCTGGACAGGTTTGTCAAGATCAACCTTCTACAAGCTACCAAGGAGGCAATCCTAGAGGCTTACATTCAGGACTACATTTGCAAAGGGGCTCTGGAGGAGGTCCCGGCAGGAGAACGGGGCCTAGGGATCTATTCACCAGTTTTTCTAGTTCCCAAGGCTTCAGGAGATCTCCGGATGATTATCGATCTGAGATATTTCAATCGATTTATAAGGAAGGTGAAGTTTCGTGTAGAAACCATCAGGTCAGTAGTTCACGTCGTCAATCCTGTGACGTGATGGCAACCCTGGACCTCAAGAATGCATATCTGCACATCCCGATCCATCCTGGTTCCAGGAAGCATATCAGGATCACGGTCCAGGTGTCCGGTGTCGTCAGACATCTTCTGTTTGTTGCCCTTCCCTTTGGCATTTCTTCTGCCCCTCAACTTTTACCAAGGTGGTGGTTCTGTGGTGGCGGCTTTGAGGCTTCAAGGACTGACCATCATTCCTTATCTGGACGACTGGCTTTGAAAGCCTCTGCTCTAGCGGTCCTAACCCAACTTCTTCAGGTAACAATCTCCTTTCTGTTCCACCTGGGTTGGATCATCAGCTGGTAGAAGTCGAACGTGAGCCCGTCGACTTCAGTAAGATATCTAGGCTTCATAACCGACTCCACTGGGATGTCGCTCCAGTTGACTCCAGAAAGAAGATTCCGGGTTCAGAACACGGCAAGTTCCTTTACCCGGCGAGTTCCAATCCGGACTCTCATGAAGATGTTTGGGCTCATGTCAGCGTCTGCGGAAGCAGTCCCTTGGGCTCTATGGCAACTCCACCCTCTACAGTCGGAGGTCCTCTCCTAATGGAATGGCAGCCCTGCTGGGCTAAACTCCTTGTGCTCCCTGACTTGGCAAACTCGGTATTCCATCAGATGGTGGTGCCATCTTTTAGACGGGAAGTCTATGACCCAGCCAGTCTGGGTCCTATTGACTACGGATGCGTCCTAAGTAGGCTGGGACGCTCACCTACACGACTTTCCAGTTCACAGGACCTGGTTTCCTCAGGAGTGGCTTCTTTCATCCAATCTCCGCGAGATTCAAGCTATCCGGCTAGCCCTCCGTCACTTAGCCCCGCAGATCCGGGGCAAAGCGGTGAAAGTCCAGTCAGACAATGTGACTGCGGTACTTTACATCAACCAGCAGGGAGGCACGAGATCACTTCCCCTCCTGTCAGAGATCGGGGTGATTCTGGATTAGGCAGAGTTGTACCTTCCCACTTATCTGCGATCCACATCCAAGGCTCCCTCAATATGATAGCGGCTGAGCCACGGTCTTCCGTCGGTGGAGTGGTCTTTACATCTGGAGAATCAAGCAGATAGTCCTCAAGTGGGTATGCCAGAGGTGGATCTCATGGCAACAAGGTTCAATGCCAAGGTGGAGAGGTTCTGCTCCCTTTACAGGGAGGACAACCCCCTGGCGTTAGACGCTCTGTCAATATCCTGGAGGTTCAGGCTGGCTTACATCTTCCCTCCCTTTTCCATAATACCGAGGGTATTGATGAAAATCCGTCAGGATCAGGCCTTGGTGATAGCCACCATACTGTTTTGGCCGAAGAGATCATGGTTTACCAAGATCACCCAGTTGAGTCGAGGACAATACTGGAGGCTCCCCCCACAGCAGACCCTGGTGTCGTGGGACACTCACCTCTGCTCAGATCTGCACAGATTCAACCTGACAGTCTGGAGGTTGATCAGTCCCTTCCCAGAATAGAAGGGCTTTCAGAGTCGGTCCTGAGAACGCTGTCTCATTCTAAAGCGGACTCTACCAAGAGAGCCTACTCTTGTATTATGAGGATATTCTCATCCTGTTGTACCTCAACTGAGGTGGCGTCTGCAGATCCGCCCCTCTCCGCTATCCTTCAGTTCCTGCAAGACGGCCTTGATAGAGGCCTTGCCCTTCTACTCTGAAGGTTCAAGTTTCAGCCATCTCAGCTTGCCTTAACAGGCTTTTTTCTCAGGACCCTCTGATCAAACGGTTCCTTAAAGGAGCTGAAAGATTAAAGCCGACAGTACTGAGACCCCTTTTTTTCAATGGGTTTTTCAGTAGTTCTCAGGGGGTTAGCATCTCCCCCCTTTGAACCGTGAGAGGAGGTGGACATCAAGTTCGTCACCTGGAAGTTTGTGTTTCTCCTTGCAGTGACTTTGGCCAAGAGGGTCTCTGAGCTTCAAGCTCTCTCAGCACATGAGCCCTATACCATTTTCTTACATGACCGGGACCTTCTTAGATTCCTCCCGTATTGTAGGCCTAAAGTTCCTTCCTTCCAGAACATCAACCCGATGATATTCCTCCCGGTTCTGTCGACATCTACCACCTCCTCCTAGGAACCTGCTAGACATCCTCTGGACGTCTCGAGATGTCTCCGGATCTATGTGGATAGATCAAGGAGTACAGGAAAGATGAGAATCTGCTAATCCTGTTGCCGGTAAGTTTAAAGGCTATAAGGCATCCAAACCTTCCATCAGTCGGTGGATTGAGGAGGCTATTAAAGAATCCTTTGTTTCCACAATCTCTGGACCTTGCGGGATTCGTGAAGGCCCACTCTACTAGAGTTGTGGCTACTTCTTTGCCGAGAGGAGTCTTCTGCCTCTCAACATGATTTGCAAAGCTGCCTCCTGGAGCTCTGAATCGACATTCATCTCCCATTATAGACTAGATGCCAGTCTAGCTGAGTTTTCGGCCTTTGGGCAGACTTTTCTTAGTTCTGCCAGGCAGGAAGGCCCTCCCTAGGGGTTTCTTCTTGCTATCTCCCCATCTGTGCTGCTGGTAGGACGTAAGGGAATCGTCAATTTCTGACGATAATTTGTTTTCCCTTAGTCCTAACAGCAGCACACAAATTTCCCACCCTAGTAAGTCTAGTTTTTTTCTTGCTATAAACACAGTGGGCTGGGGTTGACTTCCTCCTTTTAAGGAGATACTTAATTGTTAAATTGAGTTATTAGTCTTGGGCTCATTAAACATTCCGCCGGTCCTGCCAGTCCACGGGGGTGGTTAACCCATCTGTGCTGCTGTTAGGACTAAGGGAAAACAAATTATCGTCAGAAATTAACGATTAACCCCTCTCTGGACCCCCCTGTGATGAGCTTCACTGCCATTAAAGCCAAATAAAGAACTGAATAAATAACATTCTGAACTTAAAAATTACACTGCTATGTTTGGGCAAAATGTCTCCTGAATTATATGTAATATATATAGTGGAGGCACCATTTTGTGCTTCAAAAATACAGCGCTCTAGAATTTATTAAATTGAAGTGCAATTTCTGCAACTTACTCCTGAGGCTACTTTAACACTAGTGTTTTGACTTTCCATTTGTGAGATCCATCATGGGCTCTCAGAAGTAATCCAAAACTGATCAGTTTTGCCCAAATGCATTCTGAATGGAAAAGGATCCGCTCAGAATGCATCAGTTTGCCTCCGTTTAGTCACCATTCCGCTCTGGAGGCGGACACCAAAACGCTGCCTGCAGCGTTTTTCTGTCCATCCTGGGATGCGGAGCAAGACGAATCCGTCCTGACAAAATAATAAATTTTCTGACAGATCCGTCCCCCATTGACTTTCAATGGTGTTCATGACGGATCCGAGGGATGCATGCGGTTGTATTATTGTAACGGAAGCGTTTTTGCAGATACATGACGGATCTGCAAATAAAACACTAGTGTGAAAGTAGCCTTAGTCTCCCTCTGCCTTGCTTACACTCCTGCATCCCTTGATTAGGACCTGTCTGCTCTCTCCTGCTGCTGGTTGATCATGCTCATTTTCTCTGTGTCTAGTCCCAGCTCTATGAATGCGCATTCTCTTGCACATAGGACTAGCTCTGGCCGAGGCTTCTCTGCTCTGAACTTCCTATTTGCTTAGAGCTGGAGCTGACGGCTGATTCCACAAGGCATGTAAGGGAGCTGTGCTCTTCACCACCTGAAGTTGGCTTGACATGTAACAGTAAGCCGAGGTTTTGTTGTAGGTTTCTTTTTTCAGCTTACCTGTGTAGATCTTGCTCAGTGTCACTTGGTCTTTCCCTATCTACTTCATCTATTACTTGCTGTTTCAAACTGCTTTCTTGCCTGTCTTGATGCTGGTTTCGGCCTTTTACATAGCTTTCTGTATTTTTCTGTTTCTGTATTACTGTGTGTATGTCAATATGTTTGAGCCTGTCTGTCTGCAAATCTTACACTGTGTCTGTATGCTTTTCGCTATGTATCTCTCACTATTTCTCCATGTCTCTCTCTGTGTCACTTGTTCAGTCTTTCTTACAAACATCACATAACAGAGGACACACTTTCCATAGTGATGAGTGGAAGGTGCCATATTCGATTTCGCGATATTTCGCGAATATTTGATTGAATATTCGTCATATATTCTTCTAAATCGAATATTCACTATTATTCTATATATTGCGAATGTTATGCGAATTTATATTCGCATTGCGAATTAAACTTAGAGCTGAGTTCCTGATGGTTGTAACTTGTATTGCTAGAATTGACGAAGATAACGAATATCACGAATATAGCACTATATTCTCAGTCTTCGTTATATTCTAGCAATATAACCATTAGGAACTCAGCTCTAAGTTTAATTCGCAATGCGAACATATACTCGCATTGCGAATTCAACACAAAGCTGGGTTCCTAATGGTTGTATTGCTAGAATAAAATGAATATCACGAATATAACACTATATTCTCAATCTTCTTTATATTTTAGCAACAACCATTAGGAACTCAGCTCTAAGTTTCATTCACGAAGCGAACATATAACTGCATTGCGAATTGATCATAGCGCTAAGTTCCTAATTAGTGTTGAGCGAACAGTTCGAGCATAGTTCGGGTTCGTACAGAATTTTGGGGTGTTCGGGACACGGACCCGGACCCGAAAATTTTCAAAAAAGTTCGGGTTCGGGTTTGTTGTTCAGCGATTTATTCCCGCTTTCTAAAGGGCTGCACAGCAGCCAATCAGCTATTGTTTTACTTCTTGCCCTAAGAGCCCATCACAGCCATGCCTACTAATGGCATGGCTGTGATTGGCCAAGTGAGTGCAGCATGTGACCCAGCCTCTATTTAAGCTGGAGTCACGTAGCGCCGCACGTCACACTGCTCTGATTAGTGTAGGGAGAGGACGCAGCTGTTGTGAGGGCGAGATTAGGCAGGGAAAAGTCTGCAAATGCAGCTAATGAAGTGATTGATCTACAGCTGTGAATTATTGAACTTCTGCTAGTTACTTGCTCACTGGTTTTTAGGCTGCACAGAGCGTTTTTCTGTCACTTATTTTCTGGGGTGATCGGCGGCCATTTTGTGACTTGTGGGGCACCAGAACAAGCTGCCACCAAGTCCATCAATCCAGCAATACTAGTTTTTTTTTGCTATATTCTACATCAGGGGCTTGGCTGTGCTAACTGTCACCCCTAGAAACTCAGGATAGCAATTTCTATATTTTATTAAGGGGTTAAATACAATTGCCAAAATACCAATCCCCTAAATCTGGTGTTCCAGCTTTGGCTAGCCAAGTATAATACTGTCTGCTGTTTGGCAAAGGATAGATTATTTTCTGTGGTGAAATTCAATTGTCAAAATAGCAATCCCCTAAATCTGGTGTCCCAGCACTGGCTAGCAAACTATAATAGTGTCCGCCAAAACATATATTTTGTTCTGGGGTGAAATTCAATTGCTAAAATAGCAATACCATAAATCTGGTGTCACAGCTGTGGCTGGCAAAATATAATAGTGTCTGCCAAAACATATATTTTGTTCTGGGGTGAAATTCAATTGCCAAAATAGCAATACCATAAATCAGTGGTTTCAGCTGTGGCTGGCCAAGTTTCATAGTGTCCTGCAAAGGATATATTTTGTTCTGGGGTGAAATTCAATTGCCAAAATAGCAATACCATAAATCAGTGGTTTCAGCTGTGGCTGGCCAAGTTTCATAGTGTCCTGCAAATCATATATTTTGTTCTGGGGTGAAATTCAATTGCCAAAATAGCAATACCATAAATTAGTGGTTTCAGCTGTGGCTGGCCAAGTTTCATAGTGTCCTGGAAATTATATATTTTGTTCTGGGGTGAAATTCAATTGCCAAAATAGCAATACCCTGAATCTGGTGTTCCAGCTGTTGCAGGCCTAGTTTAAATCTGTCCGTAACAGGGTATATTTTGTTCTGGGTGAAATTCAATTGCCAAAATAGCAATACCATAAATCAGTGGTTTCAGCTGTGGCTGGCAAAATATAATAGTGTTCGCCAAAACATATATTTTGTTCTGGGGTTAAATTCAACTGCCAAAATAGCAATCCCCTAAATCTGGTGTCCCAGCACTGGCTGGCAAACTATAATAGTGTCCGCCAAAACATATATTTTGTTCTGGGGTGAAATTCAATTGCCAAACTAGAAATACCATAAATCAGTGGTTTCAGCTGTGGCTGGCCAAGTTTCATAGTGTCCTGCAAAGGATATATTTTGTTCTGGGGTGAAATTCAATTGCCAAAATAGCAATACCATAAATCAGTGGTTTCAGCTGTGGCTAGCAAGCTATAATAGTGTCCGCCAAAACATATATTTTGTTCTGGGGTGAAATTCAACTGCCAAAATAGCAATCCCCTAAATATGGTGTCCCAGCACTGGCTGGCAAACTATAATAATGTCCGCCAAAACATATATTTTGTTCTGGGGTGAAATTCAATTGCCAAAATAGCAGTCTGCAGACCGAACAGGAGGTCAGGGAGGAAGACTGTGTGGAAGACGATGCAGGGGACGATAAGGTCCTAGACCCCACATGGAATGAAGGTCGTGCCACTGACTTTCATAGTTCAGAGGAAGAGGCAGTGGTGAGACCTAGCCAACAGCGTAGCAAAAGAGGGAGCAGGGGGCAAAAGCAGAACAGCTGCCTCCAAGAGAGTTCGCCTGCTACTGGCCACCGCCACCAGGGACCGAGCACCCCAAAGGCAGCTTCAAGGAGTTCCCTGGCATGGCACTTCTTTAAACAATGTGCTGACGACAAGATTCAAGTGGTTTGCACGCTGTGCCATCAGAGCCTGAAGCGAGGCATTAACGTTCTGAACCTTAGCACAACCTGCATGACAAGGCATCTACATGCAAAGCATTAACTGCAGTGGAGTAAACACCTTAAAAGCAAGGAACTCACTCTGGCTCCCCCTGCTCCCTCTTCTGCTGCTGCCTCGGTCTCTTCCTCCGCCTCGGGAGGAATGTTGAGACCTGCCGCCCACCAAACAGAGGATGTGCCACCGACACCACCACCTGCGTCACCAAGCATCTCCACCATGTCACACGGCAGCGTTCAGCTCTCCATCTCACAAACCTTGGAGAGAAAGCGTAAATTCCCACCTAGCCACCCTCGAGCCCTGGGCCTGAATGCCAGCATTTCTAAACTACTGGCTTTTGAAATGCTGTCATTCAGGCTGGTGGACACAGACAGCTTCAAACAGCTGATGTCCATGGCTGTCCCACAGTATGTTCTTCCCAGCCACCACTACTTTTCCAAGACAGCCGTGCCTTCCCTGCACAACTAAGTATCCGATAAAATCAAGTGTGCACTGCTCAATGCCATCTGTGGCAAGGTCCACCTAACCACAGATACGTGGACCAGTAAGCACGGCCAGGGACGCTATAACTCCCTAACTGCACACTGGGTAAATGTAGTGGCGGCTGGGCCCCAGGCGGAGAGTTCCTTGGCGCACGTCCTTCCGCCGCCAAGGATCGCAGGGCATCATTCTTTGCCTCCTGTAGCCTCCTCCTCCTACTCGGCTTCCTCCTCCTCTGGTTCCACCAGCTCATCCAGTCAGCCACACACCTTCACCACCAACTTCAGCACAGCCCGGGGTAAACGTCAGCAGGCCATTCTGAAACTCATATGTTTGGGGAACAGGCCCCACACCGCGCAGGAGTTGTGGCGGGGTATTGAACAACAGACCGACGAGTGGTCTCTGCTGGTGTGCCTCAAGCCCGGCCTGGTGGTGTGCGATAATGGGAAAAATCTCGTCGCGGCTCTGGGACTAGCCGGTTTGACGCACATCCCTTGCCTGGCGCATGTGCTGAATTTGGTGGTGCAGAAGTTCATTCACAACTACCCCGACATGTCAGAGCTGCTGCATAAAGTGCGGGCCGTCTGTGCGTGCTTTCGGCGTTCACATCCTGCCGCTGCTCGCCTGTCTGCGCTACAGCGGAACTTCGGCCTTCCCGCTCACCACCTCATATGCAACGTGCCCACCAGGTGGAACTCCACCTTGCACATGCTAGAGAGACTGTGCGAGCAGCAGCAGGCCATAGTGGAGTTTCAGCTGCAGCACGCACGGGTCAGTCGCACTGCGGAACAGCACCACTTCACCACCAATGATCGGGCCTCTATGCGAGACTTGTGTGCCCTGTTGCGCTGTTTCGAGTACTCCACCAACATGGCCTGTGGCGATGACACCATTATTAGCGTTACAACACCACTTCTATGTCTCCTTGAGAAAACGCTTAGGGCGATGATGGAAGAGGAGGTGGCCCAGGAGGAGGAGGAGGAGGAGGAGGAGGATGAGGGGTCATTTTTAGCACTTTCAGGCCAGTCTGTTAGAAGTGGCTCAGAGGGAGGTTTTTTGCAACAGCAGAGGCCAGGTACAAATGTGGCCAGCCAGGGCCCACTACTGGAGGACGAGGAGGATGAGGAGGAGGTGGAGGAGGATGAGGATGAAGCAGGTTCACAGCGGGCTGGCACCCGACACAGCTCAGGCCCATCACTGGTGCGTGGCTGGGTGGATACGGAGGACGATGACAATACGCCTCCCACAGAGGACAGCTTGTCCTTACCTCTGGGGAGCCTGGCACACATGAGCGACTACATGCTGAAGTGCCTGCGCAATGACAGCAGAGTTGCCCACATTTTAACTTGTGCGGACTACTGGGTTGCCACCCTGCTGGATCCCCGGTACAAAGATAATGTGCCCACCTTACTTCCTGCACTGGAGCGTGATAGGAAGATGTGCGAGTACAAGCGCACGCTGGTAGACGCGCTCCTGAGAGCATTCCCAAATGTCACAGGGGAACGGGTGGAAGCCCAAGGCGAAGGCAGAGGAGGAGCCAGCTCCTCTGAGGGCAGGGTTAGCTTGGCAGAAATGTGGAAAAGTTTTGTCTCCACGCCACAGCTAACTGCACCACCACCTGATACGGAACGTGTTAGCAGGAGGCAGCATTTCACTAACATGGTTGAACAGTACGTCTGCACACCCCTCCACGTACTGACTGATGGTTCGGCCCCATTCAACTTCTGGGTCTCCAAATTGTCCACGTGGCCAGAGTTAGCATTTTATGCCTTGGAGGTGCTGGCCTGCCCGGCGGCCAGCGTTTTGTCTGAACGTGTATTCAGCACGGCAGGGGGCGTCATTACTGACAAACGCAGCCGCCTGTCCACAGCCAACGTTGACAAGCTGATGTTCATAAAAATGAACCAGGCATGGATCCCACAGGACCTGTGCCTCCCTTGTGCAGAATAGACATTTATAACTGCCTCCCCCTCAACCATGTATTCTTGTACTCCGGGGCACTTCTTTATTGAATCCTCATTTTTTTAACTTTACCATGATCTTGCGGTGCAACCCAAAGTTTATTGAACCTCTCCTCTGTCTGGGTGCTGGGCCGAAATAACTGAAAGTGGCCTTCTCTAGTGGTGGGTGAAATGACGCGTGATTCCTTGCTGTGGGACCTGTATCCTCGGTTGGGTGCTGGGCCGAAATAACTGAAAGTGGCCTTCTCCAGTGGTGGGTGATATGACGCATGATTCCTTGCTGTGGGACCTCTCTCCTCTGTCTGGGTGCTGGGGCCGAAATAACTGAAAGTGGCCTTATCCAGTGGTGGCTGATATGACGCATGATTCCTTGCTGTGGGACCTCTCTCCTCTGTCTGGGTGCTGGGGCCGAAATAACTGAGTGGCCTTCTCCAGTGGTGGGTGATATGACGCATGATTCCTTGCTGTGGGACCTCTCTCCTCTGTCTGGGTACTGGGGCTGAAATAACTGTGTGGCCTTCTCCAGTGGTGGGTGATATGACGCATGATTCCTTGCGGTGGGACCTGTATCCTCGGTCTGGGTGCTGGGCCGAAATAACTGAGTGGCCATCTCCAGTGGTGGGTGATATGACGCATGATTCTCTGCTATGGGACCTCTCTCCAATTGATATTGGTTAATTTTTATTTATTTTATTTTAATTAATTTCCCTATCCACATTTGTTTGCAGGGCATTTACCTTCATTTTGCTGCCTTTTGCAGTCCTCTAGCCCTTTCCTGGACTATTTTACAGCCTTTTTAGTGCCCAAAAGTTTGGGTCCCCTTTGACTTCAATGGGGTTCGGGTTCGGGATAAAGTTCGGGTCGAGTTCGGATCCCGAACCTGAACATTTTCGGGAAGTTCGGCCGAACTTCTCGAACCGAACATCCAGGTGTTCGCTCATCTCTATTCCTAATGGTTGTATTGCTAGAATATAACTAGGATGACGAATATCCCGAATTCACGAATATAGCACTATATTTTCAATCTTCGTTATATTCTAGCAACACATCCATTAGGAACCCATCTCTAAGTTTAATTCGTGAAGCAAACATATATTCGCATTGCGAATTCATCTTAGAGCTAAGTTCCTGATGGTTGTATTGCTAAAATATAACGAAGATAACGTATATCACGAATTCACGAATATAGCACTATATTCTCTATCTTCGTTATATTCTAGCAACAACCATTAGGAACTCAGCTCTAAGTTTAAGTCACAATGCGATTAATATAACCTGTATTACTCGCATTGCGAATTCCCCTTAGAGCTGGGTTCCAAATGGTTGTATTGCTAGAATTGACGAAGATAACGAATATCACAAATATAGCACTATACTCTCAATCTTCGTTATATTCTAGCAACAACCATTAGGAACTCAGCTCTAAGTTGAATTCGCAATGCAAACATATACTCTCATTGCGAATTCAACTTAGAGCTGGGTTCCTAATGGTTGGCTTGCTAGAATATAACGAAGATTGAGAATATAGTGCTATATTCGTGAATTCATGATATTCGTTATCTTTGTCAATTCTAGCAATACAACCATTAGGAACTCAGCTCTAAGTTTAATTTGCAAAGCGAGTAATTCAGGTTATATTAATCGCATTGCGATTACAACTTAGTCAAATTAGTGAGATCGTTATTCTCACATCCGACAGTACATTTTAGTATGGAGGCGTTCCCATGCACACGGGAAGTCGGCAGAAGCAGCAACGGGCATTGACACGAGCGGGCAGGGAGCCAGGAATCCTCTGGACGGGTAAGAACAGCCTTTGGGAAGTGGGAAGACAAGTTAGACAACCAGAGAGCAACAAGGATTAACAACTTAAAAAAAACAAACGAATATTCGAAATAGCGAATATATAGCGCTATATTCGCAATATTTGTGAATTTACGAAGTGCTGATATTCGCTAAAAAATTCGCTATTTGAATATTCGCGCTCAACACTAACTCTCCACTGTGTGTTTCAAGAAAGAGAAGCAGACCTGGAAGAAGTGGGGTGTGAAAGTAGCCTAATTCATTTATATGTTTGACCAAATATAGCAGTCACATTTTTAAGTTGAGAATGTTGAGAGAATGTTGAGAATGGGTTCCTTTTCCATATTGTGGATGGCATATGCGGATCCACAATAAACGGACATAAACGTTCCTTGTGCATTACGCATCACAGGAAAATGAGGAGATGCGGTGCGGAATGGAACGGATGCACGGAAATGAACCCTATGGCAGCATTACGGAGTGCTTATTTGGGGTTCAATCCCATACTTCCGTACCGCAAAAAGATAGAACATGTCCTATCTTTTTGCGGAACGGACAGATGCGGACCCATCCCGTAGACCTCACGAATGTTCAACGTGCATTGGGGATGACAAATTGCGTCTCCAATGCACGGAACGGAACCCATACGATCAAGCGAATCCCCTGAACTAAAATGTGCTTTTCGCACACATATAAACTGTGGAAAAATTGCAACAGTTTTTTGGGGAAAAAGGTGCAATCCCCTGGATGCGACAAAAATGTATGTTATTACACTGCCGTTGACACATTAAAATACACTTATTGCATATATATAAACTGAAGAAGCTTTGCAAAAGTTTTTTTGAAAGAAAAGGGCACAATTGTGCAGTGCATGCAGTGAAATATACGTGGGATGGTGATGTTGTAAATATGCCTGTTGCACACTTATGAACTGTAGAAGCTTTACTACAGGTTTTTGGACAACAAAGGCTGATCCTGCACTTAAAAAAGAGTATTCAATCTTTAAAAGCGCATGTCTTGTGCAGTGCAACACATGAAGTTATGAACCGCTCCAGCTCTTGGCTATAGACATACAGTACACTAAGGCTACATTAACACACAACAGTAAAAAACAGATTTGTGATGAACATTTTTTTAATGGCCGTCAAACTTCTGTTTCAAGAACAAAGGTGGCAACAATAGGTTGTTCACAGTTTTTCTGTGGCCGGTGAATAACGGAAGTAAAAAACATGTTCTATTTTGTCTGTTTTCACTGACCAACAGCACCTATATAAATGAAGGGGACTGTTTTTAATGTCCGTTTCTCAGAAAGTCAAAAGTAAAAAATAGTCTGTGAATGTAGCCTAAATGCCTCTATCTTGTCCCGAATGATAAAGCCTGACTTTGTACCTAGTAAGTAAATTCTTACTAGAGATGAGCGAACTTGGATTTTACAAGTTTGAGTTCGGGGTTCAGGTTTTATTACAATTCCAATATGGATTTCGTTACCACGGGCCATAACAGAATTCTATTGTATGACGGAATCGATAGACTTCTATTATGACGGAATGCAAAATGGAATGCCTCTTAACCCCCTAAGGACTCGGCTTTATTTCACCTTAAGGACTTGGCCATTTTTTGAAAATCTGACCAGTGTCACTTTATGTGTGAATAACTTTAAAACGCCTTTACTTACCCAGATCGTTCTGAGATTGTTTTTTCGTTCTGAGATTGTTTTTTCGTCACATATTGTACTTTATGACACTGCTAAAATTGGGTCAAAAAAGTTAATTCTTGTGCATAAAAAAACACCAAATTTACCAAAAATTTGCAAATTTCAAAGTTTTAGTTTCTCTACTTCTGTAATACATAGTAATACCTCCTAAAATTGTGATGACTTTACATTCCCCATATGTCTACTTCATGTTTGTATCATTTTGGGAAAGCCATTTTATTTTTTGGGGATGTTACATAGCTTAGAAGTTTAGAAGCAAATTGTGAAATTTTTCAGAAATTTTGGAAATCCCACTTTTTATGGACCAGTCCAGTTCTGAAGTCACTTTGTGAGGCTTACGTAATAGAAACCACCCAAAATGACCCCATTTTAGAAACTACACCCCTCAAGGTATTCAAAACTGATCTTACAAACGTCGTTAACCCTTTAGGTCTTCCACAAGAGTTCAGGGAAAATGGACATAAAATTTTAGAATTTCGATTTTTTTGACACCACGATCACCGTCCTTTTCCAGTTCATCGGGTCACCGGAGACTCGAATAGACCAGAAAACGCAGCAAACCGCAGGTCTGAATTGAGGGGGGGGGGGTCTCTTGTTTTAAAGATAAAACTTACCGGTACGTCATTGGGCCTTAAGGACTCGGGTTAATGGTATTCCGTTATGCATTCTGTCATAGAATTCCGTAATGGCCCGTGGTAACGGAATCCATATCGGAATTGTAATAAAACCCGAACGCCGAACTCTAACTTGTAAAGCACAAGTTCGCGTGACGTGTCCTATCAAATCAGTGACTGAGCTCACAATGCTGTCTGTGCTTCCGAGTTGGATAGACTAGCCAATATCCTTCCTTATGATTGGCTGTCAGGCTGACTTAAAACCATTGTGGGCAAACCCCCTGGCTAAGACCCAGCCCGGTGTCATGTGATCCACCATCTTCATCTTTCCTTACCTGTTTCCTTCATTAGTGTCCTGAATTTTAAAAGTAAAATGGCAGGTTCCAAAACTTTGAATTTATTTGGAAGAAGAAATTTTGTGAAATTCAAGACTGATCATATTAGATTATAATTGATTTCCTCATCTCAATTTAACATATAACATTTTGGATAATACAGTATTCCTAAGAAAAAAACAATAGCGCTTTTCCATGCCTGGTTTTGTTACTGTTTTCTCTTTACATTCATACAAAACATTTTTTAAATTTCTGTTGGAGTTCTTTGCCTCAGGACATGCTACAGGGTATGCTGAGAAACTGTCTGACTTTCTAGCAGCTAGTATTGGCACTAACTGTTCATGTTAGTGCTGTTTCTTTGATGCACTGTTTATGCCGAAGTACATATACAGTGTTTGTTGTTTGCTGTGGATTGCCAGAATGCATGCCAGGATAAAAAGTCTGTTAATAAAATGCTTCAACTTTTGGTTTAATTCCTGTCAAAGTGTACTGAGCAGATAAACAGTGATGGTACTAATACTTTTTCACATATTCCAGTATTCTATTACTAGTATTTAATCTTCCTACATATAAGTTATAGTAATATATTTAAACATATGTTCAGAATAGCTGACCTCAAATACTCAAGGAAAATCATTCTGTAGATAATAGACATTTCATTGCATTCATATATTTTAAACCATTGTGCTAGTATTTAATGATCTAATCATCTATTGTCAATCTGTAGTGTTTTATAGGGATGAGCGAACTCGGTGAAGTTCGGGTTCGCTGGGTTCGGCGGAACTTCAGGTCAAAGTTTGAGTTTGGGACCGAACCGAACCCGAACCCGGACCCAATTAAAGTCAATAGAGACCCAAACGTCACTTTATTATTTTCCATTATAACATGGTTATAATGGATAATAATAGCATTCTTAAGATAGAATGCTAAATAAAATAACCATTGAGAGGTTAAAAATAATAAAAAAAACTCACCTCATCCACATGATCGCGCAGCAAAAGGACCTGCGATGACGTCACCGCATTCAACACGTTGTGAGTGCGGTGACATCATGGCAGGTCCTGCTGAATGCGCAAATATTTTTTGTATAAATAGAATTTAAAAATGTACAAACTGGAGGTTTTTGACTCTTTTACTCCTGTTCTCTGGCATGCCACTCCCTGCATTTCCAGAGCCATAACTTTTTTATTTGTCTGTTCACATAGTCATCTGAGGGCTTATTTTTTGCAGAACAAGTTGTACTTTCAAACACCACCATTAAGTATTGCATATGATGTAGTGGGAATCGGAAAAAAAAATTCCAAATAGGGTAATACTTTAAAAAAGGCAAGGGCTGCATAGGAAATACTATGCAGCAGCCTCTTGTCATTCATATAGACAGGGGCTGCTGCATACACATTCCGGATGCTACGATCGCCACCCGGGGAAGCCAGAGCACAACCAAAAGTAAAATGTTTTGGTTTTCCGATGGTCAGGATTTGCCACGTTATCTGAGGGGTTAAATGTCCACGATCTGCATTACTGCCGGTTGCGGACGTTAGCCGTGGGTGTCTGCTATGAGAAGCAGGTGACCACCCGCAGCTATGGTGCCCACAGGGGGCAGGAGTGGGCGACATCTTTAAACACACAACCGATGACATACATGTACGTCATCGGGTGTGAAGGGGTTAATTATAAAATCTGACTAGCTATTTTTTTCTCTTCACTGTGACAGAAACTCCCTGACTCTAAACTATCTGTATTCTATGTTTTAAGACCACTTTCCTAAAGCTAATAGACATGCTTTCCCTCCCAAAAAAAAAAAAAACATGGCAGATCCTGGATAGTGGATGAAATGTCCATTAACATCACAGCTATAGTCCCTCATGATTTGCTGAGGTTGGATGCAAGTCATTATGGGCAAGCCCACTGGGATGGGGTCATGTGATCCTCCTTCTTCATCTCATCTTCCTCCTCATATTCGAATTTGAAAAATTCCTGCAGGGTAAATCCCCAAAACGTAATTAAAAATCAATGGTTTTGGGAGATACAGTGCCTTGCAACAGTATTCACCCCCTTGACTTTTTTCGTATTTTGTTACATTACAGCCTTAAGTTCAATGTTTTGTTAATCTGAATTTTATGTGATGAATCAGAACACAATAGTCAAAAGTTGGTGAAGTGAGAAAAATATATATATAAAACTATTGTTTGGAAATAGAAAACAGAAAATGTATGTATCCACCCCCTTTGTTAGGAAGTCCATAACAAGCTCTGATATCACATAATTAGTGTAATGATGTCCACCTGTGGGCAATCTAAGTGTCACATGATCTATCATTACATATACACACTTTTTTGAAAGGCCCCAGAGGCTGCAACACCTAAGCAAGAGGCATCACTAACTAAACACTGCCATGAAGACCAAGGAACTCTCCAAACAAATAAGGGACAATGTTGTTGAGAAATATAAGTCAGGGTTAGGTTTTAAAAAAATATTCAAATCTTTGATGATCTCCAGGAGCACCATCAAATCTATCAGAACCAAATGGAAAGAAAATGGTACAACAGCAAACCTGCCAAGAGACGGCCGTCCACCAAAACTCACGGACCGGGCAAGGAAGGCATTAATCAGAGGTAAGGTAGGGTTACAGAGGAGCTGCAGAGTTCCACAGCAGAGACTGGAGTATCTGTGCATAGGACGACAATAAGCCATACGCTCCATAGAGTTGGGCTTTATGGCAGAGTGGCCAGAAGAAAGCCATTCCTTTCAGCTAAAAACAAAAAGGCACATTGTGAGTTTGTGAAAAGGCATGTGGGAGGCTCCCAAAATATATGAAGGAAGGTGATCTGGTCTGATAAGACTAAAATTGAACTTTTCAGACATTAAAGAAAACGCTATGTCTGGCGCAAACACATCACCCAAAGAACACCATCCCCTGAACGTTTTTCAGCAGCCGGTACTGGGAGCTTGTCTGTGCAGGTTGAGACATGTCTGGGCATGCAACACACAGAGTTACCATCAGTCTGATGAAAGCACTGGAAGTGACAGGATGGCAAGTGCAGTACAGTGCAGTTGAGGAATTTAGCGCTTCGTTCTGTGTTTAAATTGCTTAGAAAGGAAGAAAATAAGCCTAAAGAAATTCATGAAAGGATAATTGCTGTATATGGTGATGATACACCTTCCTACTACCATGTAAAGTTTTGGGGCAACTAGTTTATATGGCATAGGGAACCCTCATTCAGGGTTATTTGTTGATGTATTTTCAGAGGAAATATGCCATAAAGTGGAGGCTATGATTTTGGAAGATCTTCAGGTCAAAGTTAGTGTTATAGCTCTTGAATTAGGTATTTCAGTTAGCACATTTTCCAGTATCATTCATAATGTTTTGATGATATCAAAGGTTAGTTCCCAATGGGTGCCAGGAATGTTGACGTCTGAGCAAAAAACTTGTTGCCAACTACTTAGCCAAAAGAATTTTGCCACGTTTAGAGAAAATCCAGGAGAATTCTATTCCAAAATTATTATGGGTGATGAAACATGGGGTTACCACCATGGACATATATGGAGTCAGAGGAGGAACTCCTAAGCCGAGGACTCACACTGGAGACTTCCCCCACTGTACAGTGATCTTCTGCATAGACATAGAGACTAAATTAGATTTAAATACGACTCGAGCACAACTTTTTTCATTAACCTCTCAGTGATGCCACTAATATGTTTTCTTTGATAGCTAACACTATATAGTTTTAGGTGTAGAGATGTTTATAATCTCAGTCAAGAATATTTATGAGAACACTTCCTCCCTTGACATATTTGGAAGCAAGAGTGATCAGTGGTGCAATTGAAAACCATACCACTACTGATAATTCCTTGCAAAGGTGATCTGTATTAGTTTGTCTGCCAGTGTACCAACACCTGCCTGTTTACTGGATTCTGACCATCTGCTGCCTGACCTAGCCTGTACCTGACCTACTTATTGACCCTTTGCTTCCTCCACCAACCACATACAGTTTATCATATAGCATGCATTCTGCAAGCACTGACCACGGCCTTTCCCTGACTACGATTTTGCCTGACCCCTCGGTTCTCTTCCTCCAGTATGTCTGACGCCTATGGCAATGCTGTCAATAACACAGAAACTACTTCAAAAGGCAGATACCTGGTGTTTTCTCTGCAGCGAAGTCAAGATTCCTGTATAGGGGTTAAAGGGTGAATACCAGGGAACTGCTAGGATAACATCCTTAGTTTTAACCGAAAGTCGAGTCGGTTGATGCAGTAGTTCAACACCCACTGCACTAATAATAGCCTTTAATGTTTTACTATATGTAACTTGATGCTATCTAAACTATAGAGTACTTTTTGGAACTTTAGCCTTTTTCTAAAACTTGTATGTAAGTGTTCATTTAACTGTACATAGAATATTCAGATTCCTATAAAAGTACTGTATATAAAACTTTTTTTCTGTAGAACTGAGGACAGCTGTAAAATGAGAACGTAAATTTTATCTCAGCAGACGTTCATTATAAAGCACAAGGTTGACTAGGGAACCGACCTGTGAGTAATTGTTGTTTGCTTAAGGGGGAATATGTACATTCATGTATAGCATCATATTTACAATGAAACTCAAGCATAACTACAACGCAGAGAAGTAGTTCTGTATGCGAAGAGACATATGAAAGATAACTATTTAAAAGCAATTGGATTCAAAAGCAAAACTGTGAGCTTTGAGACCATCCTATCCTGGTTTGAAAAAATATTTAAATGATAGATTGGCTGTAAAGCAAGCTTAAAAAAGTTTAGAATCAATAATGCCTTATAAAGTGTTCATGAGGTCATACTGTGCAAAGTCGCATTTAAGTTTGAATTCATTTACATTATTGGTGCATTATCATTAGTAAGTCTGTACTTTGTTACTATTAATTTTTGTGGTAGTCTTGATATGGAATCTCACGCACCTTATTACCACGTAGTCCTATACTAAGAATTTATAATTATTTTTAGAATATGATTTTCCTAGTATTATTGCACATTTAATAGTGAATGATGTTAAGATTGGCTTTCACTATACGTATTTGAATGAATTCATTAGTTTACCAAATATCTGAACATATTTCTGCTTGGTGTTGCATGCAAGGCTTTTTTAACAGCTTTTAGAGTTAAAAAAAATGTAGCATCTGCAGGAATAACTTTAAACTAATACTAATTATGCACAAAGCTGTTAGTTGTTACAAGGAACGAAGGGACCAAAGGTTTTCTTGTAACCACTAAACCTCTATTCTGGCTCAAATTTCACAAGGCGTACAATTGCTTGCAAGAAAATTACATCCCTGTTGCATCTGATTCTGTACGTAATAAAAATGTGATGGTGCATAGCAGTATCGTCAACAAACATGTTCCCTACAGCTGTCTATGGAAGCAGACATATCAGGATGGATCTTGCGTGGAGTATGTTAAAAGCAGATGAGAAAATAATATTAATTTAAATTAATTGCCATTTACATCATGCTTCCAACCGTTAAACACTAATTAAACTCTTGCAGGAATGCTAGAAGCTTTGATCATGAAATCTTACTGTCTACAGTTTTAACTGTCATGTTGTAGAATTAATTAACGTCTGTGCAAGTATAAAAATATAAAAAATTGATTGCTTGATGTGAACATGTACAGTGAGGAACAGAAGTATTTGAACACCCTGCGATTTTGCAAGTTCTCCCACTTAGAAATCATGGAGGGGTCTGAAATTCACATTGTAGGTACATTTCCACTCTGAGAGACAGGATTAAAAAAAAAAAAAATATAGGAAATCACATTGTATGATTTTAAAGAATTTATTTGTCTTGCACTGCTGCACATAGGTATTTGAACAAAAAAAAATCAGAAAATCAGTGTTAATATTTGGTACAGAAGCCTTTGCTTGCAATTACAGAGGTCAAACGTAGATCTTGACCAGGTTTGCACACACTGCAACAGGGATTTTGGCCCACTCCTCCACACAGATCTCCTCTAGATCTGTCAGGTTTTGGGACTTTTGCTAAACCTTGGTATGCTTCTTACGGAGCCACTCCTTGGTTATCCTGGCTCTGTGCTTCGGTTCGTTGTCATGTTGGAAGACCCAGCCACGACCCATGTTCAATGCTCAGACCGAGGAAAGGAGGTTGTTGCTCAAAATCTCACAATAAATGGCCCCATTCATCCTCTCCTTAATACAGTGCAGTCGTTCTGTCCACTTCGCAGAAAAGCACCCCCAAATCATGATGTTACCACCCCCATGCTTCACAGTAGGGATGGTGTTCTTGGGATGCAACTCATACTTCTTTTTCCTCCAAACACAACGAGTGAAGTTTAGACCAAAAAGTTCTACTTTGGTCTCATCTGACCACATGACTTTCTCCCATGCCTCCTCTGGATCATCCAGATGGTCACTGGCAAACTTCAGACAGGCCTGGACAAGTGATGACTTCAGCAGGGGAACCTTCCGTGCAATGCATGATTTGAAACCATGAAGGTGTAGTGTTCTCCTGACAGTGACTTTTGAAACAGTGGTCCCAGCTCTCTTGACCAGCTCCTCCCTTATAGTTTTGGGCTGATTCCTCACCTTTCTTATCATCAGTGATACCCCACAAGGTGAGATCTTGCATGGAGTCTCAGTCAGAGGGAGACTGACAGTCGTCTTTAGACTTTTCCATTTTCTAACAACTGCTCCAGAAGTTGATCTATTTTCACCAAGCTTCTTGGCAATTGCCCCGTAGCCCTTTCCAGCCTTTTGGAGGTCCACCATTATGTCTCTGGTGTCTGTTGACAGCTCTTTGGTCTTGCCCATGGTAGTAGTTGGCGTCTGACTGACTGTGGGGTGGACAGGTGTCTTTAAAGGGCTTCTGTCACCCCTCAAAAGTCATTTTTCTTTTTTGTGCTTACTAAAATCCTTATAGGGCGATTATTCTATATATACTGTTTTTACCTTTTTCTGTCCGTTATTTTAGCTAAAAAAGCACTTTTTAAATATGTAAATTACCTTGCTACCAGCAAGTAGGGCGGTTACTTGCTGGTAGCCGCCGCATCCTCCTTTCCAAAAAACGCCCCCTCCTCCTGTTGAGTGACAGGGCCAGCGAGCGCTCTCCTCCTCTGGCTGGCCCTGTCTCAGTTCCAAATCGCGCGCCTGCGCCGTCCCAGTCTTTAGTTCACTGAGAGGAGGACGCTGCTCGGCCGCTCCTTCCTCATTGCGCCTGCGCCGATGACGTCACATCTACACCCGGAAGAGAAGTCGCCTAGGTTTTAAATGAGATTTAGGTTTGTAGAAAGTGCAGGCCACTCTATTTGAGATTCTCAGTCTCCAGCAGCCATTCCCTAATGATGCGACCTTGATGAGCTTGCACATTGCCATCCATGAAGATGAAATT
This sequence comes from Bufotes viridis, assembly GCA_033119425.1. Lineage (NCBI taxonomy): Eukaryota > Metazoa > Chordata > Amphibia > Anura > Bufonidae > Bufotes > Bufotes viridis. The sequence goes on along the minus strand of CM065593.1, from coordinate 114,345,809 downwards.
AGGCCTGTTTTGTTCATGCAGAGGCACAATGACTGGATTAATTATGTCATTCAAGTAGTATGGGCTTATCACTGTACCATTCACAAAGTGTAGGGCAGTTCTATATTGACTAGACACACCTGCCCACACTGTAACACCACCACCACAACCAAATGCTCATCTGGTGACAACAGTGGCTAATGCATAGCACGCCCCTTGAACATCATTGGCGGCCATCATTTCTGCAGAGCATGAATCGACATTCATCTGTGAACAGCACTGAGGCCCACTGGTCCCTCGTCCAGCGGAGATGCTCCCTGGCCCATGCCCGACAATGACGCCTGTGCCTGGTGGTGTGGTCAGGTATCCTTGCAGGTCATCTAGCACCCAGATCAAGCTGATGTAAGCGATTTTGATTGGTCTGACATGACACTTGGGTGCCTCTCACCTCCCTTAAATGTGCCTGGAGTTGTGAGGCATGCATCATCAGGTTCTGCAAGGCACTGTTTACAACGAAGCGGTCTTCAGTGTGGGATGTGGTCATAGGACATCCACTCCTATGCCTTTCTGCGACTCTTCCAGTCTCTCTGTATCTCTGTTGCAACCTGCTGATGACACTCGGACGCACTTTTATTCTCTCCCCCCCCCCCCAAACTGGGGGGAAAATGACAGTGCATCTTATAAAGTGGATACTAGTAAGCACTTCCATTAGGTGCAGGGAGTGGGGAGTGAAGCGCTTCCTCTACTCACCCTCCCTGGTCTTTTTCCCCTGGGCCTGATGCTTCACTGCAGGTCCTGACCGCGTACAGCATCAGGACGCACTATGACCTGATGCTGCACGCAGTCAGATGACAGTGCAGCATCGGGCCAAGAGAGTACGACTTTTGCAGAGACCAGCCGAGCTTGAGAGGAGTGGCGGAACAGGAGAGGTAATTGATTTATTTTAAAAGTCTGATGGGGTCTGATGGGGTCTGTCATGAAAGTCTGATCTGAGGTCTGATGGCGGTCTGATATGGAAGTCTGATGGAGTTCTGGCATGGAAGTCTGAATTACAGCATTACCATTAGGGACACTGTATGTGTGACATTATTTTCAGTGGGTATAGTATGTGACATTCAGGGACACAGTGTGTATTGCTATTATATTAAGGGCACAGTGTTTGGCACAACAGGAGTTCGTCTTAGTTTATAGGGTCCAATGTGTTCGTTAAGTGAGAACCTGAAGACATCCGGACAGCAAAATCTGCAGACAAGTTGTGCCCGAGAGAAGATGATGGTGGTCTGAACCGGATGGAGAAGAACTCAGGAGAAGGCGTCACCTGTAAGTCACTAAATGGAAATGTTTATTCTGCCATTGACTGCAGTGCTGTAGTCACCTGTAGCTGATGATTGGTGGTAGCATTCTATTTTGTGAAACTACATTTCCCATCATGCCTGAGGCCATGTTTAGAGCTGTAGTTTCACACTGTACAAACTTATCTGGGAAGGGTAAGGGTGGGTTTACATAACGTTTTTTCCATCCATTAAACATTTAGTTGGAAAAAAAACATACAAAAGAGTAGCACACCACGCTTTTGTATTCTGCAGTGTCCGATAAAAAAAATATATACGTTAATTTATTGATTTTTTTTACAATGGGACTCTTTGTGAATAGATGCCACTGTATGGCATCCATTCACGTATACTTTTTTTTTTTTTCCTTCTAAAGGGATACCTTTTTAAGAGCTTGGTTGTGCTGAGATTGTTATAAAAAAACTTCTAATGATTTACTTCAAATTCTAATGGATGTCAGTCTTGATTTGAATGTAGTCTTTTTACAAAGGAGACTTTGCAGACGCAAACAAATATGATCTCTTTTTTTTAAATGCTTAAAGTCCAGTTTTAAACAGCATTTTACAGTTAATATATCTATAACTATTTTACATTGAGAAACATTTTGCATACATTTCTTTACCCATAATGTACAGTTTTTGAATCTTAGACTGTATTGTAGCCCAGAGCTGCATTTCCAAATCGAAAGTCTTTAAAGTTAGGATAACTGTCACATTTAGACCCAAATTTCAGTTTTCATATATGTAGTTACTAATATCATAATATTTCTGAATCAATAACTATTAGACTTACTTACCCCATATTTAATAAGATTCAGCCCTTAGCAACCAGTCTGCATAAAACTGCAATTTCACTATTCTGTTAAAGTGGCAGCCCTCAGCCCTGAGGCTAATCCATAGGACACCTGCAGTGAAGTTAGTGAAGACCAGCTCTGTATAGGGGGGTCTTGCAGTGAAGTTCCCAGGTCTGGCTGAAGCCTGTAGTCCTTCTACAAGCTTTCCTCTTATCAGATAAGGCTGTCATTTATACACTGAGCAGCCACATTCTCCTGCACTGCTAAGGGAGTGTCTGCCATGCACAGGCATGTGGAGAAGTTCACACACACAGCCCAGCACTGTTATCTCCTGTCAGGAAGAACCTGGCTTTTTATACATTCCCTTACAATGTTGACTCGCTATCAGTTCCCAGTGCACCCAGCGTGCCGGTCCTCATCTGTTAGACGGAAGGAGCATAGCAACCTGATTTTATCTCAGGTAAATATAGCCAATACTGGGGACTTTTAGGTGGCTTTTAGGTGTTATTTATTAAACAATCAGAAATTAAAACAGGGCCAACAAGGTGATATTAATCACCAAAATCCAATAGTAAAAAATAAATAAATTTGACAGTTATACTTTAACATTGTTTAGCATTCCTTTCTGGATTAGTATCTGCACACCGCTTGCCCTAGAGATTTCTAGCATGTTATTTGAAACTAGTTACTGTGCTGTAATCTGATGTAGGTAAAACTCCCCCAACACATAAGAGCTAATCTAAGCTGTTATTGGTGAGGTTGTTGGCAATCCTGTTGACTGCTTCCAAAGGCAACCAGTAGAGATGAGCAAATTGAATCCCACAAAGTGGAATTCTATCTGTATTTCAGGATAAATTCAATTCCCCTCAAAGTCGAATTCCTCTTGCTTCATGTTAGCGAATCAATTTAACCCGAAGTAGTTAAAAAAAACAAAAAATTCATACTTACGTCCTCTATTTGCTCGCTACGAGCCGCCAGCCGCCATCTTGATTGAAGATCTCGGCCGAAATCCTGTGCGTGGTGATCTATGATGACACCACGCTGGTCGGGGTGATGGTGTAATCTCGCGCCGTGCGAGATTTCGCACTAGATTTTCAAGCAAGATGGCGGTGACCAGCCTGTCACGAGCAAATGGAGGTGGTAAGTTTGATTTAAATTTTTTTTATGTTAATTTTACACTGCTTTTCCACTCAGATGCCGCGATCATGTATGTCTGAGGGGTACAATGACAGGAGGCTGCGCTATCGCAGCTCCCTGTAATTGCACCTGATAATTACCAAAAAAAAATGTGCTTTGTGACTAAGTAAGTAGTCACAAAGCGAATTTTTTTGTAAAGTTTGGCGATTCGAAAATTCGCTCATCTCTAGCAACTAGCTGAATTATGAATGAACTACATTTTCTATACTTAATGTTTAAAGGGACTGTGTCATCAAAAAATAACCTATTATTTAAGTCATATGTTTAACATATTTTTAAGTTTTTTTTATATTTTACATTTTTCATGTCGATTAGAAATGACCACATTTTTCAAAAATTTGATTCGCCGAATTTTTCGGGAAAAATTTGGTTAGATCCGAATATATTTGCTGCGAATTACGTTAAAAAAGGCTATTTCCTGGCTGCAGAGAACCTTTATAGTGGTATAGAACACTGTGCCTTGCAGTAACATGCATAGGGAGCCTGCATTAGTAGTGAAATAATACTGTGAGTCCGTGTGACATGCAGATGACATGCGTCGCTCTTAGAATCACTGCACACTTCACTTATTTGGGCAGTCAGGGGGCCAAAACGGACCAAATAACTCAAGTATGAACATATCCTTACAGGTCAATGATAGTGTCAAGAAGAACCTTTTACACTATCGTCAGCTGATTCCACATACTTTTAAACAGAACCTGTTCTATTAAACGCTTATAAAAGTAGAGCCCCCCCTGACAGAGTGGAGAGGTTGTCAGCAGTAAGTTGACGTCACTGATTATTTTGCCCTTCCTCTGATCCATCAGAACAATAATCCCCCCAAAAAAAGATCCTGTCTGAGGAGCATTTGCCTTTGCCCGGTCAGAATTTGGTCAGTAATCCATCAGTATTGCTAATGCCAAAAACACAGGAGTGGATCCAAAACAGAGATGACACGTGAACTGAATATTTGCATGTCTTCTGTGTTTTGTACCCACTCCTGCTTTTGGCTACCAAATCACAAGCCAATTTTGAAGGGACTATACAGGCCTTCCAGCTGCTACACAGAGAGGATCCATTGTGAGTCTCATTTTTCCTTCCTTATGACAAATTAGAAGAAGGGTAAGATAAATGATGATGTCAGCCAAGCCAAAAAGGCTAAATAGTGGCCCAGTCATGAAGTAGGGAGGGTGGGAACAGCATGGAAAGTTCACAGAGTGGCCTTATAACATAGTTGTGAGGTGGAAGCAACATGAGGATACCACAGAGTGGCCCAATGACAGAGTGTGGAGGTGGCAGCAGCATGAGGAGGCCACAGAGTGGCACAATGACAGAGTATGGAGGTGGCAGAAGCATGAGGAGGCCACAGAAAGGAACAATGACAGAGTATAGAGGTGGCAGCAGCATGAGGAGGCCTCAGAGTGGCAAAATGACATAGTTTGGAGGTGGCGGCAGCATCAGGAGACCACAGAGTGGCACGACGACGAGAGATTGCGGAGGTGGCAGCAGAATTAAGGGGAGACAGAGTGGCCACTTTGTCTATTCATTTATAGGGAATATGGGACAGAACAGAAGGTTAAAATTTCTCAACCTTATAAAGTGTTGCTTAAAACTCGAAGATTGGGATAATATATTGGTGAATTTAAGTTTACTTTCTTATAATTTTAATCAAGTTTTGGTTCAATTTAATAATAAATATTTAATAAATTTAATAAAAAAAATTAAGTGTGGCATAAGACTGGAGAGAATCGGCCAGTCTTCTGTTTATTCGACGATGTGGTTGAGATGGAGAAAGCATTCCAAAAAACAATTTCTCTCCACCTGGAGACGAATCCTTTTAAGATTGATGCAAGTGCGCTATCGGCTGCTCATCAAGCCAGATACTTCTGGGGGAACCTGCCTGGCATGAACAGGCCTCTGGTAGCTCAGACAATGAGAAGACAAAGCTTCAAGATTGCTTGGAGCCCAGAAGAGTCGCAAAGTATATCAAGATTCAAACCCTACCAGCCCCTGGTCACTTCGTCAGGGAAAACATCACAAGTTCCCAGTCATCATGGAAAAAGTTTAAAATTAACATTGAAAAATATATGGCATCAGAGGTGTGTGAGGACACCATAACGATAGGACGGGTACGCCATCCAGGGGAGATTGTATATGTGGGCGACAGACAGAATATAGCCGGGAAACAGATTGAAGAATGGGGGCAATTCGATCTGATAATTGGCATTAGTCCTTGTAATGATTTATCTGTGGTTAACCCGCACCAGAAAGGCCTTTATGGGGTTAGTGGACAATGTTTTTTGACTTTCCATGATTACTCAATAAAGTGTTGCCTAATACAGGAGAGAATCGGACAGTCTTCTGTATATTCGACAACGTGGTTGCAATGGAGAAAACATTTCAAAAAAACTATTTCTGTCCACCTGGTGATAAATCCTGTCAAGATTGATGCAAGTGCGATATTGGCTGCTCATCGAGCCAGATACTTCTGGGGGAACCTGCCTGGCATGAACAGGCCTCTAGTAGTTACAGACAATGAGAAGAGAAAGCTTAAAGATTGCTTGGAGCCCAAAAGAGTTGCAAAGTTCATCAAGTTTGTGTCACATAAAGCATTTCACCACTAACTAATTTGGTCCATTAGTACAATCACCCATAAATTTGACGAAAAAAAAAGCCAGTTTCATATAACAAATTTCACCACTACTTAATTTGTCCCATACCACAAAAGAAGGTGTACAATCACCCATAAATTTGATGAAAAAAATTCTTTCATATAGCAAATTTTACCACTATGTAATTCGGCCTATACTGCAAAAGGAGGTGTACAATCATCCATAAATTTGATGAAAAAAAGCCAGTTTCATTTAACAAATCTCACCACAACGTAATATGATCCATACAGCAAAAGAAGGTGTACAGTCAACCATGAATTTTTCCAAAAAAAGCCAGTTTCATATTACAAATTTCACCACTACGCAATTTGTCCCTTACCACAAAAGGAGGTGTACAATCACCAATGAATTTGATGGAGAAAAGCCCGTTTCATATGACAAATTTCACCACTACATAATTCGGTCCATACAGCAAAATTATGTGTACAGGCACCCATGAAATTTCCCCAAAAAGCCTGCTTCACAGAAAAAATTTCACCTCAAAAAGGCCTTTACTGGGCGTGGCTTGGCCGCTGAGAGGAATGGCCGCTTGATTCCACTGCTCCTGCACCTCAGCGACTACAGAGAAGCTCCCCAGGGCTAAGGTCACTACTGTCTCTACATCCCTGCTTGTAGTGAATTTGCCCCCCCTTAGGACAAGATGGGGAAGTCTAAATGGCAGCTCCCTAGGCTGCAGAGCGGGAACCTGGATGGCTTCTTTGAAAGAGGCCCGGCTAATGATGGCGCTGGCTCCCGTTCCTCGTCGCCTCCGCTGGAGCCCGACATCTTCTCCCTGAATGAGGCGGAGTTTCACTGACCCCAAGCGACCTAGGGACTCCGGGGACTATGGCTTCACAAAATGGCGCCGCCACTAACCTTGCTGGACCATCACCTTCTTCCAGCCCCCAGAAGCAGAAACCGCGCCTGGACTCATCATACTCTCCTGAGGTCAATAAGGGGACGTGGGCACAGGCGTTGGAGACCCCCACAGCAATCCCCATAACTGCGCATCAGACCTCAGATAAGCCCCTATGTGAGGACTCCATTAAAAATATGCTTTTGGCGCTGCACCAGTCTCTGTGCACACATATGGTAGGGTTGATTAACCCTTTGGCGGCCAAAGTTAAAGAGACTGCAGATAAGATCTTGCATGTGGAGAACAAGATGGCAGACTTCGCCACCTCGCAAAACAATATCATAGATGCCCATAATGATATGGCAGATGAACTGGAGGCTATCAAAAGCGAAATAGCAGATATGGAAGATCGCTCTAGAAGGAATAATGTGAAATTCCGGGGTATCCCAGAGGATATAGCACCCCGAGACCTACAGTCATACCTCAAAAGTCTCATCAAAGCATTGCTACCAAGAATCCCTGTCCCCGACATGATCATTGACAGAGCTCATAGAATCCCAAAACCGTCGCATCTCAGTGCTGATGTCCCAAAGGATACGCTGGCCCGTATTCATTTTTTCCACACTAAAGAGACTTTAATGCTGGCAGCTAGAAACTGCGACAAATTACCTGCTCCTTTTCAAACAGTCAGGCTTTTTGCTGATCTTTCCATGGCGACATTGAGACAAAGGAGGGAACTGCCACCGGTCACCCTTGCTCTCAGGGACAATGACATCCAATATAAATGGGGTTATCCGCAGAAGTTGCTGATCCGGAGGGATGGAAAAACCCATGTGGTGAAATCCATTGCAGAAGGTCAAGACATGCTACTATCCTGGGACATTCCACTTCAATTGGAAAAGAGAGGGAATCGCAGACGGGATGATCATCTATCCACGGCTGGAACTCAGGATGGTTGATTTCCCTAACAAGATCAACATAGGTCCAGGTTACGGGTGTTATTCCTGGTATTTTGCCATGGATTCCAGGGGTTAATTGGATGTGGAGATACTATTGCACTATTTGAATGTGGTCTACTGTCTAACCCTTTTGTGTTTAGGTGCGGACCATATGCTTGAATACCCGTATAGTTAAGGCTCCTCTCAGCCTCACCAGTGGACTTACGCCACCAATATTGCACAGACGGATTTGATCGTCTGGAGTTGTGTTACTATTTTTCCTTTCCCTGCTGTTTCTCCCTAACCCAACTATACCCCTCACTGGCTCGTTTCATTAACAATCTTTTTGTGGCTGATTGTACGATCTGCTTATTGTTAGGCAGTTGCTTAGTGTTATTAAGGTTGGTTTGATAATCTTTGATTGTCTGTTTATCCGTACAGGGACTGGTTCCTCCCCTCACTCACATGGGTCTTAAAATGTTATCACTAAACGCTAAAGGGCTTAGTTGTCCCTAGAAAAGATCCTATGTTTGGCGGGAGGCAACCAAAGATGGAGCGGACCTTTTTTGCATCCAGGAGACCCACTTACTACAGGAAGATGCTAAAAGTATTCATAAATCGATCTTTTCCTCATATATTGCATTCTCAATTTAGCAAGAAGTCCAGAGGGGTGTTCATAGCTGTCAAGAATTTGGTGGCCTTTACTACTATTTCCTCAAAAGTGGACCCCAGCGGCCGATACATCATCCTGGTATGTTCTATTAACAACATTACCTACACCTTAGTCAATATTTATGCACCCAATGACCACCAAATTACCTTCCTGCGCAAATTACTGAATCAGTTGAATTCCCTGAAACAAGGGAAAGTAATTGTCTGTGGCGACATTAATACAGTGATGGATCGGTCGTTGGATTCCACCAGCCTAACTCGACGCTCAGGGGGTGGCGTTGCTTCACTGTTACACGCAGAGGGTCTCATCGATGTGTGGAGAGCTCAACATAGTGTGGAGAGGGACTATACCTTTTTCTCAACACCTCATCTCTCATATTTGCGCATTGATATGTGTTTAGTAGATCAAGCCACTTTGCTGCATACAATATCTACAGACATTGAACTCATCCAGTAGTCTGAACATGCCCGAATAACACTGACCCTAGAGGACTTATATCAATCCCCATGTGCTCCCATTTGGCGCAATGACACATTTTTATATTCCATCCCAGTATCAGTTAGGGAGCTGTCTGCTGAATTGCGAGAGTTTTTCACTTTAAACGATGGCTCTATCGTGGATAAATATATCCTGAGGCAGACTCACAAAGCGTTCGTTCGAGGCTCCCTGATTAGATTGAAATGCAAACTAAAGAAAGTTAAAGAAAGGGAAATCTCTCAGCTGATTAAATCCATTGGTGATCTGGAGAATCGAAATAAGACGTCACCTACAGCTCAAGCATCCTCTTTACTGAGAACAGAGAGGGACAAATTGTGCAGTCTGTTGTCACACAACTATTCCAAATCCCTGCTAAGATTAAAATCGAGGTATTATGCTCAGGGGAACAGAGCTGGCAAATTATTGGCTAATCAAATTAAAGTTCAGCAAACCAAATCAAAAATCCCATTCCTCATCCACCCGTCATCTAAAGCAAAGGTATTAGACCCTAGAGATATCGCAGAACAATTTCGTATCTACTATCACACCCTTTATAACCTTAAAGATACAGTTGCCCTACCTGATAACTACACTGTATTGGTGGAGAACTTCCTGGCTCAATCCGACTTACCTACCCTCACTCCCGCACAGCTTCATTCATTAAATATCCCACTCACGTCCATGGAACTCCAAAAGCTAATTGCAACTCTCCCCTCAGATAAATCCCCAGGCACGGACGGCTTGTCTAATGAATACTATAAACATTTCCTTCCCATATTGTCCCCCTATATTCTGGATATTTTTAATCGCGCCCTTGAAGGAGCCCCGTTCCCACCTGAGATGCTTACATCCTTGATAGTCACACTACCTAAACCTGGAAAATCTCCAGATGCACCTCAGAACTTGAGACCAATTTCGGTACTTAATTCAGATATCAAAATTTTCGCCAAATTAATAGCCAGTAGACTGTCAGCCATACTCCCTTCCCTAATCAAAGACGACCAAACAGGGTTTGTTAAGGGCCGTATATCATCAGATAACACCAGAAGATTGATAAATTTGTTTGACTATGCTGAGCAGAATAACCTCCCTATGTTAGCGGTGACCCTGGACGCTGAGAAGGCGTTCGACCGACTACACTGGTCGTTCGCTTTCTCGGTCCTCCGTAAGATGGGTTTTAAAGGCAATATACTGAACGCTTTCTACAGCTTATATGCCTCTCCCACAGCTAAAATATGGGTAAATGGGGTGCTATCTGTTCCTTTCCAGATTACTAATGGTTCTCGCCAAGGGTGCCCACTATCACCCCTCTTGTTCATCTTGGCTCTGGAAACTCTGGCTCAACACATTAGGAAAGCTCCCCTCATTCAAGGTGTAGATATTGGTGGAAGGGACCATAGAATTTCTCTTTATGCAGACGACATCATCCTTACCCTATCAAGTCCTCTTCAGTCATTAAGCTCTGCCTTTGACATAATAGCACATTTTGGCACACTCTCATATTATTAAATTAATAATTCCAAGTCCCAGGCCTTAATACTCAATACTCCTCTTAAGGATAATGAGGTGTTAAAGTCACGATTTCCCCTAGACTGGCAAGAATCAGAACTTCAATACTTGGGAATCAAGCTGACATACCCCTGCTCCCTTTTGTATAAACGAAATTATGAACCTCCTCGGGACTATGTCTTCAGATTTTTCCCACAATTGATCTATGTCTTCAGAGCTCTCCCTATCTTAGTCCCTGATTTATTTTTTTAGAAAGGCACAGGCAATACTATCCAAATATGTTTGGAAATCGTCTAGACCCAGAATTGCCCAAAAGCAGCTTTTCCTTCGGAAAAGAGCAGGAGGGTTAGGACTACCTTGTATTAGTGACTATCACAGGGCCATTAGACTGTCACTTGCTAGGGAATGGTGGAACAAAGACTGCAATAAAGCTTGGCATCAAATAGAATCTCACTCAATTTCGAGGGCTCCTTGAGGGACTTGTTGATTAGTGTTATATGGAGTAGGAAGGTTCCTGATCTTTCCTTTAGGACCGTGAAGCATGTGGGGAAGCTTTGGTTACAATTTCACAACGCATATGCAGATTCTACTGACGCCTTATTTTCCCACTCAGACACCTACTCCCTGGAGTCGATTTTGCAGGATATCAGTCTGCGTGGATGGCGTGATAGGGGGATCGAGAGGGTCTCTAAACTAATTGATACTGAGGGAGTCCTCCCGTTCACCACTGCTCAACAGATGTTCCAGATTTCATCTGGGGAGATATTTAACTACCTCAGGGTTAAACACCTATTAATGACTATCGTTAATAAGCCCCCTCCTACACATGTGGGGATCGTTCAATTATATTGCTCCCAGGGCTTACTGAAAAAAGGGGCAACTGGATGTATCTACGAGTTCATGGGTGATAAAACTAAATTTGCTAAATCCAAACCATTCCAGAAATGGGAGCGAGAACTAGGTAGAGCATTCTCCGATGATGATTGGTCTTTCGCAATTGGTTTCTTAGCTTCTAATTTTAAGTGTGTTACCCATTATGAGGGAGGTGTTAAGACGCTTCTAAATTGGTACTTTACACCCAAAAGACTTCATACCATTTACCCTTCTTCTTCTCCCCTGTGCTGGAGGGGATGTGGAAGTGTGGGCTCATTGTTTCATGTTTTTTGGTCGTGCCCAATTATCACTAGTTTCTGGAAGCAGGTATTTGAGGTGTTAGGAGAATTATCTGGACATAAAATCTCCCCATCTCCAGAACTTGCTCTCTTATTTTTGGGCATTCAACACCTATACCCCTCATAAAGGCCCATAATGGGACATGTCTTGCTTGGCGCTAAGCTAGTTATAACTCGCCACTGGAAAAAAGTGACCCCTCCAGACATTTTGGAAGTGGTAGCTGAGCTAAATAGCACATGTCGTTATTAAAGGATGATTCCACCCTCAATGCTTTCTACTGTGAAATATAAACGCATCTGGAACCCCCCCGAGATTTTCCTACTAGGTGAAACTTCATGAATCTGACCCCTGTGAGAGGAAGTGATCTGGTATATCCTTTTGAGGTCCCTTCATTTAGGTCCCTCCTGTAGCTAAGCCTTATGATAAGACATATCTTCGTATCATTTTTAGTTGCTTGTGGTTCTTGTGCTAGAATGTTGGAACTTAACACTTGGTAAATGTTAATAGTGTACCCAGATCAAGCCTTAGGCCCCTTTCACACGGGCGAGTTTTCCGCGCGGGTGCAATGCGTGAGGAGGACGCATTGCACCCGCACTGAATCCGGACCCATTCATTTCTATGGGGCTGTGCACATGAGCGGTGATTTTCACGTATCACTTCTGCGTTGCGTGAAAATCGCAGCATGCTCTATATTGTGCGTTTTTCACGCAACACAGGCCCCCTAGAAGTGAATGGGGCTGCGGGAAAATCGCAAGCATCCGCAAGCAAGTGCGGATGCAGTGCGATTTTCCCGCATGGTTGCTTAGCAACGGGACCAGATCTTTATTATTTTCCCTTATAACATAGTTATATGGGAAAATAATAGCATTCTTAATAAAGTATGCTTAGTAAAATGAAGATGAAGGGGTTAAAAATAATAAAACTTAACTTACCTTAGCCACTTGATCGCGTAGTTGCGATCTGTCTTCTCTCTTCATGCTTCAGCTAACAACTAAAGGACCTGTGATGACGTCACATCACATGGTCCAATCACATGGTCCATCACCATGGTGATCATGGTCCATCACCATGGTGATGGACCATGTGATTGGACCATGTGATGTGACATCATCACAGGTCCTTTAGTTGTTAGCTGAAGCATGAAGAGAGAAGACAGATCGCAACTACGCGATCAAGTGGCAAAGGTAAGTTCAGTTTTTTTATTTTTAACCCCTTCATCTTCATTTCACTTAGCATTCTTTATTAAGAATGCTATTATTTTCCCTTATAACCATGTTATAAGGGAAAATAATAAAGATCTGGTGGGTCCTGGCGGCATGACGTAGGTGTGCGTGCTGCGCTCTCCCCCCTGCTGGCTCCTCCCTACTGCCCTGCCTCATGGCCTCGCGTGCTGCTGACGGGGGCTGCCTCTCGGGACCGGTCGAGCGCTACGCAAGATTGCTCTGATCCTCTGGAACTGGAACCGCTGCTGGGGAGGACCGTGCTGAGGGCGGTGCGGTGCTCAGCAAGCAGGACCCGGGGACCGGGAGGTTAATGCTGCCGTGCTATGAGCCGCTATGAGCCATTGCTGTCCTACTACTCCTCCGGGCAGGATCGACAAGTGAGGAGCCCGGCGATCCTTACCTGATTGACCCTGACGTATCTGCCGAGGAACCTTTGGTTGTCCGGACGCCGCCGTTTGGGTGAAGACTGGTGAGCTAGCCTGTGGTATTTCTGCAAGGTGCTGTGCTCCTGCCCTGGATCACGGTTTGCTGGCAGAGTCGGGTGGGCGCTGTATGGCTGTTGAAGTCCTGCCGATGTTGACGATGCTTGGATGAGACTGTGAGCCCTGATTCTGCGCTACTCTGGGGAGACTGTCTGATCATCCTCACTGGTGGCCTGGTGGCCTGATGGAATAACGTTTGCACATAGCAGAGATATACATATAGCGCTACACATATATACATATAGCCTTCCGGACCAGTTATACGTTTTTTTGGGGGGTTAACCCTATATATGGGAGTCGAGTTCATAACCCCATGGTCTAGAACTGGCGATATTTGAAGGGTTTACATGAGCCCTATCTGGTGTAAGAACTTTACTTTAGCGTTTTGGGACTGAGTTGTCAAGTGTTGGTTTTTTTTTTCCCCGTACCCTGGAAGAGGTTGGAACTCTCCTGCAAAGAGACTTCATTTTTGGAACATTGCTGCTGACTCTACCGAGACCCTCTCTTAGTGTGGTTTTTTATCTCCCTTTGTTGATTGCATTCTTGATTTTTGATCCCCCGTAATGAAATCAGAAATGGACCTTCCCTCCAATATTAAGTGATTAAGTGACTAAGCAAAAGTATTAACTTTTCACCTTCCCTTTGGATCGGGACTCATTTTTTTTTTCTCTCTCTAATGTGTTGGGGGGTATTGTGTTGAATCACCATTTATTAATTCTACCCAAGAATTTAAAATAAGTTAAAAATACTCTTAAAAAAATAATAAGGGAAAAAAAGAAAAAAAAAAGAGAGGGGATAAAAAGAGAAAAGGAAAAAAGGGGGGGGAGAAAAGGAAGGAGGAAGGAAAAAAAAAAAAAAGGAGGGGGGAAAGAAGGAAAGAAGGAAAAAAAAAGGAGAAGGGGAGGGGGGAGAGAAAGGAAGAGGAAGAAAAGAAGAAAAGGGGAGGAGAAAAGAAAAAAGAAAAGAAACGAAAAAGGGGAAAATATGCCTCCTAAAGTACGGAAATCAGGGGGGTTCTCATCGCCGAAGGGAGGGGCAGGGGTAGGGGGCAGCCCCCAGTCCCGGCTAGATAAGTTTTTGAAGACATCTCCATCCAAGACTAGAGGTGGGTCTCAAAAATCGGTGTCACAGCCTGAGGTGGTTGAAGGTACCTTGGCCCACACAATACAGGATGCCTCTTCGATAAAGGCGTCTCAGACTGAGGGTCTGGACACTATTAATAATAAATTGGCAGATATATTGAGGGTAGTAAACGCCACTAATACCACAGTGGCAAATCTCACTTCCTCCCTTCAGGTGGTTCAAGGTGATGTCAAGATAATAAAAGATGAGGTTACAAAGCTTAGGATGAGGGTGCGAGATATGGAAGTTGTGGTGTCAACTATTACATCGGAGAACAATTTAATTAAAAAGAGGCTGGAAGAAATTGATCAAGATCGCCTCTGGCTTAGAAGAAAGGTTGTAGAAATGGAGGATAGATCCCGAAGATATAACTTGATAATTGTTGGATTTCCGGAGGGGGTGGAACAGGATAATGCAGCCTCCTATATCCAGAAATGGCTAATTGACAATCTTGGCCCAGACCATGATGCCACAACGTTCTGTGTGGAAAGGGCTCATAGAATACCCTTTAAAAAAAAAACTCCAGGTGCCCACCCCAGGGCTTTCTTGGCTAAGCTGGTCTGCTCGAAGGATCGGGACTGGGCGCTAAGACGTAAAAGAGAAATCCCTGATATTACATACAACGGTAACCTAATATCGATATATCCTGATTTCTCCCGAGAGACTCAAATGAAGAGACGCGCTTTCTCAGAGGTTAAAAAAAGGCTTGCCCAGGCTAAAATGAAATACTACGTAAAAATACAAACGTAAAAACAAAGGTGCAATGGCACACTGCAATGCAGCTAGAGCTCCGTCCTGCCACTATGCTGGATGTTAGATGAGGCATTAGTTTATATTTTGGCCAAATTATGTAAGCCACCCACCACTTCACGATTGCCTCTCGAGTGGTTCCTAACATTAATTCTTACCTTTTATGGGCCATATCAGCCACACAAAACCCAGGGAGTGCAGGTGCAGCATGCATGCCAGATACACTCTGCTTGTAACCCCGTCCGGTGCCATACAGCATTTATCAGATCAAGGGATGCAAATACCAACATGCATGCTGAGCCCACTAGTACTTCTCCTGGAACCAAATGGCTTCTGGTAAGTTCAATAAAGCAGACTCAGTTTTATACTGACTTTAAAACCAGCCTACAGGGCGGATTCACTAGTCAGGTGTGCATGACTGCATGGAGGTGGGTGGCTTACATAATTTGGCCAAAATATAAACTAATGCCTCATCTAACATCCAGCATAGTGGCAGGACGGAGCTCTAGCTGCAGTGTGCCATTGCACCTTTGTTTTTACGCTTCTTTGTGTATTTCACCATAGCAACGTGCACCTGCTTATTGGGTTGTGCTGACTGCAACCTCCATTTTTTTTCCTTTGTAAAATGAAATACTCACTTGTGTTCCCGTCTAAACTTAGAGTGGTAAATAATGATTCGGTTAGATTTGTTTTGGCCCCGTCTGAGGTCACTCAATGGCTTGATTCATTGGGTGTGCAATAACTCACGTATAGGTAGTTTTGAGGTAGGGGGTTCGGGGGGGGGAGACTGATGGGGGGGGGGGGTTTGGATGGGATTTGTAAGAGGTTAATGGAGACAGTGTGTTCACCATTAATCAAGTGGTGGGGTTTTCAGGGGAGGTGGGGGGGGGGGATAGGGCGGCGGGGTGGGATTTGGCTGTCATCGTGGGTCCCTCTAGTGCACGTTCTCCTGCTCATGTTTCTTTTTCCTGGGCGCTTATATAGAAGATGTGTAACGTTTTGATTTGGAATGTGAGAGGATTGGGGGACAGAGTTAAAAGAACGATCATCCTGGATCAGGTTACACGTCATTTGCCGGCATTTATAGTATTGTTGGAAACGCATGTGATTGAAGAGAAGCTCTATACTTTAAAAAGAAGGTGGGCGGCTCTTGAATATCATGCGTGTTATTCCTCATATTCACGAGGGGTAAGTTTATATGTCCATCGTGGAATTGACTTTAGACCACTTGATAAGATGATAGACAGGGAAGGTAGATTTATTTTCTTACACGGGTTGTGGAATGGGCAGGAGATTATCTTCGCCTTTATATATATACCACCACTGGCTCTGGTTGATCTCTGGCGCCACCTCTATGGGAAAAAAAAAATATTTTCTTGTTTTAGTAGGTCTTATAAAGCAATGTCACGTATTGACCTGGTCCTTGTTAGTCGGGATCTTATCAATCGTATTGTCAAGATGAAATATGAGCCGCATGGAGTGTCGGATCACTCCCCGGTTCTGGTTAAGTTTAGAGAGATGGAGGCCACATGTCCGATTAGGCCTTTTAAATTGAACCCGCATTGGTTGGAGGTGATACCAGACCAAAGTGCCATTGATACTTACATTGAGGAATTCTGGCAGATTAATGTAGGGACTGCAAATATACATTTTGTATGGGATGCCTTAAAAGCATATATTAGGGGAATATACTTTTCTAGAATTAGTAAGTTCAGAGCGGACCTTCGCCAAGAGGAGACGGGGCTGCGGGAAAAAAATTCTTTTCTGCAGGGCCTAGTAGCAAACCAGCATAATGAACATAATATAGAACTGCTAAAGGAGGCAAATTTACAATTCAACACATTTGTGTATAAAAAGGCCCAACATAAATTGCTGTTTAAAGGACAGAACCGATTTTGTGAATCGGGAAAAACGGGTAGGTTTCTTGCGCGTCTGGTTGCTGGTCAAAAAGGTACAACAATTATAAGGGAAATAAGGAACTGTAACAGTAAGGGGGTGAGGTCTTTAGACCAGATTAGGGAGTTGTTTGAGAAGTTCTACGCTGATTTATATCAATCAGAGTCGATTGGTAATTTAGAAGAGATAGATCATTTTCTCCAACAATTGGGGTTACCTCAATTGGAACCTCAATTTAGAGCCTCTTTGAATTCTCCTATCACTATGGAGGAACTGCGGTTAACCCTCCCAAAGTTGAGGAATAACTCCGCGCCAGGTCCGGATGGCCTCCCGTTTGAACTATACAGGCATCATGCTAACTCACTTCTTCCTATTCTCCTGCAGGTCCTGAATGAAGCTTGTATCTCTGGCTCTTTACCTCCTTCGTTTAGAGAGGCAGTAATTATATTAATTTTAAAAAAGGACAAGGATGAGTGTGAGGTGGGGTCATATAGACCAATATCCCTCCTTAATACAGATTATAAAATTTTTGCAAAAATTCTTGCGGAACGCTTGAGCCGGGTTATTTCATCACTAATCCACCCGAATCAGACAGGATTTATTCCTGGGAGACAGATACAGACAAGCGTATATAGGGTTCATTTGAACTTGTTGCTGGGTGGGGCAGGAGACCGCTCCATCCTGTCTTTAGACGCCGCGAAGGCGTTTGACAGGATGGAGTGGTCTTTTCTATGGCGCACCATGACCCATTTTTGCTTAGGAGATGAGTTTATTCGTATGACTAAAATGTTGTATGATCAGCCCTCGGCATGTATTAGTATTAATGGAGTTTCTTCTTCCCCTGTAAGTATGCAACGTGGGATGAGACAGGGGTGTCCCCTTTCCCCTCTTCTTTTTGCTTTATTTATTGAACCTTTGGCTTCTAAAATCCGGCTGGATAAATCTATTGAAGGCTTTGGGGTTGCGGGAGTGTGCGATAAGATAAGTCTCTATGCAGACGATGTGATTTTATTCTTGGACCAGTGATGGAAAGTTCTCCCATATGTGATAAACACTATAGAGGAGTTTGGCAAGTTGTCAGGATACTTGATTAACTGGTCTAAGTCATCGCTCCTCCCGCTTAACCGCAAGGCTGTAGATATGGGTACGGGAGTTCGGGTTCTTACTGTTAGTGATACCTTGGATTATTTGGGGATCAAAACTGGGATGCCGATAAATAGGTTTTATGATCTTAATCTGGCCCCAGTATTAAATAAAATCAAGGTGAAAATAAATGCTTGGCAGAAATTTGTTCTAGCTCAGACTGACCGTATAGCTCTCATTAAAATGATTATATTACCTATGGTGTTATACCCGCTATGTGCTGCCCCTACTTGGATACCGGATGCTTTTTTCCATAGATTAGAATCTTTAATTAACAATCTGATTTGGGGCAGGAAGAGGGTGCGTATAAAGCAGAGGTATTTATGGCTATCGGAAGCGGATGGAGGCTTGTCGATTCCTTTTTTTCAGGGATATTATTTGTGTGCACAAATTCAAAGATGTTGTAACTTTAAAGATAGTTTACTTGCACAGTACTTGTTTTATGTCACAGGCAATCATATAGAGAATATTTTCCTGGCTTTGGAATGTGGTCAGTTGGGTTTGGGGAAAGACCTCCCGGTTCCTTGGACCCTACAGAGGGTGTGGAACAAACTCAAGAGCATTCTTGGGGTATCTCATGCGCTCGGGTTTACCCCACTGTGGGAGAACAGGAACCTGGCGGAATTCCTCAAAGTTACAGACTACAATTATTGGATTCACAAGGGTGTGGTTAAGGTAGCTCACCTGTTCTCTTCAGGTCACTTTAAGTCTTTATTGGAACACAATTGTTCCCCTATCAACTCACTGGATGTGATAAAATATTTAAGTCTAAAACACGCTTTTGAGTCTACTAAGGAGAAGGTGTGTCTGTCTGTTAGACAGAATCTATTTTTTGATTTCTGTTTTGGGCATGGGGAAGTTCATATTAAAATTTCTAAGTTGTACTCTACCCTCCGTATAGCATTGGCGAATATAGTAGTATTTAAAAGTCCAAGTAAATGGGAACAAGAGCTGCAATGCTCCCCATTGCAATGGAAGAAGATCTATAGGAATATCAACAAGATTACTATGTCTAATGCGCACAGGTTAATTCAATTCAAGATTACTCATAGACTTTATTATACGCCTAAAACCCGGGCAAGGTTCGTGAGGAATAGGGGAGAATTTGTTCGTGCCCTAAGTGTGGTAGTATTGAAGCTGATTATGTGCACACTCTCTGGGGGTGCAATAAACTGAGGAGTTTTTGGGATCAGGTGTTCCAGAGTATTCAAAAAGAGGTTTTATTCCAATACGAACCCGATCTCCGGACAGTATTACTGGGATACCTGAACCCGGATATGACACTCCCAGCTCAGGTTGGAAGGGCATGGACGCGCGGGCTGATGGTTGCAAGAGTTATCATAGTTAAAAAATGGGGAGCTAAGTCCCCACCCTCACTGAATGAATGGGTTTCCTATATGCACCAGGTCAAGATATATGAGGAAATGAAGCTTAAGAGGAGAGGAGTTCGTGCACTAAAATAATTTATTAAATAGAGGTGACTAACAGCTATACACTATGTGTAGAGGGGCCTTATACGATGACAGCCATTTAGGGAGGGTATAAATAGTTAGTTAAAATATATGGAAATCTGTTATTACTCTGTATGTATTAAGTTGGTTACAAGATAATGAATATCTGTAATGGTGATTTGTATCGTTGTATTTTAAGAAAAAAAAAAAAAAAAAATAATTAATTCTACAGAATACTGTACCCGAAACCGGACTTCAGTGATGAAGTCCGGCTTCGGGTCTGGGTACCAAACATGGCGATTTTTCACACGCGCATGCAAAACGCATTACAAACGTTTGCACCCGCGCAGAAAAATCGCGCATATTACCGCAACGCACCCGCCTCTTATCTGTTGAAAGAGGCCTTAGGGATGCTGTAGCTACCCTGGACGATATACAGTTTGGAGATGTCAACGAATCTGACATGCTCTTAAACAAAATGTAATGATATTGTAATTACCAAATGTTGCTAGTCTTGATCCTAAACTGCGATTTACAACTGTCGTTATTTTGTATGTACTATGACACTATGTCTTCCATACTAATGGAAATTTTGTTAACAGAACAGTATCTTTTTCATTTTATTTTTTTTTTCTTTCGGTGGCTGCACCCACCGCGAATTATTTGTGCACTGTCATACTCTACTGACCTTTATATGAAAATTCTCAATAAAAATGTTGAAATCAAAAAGGCCTTTACCACATATAATTGCACCGCTGAACGGCAAATAGGCTTTTATTTTTTTCAACTTTTACACTACACAAGGCTTATCAACAGATAAATGCAATGATGAACGGCGAATATAATTTTTTTTCTTCCACTAATACACTGCAAACTGGGCTCCCGAATATATCACTGCTCCGCTGAGAGGCAACTAGGCCCGAATTTTTTCCCACTTTTAAGCCTCATTCACACGTCAGTGTTTCACGAACATGTGCTGTACATGTTTCTCCGCGGACAGCACACGTCCCCATTCATTTGAATATGTGTATTCACACATCAGTGTTTTAGCATGGTCCATGGGTCCGTGTTTTCAGCACGGATGCATGTCTTATCTTGGTCCGTGTTCCCGGATTTCCACTCATTATAGTATGTGGGTCTATGAAAACCACGAATGCAACACGGATGCCATCCGAGTTGCATCCATGTTTTATAAATCATTAAGAAAAGATTCTTTGAAAATTATTTTTCAGCTGTTCAGTGTCAGTGAAACACGGACAGCAAAAAACGGACACACAGACCCAACACGGAAGTGTCACGGACAACATCATGCATCACTGACCACCTGCTCACGGATTTGAGCACAGACACGGACGTGTGAATGAGGCTTTACACAAAAGGCTTTTCAACAGAGAAGTACAATGTTGGATGGCGAATATATTTTTATTTCACCACTAATACACGGCAAACTGGGCTTCACAATATATCAAGGCACCACAGAACATCAATTATGCCCACATTTTTTTTTTCTACTTTTGCACAACAGGCTTTTCAACAGAGAAGTACAATGCTTGATGACCAATGTATTTTTATTTTGCCACTAATACACTGAAAAGAGGGCTTCACTGCACCGCAGAACGGAAATTAGGCCCAAATTTTGTTCTACTTTTACACAACAGGCTTTTCAACAGATATATGCAATGCTGGACAGCGAATATATTTTTATGTCACCACTCACCAGAAATACACTGAAAACAGGTCTTTACAATATATCACTACACCGCAAAACATCAACTAGGCCCAAATTTTCTTCTACTTTTACACAAACTGCTTTTCAACAGATATATGCAATAGTGATAAGCATGCACCAAAGTATTTGGGTGTTCGGATGTTCGTACCGAACACATTGCTATGTTCGTGTGCTCGGCAGAGCACCCGAGTATAATGGAAGTCAATGGGAAACAACCAGGCACCCCCTGCTCTGAAGAGGGGAGGGTGCCTGGTGCATTGGAAAAGGTCAGAAAGTGACAGAAACACCACTAAAATGTAACGGGAACAGCATGGGGACTATTTCTGGATGCATCTTGGACCCAAGTCGCTGTTGGGAACCATGTTGTCCAAGTTGTATGACACTTTTACAGACTGACAAAAACACGCCCAAAAAAAAAATCAATTTTACAGGAAAAATTGTTAGGAAACATTCTTTCCTGTATATTCAATTGTATATAAAGTGCGAGTGCTGCCAAGAATTACAAGGAAGAGGCACTCCAAAACAAACCTGTATATCACATAAAGGAGGGCCTCATTCACATTATGGTACAATTGTTCAGGTAGTGGGACTCCTACACTCATAAAGCCTATGCACTAAGTGAAAGGGCTGCCAAAAATTGCAAGGAACCGACACTGCAATACACCCTTTATTAAACAAAAAGGAGGGCATCATACACACCCTGGAAAAATTATGATTGGTGGTCTGCTAGTGAACCTCAAAAACATTTGGAGCAAGGGCCTGCTGGTGACCTTCTAAAACATTAGGGGTGAGGGCCTGCTGCTGAGCCGAGCCTCTAAAAGATTAGGGGTGAGGGCATGCTGCTGAGCTGACCCTCTAAAACATTAGGGGCGAGGGCCTGCTAGTGAGCTGGCACTCTAAAACATTATATGCAAGTGCATGCTGTTCAGCTGATGCTCTAAAATATTATATGTGAGTGCATGCTGTTTAGATGACGCTCTAAAACATTATATGCGAGTGTCTGCAGGTGAGCTGATGCTCTAAAACATGATAAGCGAGTGCCTGCAGGTGAGCTGATGCTCTAAAACATTATATGCGAGTGCATGGTGTTCAGCTGACGCTCTAAAACATTAGATGCGAGTGCATGCTGTTCAAATGACACACTAAAACATTAGATGCAAGTGTATGCTGTCCAGGGGAGCCTATAAAAAAATTTGAGTTGAGGGCCTGCAGTTGAGCTGACCCTATTAAAAAAAATTTGAGTGGAGGGAATATATACAATCTGGATGAGGAGGAGAAGAAAACAAGATTCAACCATATACTCTTTTTGTGGTGGAAAAGGTGCATGGGTGTACACTACAGTATATTGAGTACATTATAAATGAGGGATTGAAATTGCCTTTATGTTTATCATCAGCTCAGCTCTCCTCTGGTGGAGTTGAGAAATCAAGAGCAATCCAGGCCTTTTTCATTTTTATCTAAGTCAATCTGTCAACATTGCCAGTGGACAAGCGGATATGCTTATCTGCTTATCTGTTATAATGCCACCAGCAGCACTAAATACCCGCTCAGACAAACCGCTGGCGGCAGGGCAGGCCAGCACCTCCAAGGCGTAGAGCGCAAGTTCGTGCCACGTGTCCAGCTTGGACACCCAGTAGTTGTAAGGCACTGAGGGATCAATTAGGACGCTGACACGGTCTCATATGTATTCCTTCACCTGCTTCCAAAACTTTTCCCTCCTTGTACCACTAGGCCACGTTTCAGGGTGAAGTTGCTGGCGGGATCTCATGAAAGTGTCCCATGCCTTTGAGTGTGTTACCCTGCCTTTGTTGGAACTGCTGTGTGTTCTCCTTGTCTCCCTTCCTCGGTTGCCTAATGAAGTACGGACTCTGCCGGCCGCGTTGTCAGATGGAAAATTTTGTAGCAATCTCTCAACAAGTACCTTCTGGTCTTGCAACAATTTACTCGTCCTCGTCCCACCACAGGAATGAGAGATAAGAAGTTCTCTTTGTAGCGGGGGTCGAGAAGGGTGAACATCCAGTAAGCCATGTTTTCTAAAATGTGTTTAACGCGAGGGTTGCGGGAAAGGCAGCCTAACATGAAGTCACCCATGTGTGCCAGAGTACCAATAGGCAAGACGTCGATGTCGACATCCGGATGACTCTCCATTTCCTCATCCTCTTCTGCCTGTCATGTCCTGTTTTGGACGCCATGGTGGCCACAAATGCTGTTGCCGGTGGCAATGTGGTGTTGTGGTTGCATGCGGGGGCAGTGTCACGGCCTATGTTGTTTGTGCCGTGACACGTTTGCCACTCATGCAGTTGCCTGCGGCAAAGTGTTGTTTATGCATGTGTGAGCGATTTCCCTTTTAGACTAGGGCGAGTTGAGGGAAGCTTAGGCTGCTCAGTATATTTTTCTGCGGAAGTGGGAGCAGCATGTATCACCATCTGTTTCCATCGTTTATACTTGTCATCCGGAGGGAGGGCGAAAGGGGAGTTACTATTAACTATGCGGTTCTTGGTAACTGGTGGTTGCCATGGTTGTGAACCGTTACCTGTGTTGGTGTTTCTCCTCATCTTTCTCAGTGGTTCCCTTCTCTGGTCATGTGCTGGCAGCACTCCTTTGGTGTTCTGGCAGTGTGCTAGTTTAGAATGTCTGCTGGCAGCTGTGGCGAAACCAAACTCGCCACTGAGTTTTGGAGGGGACAGATTGCCAGCCTCTTGCCCCAGGATTATGGGCCCTCTCATCAGCCCACGCTAAACTTAAACCCCATGGCGATTTGACTGTGTTTGTGGCATCTGAGCGCTGTTTGGATATATTGAGCGCTCAGATCCAAGCCATCTGGGGATATGTTAAATGTCTGTGTGTACTGTAAAGGGTGGGACATTGTATATTGAATAATGATGTCTGTCCTATTGTCCCCACGTGTGTATTGGCGATTTCCCTTTGTCCTGAGAGATAATTGAATGAGTCCTCGATTGTCTCCAGGACAGAAGACGTTGTGTATTCTCCTGCCTGGGATGATTACATTAACCTGTGTAGGGTAATTGTATCACAGGCAGAGGGGAGGAATATGCTGGGGGTGTCTGTATTGTCCCATTGTGTGTGATTGGCTGCTGTATCCCGTGTCGCAGTCTTCCTTCTGGTCCCCTAGGGGAGTGTCCACCAGGTGGGAGACCTGCATAAATACCGGGCAGGTAGCCCTCAATAAAGTTAGAATTCCTGTTTAACCATTAATACGGAGCCTCGTCTCGTACTTGGGGGGAATTGCTTCTTCAGAACGTTCTCTTGCCTGTTCCAGGAAATGAGGACTTCGTATGGTTCCAGTTCGGTGGATTCCAGCGGTTGTGGGTTGCTGTGCTCTTCTCCAGGGGAATCGCCCGAACGGTATTAACCCTCACTATACCGGGTTATACCGTAACAGCAGCGATCTGGAGTGGGATCCGTGTCTGAGTTGGGCGGGGTGTTCAGTATGGTTTCTCCAGACTGTTTGGTGGCTGGCTTCCAGGGGCCTAGGTGATGGTCCTGGTGTGCTGGCAGAAGTTTTGGAGGGACGTACTGACACCGATTCCCACCTCCCCTAAATGGCAACAATTCAAGGGCCAGTAATTTCGAAAGTTGCGCATTTAGGGCAATGGCCTGTGGGTGGGTTGGTGGGTATTTGCGCTTGCGTTTAAATGGCTGTGTTATGGACATTTGGATGCTGCACTGGGAAAGGGAAGTGGATGTAGTTGCTGATGGTGCATGCGAAGGTCCAGGTGCTGGGCCAGGAGAACCCGGGCTGGCTCCTTCGGCAGGGGATTGGACAGCAGTGTGTAAGACAGGGGAAGAGGAGGCAGAGGTGTGACCTGCAGACCCAGATTGTGGACCCAGGCATTCGGCCCACTTATTAGGGTGCTTGGATGCCATGTGGTGGATCATGCTGGTGGTGGTGAGGTTGCTAGTGTTCACGCCCTGGCACGCACAGATTGAAAACTACCACTCTTTTGTCATCTGCACTTTCCTCAAAAAACTGCCATAATGCGGAACACCTACCCCTTGGCAAGGTAGATTTACGCATGGGCATACTCAGTGTCACGGTTCCAGGCCTGTTTGGTGTGGGCTGACTTCTCCCTTTTGCAACCCCACTGCCTCTTCCAGCCTGTTGCAGTGCTGCAGATCCCTTCCCCTCTGTACTGCTGTTCTCGCTAGGCTTTTCACCTTCCCATGTTGGGTCAGTGACCTCATCATCCACCACCTCCTCTTCCACTTCCTCACTCTGCTCATCCTCCTGATGTGACCTAACCACAACCTGAGTGTTTGGCAACTGTGTCTCATCATCATCCACCTTGTGAACGAATGATTGCCGATCACCACCGCCATCTTCTTGCGACTGTGAAGGCTCAAGAGGTTGGGAATCAGGGCACAATATCTCAGGTCCCTCTTTAAGCGTGCTGGGCGAGAGGGCTAAATCTAACACTGGGGCTGCAAAGAGCTCCTCGGAATATCCGAGTGTGGGATCACTCGTTTGTCAACCCTCTACATGGTGGGAGGAAGGATGATCAGAGTGAGGATTTGGTTGACCAGACTCTTGGCTACAGAGACTGGACCTCGTGGAAGTGAGGATGGTGCTTAACCAACTGGAAGCATTATTTTCAGAAATCCAACCGACCAAATGTTCACACTGGTCCAACTTGGACAGTGTAGTTCTGCGCCCCCCAGCTAAGTTGGACATGAAGCTGGGTACAGTGGATTTTATTTTTTATTTTTTTTGCACTGGCAGCAGACACAGTTTTTACGTCCTCTGCGTGCACCATTAGCATTACGCCCACTTCCCCGTCCCTTAGTGCTCGCCTTCTTCATATTAATGGTTTTGTCACAAGATGTGGCGCAGATTTTTTTAATGTCCGATAAAGACACTATTTTTGGATGACAGACACTGTATGTCACAGAAACCCCCAGAAAATGGACAGTATATTATGGCCAGATGAAAGTAATTTTACATACAGACAATGTATTCAGATGCCAGACTGTATATGTCACAATAAACACCAGATTTTTGACAATATTTTTGTCCCAGATTAATATCATTTTACATACAGACAATGTTTTCAGATGCCAGACTGTATATGTCCCAAAAAAAAACAACTGAATATTTATGGTATATTACGCCCAGATTAATGTAATTGGAAATACAGAACCTGTTTTGGGATGATGGACACTATATGTCACAAAAAAAAGAAACAGAAAATGGACAATATATTATGGCCAGATGAAAGTAATTTTACATAAATACAATGTTTTCAGATGCCAGACTGTATATGTCACAATAAACACCATATTTTTGACAATATTTAAGGGCCAGATTAAGGTAATTTTAAATACAGACAAAGTATTCAGATACCAAACTGTATATGTCCTAAAAAATAAAACAGAATATGGAAGGTGTATTATGCCCAGATTAATGTAATTGAAAATACAGAACCTGTTTTGGGATGACTGACGCGATATGTCACAGAAACACCCAGAAAATGGACAGTATATTATGGCCAGATGAAAGTAATTTTACATTCAGACAATGTTTTCAGATGCTAGACAGTGTATGTCACAATAAACACCAGATTTTTGACAATATTTTAGGCCCAGATAAATGTGATTTTAAATACAGACAATGTTTTCAGATGCCAGACTGTAGATGTCCCCCCCAAAAAAAAAAATATAGAATAAGGACGGTATATTGTGCCCAGATTAATGTAATTGGAAATACAGAACCTGTTTTGGGATGACGGACACTATATGTCACAAAAAAACCCAGAAAATGGACAGTATATTATGGCCAGATTAAAGTTATTTTACATACAGACAATGACTGTATATGTTCCAACAACAAAAAAAACCAACAGAATATAGACGGCCTGTTAAGCCCAGATTAACGTAATTTGAAATACAGAAACAGTTTCAGGATCACGGGCACTATATGTCCCAGAAACCGACAGAAAATGGACAGTATATTATGGCCAGATTATGGAGCTCGAGCATATGTGGTATTCGGTGGAGTACTGCCATGTGCCAAGCACAGCAATGCTCGAGCCGAACCGGTATTTGGCCGAGCATGCTTGCTCTTTACTAATATGAAACGTTGGATTGCGAATATATTTTTATTTCGCCAGTAATACACTGAAAACAGGGCTTCACAATATATCACAGCACCGCAGAATGTCAAATAGGCCCTCATTTTGCTCTACTTTTACACAACACAGGCTTTTTAACAGAGAAGTACAACCCTGGACTGCGAATATATTTTTATTTCACCAGTAATACACTAAAAACATGGTTTCAGAATATATCACCGCACTGCAGAACGGCAATTAGGCCCAAATTTTGTTCTACTTTTACACAACAGGCTTTTCAACTAAATAGGCCACTAAATGCTTTAACCACAAATAACTGCAACAGTGAAGTGCGTATATATTTTACTTTTTGTACTGAAATGGGCCACTAAACGCTTTCAACACATATAACTGCAGAATTGAACTGAGAATATATTTTTATTTTTGTACTGAAATAGGCCACTAAATGCGTTCACCACAAATAACTGCAACAATGAAGTGCGTATATTTTTTTCTTTCTGTACTGAAATAGGCCACTAAACGCTTTCACCACAAATAACTGCAACAGTGAAGTGCGTATATTTTTTTCTTTCTGTACTGAAATAGGCCACTAAACGCTTTCACCACAAATAACTGCAACAGTGAAGTGCGTATATATATATATTTTTTTTGTGCGGAAATAGGCCGCTAAAGGCACTCCAACATAGCACTTACAGCCCACTAACAAGAACAAATTGCTGGAATGACAGAGCTGTATAATGGCTATTTGGATCCCAAAATTATCTTTCCCTGCACATGTAAATCGCTTTTCTAGCACTGTACCTAGCGACATCTCTCCCTACACTTAGATGCTGTGAAATGATTCCTCCCTATCCTTTCCCTGCACTTATAAATCGTTTTTTCAGTTTTTTTCACACTGAGGTTTTTGCTATTGCTATCCCTAACGCCTTCTCATGTCTGTCTCTGAACTCAGAACGCTGGAAAATGTCTGAATCCAAGATGGCCACCATATTTATAGGGCTGGGACATCACAGGGCTGGCTGGCTGCTGATTGGCTGCATGCATGGCATTATGGGTCATCCCACCTTCCCAGAGTTCCTTGCCCCATGTCCTTACACATGTAGCCGCCATTTTAGGGAAATTGCGCTTTGTTACCATAAAGTGTGAGTAAATTCGCATTAGTTGCAAATATAATTTTTCCTGAAATTCGTAACAAATTCCACTTCGTCGCTCACATCTCTAATGTCGATATATTTAAAAAAAACATAAAATCCTGCAGTTTTCGCAGTGGCCACTAAGCCTACTAATAGATGCCATTTCTTGATCTGTACAGATCACTTTACTGCAGTTATCTGCTTATCTGTCATTCTAATACTGCCTGTAATTATATCACCTATGTGTATAGATAAGGCAGGATCCTCCATTCACAATAAGTGATTGTTATTTTATTTCCCTTGTACAATGACCTCTGAAGAGGTCATAGAGTATGCTTACAAAACTCTCCCATAGAAGTCAATGGCTGTCTTAAAGAAATGTTTTAATCCTTTCCAATTGCTGTTAAGAAAAGTTCAGGCAAGATGGCCACCCCTATAATCATGTTCAGGAAATTGAACAAATCTGCAATCTACAATAGCAGTTAAAAAGGGCACAGGGCAAGGCCTACCTTGCCCATGCATACTACAAAACCATAGCAACGCTAATGTTTTTATATTGTATCGCCAGATAGCCAGAAGTGAGGGAGAACACACCGTACAAGTGCAGCCACCCTTCATCCACTGCTATGGGAGTTACGAAAATAACCAAGCGCTGGTTGGGCTATTTCTGTCAGTTCCATAGCAAAAAATAGAGACTTGTGCTCTCCATTCATCATTATGGGATGTCTGAAAATAGCAGGTCATGCTTGCTCTCTGTCCTTCACTTCAGGAACTCTATTCTGGAGGTAGGAGAGGATCCCAGAGGTGGGACCCGCACCTTTTCTTACATTGATGACATATCCTAGCAATATGTCATTAATGTCAGAGTTTCTAATCTAAGATAAATAAGATGCCTGCTCGATTGCCACATGCATGAACCTTTTAACACTGATTCCTTGTTCTCTGGTGACACAAATCCCTTTGAAGCACTAAATCTAATCATTCTGAATGCTAACTAAATCTATGCCATTTAACATATAAAAAATCCATTAACTTTATATATCCATTAGAATTTTAAGACATATATATAATGAGTTGACATTTTAAAAGCTTATTAATAACTTTATAAATTATTTTTACTTGATAATACCTTCTTGGGAGGATGAGTCCTTTCATTTAGGCTTCTTTTTCTAAAATCAAAGGAACAACCCTAGCAACCCCAGGAACTGTAATGACAGGCTTATTAAATAATATCTTAAATTTTAATTTAATTTTAGATGTGAGCATAAATTATACTCTTACTGTAGAACTCTGAAAGCTTTCTTTTTCATCAGACTGAGATTATGGAGATTTATCAGTTGTAATTAACAGAGAACATAAAATATCAGCATAACCATTACAGAAACTGTGACAACTGTATTTAGGCCTTATGGATATGAATGCCAAATTCTCTCTAACAGGATGAAGCATAGTCATTCATTTGCATGGATGTAATAAATCCCTTATCTCCATTGCTTTAATTATTTGTAAGATAGAAACGAAAAGGACTAGTAGTGTTCTAATTACTGAGCAGGATACACTTTTTACTTTGGCTACATGGTAATTGAACATCAAGCTAGCAGGAGAGAGCTGCGAACACCAAGGGTCTAATGCTGTACACAAATATATTCACTTAATCAATATGCAAGATCTATTAATTCTCAATGAGGCTCTGACTACATATGAGCCACACTGTGATTGCAGTTTACTAATCAATACTTTCTACATACTAATTATTGAATATTTTAGTTAATTTATTTGTTTTACTATTGAAGAACTTTTTCGAAGGCTTATTCGCTGAAATATCAGGTGCAAAATATATATATTTCATTATTTGCCATTAACCCCTTTTATACATCCTAAATACATGTACAGTGAATTTTGGTTCCGTAATGATGGCCCCACTCAGGAGCTGAGGTGGCCTTCTGTTTTACACAGCACCAGCAGTGTTGTGATCGCAGACAACTCCAATGGTTCTATAATTGTGACTATGGCATCTGAACAATCAGAGACTGCAGGGGACTTTTAGCTGTGCCATAGTAATGTTTCTATTAAGTCCTGCCTGTGGCAGGGCTTAATAAGAACTCTACAGTTTTTCCACAGACTACAATGGTATTCCAAAAGTGACCTAATGGTCACATGCTCTCTCTCTCTCTCTCTCTCTCTCTCTCTCTCTCTCTATATATATATATATATATATATATATATACATATATATATTATATATGTACACACAAAAATATTCACCCCTCACCCCTCTTCCCCATTTTACATACATAAATATACAATTAAAAAATCATTATAATAATCATTGGTAATGCTACATCCAAAAATGGCCAAACTATTAAAGTGTACCTAAACTTTTATATTCTCTAAAGTACATGTAATATTTTTTTTACTTTTCCTATTGAAATAGGCACCTGAAATTTAGGTTCCTCTTGCACTTTAGTATTCATACTGTGCCTGGGAATACTGTTTCCCCTGCGGCTGCACTGAGCATGGGATGGGCTTCAGCATCTCTGCTCCTGCCTGTACCAGCGCTGCTCTCCTAAAGCCTGGTATCACCTTTATACAACCGATGTGGTATACAGGCTATCAGCAGAGGGTAGTAGAGAGAGCACGGGGCAGGAGCTCACATAGCACATTGCTTCTCTGCTTGTGCCCATTCTGCTAAAGCCTGACATAGCCCAACTACGCCGCGCTTTAAGAGAGCAGCACCAGTGTGCCAGCCTGTACAGTGCTCATTACAGCCACAGGGAAATCTGTACAACCCTAAATTTCAGGTGCCTATTTCACTAGGAAAAGAAAATAAACATACAAATATGTGCTTTAGGTTTTAATAAAGTGAAAGTAAAAGTTTAGATACATTTTGAAAATGTTTAAAATATAAAAATATCTACAGTATCCTGTATGGTGAATGTTCTAACAACAGCAAAAAAGGCTCCCTCACAAAGAAAATTGAACAAAAATTGATAAAAAAAACTTATACACAAAAATAAAAACAAAAGATCTTCCCACAAAAAGAGCCTTTACAAAGCTCCATATAGGGAAATATAAAAATAATAACACAAAGATAACTTTTTTATGGTGTATTAAAGGATTAATTAAAATAAAAAAATATATAAATTTGGTATCTGTGTAATTGTACTGATCTGTAGAATAAAGGTAACATGTCTTTTTTTTTTTTTTACTGCTCAGTGAATGCTGTAACAATGATACTTGTAGAGCAGGCGTGCACAAACCCATGGCCTGTGTGCCACATGCAGCCCCCAGAGCCATGGTTTGCGGCCCATGTCCTGCTGAGCAGAAACACAGCTGATTCTGTGATCAGCTGTGTTTCTGCCCAGAGCACCACACAACGCTGGATTACAGCACCTGCTCCTGCACTCAGACTGGAGCGCTGCCTAATAGTGACAGTGGGGGAACAGTGGAGGTTTATCAGCTCTTCTGCCTTCTCCTCAATGAGGAGTGGGGACCCTCTGATCCATTTTTTGGTGGTAAAGGAGTGCAGAGCTGCAGGGTCAGTAGACCTTGATCAGCTCTGCCTTGCACAAAACTCCTCCCAGCAGTCCTCCTCTGACTCCTCTTCTTCAGACTCCTCTATCTTCGTTGCCGCAGGTCCAGCAATCGACGACGACAAGACTGCTTCTGGTGGTGATGGTGAACACAACTCTTCCTCTTCATGCTCATCTACGGCCTGATCCAGCACTCTTCGCAGGGCACGCTCCAGAAAAAACGCATATGGGATGAGGTCCATGATGTTGCCTTGGGTTTGACTGACCAGGTTTGTCACCTCCACAAAAGGACACATGCGCCTACAGCCATTGTGCATGAGCATTCAGTAACGTGGCCAAAAAATGCCCAGCTCCGCAGAGGCTGTCTTCTTTTTTTTTTAATTAAAAAAATCTGTTCTTACCAGTTTAATCTCTGTTTTGTCCCCTATCAGGGGCCGCTCTATGGAATAGATTTTAGGAACCGGGAGATGGAAAAAGATGGTTGGTTGGTCCTCTTCCTTCCAATTTGGGGCACTGCGCGTGCGCCGTGCAATGTACTTTGCCACCCTATATGAGTGGTGTGTTAAGTAGTACTATTTCTATCAGTTTAATCCCTGTTACGTCCCCTATCAGGAGACGTGTTTCGAATAGATTTTAGGAACTGGGAGATGGAAAAAGATGATTGGTCGGTCCTCTTATTTCCAATTTGGGGCATTGCGCGTGCGCCGCTCAATGTAATGTGCCACCAATACAAATAGTGTAAACTACTATTCTTACCATTTTAAACTTTGTTAAGTCCCCTATCAGGGGACGTGTATCTAATTGAATCCTTGCATGGGGAGACAGAGAAAAAAGCTTGCTCTGTCCGCTTCCTTCTAATTTTGGGCACTTGCAATGGAATTTGCCACCAATGCAACTAGTGTTAACTAAGTAATATTCCCATCAGTTTAATCCCTGTTTTGTCCCTGATCAGGGCCAGGGCCAGTGTAGTAAATAGATTTTTGGAACCGGGAGATGGAAAAAGACCCATGCTCGGTCCGCTTCGTTTGAATTTTACGTCACTGCGCGTGCGCCGTGCAATGTACTGTGCTACCCTATATGAGTGGTGGGCAGTGGGCACAGTACAGTCTGTGGGCCTGACACTCACTGGCAGGCAACTGCAATTATATTAAAGGTTAAAAATGTTATTACATTTTTATCTGCAAGGTACTGTGCCCCCCTATATGAGTGGTGGGCAGTGGGCACAGTACAGTCAGTGAGCCTGACACACACTGGCAGGCAACTGCAATTATATTAAAGGGTAAAAATTAAATGACATTTTTATCTGCAAGGTACTGTGCCACCCGATATGAGCAGTGGGCACTGGCAGTGGGCACAGTACATTCTGTGAGCCTGACACACACTGGCAAGCAACTGCAATTATATTAAAGGGTAAAAATGTAATGACCTTTTTAACTGCAAGGTACTGTGCCACCCTATATGCGTGGTGTGCACACAGTACAGTCTGTGGGCCGGCAGCCTCTCACACACGGGCAGGCAACTGCAATATATATATAGAAAAAATAAATAAAAGCAGACTGATGTACCAGCCCTAAAAAGGGATTTTTGGGGTGCTGTCAGGACACTGTCCTTACAGCAGATGAGTCTTTGAGGACTGGAATGGACACAGAACACTGGCCTAGCTAACGCTTTCCCTATTAATTCAGCAGCAGCAGCACTCTCCCTGCTCTAACTAAGGCCCCATTCAGACGTCCGTAGTGTGTTGCGGATCCACCATGCCGGCACTCCCCATAGGGATGCCTATTCTTGTCCACAGGTTGCGGACAAGAATAGGACATGCTCTATCTTTTGAGGAGCCGCGGCCGGATGTTTCGGGGCCGAATTGCGGAATGGATGCGGACAAAATTGCGGATGTGTGAATGGGGCCTTACATTGCAGCTTCAGAATGAATCTAAGATGGATGCTGTCCTTGCTTTTTGATAGGAGGTGGGCGGGTCTGGAAGGGAGGGTATGCTGATTGGCTGGAATGTGTCTGCTGACTGTGAGGTACAAGGTCAAAGTTTGCTCAATGATGATGTATAGGGGGCGGACCGAACATCACACGGCGAACGCGAACATGCGATTTTTGCCGAGAACTGTTCGCCGGCGAACAGTTCCGGGACATCTCTAGCTGCTTGTGGCCACATTAACGCTGAAGCAAGTCATTGAATGGAGCAGTGTATGTGAACATGTCCATGCACTGCCAGGTGTAAACAGTGCGGGGATCGGAAGATGGAGACAGCAGGGACAGTGTGGAGCAGCGGAGAAGAGGGGAGTAGGTCAGTATAACTCTTTGGTTTCAGGGGCCATGCTGCAGGAACGTGTTAAAAAAAAGATTTTTACTGGGAAACCCCTTAAAGCCCCTAATACACTGCACGGTATTCGGGGCAATTACTGGGAACAAGTCTTCATAGATACACTCATTCCTGATATCCTACCTGTATAATCATGCTGCCGATCAGCTGATAAACAAGGAGTCACTTGTTTTTCAGCTGATTTTTATACTTTATCAGGATGAAAGATGTACAATGATCATCAGCACATCTCCCTGTGTAATCAGGAATCTGCTACCAATAGTTAATATAACTAAATGAAGGAGCAATGTGTAATAGGCAAATGCAAATGATCTACATTTTTTTTTTGTGGCCTTTTCAAATAGAGCAATGTGGCCCTCAGACCAAAAAAGATTGTGCACCCCTTCTGTAGAGCAATGGAGCGATTGCTCCCCCCCCCCCCAATTCTGACCTATTAATAATTTTTTTCCAGCTTCCCAATACATTGCATGGTGCCAGTAGAAGCACAACTTGTCCTGCAAAAAACAAGCCCTAATACAGCTGTGTAAGCAGAAAAATACAGATTTGTCCACATTTAACTGGTCAACAATATCATAACACGTTCACTAAATTGTGGACAGGCTGCAAATCACACTGGGTGCGCAGTAACTACATTTAGCTCAGTTACTTATCTCAGCTGCTCTGGCTAAGGGGTTACGCCATATTTGTTGTATATGAGGGGCATGAATTGCATGAATGTGACTACAATATGAATCTTGTAGTTGACAGCAATATGACAGCCTATTTTTTTTACCCATTTTCGACTCAAACATGTGCCCTGAAAATTTATGTATGCGGTTATGTCAATGCCAGTTCAGCTGTTACTATTAGTGTTGATCGAGCATGCTCAGCCGAACAGCAGTTCGGCTCGAGCTTCTCAATGCTCGGCACATGGCGGTACTCTGCTGAGTACCGCATGTGCTGGAGCGCAATGCTCGAGTCTCCTCCCCGCACATCTCTTGGCTGCTAAGTAAGTAAGGTAAGTACTGCCCTCACTGTAATGCCGTAGCCATGTTGGTTACTGGCATTGCAGTGATTGGCTGGTTGAAAGGCGTCATCGGGTAATATATTGCACCCAATGGTGCGTGTTCGGCTCAGTCTTAGTCAGGGAGAGCTGTGCATAGGATGGGACAGACAGTGCAGGGAGTGATATTGGACTATTTTTATTAGAAAAACTTTTCAGAGACCCAAAAGTCCTTTTAAGGACTATTGTGTGTGACAGCAGCAATATATAAACCTACAACCAGGCATGGTTATGTCTAATAATGGCCGTGGCTTGGTGGCTGCTTTGGAGCTCGGCAAGCTCACACACATCCTATGCCTAGCCCACATATTAAACTTAGTGAAAATTTCCATCTGACAACGCTGGCAGCAGAGTCCATAGTTCCTTGGGCAACCGAGGAGGGGGAGGCAGGGCAACACTCTCCAAAGCCTTGGACAGTTTTATGATACACCGCCAGCACCCTCACCGTGATGCGTGGCCTACTGTCACAAGGAGGGAAAATTTTTGGAAGATGGTGAAGGAGTACTTAGCAGACTGTGTCAGCATCCTCAGTAATCCCTCAGTGCCTTACAACTACTGGGTATCCAAGCTGGACACGTGGCACGAACTGGTGCTCTACGCCTTGGAGGTGCTTGCCTGCCCTGCCGCCAGCGTTTTGTCTGATCAGGTATTTAGTGCTGCTGGTGGCATTATAACAGATAAACGTATGCACCTGTCAACTGAAAATGCTGACAGGTTGACTCTTTTAAAAATGAACAAGGCCTGGATTGCCCCTGACTTTTCGACTCCACCAGAGGAAAGCTGATAAACATAAAGGCACTTTAAATGTGTTTATAATGTACTGAATACACTGTATTCCTACAAAAAAGTGTATATGGTTGAATCTTCTTTTTCTCATCCTCCTATTCCATCATATCAAAATGCTTATTCATCGCATATAATACCCTCACATATATGCCCTCGCATATAATGTTTTACAGGGTCAGCTCACCTACAGGCCCTCGAATATAATTTTTTAGAGGGTCAGCTCACGTGCAGTTAGAGATGTCCCGAACTATTCGCCGGCGAACAGTTCCTGGCGAACATCGCTTGCTTGTGTTCGCTGCGGCTGGCGAACATATGCGATGTTCGGTCCGCCGCCTATACATCATAATTGAGCAAACTTTGACCCTGTACCTCACAGACAGCAGACACATTCCAGCCAATCAGCATACCCTCCCTCTCAGACCCTCACACCTCCTATCAAAAAGCAAGGACAGCATCCATCTTAGATTCATTCTGAAGCTGCAGTGTTAGTTAGAGCAGGGAGAGTGCTGCTGCTGAATTAATAGGGAAAGCGTTAGCTAGGCCAGTGTTCTGTATCCACTCCAGTCCTCAAAGACTCATCTGCTGTAAGGACATCGTCCTGACAGCACCCCAA
Source organism: Bufotes viridis (assembly GCA_033119425.1). Lineage (NCBI taxonomy): Eukaryota > Metazoa > Chordata > Amphibia > Anura > Bufonidae > Bufotes > Bufotes viridis. Next base: position 114,308,928 of record CM065593.1, on the reverse strand, counting down.
AGGCTGGGTTCACATGAGCGTGTCCTGATTAAGTCCGGATGTGTTGCGGATGCGTTCAGTGAAAACTGTGCGATTTCACAGACAAAGCCATTCAGTTTTGCCTGCGATTGCGTTCAGTTGCTCAGTGTTTTCCGCGTGGGTGCAATGCGTTTTGATGCGTTTTTCACGCGCGTGATAAAAAACTGAAGGTTTACAAACAACATCTCCTAGCAACCATCAGTAAAAAACGCATCACACCCGCACTTGCTTGCGGATGCAATGCGTTTTTCACGCAGCCCCATTCACTTCTATGGGGCCAGAGCTGCGGGAAAAACGCAGAATATAGAACATGCCACGATTTTCACGCAACGCAGAACTGATGCATGAAAAACAACGCTCATGTAAACAGCCCCATAGAAATGAATGGGTCCGGATTCAATGCGGGTGCAATGCGTTCACATCACGCATTGTGCCAAAAAGCCCTTTTTAGGGCTGGTACATCAGTCTTTTTTTTTTTTTTTATATATATATCTTGCAGTTGCCTGCCCGTGTGTAAGAGGCCGCAGGCCCACAGATTGTACTGTGTGCACACCACTCATATAGGGTGGCACAGTACCTTGCAGATAAAAAAGTCATTTAATTTTTACCCTTTAATATGATTGCAGTTGCCTGCCAGTGTGTTAGGCCCAAAGACTGTACTGTGCCCACTGCCTGTGCCCACCACTCATATCGGGTGGCACAGTACCTTGCAGATAAAAAAGTTATTTAATTTTTACCCTTTAATATAATTGCAGTTGCCTGCCAGTGTGTGTCAGGCCCACAGACTGTACTGTGCCCACTGCCCACCACTCATATAGGGTGGCACAGTACATTGCACAGCGCACGCGCAGTGCCCCAAGTTGGAAGGAAGAGGACCGACCACCCATCTTTTTCCATCTCCCGGTTCCCAAAATCTATTCCTTACACCGGCCCCTGATAGGGGACAAAACAGAGATTATACTGGTAAGAACAGATTTTCTTAATTTAAAAAATAAGAGGACAGCCTCTGCGGAGCAGGGTATTGTTTGGCCTCGTTACTGAACGCTCATGCACAATGGCTGTAGGCTCATGCATTCTTTTGCAGAGGTGACAAACCTGGTCAGTGAAACCCAAGGCAACATCATCGACCTCATCCCATATGCGTTTTTTCTGGAGCGTGCCCTGCGAAGAGTGCTGGATCAGGCCATAGATGAGCATGAAGAGGAAGAGTTGTGGTCACCATCACCACCAGAAGCAGCTTTGTTGTCGTCGATTGCCGGACCTGCGGCAATGCAGAGAGAGGAGTCTGAAGAAGAGGAGTCAGAGGAAAAAGGTGGCTTTGAGGAGGTGGAAGACCAACCACAGCAGGTGTCCCAGGGGGCTTGTTGTCACCTTGTTTCGGGGACCCTTGGTGTTGTACGTGGCTGGGTGGAGGAAGAGACCTTCAATGACATCAGTGAGGACAAGGAACGGGACATGGCTAGCTTGGTATCCAACCTTGTGCAAATGGGGAGTTTGCGGTTGTGCAAATGGACTGTTTGCGGTTGTTTGCGGTGCTTTAAACGGGGAGTATGGTCTGTCAGAGTTTGGTCTGTCACTGTGAAGCGGGCGTAACCCTTACACTACCTAATCGATACAACATCATACCTGATCATATACACACACTGGATGTTTTAAAGCACGTTATTTATGGTGATTTATGCCCTTTATGGATTAAAACCCAAACTCAACTACGTAATTTTCCATGGGAGTTTTGCCATGGATCCCCCTCCGGCATGCCACAGTCCAGGTGTTAGTCCCCTTGAAACAACTTTTCCATCACTATTGTGGCCAGAAAGAGTCCCTGTGGGTTTTAAAATTTGCCTGCCTATTGAAGTCTATGGCGGTTTGCCCATTTTGCCCGTTCGCGAACAACTGCGGAAGTTCGCCTTCGTGTTCGCCGTTCGCGAACTGAAAATTTTATGTTTGCGACATCTCTATTGTTGAGGCCGGGAGCGAGTCGGCTGCTGGCAGCAGACTTGCCCTCTAATAGATATTCGTCAAAGTATTTAAAGTTTACTCATTCCAATTACAGGGCCTATTTTTCGTTGCTACCTCCCCGAGTGGCTAATTTGCGCGCCTGCTGCCTTGCTTTGATGTGTTTACTGTTTCTCAGGCTCTCTCTCCGGAATCAAACCCTGATTCCCCGTTACCCGTGGTCACCATGGTAGGCGCAGAAAATAACATCGAAAGTTGATAGGGCAGACATCCGAATGGATAGTCTCTGTCACGGCGAAGTGCGATAGTGATGAGCGGCAGGGGCAATATTCGAATTCGCGATATTTCGCGAATATTTGGGCGAATATTCGCCATATATTCGCAAATTCATTATCTCCAGTCATTATTCTCTTGATTGCGAAAATTCGCATAAAAATTCGCATAAATCTGCATAAAAATTTGCATAATAATTTTTATGCAGATTGTATGCGAATTTGTATGCGAATTTTCGCAATCAAGAAAATATTGACATTATTTTCTTGCTTGCAAAAATTTGCATATAAAAAATTCGCATAAAAATGAATATTCACAATTGCGAATATATTTAGCGATATTCTAAATATTCACGAATTCTCGAAGTGCCGACATTCGTGATTAAAATTCGCAATTCGAAAATTCGTGATCAACACTAACGTGTGATCGACCCGAGGTTATCTAGAGTCACCAAAGCGGCAGCAGGCCCCTAACCATAATGTTTTTGATAGTCAGATCACCAGCAGGAACTCGCCCATAATTTTTTTAGTGGTCAGCTAAGCAGCAGGCACTCTCCCATAATTTTTTAAAGGGTCCGCTCAGCAGGCCCTTGCTCCAAATATTTTTGAGGGTCACCAGCAGCCAATCAATCATAATTTTTCAAGGGTGTGTATGATGCCCTCCTTTATGTATAACAAATGGTGCACTGTAGTGCCGGTTCATAGTAATTTTTGGCAGCCCTTTCACTTAGTGCATATGCTTTATGAGTGTAGGAGTCCTACTACATGAACAATTGTACCATAATGTGAATGAGGCCCTCCTTAATGTGATATACAGGTTGTATCGGAGTGCCTCTTGCTTGTAATTTTTGGCAGCAGGAATCACAGAAATAAACGTGGCCTAAATGGGTGGGACTGCTCCAAACCCCAAACACTGTGGCGTGTTTCTAACTGGGGGGGGCAGTTCCTCCGCATGTGGTTCGCAGCGGACGGCTATCCCCAGCAAAAATTGCATACAATGGAGGATACCGGCGCAAACCACAAGCACCACACAAACATCCTACACAAAATAAAACATGTGCGGATGAAAATATATAAACTCATAACTCACAGAAAAAAGATGCACCACATGGATAAGCAACTGACAACACTGGCTAAGGTTCACACACCATAGGTAGTCTAGTGGTAGGACCCCATGCCATGCTGAGATACCGTGACGTGGTGTTTTAATGGGGCTCCGATATGTTCCTGATTGGAAATATTGGCGAATCTCTCAGCTTTTAACATCCGAGTGAGGGATTAGCCAGTGTTGTCAGTTGCTTATCCATGTGGTGCATCTTTTTTCTGTGAGTTATGCAATTTTTGGCAGCACTTGCACTTTATATATATGTAAATGTACAGGAAAGAATGTTTCCTAACAATTTTTCCTCTAAAATCGATTTTATCTTTGGTTTTGTGCGTATTATTGTCAGTCTATAAAAGTGGCATACTTCTCGGACAACATCGTTCCCAGCAGCAACCTGGGAGTCCAAGATGCACCCAGACATCCTCCCCATGCTGTTCCCAAACCATTTTGGTGGTGTTTCCATCAATTTCTGACCTTTTTCTATGAACCAGGCACCCTCCCCTCTTAAGAACAGGGGGTGCCTGGTTTAATGCTCGGGTTCTCCCATTGACTTCCATTATACACGGGTGCTCTGTAGAGCCCCTGAGCATCCCAATGCATTGACCCGAGCACCCGAGCACTTTAGTGCTCGATCAACACTATTTACTATATAATCAGCATGAATGGAAAACAGAAATACTCATACAGAAATCAGTGGCACCACAAGTGTGTTGCTTCTCTCTCTGGACATCTTGGTTGCTCTGGCTAAGGAGGAACACTGTTTTTATATATGGCGGGCTTGATATGTGTGAATGTGACTACAACATGATTTTCATAGTTGTGATGGCAATGTGATAGCCCATGATTTTTAAGCACCTTGTACATTTTTGCAGCTATGTTGGTTCAGCTTTGTAGTTACTATAAATAATATTGGTATATAGATAATATTGGTAGAGAGATAAGTGGCTCTATATGTGTGACAAAAACATGAATCTTGCAGTGATGACAGCCATGTGACAGGCTGCTATGTTTAGGGGATTTTTTTTAATACTTGTGCAAGGGCCCTGTGAATTTAGGTGTGCATCTGTGTCAATGTAAGTTTAACTTTCATGTTACTGTATAAACAGCATGTTTGGAAACTATTTAGTAGGGAGAAGGAGGAGGGGGGGGGGGTTAGTATCCTGTAGTCTATTGTAGTTCCAGTATGGTTAAAACTCAGCTTACCCAGGACTGATTAAGGCAAATATGCATAGCTTTGGCACTATTTAGGAATGTGGAGTGGGATTTCGTTTAGTAGATTTAGTCTTGGTAGATTTAGTATTCTGCAGTCTATTACAATTTGACATGGTGGTAACTCAGCTTTCCTAGGATCCTGAAAGGCAAATCTGCCTATCTATGGAACCAATTAGGATTGATAAGTGGGATTTATCTTGGTAGATTTAGTATTCTGCAGTATATTACAGTTCTACATGGTTTTAAGCTTTCCCATGATCTTGAATGACAAATTTACCTAGCTATGACACTATTTGGGAGTGAGGAGAGGGCTTTATTTAGGGAGACTTATTATTTAGCAGTCCATATTAAAGCTACACATAATGTTTTACCCAGCTTTCCCAGGACCCTGAAAGATAAATACGTCTAGCTATGCTATAGCATGGAGGATTTGTCACATGGACTCTTACTTAGTCTTTCCAGGCTCTAGGGCAGCAAATACAGCTAGGTATTCTACAATACTGGGGATTTACCAACTCATATATAGGCTGATCCGAACTCGACCCGAACTTCACCCCGAACCTGAACCCCATTGAAGTCAATGGGGACCTGAACTTTTGGGCACAAAAAAGGCTGTAAAATAGCCCAGGAAAGGACTAGATGGCTGCAAAAGGCAGCAAAATGTAGGTAAATCCCCTGTAAACAAATGTGGATAGGGAAATGACTTAAAATAAAATAAATAAAAATTAACCAATATCAATTGGCAACTTGGAGGAGGAGGAGGTGGAATAGGAGGTTGGGGTGGCATCAGGTGGGAATTCTATGGGAGTTGATGTTCTCATCACAGCCAAAAAGGATTCATGTCTGCCTGCAGTGCCACAGGCCTCATTCACAGACTCAGGGCCATGGCACCCGCAAACAGGAGAGCGGTCCAGTAACAGCAACACAGGCCTCAAGTCAACCTGCAATGGAACAGGCCCTTATCATTTATATAGGCCCCTGACACCCAGACAGAGGAGAGGCAATTTGACAGTAAAAAGAGTTTAATGTCTCTCACCCAGACAGCAAGCAATTAAACAAAATATAGGCCACTGACACCCAGAAAATGGGGAGGTCATTAGACAGTAAAAAGAGTTTAATATCTCCCACCAAGACAACAAATGATTAAACAACATATAGGCCCCTGACACCCAGACAATGGGGCGGTCATTAGACAGTAAAAAGTGTTAAATGTCTGCCAACAAGACAGCAAGCAAGTACGTGAAATTTAGGCCCCTGACACCCAGACAATGGGGCGGTCATGACAGTAAAAAGAGTTTAATATCTCCCACCAAGACAACAAATGATTAAACGACATATAGGCCCCTGACACCCGGACAATGGGGCAGTCATTAGATAGTAAAAGCAAGTATGTGAAAGTTAGACCCTTGACACCCAGACAGAGGAGAGAGGTCCCATAGCAGCAAAAGAGGCATCATGTCACCCACCAACTGAGAAGGCCACTTTTAGTTATTTAGGCCCCAGGCCCCAGACAGAGGAGAGAGGTCCCAAAGCAGAGAATCAGGCTTCATGTCACCCACCAACAGAGACGGCCACTTTCAGATATTTAGGCTCCTGGCGCCCAGACGGAGGAGAGGTTCATTCAACTTTGGGTTGCCCCGCAAAATAATGGTAAAATTAAAAAAAAGAGGATTCAATAAAGAAGTGCCCTGGAGTACAAGAATATATGGTTAAGGGGAGGTAGTTATAAATGTCTATTCTGCACAAGGGATGGACAGGTCCCGTGGAATCCATGCCTGGTTCATTGTTATGAATGTCAGCTTGTCCATGTTGGCTGTGGACAGGCGGCTGTGTTTATTGGTAATAACGCCACCTGCCATGCTGAATATACGTTCAGACAAAACGCTGGCAGCCGGGCAGGCCAGCACCTCCAAGGCATAAAAGGCTAGCTCTGGCCACGTGGACAATTTGGAGACCCAGAAGTTGAATGGGGCCGAACCATCAGTGAGTACGTGGAGGGGTGTGCACATGTACTGTTCCACCATGATAGTGAAATGCTGCCTCCTGCTAACACGTTCCATATCAGGTGGTAGTGTAGTTAGCTGTGGCGTGGTGAAAAAACTTTTCCACATATCTGCCATGCTAACCCTGCCCTCAGAGGAGCTGGCCGTAACACAGCTGCGTTGGCGACCTCTCGCTCCACCTCTGCCTTCACATTGGGCTTCCACTTGTTCCCCTGTGACATTTGGCAATGCTCTCAGTAGCACGTCTACCAAAGTGCGCTTGTACTCGCGCATCTTCCTATCACGCTCCAGTACAAGAAGTAAGGTGGGCACATTGTCTTTGTACCGGGGATCCAGCAGGGTGGCAACCCAGTAGTCCGCACGCATTAAAATTTGGGCAACTCTGCTGTCGTTGCGCAGGCAATGCAGCATGTAGTCGCTCATGTGTGATAGGCTGCCCAGAGGTAAGGACAAGCTGTCCTCTGTGGGAGGCATATCGTCATTATCCTTCGTTTCTCCCCAGCCACGCACCAGTGATGGGCCCGAGCTGCGGTGGTTGCTGTGAACATGCTTCATCCTCATCCTCCTCGACCTCATCCTCCAGTAGTGGGACCTGGCTGGCCACATTTGTACCTGGCCTCTGCTTTTGCGAAAAACCTCCCTCCGAGCTACTTCTAAGACACTGGCCTGAAAGTGCTAAAAATGACCCCTCTTCCTCCTCCTCCTCCTCCTGGGCCACCTCCTCTTCCATCATCGCCCTAAGTGTTTTCTCAAGGAGACATTGAAGTGGTATTGTAACGCTGATAACGGTGTCATCGCCACTGGCCATGTTGGTGGAGTACTCGAAACATTGCAACAGGTCACACAGGTCTCGTATGGAGGCCCAGTCATTGGTGAAGTGGTGCTCTTCCGCAGTGCGACTGACCCGTGCGTGCTTCAGCTGAAACTCCACTATGGCCTGCTGCTGTCTCTCCAGCATGTGCAAGGTGGAGTTCCACCTGGTGGGCATATCGCATATGAGGCGGTGAGCGGGAAGGCTGAAGTTACGCTGTAGCGCAGACAGGCGAGCAGCGGCAGGATGTGAACACTAGAAGCGCACACAGACGGCCCGCACTTTATGCAGCTGCTCTGACATATCAGGGTAGTTGTGAATGAACATCTGCACCACCAAATTCAGCACATGCGCCAGGCAAGGGATGTGCGTCAAACCGGCTAGTCCCAGAGCTGCGACGAGATTTCGCCATTTATCGCACACCACCAGGCCGGGCTTGAGGCCCACTGGCAGCAACCACTGGTCGGTCTGTTGTTCAATACCCCGCCACAACTCCTGCGCGGTGTGGGGCCTGTCCCTCAAACATATGAGTTTCAGAACAGCCTGCTGACGTTTACTCCGGGCTGTGCTGAAGTTTGTGGTGAAGGTGTGTGGCTGACTGGATAAGCAGGTGGAAGAAGAGGAGGAGGAAGCCGAGTAGGAGGAGGAGGCTACAGGAGGCAAAGAATGATGCCCTGCGATCCATGGTGGCAAAAGGATGTGCGCCAAATAACTCTCCGCCTGGGGCCCAGCCGCCACTACATTTACCCAGTGTGCAGTTAGGGAGATATAGCGTCCCTGGCCATGCTTACTGGTCCACGTATCTGTGGTTAGGTTGACCTTGCCACAGATGGCGTTGCGTAGTGCACACTTGATTTTATCGGATACTTGGTTGTGCAGGGAAGGCACGGCTGTCTTGGAGAAGTAGTGGTGGTTGGGAACAATATACTGTGGGACAGCCATCGCCATTAGCTGTTTGAAGCTGTCTGTGTCCACCAGCCTGAATGACAGCATTTCAAAGTCCAGTAGTTTAGAAATGCTGGCATTCAGGCCCAGGGCTCGAGGGTGGGTAGGTGGGAATTTACGCTTTCTCTCCAATGTTTGTGAGATGGAGAGCTGAACGCTGCTGTGTGACATGGTGGAGATGCTTGGTGACGGAGGTGGTGGTGTTGGTGGCACATCCTCTGTTTGGTGGGAGGCAGGTGCCAACTTTCCTCCTGAGGTGGAGGAACAGGCCGAGGCAGCAGCAGAAAAGGGAGCAGGGGTACGCCCTTGCGTACTGGTACTTAAGGACCAAGGGCGTACATGTAAGCCCTGTGAATATCCGATCACCGCTGCGCACGTGGCGGTGATCGGAACAAGATGCCTGCTGAAATCAATCAGCAGGCATCTTGGCACAATGCCCAGGGGGGTCCTGTGACCCCCCATGCCAGCTATCGCAGCAAACCGCAGGTCAATTCAGACCTGCGGTTTGCTGCGCTATCTGTAGTCTCTGACTAAAATATGCCCCAAAGTGTAAATTTTAGCCCCCCCCCCCCCGCACCCCGCCATCTTAGTGTACCCACGGGCGGTGCAGGGGGGGGGGGATTGTGGGCGGTGCTGCGGGTGGGCGGCGCGGGAGGCGGGCGGTGCGGCAGGCAGGATCGCAATTGCGATCCCCCGCCCACCTCCTTTCAATCGATTTCCCTGGTGTCTAGTGGGTATAGCAGGGGGTCAGCACATTGCTGACCCCCTGCTATAAACTGCTGACATCTGTGCTGCAAATGTCAGCAGTTTAACCCCTTCTATACCGCGGTCCGTACAAGAACCAAGTGGGTCTGGGTCAAAAAAATGTCAAAAAAGTGAAAAAAAAAGTAAAAATAAGAAAAATACATATCACTGAATAAAAATTAAAAAAAACAAATAAACTACACATATTAGGTATCGCCGCGTCCGTAAAAATCTCCTCTATAAAAATATCACGTGACCTAACCCCTCACGCAATACCTTAAAAAAAAACACAAAAAAATGGTGTAAAAAAGCCATTTTTTGTCACCTTGCATCACAAAAAGTGTAATACCAAGTGATCAAAAAGGCGTATGCCTCCCAAAATAGTACCAGTAAAACCGCAATCTCATCCCACAAAAAATGAGTCCTTATATAGGACAATCGCTCAAAAAAATAAAAAAATATGTCTCTCAGACTATGGAGACACTAAAACATAATTTTTATTTTCTAAAATGCTATTATTGTGTTAAAGTAAAATAAATAAATAAAAAGTATACATATTACGTATCGCCGCGTCTGTAAAAACCTGCTCTATAAAAATATCACATTATCTAACACCTCAGGTAAATACTGTTAAAAAAATAAAATAAAAACAATGTAAAAAAAAACATTTTTGTCACCTCACATCTCAAAAACTGTAATAGCAAGCGATCAAAAAGTTATATGCACCCAAAAATAGTGCCAATCAAACGTCATCTCATCCCGCAAAAAATGATACCCCACATAGGACAATAACCCCCCAAAAAAAAAAAATATGGACACACTAAAACATGATTTGTTTTGTTTTAAAAAATTATAATATTGTGTAAAACTTAAAATAAATAAAAAGTATACATATTTGGTATTGGCGCGTCCGTCGCAACCTGCTCTATAAAAATAACACATGACCAAAACCCTCAGGTGAACACAACAACAAAAAAAAAAAATACAATGTCAAGAGCCATTTTTGTCACCTTACATCACAAAAAGTGTAATAGCAGGCGACCAAAATGTCATATGCACCCCAAGATAGTTCCAATCAAACCGCCATCTCATCCTTCAAAAAATGAGCCCCTACATAAGACATTCGCCCAAAAACTAAAAAAAATATATGGCTTTCAGAATGTGAAGACACTAAAAAATCATTTTTTTCAAAAATGCTGTATTATGTAAAACTGAAACAGAACTGAAACAAAACCCCCCAAAAAGTAGCCATATTTGGTATTGCCGCGTCCGTAGCAACCTGCTCTATAGAAATAGCACACAATCTAACCTGTCAGTTCAACGATGTAAATAACAAAAAATAAAAACGGTCCGAAAATAGCTATTTTTTTGCAAATTTTCCATTTTAATCAATTTTTCCAGTAACAAAGCAAGGGTTAACAGCTAAACAAAACTCAATATATATTGCCCCGATTCTCTAGTTTGCAGAAACATCCCATATGTGGTCGTAAACACCTAAAGGGTTAACAAAGTTTGTAAAATCAGTTTTGAATACCTTGAGGGGTGTAGTTTCTTAGATGGAGTCACTTTTTGGAGATTCTACTCTAGGGGTGCATCTGGGGGCTTCAAATGGGACATGGTGTCAAAAATCCAGTCCAGCAAAATCCGCCTTCCAAAAACCATATGGCGTTCCCTTACTTCTGTGCCCTGCCGTTTGGCCATACAGCAGCTTACGCCCACATATGGGGTGTTTCTGAAAACTACAGAATCGGGGCAATAAAAATTGAGTTTTGTCTGGCTGTTAACCCTTGCTTTGTTACTGAAAAAAATGAATTCAAATGGAAAATTTTCCAAAAAATCGAAATTCAGAAATTTTATCTCCATTTGCTATTAACTCTTGTGGAAAACCTAAAGGGTTAATGACGTTTGTAAAAATCAGTTTTGAATACCTTGAGGGGTGTAGTTTCTAGAATGGGGTCATTTTTGGATGGTGTCTATTATGTAAGCCTCACAAAGTGACTTCAGACCTGAGCTGGTCCCTAAAAAGTGGGTTTTTGAAAATTTCTGAAAAATTTCAAGATTTGCTTCTAAACTTCTAAGCCTTGTAACGTCCCCAAAAAATAAAATGGCATTCCCAAAATGATCGATACATGAAGTAGCATATGGGGAATGTAAATCAATAACATTTTTGGGCGGTATTACTATGTATTATAGAAGTAGAGAAATTGAAAATTTTTGGTAAATTTGATATTTTTTTATAAATAAAAATGAAATTTTTCGACTTAATTTTACCAGTGTCATGAAGTACAATATGTGACGAAAAAACAATCTCAGAATGGCCTGGATAAGAAAAAGCGTTTTAAAGTTATCACCACATAAAGTGACACTGGTCAGATTTGCAAAAAATGGCCTGGTCCTAAGGTGAAAATGAGCCCGGTCCTTAAGGGGTTAAACTTGGCCAGCCACAGCTGAAACCACTGATTTACGGTATTGCTTTTTTGGCAATTGAATTTCACCCCAGAACAAAATATATCCTTTGCCGACACTATTAAACTTGGCCAGCCACTGCTGGGACACCAGATTTAGGGGATTGCTATTTTGGCTATTGAATTTCACCCCAGAACAAAATATATCCTTTGCCGGACACTATTAAACTTGGCCAGCCACTGCTGGGACACCAGATTTAGGGGATTGCTATTTTGGCAATTGAATTTCACCTCAGAAAATTATCTATCCTTTGCCAGACACTATTAAACTTGGCCAGCCACTGCTGGGACACCAGATTTAGGAGATTTCTATTTTGGCAATTGAATTTAACCCCTCAATAAAACATAGAAATTTCTATCCTGAGTTTCTTGGGGTGACCCCTGATGTAGGATATAGCAAAAAAATATATAAAACCCTAGTCTTGATGGATTGATGGACTTGGTGGCAGCTTGTGCTGGTGCACCACAAGACACAAAATGGCCGTCGATCACCCCAGAAAAAGGTGACAGAAAAACGCTCTGTGCACCCTAAAAACCAATGAGCAATTAACTAGCAGAAGTTGAATGATTCACAGCTGTAGATCGATCACTTCATTAGGTGTTTTTGCTGAGTTTTCCCTGCCTTATCTCGCCCTCACAGCAGCTGCATCCTATCCCTATACTAATCAGAGCAGAGTGACATGCGGCGCTACGTGACTCCAGCTTAAATAGAAGCTGGCTCACATGCTGCACTTGGCCAATCACAGTCATGCCATTAGTAGGCATGACTGTGATGGCTTCTTAGGGCAAGAAGTAAAATGATAGCTGTTTGGCTGCTGTGCAGCCCTTCAGAAAGCAGGAAGAAATCGCCGAACAACGGACCCGGACATGAACTTTTTTGAAAATGTTCGGGTCCGTGTCCGTGTCCCGAACTCCCCAAAATTAAGTATGAACCCGAACTATACAGTTCGGGTTCGCTCAACTCTACTAATATCTATATAATTTCTAGCTTCATCAATACACAAGTATGACTGTATTATATTAAATTCATGACATTGCTATTAACCACCAGTAGATGGCAGCAGAGAGAAAGCTTGAATAGCAGAGCTACAAACAGCAGGGGGGAACTGAATAACTCAGATCTTGGTTTATGGGAGGACAGGATTTACTGCTACATTTCCTGTATCCCCATACTGAAGGTCATGTGTTTGTTCCTTCCAGGTGAGGGAACACAAATTCAGAGCCATAAATCAGCTCTAATGATGTAAAACACATTCCTATAATCAGCTAAGGCTGCTGGTAATGCAGTGTGAGTATAAAAACCATGCACAAGTTTTAGTGAAGTACAATGAGGTGTCACATGGTACTAATATGTAGTGACTATGATTACTATAGAAGCTGATGTCACTCTATGATATTATACTGCACTATTGGTTTACTGTGATGCAGATTAAATAATCAGAGAGCAGCTCTCATGTTAATGGTTTAATATCTCTTATAGGAAAGTCATACCTGTTATTGAGAATGTATTATTGAATATAGAGATGTGTATTAATATGTAAAGACAGGATTTACTGCTACATTTCCTGTATCCCCATACTGAAGTTCATGTGTTCAATCACTTCTGTCTTCACCCAGCCCGCTCCCTTCGCACATTGGAATTATTGACCATACTTTCAGCATATGTGCAACACCATGCAAACAAATTTGGATTGCGAAATTACTTAAAATAATATAAAAAAATAAAAAAGTAAAAAATAATGATCTTGAACAAGGTTGCTGTGGTCAAAGTAGAGTAGGGGGTTGAGGAGGTGGTGGACGTGGCAGTTTGGGTGGAAGAGGTTGTGGAGGAGGTACCCAACACTGCTTTTGTAGTTTCTTTATTTTTTTATTTTTTTTGTGCCACATCCTCTTCCATCATCGCCCAAAATGTTTTTTCAAGGAGACATAGAAGTGTGATAGTAATTCTGAGGACGGCGTCATTGAAACTGCCCATTTTGGTGGATTACTCGATGTCCTGCATGGAGGCCCACTCGTTGGTGGTGAAGTGGTGCTGTTCCGCAGAGCGACTCACCTGTGCGTGCTGCAGCTGAAACTCCACTATCGCCTGCTACTGATCGCAGCATCTCCAGCATGTGCAAGGTGGAGTTCCACCTTGTGGGCACGTCGCATATGAGGCAGTGAGCGGGAAGTCCGAAGTTGCGCTGCAGCGCAGACAGGCGAGCAGTAGCAGGGTAAGAACGCTGAAAGCACTCACAGACGGCCCACACTTTCTGCAGCAGCTCTGACATATCGGGGTAATTTTTCAGGAACCTCTTCACCACCAAATTCAACACATGCGCCAGGCAAGGGATGTGCATCAAACCGGCTAGGCCCAGAGCTGCTACGAGATTTCACCCATTATCGCACAGCACCAGGCCGGGCTTGGGGCTCAGTAGCACCAACCACTCATCAGTCTGTTGTTCCATGCCCATCCACAGCTCCTGCACGGTGTGCAGTTTTTCCCCCAAACAGATGAGTTTCAAAACAGCCTGCTGTCATTTCCCCCTGGCTGTGCTGAAGTTGGTGATAAAGGTGTTACGCTGACCAGATGAGAAGGTGGTAGATGAGGAAGCGGAGTAGGAGGAGGCAACAGGAGGCAAAGAGAAACATCCTGCAATTCTTGGTGGCGGAAGGACATGCGCCAAACTGCTATCCGCCTCAGGCCCAGCCGCCACTGCATTTATCCAGTGTGCAGTTAGGAAGATATGTAGTCCCTGCCCGTGCTTACTGGTCCACGTATCAGTGTTTATGCGGACCTTACTACAGATGGCGTTGCGCAGTGCACACCTAATTATGTCAACCACTTGGTTGTGCAGAGCAGGGATGACTCGTCTGGAAAAGTAGTGGCGGCTGGGAACCATGTACTGTGGGACAGCCACCGCCATAAGGTTTTTAAAAGTCTCCATCTCCACCAGACGAAATGACAGCATTCCAAAGGCCAGGAATTTTGAAATTATGGCATTCAGGGCCAGGGATTTCGGGTGGATAGGGGGATACCTCCTCTTTCTCACCAGTGTTTGGGAGATGGACAGCTGAACGCTTCCATGAGAGGGGGAGGAAGAGGCCAAGACTGCAGCAGAAGAGGGAGCTTTCGTAGTTTTTGAGGTGTGTACTCCACTGCAGCTCGTGCTTTGCATTTAGATGCCTGGTCATGCAGGTGTTGCTCAGGTTTAGAACATTTATGCCTCGCTTCAGGCTCTGATTGCACAGCGTGCAAACCACTCGCGTTTTGTTCTCAGCACATTGTCTGAAGAACTCCCACGCCAGGGATCTTCTTGGAGCTGGCTTTGGTGTGCTCAGTCCCTGGCTCCAGTGGGGAGTAGCAGGCTTACTGGCTAAGGGACGGCCACTCTGCTTTTTCACACTGCTCCCTCTTTTGCTGTGCGGCCTGCGCCATGTGACCACCACCTCTTCCTCCGAACTGCACATGTCACTCGCATGACCTTGATTCCATGTGAAGTCTAGGACCTCATCATCCTCCACGTCATCTTCCACCCATTCTTGAACTCTGCCCTCTTCGTCGGTCTGCACATTGCAGAAAGCCACAGCACCTGTGGCACCTGTGTTTTGTCATCATTAGAAATGTGCTGCGGTGGTCCTCCCATGTCCACATTCTAAAAAAAACATACGTGGTTGGGCTTCGGTGCACTCAATCTCTTCCAGTTCTGGGGCAGGGCTATGTGGATGGCCCACGGAAACGCTGCCAGCAGAGTCATCAAAAAGCATAAGAGACTGCTGCATGACTTGGGCCTCAGACTGCTTGACTGATTTGCAAGGGGGTAAGGTGAAAGACAGATGCCTATGGACTGCAGGTGCCAACTCTACACTTTGAGCAGGGGACCGTGTTGGAGACAATGTGAAGGAACTGGAGGCACTGTTAGTCACCCAATCTGCTACCGCCTCTACTTGTTCTGGCCTCACCATTCGTACACCGGTATTCGGGCCTACAAAATAATGCTGAACTTTCTGTCTCCTACGTGCACCGGAGGAAGGTGTTTCATTTGGGCTTGTAGCTGGCACAGATCAACCATGTCCTCTCCCTGCAACAGGAGCTCCACCACTAGCAGCACCACGGCTAGGCCCACGTCTCTTATTTGATGCTCTACTCATTCTTTGAAGTCACCCACTGAACTAATAAATATATTAAATATATTAATTTCCCTGTCACGTATTCAGTGCAGGTGTACCTCGCACAAAAATTGGTTAGATGTCACCCACCAATCTAACAGATGGATTAACTATATTATTTTTCCTGTCACGTATGCAGTGCAGGTTTACTTCACACAATAAATAGGAATATGTCGCCCACCTAACTAAAAGACGGATTAACTGTATTTATTTCCCTGTCATGTATGCAGTGCTGTTGTACATCACACAAAAAATTGGTATATTTTGCCCACCTAACTAAAAGACGGATTAAATATATTTATTTCTCTGTCATGTATGCAATGCAGGTGTACTTCACACAAAAAATGGGCATATGTCGCCCACCTAACTAACAGACGGATTAAATATATTTATTTCCCTGTTATGTATGCAGTGCAGATGTACTTCACACAAAAAATGGGTATATGCCACCCACCTAACTAACAGACAGATTAACTATATGTATTTCCCTGTCATGTATGCAGTGCAGGTGTACTTCCCAAAATAAATGGGTATATGTCGCCCACCTAACTAACAGACATATTAACTATATTTATTTCCCTGTCATGTATGCAGTGCAGGTGTACTTCACAAAAAAAAGGGCATATTTCGCCCACCTAACTAACAAACGGATTAACTATATTTATTTCCCAGTCATGTATGCTGTGCAGGTGTACTTCATACAAAAAAATGGGTATATGTCACCCCCCAAACTTACAGACGGATTAACTATTATATTTGTGTGTCAGGGGTACAAAGATGTTGTATTGCACACACAAAAAAATCGCTGTAGATCACCCACAGAATTAACAGCCAGATTTATTATAATCTTTCTGTGTCAGTGGTGCAAAGATGGTGTATTGCACCCACAAAAAATCGCTATAGGTCACCCACAGAATAAAAAGCCAGATGAGATTCCTAACACTCTCCCTCACTTTAGCTGCCTGCTTCCTGTCCCTGCACTACTTAGAGATGATGGGCGGTGCTACACGTGATCCAGCTTATATTGATTGGATAAGAGGTGATCCAGTACTGAGCCACGCCCCTGCACTGATCACATGACGGTGACATCACCCCAGGTCCTTAGGGTTGTCCAAGGTTCGGGTTCAATGAAGCAGCCCCTTATGCATTCCAAATGCTGTTATGGTCCGCGGTAGCGGAATCCATAACGGGATGCTACGATAACCCGAACCCGAACTTTGGATGCCGAACTAATAATAGAAGTTCGCTCAACTCTACTCACAGCTTAAAAGCTTGTTGATCGACTGCCCTGCAGCCTTTATAACAAGCTTTATTAAATGCCCGAACACTTAACTCAAACTCAAACTTTTTCTGCAAAGTTCGGGTTCGGGTCCGGGTACCAAAAAATCGTAAAGTTCGGTACGGACCCTAACTTTACAATTCGGGTTTGCTCAACACTAGTGGTATACTGTATTGGGAGAATATATCATATGGTACTAGAGAAACAAAATCTGCAGCTTTATAGTCTTGTCACACAGCTTTTCCACAACCCTAAGACCTCTTTCAGACGGGCGTCGCTGGTGAGGGCTGGATAGAATGCGGGTGCATTCAGGTAAAATCGTTGCGTTATTCATTTTATTTCATACGCGACTGTAATGCGTTTTTCATGCACGGGATAAAAAACTGAATGTGGTACCCAGACCTGAACCCGGACTTCTTCACTGAAGTTCCGGTTTGGGTTCAGTGTTGTGCAAATTTTATTATGTTCCCTTGTAACATAGTTTTAAAGGAAAATAATAGCATTCTTAATACAGAATTCTTACTAAAATGTGGATTGAGGGGTTAAAAAATATATTAACTCACCTCATCCACTTGATCGTGCAGCCGGCATAGTCGTCTTTCTTCTTCTTCGAGGATCTGCCAAAGGACCTTTGATGACGTCATTGCGCTCACCACGTGGTGAGTAGTGTTGATCACGAATTTTTGAATTTGCGAATTTTAATCGCGAATATCGGCACTTTGAGAATTCACGAATATTTAGAATATCGCAAAATATATTTGCAATCGCGAATATTCTTTTTTTTTTAAATACCAGTTTATGCAAATTTTTATGCGAATTGTATGCAAATTTTTTTATATGCAAATTTTCGAAATCAATAAAATAATATCATTTTCTTGATTGTGAAAATTCGCATATAAAAATTTGCATTACATTTGCATAAAAATTCGCATAAACTGGTATTCAAAAGATACCTTTTAAATACCATTTTATGCGAATTTTAATATGCGAATTTTCGCAATCAAGAAAATTCGAATATTGCCCCTGCTGCTCATCACTAGTGGTGAGAAAGATCTTCTATCTTCATTCAGCAGGACCTGCGCTGACGTCATCTTGGGTCCTTTGGCATGTCCTCAAAGAAGAAAAAAGAAGACGATTCCGGCTGCGCCATCAAGTGGATGAGGTGAGTTCATTTCTATATTTTAATTCCTCAATCCACATTTTAGTAATCTTTTTATATTAAGAATGCTATTATTTAATCAATTTACTTACATCATCTCCTTAGCAACCATAAGTGAAAATTGCATAGCATCCGCACTTGCTTGCGGTCCGGATTCTATGCGATTTTCACTTAGCCCCATTCATTTCTATGGGGCCTGCGCTGCGTGAAAAATGAAGAATATAGAACATGCTGCGATTTTCATGCAACGCACAACTCATGTGTGAAAATCACCGCTCATCTGCACAGCCCTCTTGAAGTGAATGGGTCTGGATTCAGTGCGGGTGCAATGCGTTCACCTCACGCATTGCACCCGTGCGGAATTCTCGCCCGTGTGAAAGAGGCCTAAATGGTAAGTTGATCTATCTATATGAAAAGATTTATCACTATATAACTAGGCAAATTTGGAATTCAGCAGTATTGGAAAGCTGGGTAACAAACTCTGCAAAGATTTAATGGAGGCCACATTTACTAGATACATTCTATATTCTGTACACTATGAGGGTCATTTATGATTAAATATATGCCACTTTTTGGAGTACATCTGTCACAGATTTGGCCGCAAAGGGGATTTTGCTGCCGGATCTGCGACTTCTTTCCCTTTCATGCCACATATGCCAGTTCTAAAAAAGGTGGGGTGAAGAGGGCGGGCCAGCAGGCCTGTCTCATTTATCATTTTCTACACCAGTTTTTGGCTAAGAAAATGATCTAAATCTACACCAGCAAGGGAGCTGGTGTATATTTATGGCTATTAGGTGCTGGTGGTGGATGTGCCTAAGTTATGTAGAGGTCGGTGCCTCTACATAATTTAGGCACATCATGCATCAGCGACAGGGTATTAAGATCGGCGTCTAAAATGCCGGTCTTAATAAATGACCCTAAATATCCATAAATATGGCATCAGGACAACTATGAGTATATTATATATGTGATCTCCAGCATACCTCCACATGCCACCTACCTTTAAATCTACACCAGCAAGGGAGCTGGTATATATTTAAGGCTATTAGGTGCTGGTGGTGGATGTGCCTAAGTTATGTAGAGGTCGGTGCCTCTACATAATTTAGGCACATCATGCATCAGCGCCAGGGTATTAAGATCGGCGTCTAAAATGCCGGTCTTAATAAATGACCCTAAATATCCATAAATATGGCATCAGGACAACTATGAGTATATTATATATGTGATCTCCAGCATACCTCCACATGCCACCTACCTTTCTAAAACTGTTGAAAGGCAAATCTGCGCAATTATGCAGAAAAAGGATGAATTATCACTGTTTAACTACCTTAGTTAGATAAACTATTCAGCTGTATCGCTGATACTATGTATGCACAACAGCTTGTACCATTTTTACTATGTCTGGCAGTTATCAAACCTATTTTGTATTACTAATTACGAGATTCCTTCTAAAAAAAATGACTATAGTCAGTTTAGACAAAAATTATCCATACTAAACCCAATCCCATTCTCCTATATTTTCTGGCTCATGTGCGCTAGCATCGCAGGGGAGAAAAAACATGGCTGCACTCTGAGAAAACAATGCACTACTTTTCTATTTTATTTTCTATGGTCTGCAATTGTGATATCTTACAAAACAAAAGCAAATAACAAAAGCACATAAGGAGATTATGTTAGGATTGATTTAGTGTTTTTTTGTTTGTATATAAGGTTTAGTGTCTCTTTAATTAATTAAGTGAGACTGTTTTAAGATAAACTTTCCTCAGGACTCCTTCACTCACTTTTCTTCATAATGTATATAAATAAATCTATGTATATATATATATATAAATAATGACATATATATGTGTGTGTGTGTGTATGTATGTTCCGCGATCACTCAAAAACGCAACCATCGATTTCAACGAAACTTGGTATACACTTCCCTTGCTACCTAGAAAGAAATCTTGTGGGAGTCATACACATCAGCTGCATGGAGTTTGTTGGCTCCAACTGTTTTTGCTGCTCTGTAATTTAAAAACTCATTGATCAATTTCTACTAAACTTGTTACACATATCACTTACTATCTGGGAAAGAATACTGTGGAGGTAATATGCCGGTTCACAATGAGTTTCTGTCTATCCCGATGTCTGTCTGTCTTTTCTTTATGCGCGACCAAATGACTGGACCGAACATCACCAAATTTGGAACACAGGTACATCAGGTGTCTGGGAAGGTTTTAGACCGGGTCTCAGCACTCTAGGAGGTACCGTTACTGAGATATTGCCCAAAAAGTACCTGCATTAGCCAATACAAGCCTGCAAGTCTTTCTCTTCATATCCCAACTGCCATACACATGGTCACATGCCCCCTATCAGCCAATAGAAGCTCGCAGGCCCTTGGTCTCCACATACACACAGTTTGACTCTAGGTTTCCATAACATCTCAGCCATTTTTCTTCACTGCTGTAGGTCAGTTTTAGGCTAGGGCTACACGACGAAATGTGTAGTGCCACAACACATAGGGCACAACTACACTGCTACATGTGTCGCACGACATTGATGCCGCACCAATGTCAAGCGACAATTTTTATAATGATAGTCTATGGTGTTGCACTGCAACACATGACATGCTGCGACGTGACAGTCGCAGAAAAATCCACTTTGGATGGATTTTTTGCGACTATCGTGTCGCAGTCGCAGTATGTCACATGTCGCAGTGCGACACCATAGCCCATTATAAAAATTGTTGAGACAAAATGTCGTGTGACACATTTTATCGTGTAGCCCTAGCATTAAGGGGACAGGGTGCTGTGGAGGTCACTGATAAAAGGGTGGGCACTATGGAGGTTAATGTTAATGAGGCGTTCACTGTGGATGTTACTGTTAAGGGTCTAGGCCGCTGTGGAGGTCACTGTTAAGGGGGCAAACACTGTGGAGATCACTGTTAAGGGGGCAGGGGCCACTATTAAAGGGGCAACTGCTGTGGAGGTCACTGTTAAGGGAGCGGGGTACTGTGGAGGTCACTGCAAAGGGGGCGGGCCCCTGAGTAGGTCACTGTCAAGGGAGTGGAGTGCTGTGAAACTCGGTGCTAAAAGGACGGGCTTCTGTGAATGTCAAAGTTTAGGGGATGGGCTGCTGTGAGTTCCCATTTAAAAGTGGCGGGACACTGTGGGGGGGGGTCAGTGTTAAGGAGTGGGGCACTCTGGAGTTCACTGTTAAAGGGGCGGGGTGCTAGGTCACTGTTATGGGGGATACTGTTGATATCTTTTAACGACGCACACAAACATTAAATGAAATAGATGAAATATACCTGTGCGAAGCCGGGTCCCTCTGCTAGTATATATATATATATATATATATATATATATATAATAAGAGTTGTGAACAGCAGCACTCTAATGATGCCAGGTGCAAATCACTGTAGGGTCCCGGACCAAGGATCAGCGAAATAGAAAACAGGAAAGCAGGCAGCACTCCGGACTTTGTGGAAAAATCGTGGGATTTATTAACACCCAAACAACTGCAGTTGTTTGGGTGTTAATCAATCCCACGATTTTTCCACAAAGTCTGGAGTGCTGCCTGCTTTCCTGTTTTCTATATATATATATATATATATATATATTTCACTTTCTTTTCTGAACACCACTTATCATACTATGTAACTATTCATTTGCAACTACTGTACTATAATTGTCTAGATGCATGTTGTGCCACACACAGCTTTTTGTGGCAGTTTTTATTGCCAGTTTTTGAGTAAATTCAGCAGTGTGTCCAGCAGGAATCAGAAGAAAAAAAAATCTTCCTTTATATTTCTCATTCCAATACAACCCGATTCTAGCTTGGGCTCAAAAAAACTGCATTAAAAGCTGCCACAAAAAGTCACATGTAGTGAATCGACTGCAGAAAATCCGAGCTGCAAAAACTGCACGAAATTGACAGATTTTTGCGATGGCATAGTTTACAAGATTACAGCTGTTCTTCATTGCTTTTAATTTTAACCTTTGGATTCTACAGGTAAAACCCACAGCATAATTTGACATGCAGTAGATTAAAAATCTATAATGCTAGTCCTATTACCCTAAGTTCACACCTGAGCGTTTTACAGCGCGTTCAAACGCGCTGTAAAACGCTCAACACATGAAAACCAATGCTTTCCTATGGCCCTGGTTCTCACTTGAGTGTTTTACAGCGCGTTACCGACGCATAAACAAGTACTTGAGCTTTTTTGGGGCGTTTGTCACATGTTTTGTGATTGACACCACAGTAGTCAATCACAAGAACGCGCGAACGAACGCACGTTTCCTATTTGCAAAAACGCGCTGAAATACGCGCGACAAAAACGCGCGTAAAACGCGCATTTCTAGAACACTCAGGTCTGAACCCAGGGTTAGGGTGGTTTTAAACATGGTAGATTTTGTTAAAGAAATTTTCCACAACTGAAAACCAGTTCCACTCACCTGAATGAATCTTGCAGAAATCCATGTGCTTGCTGTCAAAACAACACTATTCAGATGAACAAAACTGATTAGCAGTCACTGAAGTTTCTGCATAAAAATCTGCTCCGTGTGAGGCCCGTAGACTGTGGGTTTCCTTCATAGTCTTTTGATGAGATTTCTAAAATCTTATTAACTTTGCTAGTACTGTCAGTGCAAATTATAACTTGAAGTACATCCAGCTGTAGTTTGGTCAAAGTGCAATTTATTTCCCCAGATGATGAGTTATGATGGCTGCAGTTAATGATACCTCTAGTATGCTATCTTGCTGTTGTCTGTCTCTCAGACTTCTGGCTAAACAGCTGAAAAATGTAGGGAAATCCACAGCACTCGTCCAATTCAATCAGTGGTGTTTTATTTAGTAGTTAGGCCGCATAGCGATGTTTCGACCGTCAGGTCTTTATCAAGCTCGACCTGAGGGTCTTAACAACGCTATGTATGCTGCCTAACAACTAAATAAAACACCACTGATTGAATTGTATGAGTGCTGCGGATTTCTCTACATTGCTGTTTCTACTGGGATCATGAGCCCTGCCCCTGACCCATCACCACATGCACCGCATAGCCCTGGATGCATGCAAGGTGACTTGGACATTTAATATGGATTTATCCCACTAAGGGGCTTGGAGTGCTGCATTTCTTTCTTTTGTATCTCACTGTGTAATGCAGGATTTGAGTTGGTATGGCCTGGTTGCTATTTAGGTGAGGTGATGAGTGTCTAAACCATAGTACCGCACCTGTAAAGGGTCTGTAAATTTGTGGCTTGCTAGTTTCTCTGCTATCAATGCTGTAGCTTCTGGGAAAGCTGCATCTTGGATTTTCTTGCAGTCTCTCTGGTGTAGTGGTCTCACTGGAGAATTGAATCAAGAACGGGTCCCTAAGACCCTTTGAGCAGGAGCCATTGGATGTGCTTCCATACTGTCCTAGCCAAACCCTACCATTTCTATCAAGAAGAAAGGAGTAGTTAACCCTGTCTCTGACAACCAAACGATCCATACTCCATTTGCTGGTATACAGAACATTATATTACAAAACATAACATTACATAACAATTACAGATACCCCTAGGTCTGGGGTACTGCAGAACCTCATGCAATTTTGCTTTTGTTTTTAATGCAGTTACAGTCTTAACAGGTGCAACAAATTTATTTAACATGTTCCACCTATAAAACTGAAACCACATTAAAACCTATAGCAAAACTGCATGGTTCTCTCAATACACTTTTGATGAAGTTTTTCAGCGTATCACAATTGCTTGTTAACATACCCCAAGGGTGAAGAAACAATGGCAGGTTTTGATGCAGTTTTTCAAGGCAAGACCAGGAGTGTATTAAAAAATAAGTTAAAGTAGTATCTGTCCTTTATGCGTTCTTTTCTTTAGGGTACGGACCATAACGCAATTCTATGACGGAATGCATAACCGTCATAATATAAGTCTATGGACTACATAACAGATGCGTCCATTTTCATTATGCAGGAGAGGACTCCCTGCATAACGGAAACGGAATGGAATTCTGCTTTTACCACCAAACGAAGTGTGAACGAATTTCAAAATATGAAATTCGCTCATCTCTATTAACAACCCTTTTGAAGTCTATTGGGAAAACCACTATATATACAATTGACATGCTGCAGATTTTAAAAAAAGCATGGGAGATCAATTACTATGAGTACAAAATCCACATTGTGTACGTGATATTTGGCAAATTTCATTGACTTTGCAGTTTTTTTCTACATAAAAATCAACATGGAAAAACTGCATATAATCTGCAAAGTGTGCAGGTACCCCAAGGATGGGTTCACACATAGGTTTTTAATGGTGTTTTTGTTCACTTTTGCAGTTTTTTGCAGTATAAATGTCAGCTCAAGATTTTAGCTGAAAGTCTATGGCAGGGGCGTTGCTAGGTTACAACATTCAGGGCCTGGGCCCCTGATGTTTTGTCCCAGGCCCTGAATGTCCTGCCTGCCAGATAGATACAACTGTATCGCCGAGGAGGGCAATACAATTGAATATAATGCAGTGGAAGAGCTGAAGAACCTGTGGTGACATCACAGGTCATGTGACCAGTAAAGCGGGCAGTGGTTGAGAAGGACCTGCGATGATGTCACCATCATGTGACCAATGCAGGAGATGATGGCAGTGAAGACGAGAAGTCCTAGGGGAAGAAGCTGTGGTGATGTCTGCTACATGAGGAGAGGTAAGTGAAGGGAGAGGCAGAGCAATGCTGGGAGTTATGGTTATTTAATTGGGACTGTATGTTAGGGCTAAAGGGAGAGATGTTATTTACATTTAACTGTGTGTTGGAAGTGGCTGGGGAGGGGGTTATGTTATATACATGGGACTGTATGTTGGAGGGGGCTGTGGGAGGGAGTGATGTTATTTACATGGGACTGTATGTTGATAGCAGCTGTGGGAAGGGGATCATGTTATTTACATGGGACTGTATGTTGGATGTGGCTGTGGGAGGCAGTGATGTCATTTACATGGGACTCTATGTTAATGGTAGTTGTGGGAGTGATGTAATTTACATGGGACTGAATGTTGAGGGGGCGATGTTATTTACATGGGACTGTATGTTGAAGGTGGCTAGTGGGGGGGGGAATTATGTTATTTACATGTGACTGAATACTGATGAGGTGAGGTTTACATGGGATTGCATGTTGGAGGCGGCTGGAGATGGGGTGATGTTATGTACTTGGGACTGTATGTTGAAGGCGGCTGGGGAGGAGGTTATGTTATTTACATGGGACTGTATTTTGGAGGGGGTTGTAGATAGAGAGGGATGTTATTTGCGTGGGACTGTATATTAGAGGGGTCTGGAGAGATGGTGTGATGTTATTTACATGGGACCCTATGGCAGAGGGAGGAAAATAATGTTATTTACATGGGACTGTATGTTGGAGGGCCTGAAGGTAGGGGAGTGATGTTATTCACATAGGACTGTATTTTGGAGGGGGCAGGAAAGATGGTGTGATGTTATTTACATGGGGCTGTATGGTGGAGGGAGGAATATAACTACATGGGGCACTGCAAATCCAGGGGACATTAGGTGTTCTTATTACTACTGGGGGCTCTATAGGAGGGGCTTATAGATCTGCCTTATTTCTATATTTCTACTAAGAGCACTGTGGGGGGCCTTATTACTACTGAGTGGTCGGTAGAGAGTTTTATCACCACTTGGGGAATAATTGGGGGCCTTATTTCTACTGGGGGCTCTGTGAGGGCATTATTAATAATAAGTATTGTAAGTACAGCAAAATGCAATGTGTGGGAGCCGGGGACTGGCGACTTAGAGAACTGGGCCATATTCATTGGGGCTTGGGCTCCGGATCTTTTGAGACCCTAGTAAAGGTGGTCTATGGGAAAATTCATGCATATAAAAAATTCACGTAAAAATTTGCATAAAAAATTCGCATAAACTGGTATTTAAAAAAAAAAGAATATTCGCGATTGCGAGTATATTTCGCGATATTCTAAATATTCGCAAATTCTCGAAGTGCCGATATTCGCGATTAAAATTCGCAATATGAAAATTCGTGATCAACACTATTCCCCCACTGCTTTTTTGTTGGCCGGTTTTTTGTGATATTTATATTAACCCCCTCAGCCCCCCTAGCTTAACCCCTTAAGGACACGGCCCTATTTCACCTTAAGGACCAGGCCATTTTTTGCAAATCTGACCAGTGTCACTTTATGTGGTGATAACTTTAAAACACTTTTACTTATCCAGGACATTCTGAGATTGTTTTTTTCGTCACATATTGTACTTCATGACACTGGTAACATTTTGTCAAAAAAATTCATTTTTTTTGTATAAAAAAATACTAAATTTACCAAAAATTTTGAAAAATTTGCAAATTTTCAAGTTTCAATTTCTCCACTTCTAAAATAGTTATTACTTTACTTTCCCAAAATGTCTACTTCATGATTGGATTATTTTGGGAATGCCATTTTATTTTTTGGGGACTTTACAAGGCTTTGAAGTTTAGAAGCAAATCTTGAAAATTTTCAGAAAATTCCAAAAACCCAATTTTTAAGGGCCGGTTCAGGTCTGAAGTCACTTTGTGAGGCTTACATAAAAGAAACCACCCAAAAATGACCCCATTCTAGAAACTACACCCCTCAAGGTATTCAAAACTGATTTTACAAACGTTGTTACCCCTTTAGGTGTTCCACAAGAGTTCATGGCAAATGGACATAAAATTTCAGAATTTCGATTTTTTTTTGGCAAATTTTCCATTTTAATCCATTTTTTCCATGAACAAAGCAAGGGTTAACAACCAAACATAACCCAATATTTATAGCCCTGATTCTATAGTTTGCAGAAACACCCCATATGTGGTTGTAAACTGCTGTATCGCCAAACGGAAGGGAACGTCTTATGGTTTTTGGAAGGCAAATTTTGATGGACTGGTTTATTTACACCATGGCCCATTTCAAGCCCCCCTGAAGCACCCCTAGAGTAGAAACTCCAAAAAAGTGACTTCATTTTGGAAACTACTGCATAAGGTGGCAGTTTTGGTGGTATTATTTTTAGGGTACATATGATTTTTGGTTGCTCTATAATACATTTTTGTGAGACAAGGTAATAAAAAATAGAAATTCTGAAATTTCATCTCCATTTGCCATAAACTCTTGAGGAACACCTAAAGGGTTAATAAAGTTTGTAAAATCAGTTTTGAATACCTTTAGGGGTTTAGTTTCTTACATGGGGTCACTTTTATGGAGTTTATACTCTAGGGGTGCATCAGAGGAGCTTCAAATGTGACATAGTGTCAAAAAACCAGTCCGTCAAAATCTGCCTTCCAAAAACCATATGGCGTTCCTTTCCTTCTGCGCCCTGCCGTTTGTCAATAAAGCAGTTTACAACCACATATGGGGTGTTTCTGTAAACTACAGAATCAGGGCAATAAATATAGAGTTATTTTGACTGTTAACCCTTGCTTTGTTACTGGAAAAAAATTATTTAAATGGAAAATTTGGAAAAATTAGCTGTTTTGGGACCGTATTTATTTTATTTTTGTGACTGTGTTCATCTGAGGGGTTAGGTTCATGTGTTATTTTTATAGAGCAGATTCTTATGGACGTGGCAATACCTAATATGTCTACTCTTTTTAATTTATTTAGGTTTTACACTATAATAACCTTTGTTAAACAAAGAAAAAACTATTTTAGTATCTCCATAGTCTGAGAGTCAGTTTTTTTTAGTTTTTGTCCAATTGTCTTAGGTAGGGGCTCATTTTTTGCGGGATGAGATTTCGGTTTTAATGGCACTATTTTGGGGTGCATATGACTTTTTGATCGCTTGCTGTCACACTTTTTGTGATGTTAGGTGACAAAAAACTGCTTTTTACAATATTATTTTTTTTTGCAGTGTCCACCTGAGGGGTTAGTTCATGTGTTATTTTTATATTTAAGGTTCTTATGTACGCAGCGGTACATAATGTCTACTTTTTATTTCTTTATTTAGGTTTTACACAATCATATAATTTTTGAAACAAAAAAAATAATGTTTTAGTGTCTGCATAGCCTATGAACCATAATTTTTTTATTTCTTGGGCGATTCTGTTAGTTGGGGTTTTATTTTTTGCGGGATGAGATGACGGTTTTAAAGGCACTATTTTGGAGTGTATTTGACTTTGATAGCTTGCTATTAGACGTTTTGTGATGTATGGTGACAAAAAATGGCTTTTAACAACGTTTTTTTTTATTTATTTTAGCGGTTTTCACCTGAGGGGTTAGGTCATGTGTTATTTTTATAGTTCAGGTTCTTACGGACGCGGAGATACATAATATGTCTACTTTTTATTTATTTATTTAGGTTTTACACAATCATATTTTTGAAACAAAAATAAATCATGTTTTAGTGTCTGCATAGCCTAAGAGCCATAATTTTTTTATTTTTTGGGCGATTTTCTTAGGTAAGGTATCATTTTTTGCAGGACGAGGTGATGGTTTGATTAGTACCATTTGGGTGTAGATACAACTTGTCAGGATCCGGACTGGTAGCAGGAGGCGGTAGTGGAAGTGGATCCTCTGTGTCAGTGAGGGATAGGCGTGGACCGTACCGGGGGACCGGTTCTAAGTTGCTACTGGTTTTCACCAGAGCCCGCCGCAAAGCGGGATGGTCTTGCTGCGGCGGTAGCAACCAGGTCGTGTCCTCCGATAGCGGCGCAAGCTCACTGACTGCTGAGACAGGCGTAGTACAGAGGGAATAGGCAGAGGCGTAGTCGGACGAAGCAAAAGGTCAGGACAGGCGGCACAGGTTCAGAGGCGGTGGTCGTAGCAACGGGTATGGCAACAGGCAAAGGGTACACAGAAGAAGCTTTCTCTAGGGCACAGAGGCAACAAAGATCCGGCAGGAGACTGTGGAAGGGGATGGTACTTATAGGCAGTGCACAGGTGAAGCCTAATTAAGGCCAAACAGTACTGCCTCTCACAAAGCTTAACCCTTGATAAACCAGTTTGGACCAGGCACAAATCACCTGTGCACTGGTCCTTTAGATCTAAGAGTCCCGGTGCGTGTGCGCCCTAGAGAGCGGGGACGCACACGCCGAGACGCTGGAGCGCTGCCTGGGGACACACGCTGTGAGTGCTCCGAGGCCAGCAGAGGGCCCGGAGCGCTCAGCGTAACACAACTTTTTTGATCACTTTTATTAACTTTTTTAGGAAGTGAGATGGGCAAAATTTCACTTTTATCATAGTTTTTTTGGTTTTTTTTTATGACGTTCACCGTACGGGGAAAGTAACAAACCCATTTTATAGATCAGGTCGTTACGGATGCGGTGATATATAATATGTGCAGTGTATTTATTTTTTATTTTTTATTAGTGATAAATGTGTTATTTTGTTTTTACCTTTTTTCACTTTTTTTACATTTTTTTTGGACCCAGACCCACTTGGTTCTTGAAGATCCAAAAGATCTGGTGTCTGTATAATACAATACAGTACATTATACAATGTACTGTACTGTATTTTTTACTTGACACTTAGTCTGATCAGACTTTTGCCTTTAGCAAAAGTCTGATTAGACTTCTGTTATCATGGCAAGCAGGATGCCTTGGAAGGAGTCCTGTTGCCATGGTTACCATCCTACGCTGCTATAACAGAGCAGCGGAGGATGGGGAGGGAGGGAAGCTGGGGACTGGAGCTAGGGGGGCTGCTCCAGGCACAGCAGCCCCCCACAGCAGCTTCCTCCAACTTAACCACTTTCATACAGCGGTCCATATGGACAGCGGCATGGACGGGGTTAATAGGCTGACATCCGTGCCTGCACGGATGTCAGCCGTTACAAGCAGAGTGTCAGCATTGTGCTGCCACTCTGCTTGCCCCGCTCGACCATCCTGAAAATGAGCGGAGGGGCGGGCAGAGGATCGCGCGAGCGCCCGCCCCCCGCACTGCTTGCCGCACCGCCTCCTGCACCGCCCGCAAGCCTCCCCCCCTCCCCGCACCGCCCATCACAATGAGGGCACAGGGGGGAGGTAATAGGAATAAAAAAAACAACATTTGGCAGCATTTTAAAGTATCTGATCCCTGCGGTCTAAAGCGCTGAAAACCGCAGGTCTGAATTGACCTGCGGTTTGCAGCGATCGCTGATACGGGGGGGGGGGGGGGGGGGTCGCAGGACCCCCCTCGGCATTATGAACATGGTTCCTGCTGCACGATCGCAGCAGGAAACATGTTTCTAGCAATTTTTTTTTTTTTTTAATACGCGATTTAATACAGGACGTATGGGTACACCCTGTGTCCTTAAGGACTCGGACATTTGGGCGTACCCATACGTCCTATGTCCTTAAGGGGTTAAACACCCTTAATGACCAGACCACTTTTTACAATTCTGCACTACACTACTTTCACGGTTTATTGCTCGGTCATACAACTGACCACCCAAATGAATTTTTCCTCCTTTTTTTCTCACTAATAGAGCTTTCATTTGGTGGTATTTCATTGCTGCTGACATTTTTACTTTTTTTGATATTAATCAAAAATGACCGAAATTTTAGCAAAAAAATGACATTTTTCACTTTCTGTTGTAATTTTTTTTTAAACTACATTTCTATAAAAAAAGTTCTCAAAATTTATTGTTCTACATGTCTTTGATAAAAAAAAAATCCAATAAGTGTATATTTATTGGTTTGGGTAAAAGTTATAGTGTTTACAAACTATGGTGCAAAAAAGTGAATGTCCGCATTTTGAAGCAGCTCTGACTTTCTGAGCACCTGTCATGTTTCTTCAGGTGCTAGAATGTCAGGATAGTATAAATACCCCCCAAATGACACCATTTTAGAAAGAAGACACCCCAAAGTATTCGCGGAGGGGCATGGTGAGTTCATGTATGATTTCATTTTTTTTCACAAGTTAGCGGAAAATGAAACTCTCTGAGGAAAAAAAATAATAATAAAGTTTCCATTTCTGCTAACTTCTGGCAAAGAAAAAAAATTATTATGCCCCTCAGTAAATAGCTTGGGGTGTCTACTTTCCGAAATGGGGTCATTTGTGGGGTGTGTTCTGGCATTTTGGGCGGGGCTAAATTGTGAGCAGCCCTGTAAAGCTTAAAGGTACTCGTTGGACTTTACGCCACTTTACGCACCTAGGCTGCAAAAAAATGGCACACATATGGTATCGCCGTACTCAGAAGAAGTAGGGCAATTTGTTTTGGGGCGTATTTTTACATATACCCATGCTGGGTGAGAGAAATATCTCTGTAAACTGACAATTTTGTATACATTTTTTTAAAAAGTTGTCATTTACAGAGGTATTTCTCACACCCAGCAGGGGTATATGTAAAAATACACCCCAAAACACATTGCCCTACTTATTCTGAGTACAGCGATACCACATGAGTGACACTTTTTTGCAGCCTGGGTGTGAAAAGGGGCCCAAATTCCAATGAGTACCTTTTGGATTTCACAGGGCATTTTTACGCATTTGGATTCCAAACGACTTCTCACGCATTTGGGGCCCCTAAAAAGCCAGGGCAGTATAAATACCCCACAAGTTACCCCATTTTAGAAAGAAGACACCCCAAGTGTCTGGTGAGTTCATGTAAAATTTTATTTTTTGTCACAAGTTAGTGGAATATGAGACTTTGTAAGAATAAAAAAAAAAATCTATTTCCGATAACTTGTTCCAAAAAAAAATCTTCTATAAACTCGCCATGCCCCTCATGGAATACCTTGGGGTGTCTACTTTCTAAAATGGGGTCACATGTCAGGTGTTTGTACTGCCCTGGCATTTGAGGGTCTCCGCAATCATTACATGTATGGCCTGCATTAGGAGTTTCTGCTATTCTCCTTATATTGAGCATACGTGTAATGAGTTTCAGCCTCTGGGCTGAAAGAAAAAATGAATGGCACAGATTTCTTCATTCGCATCAATCAATGTGGATGAAAAAATCTCTGCCAAAAAATATGCAAAAAAAAAAAAGAGGGGAAAGAACATAGGAGTGCTTGCGAAGTAAGGCCCCATTCACACGTCCGCAAAAATGTCCGCATCTATTCCGCAATTCTGCGAAATAGATGCTGACCCATTCAGTGTGAATGGGGCCGGCGGTGATGCGGAGAGCACACTATGTGCTCTCCGCATCAGCATTTGCGGAGCTGCGGCCGCGAACTTCCGGGTATCGGCCCCCAAACATCCAGCCGCAGCTCCGCAAAAGATAGAGTATGTCCAATTCTTGTCCGCAATTGCTGACAAGAAAAAGCATTTTCTATATAGTTCTGGCAATGTGCGGATCCTCAAAATGCGGAAAGCACATTGCCGGTGTCCCTGCTTTGCGCATCCGCAGATCCGTGGATCCACAAAACACATACGGATGTCTGAATGAGCCTTACAGGGGTGATTAGTGACGGGGGGGGGGTGACAGGGGGGTGACCAGTGGTTAATCAGTGATGGGGGGGGGGGTAGGGGGTGGGGTGGATGGGGGGTTCTGTGTGGTGATTGGTGCACTTACATATGTTTCCTCTGGTGGTCCCAAGCAAAAGGGACCACCAGAGGAGCAGGCAGAAGGCATATCAGACGCTGTTAACAAAACAGCGTCTTATATGCAATTTTTTTAACTACTACATCCTGCCAGCGCATGATCAGCGCTGGCAGGCTGTAGTTAAAGTTCCTCCCGACGAGATCCTGTGAGCGCGAAATCTCACCTCTCACGTCAAGGAGGAACATCCCGGCCGCCTGCAGGACGCATCCCTGCGTTAGGCGGTCGGGATGTGGTTAATATATATATGTCAAAGGGGATAACGTCTGGAAAAATACCCAGCCCCTGCTGTGTTTTAGTGAGAATCAAAAAAGTATTTTAGTAAGAATTAAAAAAAACTATAAAAATGATCAAAATGCCCCAATAAAACACAAAAATGGCATAGAGAAGAAAAAAAGACTTTCACTATAGTGAACTTCACAGTTTTAATTCCACAACTCGAGTTCTATTTATAACAGGTCTCCACGAGGTCTTGACCTCATGACCTGCTGTACAGATCTTAGTTAGTAACACAATGTGCCACCTGCTGCCTGAACAGTTGTATTGTAGGTAGTGTTAAGCGTGAATATTCGAATAGCGAATTTTAATTGCGAATATCGCAACTTCGAGAATTCGAGAATATTTAGAATATAGTGCTATACATTCGTAATTTTGAATATTAATTTTTTCCATCTGAACACATGATTCCTCCCTTCTTCTTGCTTGTGGCCAATGAGAAGGCAGCAATCTCAAGTTCACAACAATACTTAGTGCACAATCAGAAATATGTAGTCAGACCTGCTAAAATGTGAAGTTTCACATAGTGCGAAAAAAAAATATTCTAATTTTCGCAATCTCGAATATATTGGAACACTCTATCTGCATATAAAGCTATTGTAATGTTCTGCCGTGCCAACCATTTTCTCCAGTCTCAGGATAAACTCAGGAAACTTCTAGTAGCTTGAAAAATGTAGCCAAAGTGACCCACGCCTGTATTTCGTGTTACGAATTCGCATTATGCGATCTTTACATTGCCGATTTTTCGCAATCAAGAAAATAATCGCGAATACGAATATTTACGAATATATGACGAATATTCTATCACATATTCGAGAAATATCACAAATTCATATATTGCCCCTGCCGCTCATCACTAATTGTAGGTGCATTTGGTATTTGTAAATAAGTACTTGCTTGGAATATTGTGTTGGTATTAGCAAGGCAGAGCATCTTGCGTTGCACATATCTGGCCATGCTGAGATAAATGAACATTTAAGTGTGGGCCAGTTATAAAATTATGGTTGCTTTCGGAAGGCAATTAGTAAAAAAAAATGCTAAAATGTACAGTGGTGCAACTGGAAGGGGTTAACTTAAAACAAATTTATATTTATATTTTTTATATATTTTTTCTGGACATGTTAGGAAATTAGAAATATATATATCTAAATATAATTATCTCATACAAATTGTTTTACTAACATTTTTACAATGTTGGGTTTTTATAGAGATGATTATCTTTGGTGAAGCTTTCAAACAATGTAAAATCTACAAGAATGTATATATACATTGTGATGATACTTTCAGATATTTATAAACTAAACTTTTCCCTATTTTACTCACAAAAGTAATATATATTAGACCATTCAGAGACCAGGAGTGAGACTTATACAGTAATATACAGTACATCCCATTCCTGTACAATATAAAGTTTATCACCTTGTCGTCTGGAATTCAGTGGCTGATTATATAACTAAATAAGTTTAAGCTAGTGTGTTAATGCTGTGCGGTCCATTTAATATTTAAACTTGTTAATGCACACTGCTGGGACTTCAACCACTTGCCGCCACGCTAACGCCGATCGGCGTCAGCGCGGCGGCTCCCTCAGGTCTCAGTCACGCCTGTCGGCGTCATCTCGTGAGACCCGAGATTTCGCATGAACGCGCGCGCGCGTTCATGCGATCGTAACCGGGACAACTGAAACTACAGCCTGCCAGCGCTGATTATGCGCTGGCAGGCTGTAGATGCGGAAAAAAAACGCATTTAAAACGCATATCAGACGCTGTTTTGTAAACAGCGTCTGATATGCCTGCTGTCTGCTCGTCTGGTGGTCCCTTTGTCTGGGACCACCAGAGGAAACATAAGTAAAGTGCACCAATCACTACACACACACCCCCCACCCCCATCACTGATTAACCCCTGATCACCCATGTCACCCCCTGATCACCCCCCCGTCACTAATTACCCCCCTGTAAGGCTCATTCAGACGTCCGTATGTGTTTTGCGGATCCATGGATCTGCGGATCCATGGATCTGCGGATTTGCAAAATACTGACACCGGCAATATGCTTTCCGCATTTTGCGGATCCGCACATTGCCAAAACTATATAGATAATGCATTTTCTTGTCCACAATTGCGGACAAGAATAGGACATGTTCTATATTTTTGCGGAACGGAAGTGCAGACCCGGAAGCGCGGATCCGTGATTCCGGATCCGAGCGGGACAAAGTCTGTCCCCATAGAAATGAATGGGTCCGCAATTCCGTTCCGCAAACCTCAAATGCCAGGGCAGTACAAAAACCTCACATGTGACCCCATTTTAGAAAGAAGACACCCCAATGTATTCCATGAGAGGTATGGTGAGTTCATGTAAAATTTTATTTTTTGTCACAAGTTAGTGGAATATGAGACTTTGTAAAAAAAAAACATATATCAATTTCCGCTAACTTGTGCCAAAATTTTTTTTTTTCTGTGAACTCGCCATGCCCCTCACGGAATACCTTGGGGTGTCTTCTTTCCAAAATGGGGTCACTTGTGGGGTATTTATACTGCCCTGGCATTTTAGGGGTCCTAAAGCGTGAGAATCCAAATGTGTAAAAATGCCCTGTGAAATCCTGAAGGTACTCATGGGAATTAGGGCCCCTTTGCGCATCTTGGCTGCAAAAAAGTGGCACACATGTGGTATCGCCGTACTCAGGAGAAGTAGGGCAATGTATTTTGGGGTGTATTTTTATATATGCCCATACTTTGTGTGAGAAATATCGCTGTAAACGACAACTTTTTAAAAAAATGTATACAAAGTTGTCAATTTACAGAGATATTTCTCTCACCCAACATGGGTATATGTAAAAATACACCCTAAAACACATTGCCCTACTTCTCCTGAGTACGGCGATACCACATGAGTGACACTTTTTTGCAGCCTGGGTGCGCAAAGGGGCCCAAATTCCAACGAGTACCTTTAGGTTTTACATGGCTGCTCACAATTTAGACCCCATTTTGGAAAGAAGACACCCCAAAGTATTCGCTGAGGGGCATATTCAGTCCATGAAAAATTTTACTTTTTGTCAAAAGTTAGCGGAAAGGGAGACTTTGTGAGAAAAAACAATAAAAAATCAATTTCCGCTAACGTGCCAAAAAAAAAATCTTCTATGAACTCGCCATGCCCCTCACGGACTACCTTGGGGTGTCTTCTTTCCAAAATGGGGTCACATGTGGGGTATTTATACTGCCCTGGCATTTTAGGGGCCCTAAAGTGTGAGACGAAAAATGCGTAAAAATGCCCTCCTAAAAGGTACTCATTGGAATTTTGGCCCCTTTGAGCATCTTGGCTGCAAAAAAGTGTCACACATGTGGTATCGCCGTACTCAGGAGAAGTAGGGCAATGAGTTTTGGGGTGTATTTTTACATATACCCATGCTGGGTGAGAGAAATATCTCTGTAACTTGACAACTTTGTATAAAAAATTTTAAAAAGTTGTCATTTAGGCCTCATGCACACGACCGTTTTTTTATGCTGTCCGCAAAAAGGGGTTCCGTTGTTCAGTGATCCGTGTCCGTTTTTGCCTTCCGTTGTGTTTCCGTGTGTCTTCCGTTTTTAGCGGACATGACCCAAAGATTTTACCAAAAGACAGGCTGACAATGTTTCCCAAGTGCCTGCCAAGGGATCCGCAAAAAAGCGGACACGAACGCGGATGACACACGGATGGCCATCCGCATTTTTCACGGACCCATTGACTTGAATTGGTCCGTGAACCGTTTTTCACGGACAAGAATAGGACAGGTTATATTTTTTTGGCGGACTGGAATCACGGACCACGGACGCGGAGGACAAGCGGTGCATTTGCTGAGATTTCCACGGACCCATTGAAAACCAATGGGTCCGCAGAAAATCACGAAAAACGGAGCAACGGACACGGAATCAAACAACGGTCGTGTGCATGAGGCCTTACAGAGATATTTCTCACACACAGTATGGGTATATATAAAAATACACCCCAAAACACATTGCCCTACTTCTCCTGAGTACGGAGATACCACATGAGTGACACTTTTTTGCTGCCAAGATGCGCAAAGGGGCCCTAAAACCAATGAGTACCTTTATGATTTCACAGGGCATTTTTACGCATTTGGATTCTCACGCTTTAGGGCCCCTAAAATGCCAGGGCAATATAAATACCCCACAAGTGACCCCATTTTGGAAAGAAGACACCCCAAGGTATTCCGTGAGGGGCATGTCGAGTTCACAGAATTTTTTTTTTTTGGCACAAGTTAGCAGAAATTGATATTTTTTTTTTTTTTTTTTTACAAAGTCTCATATTCCACTAACTTGTGACAAAAAATAAAATTTACATGAACTCACCATACCCCTCACGGAATACCTTGGGGTGTCTTCTTTCTAAAATGGGGTCACATATGGGGTATTTATACTGTCCTGGCATTTTAGGGGCCCCTAAAGCGTGAGAAGAAGTCTGGAATCCAAATGCGTAAAAATGCCCTGTGAAATCCTAAAGGTACTCGTTGGAATTAGGGCCCCTTTGCGCACCCAGGCTGCAAAAAAGTGTCACTCATGTGGTATCGCCGTACTCAGGAGAAGTAGGACAATGTGTTTTGGGGTGTATTTTTATAAATACCCGTACTTTGTGTGAGAAATATCTATGTAATCGACAACTTTTTAAATTTTTTTATACAAAGTTGACAATTTACAGAGATATTTTTTTCACCCAGCATGGGTATATGTAAAAATACACCCCAAAACACATTGCCCTACTTCTCCTGAGTACGGCGATACCACATGTGTGACACTTTTTTGCAGCCTGGGTGTGCAAAGGGGCCCAAATTCCAACGAGTAACTTTAGGTTTTACATGGCTGATCACAATTTAGCCCTGCCCAAAATGCCAGAACAGTAAGCACACCCCACAAATGACCCAATTTCGGAAAGTAGACACCCCAAGGTATTCACTGAGGGGCATAGTAAGTCCGTCTGAGATTTTTTATTTTTTTTGCCAGAAGTTAGCAGAAATGGAAACTTTATTATTTTTTTTTCCTCAGAAAGTGTCATTTTCTGCTAACTTGTGAAAAAAATGAAATGATACATGAACTCACCATGCCCCTCCGTGAATACTTTGGGGTGTCTTCTTTCTAAAATGGTGTCATTTCGGGGGTATTTATACTATCCTGGCATTCTAGCACCTGAAGAAACATGACTGGTGCTCAGAAAGTCAGAGCTGCTTCAAAATGCGGAAATTCACTTTTTTGCACCATAGTTTGTAAACGCTATAACTTTTACCCAAACCAATAAATATACACTTATTTGATTTTTTTTTATCAAAGACATGTAGAACAATAAATTTTGTGAAAAATGTATATAGAAATGTAGTTTAAAAAAAATTTACAACAGAAAGTGAAAAATGTCATTTTTTTGCAAAAATGTTGTTACATTTTTATTAATAGCAA
The DNA here is from genome assembly GCA_033119425.1 of Bufotes viridis. Lineage (NCBI taxonomy): Eukaryota > Metazoa > Chordata > Amphibia > Anura > Bufonidae > Bufotes > Bufotes viridis. Next base: position 114,270,642 of record CM065593.1, on the reverse strand, counting down.
AAATAGTTAAAATGTCAGCAACAATGAAATACCACCAAATGAAAGCTCTATTAGTGAGAAGAAGAGGAGGTAAAATTCATTTGGGTGGTAAGTTGTATGACCGAGCAATAAACGGTGAAAGTAGTGTAGTGCGGATTTGTAAAAAAGGGCCTGGTCACTAGGGGGGTATAAACCTGTGGTCTTCAAGTGGTTAATGTGACTATTACCTGTGTAAACGTATAACGTGGCAATCATTGCAGAAAACCCCGGAGAATCCAGTGCATAGGATGGTAGTGGCAGCACCCTGATGAGATGTGTCATGGTGTACTCCTTCAGGCCATTGCTCTCTGGGGTTTGATGTTGGTATTGCACACATCCTTATTGAAAGGCATACTGGCCTTGGCTGGTGCTTGGTGTCGTCCTCTGGTAGCCTGGCAACATATACCCAAAGATGAACATCAAGCTGGCTCCCTCTCTCCAAATACCGTGGAGAGAAAAGGGTTAAAGACATAAGTGCATACATGCATTCAAAATGCGTAGGCCACATTTTTAGCTACCAGGGCAATAATAATAAAAAGAGTCCAGAAAGATGGTCTTACGTTGAGGCAAGGGTAGTGACCTCACTATCTAAACTAACTACTGTCCTGTTCGGATATCCGCAGCAAGGAGCCAACAAATCCTGGGTCTGTGGCTCTGTGATGTGAGTTCCGGTATCACAGAAACCAGGAATGCCACCCCTCAGATGCGCTATAGTCGCTGGTGACTGGTTCAAGCTTTAAAGTTGATGATAAACTGGAACAATAAGGGATCCTTCACTTGCAGCTCTGCCAGTCTAAAGTCCTAGAATCACAGGTTGCTCAGGTAGTCGTTTCCGTCCATTCCTTTGGCGCAGATCAAGTAATATTGCAGACCCATTTCAGGCAGGTGTTGGCTTAATCTGAGAAGGAGAAGGGAGAAGACACAACAAATGCAACTTGTTGGAATCCTTTGAGAGACATGAGAAATGAGGGCAGCTTTAGAAGGGCCAACATAATAAAAATGTAACAAGGCCAACATTCTCACCTATTGTAGTCTCTTCAGAAGGCTACAGTTTGCTTAGATGAGGAAGAAGTCCTCCTTTTCTCCTCCTAGATCCAGAAGAAGGACCTCTGAAGATTCCCTTGCAGCTGTAGCTCTGCAACTTGCATATATGAAGTGTTGAAGACCTCCTTCAGCCATAGGTGGAACTGCAGATTTCCTGGCTTCTTGAGATGGCTGACCCTTAGCCCAGATGGTACTGCTGGAGCATAAGGGTATAGAATATGTGGCTCCAGTAGTGGTGGCAGGTATGCCACAGGGGGAAGCCTGGTGCTGTACTCCTCTCTGTACCAAGCCTGCTGATCTGGTTGCAGTTTCCATGTGAGTATTTACTTGTGCATGGTCCCAATATTGATGGTAATGTTGGGAATTACTGTGATTGTAGCAGCAGCTAGTGTAGCACCAGTGGGGGGCTACAGCTTTCTTTTTTGGTAGTAGCCCATAGTGGAGAGTCCAATGGGCAGATTCCTGCAGGCCTTGTGATATGAAGGTTCCATCCTGGCTGGGTGACAAAGCAGAAGCTCCAACTGTTTCCACAGCACCAGCAGTCTTTTACCTCCTGAGACACAAAAGGCAGAAATCCAAGATGGCCAATTAATCCCTGTTAAGCTAGCAAACTGGCACTGACACAATTACACATTTCATTGGCAAATAAGTCCTTGTTTTACTTGAACATGGCAATACAGGTACTTTAGGGGTTTCACACATGAACTTGGCCAATTTTTAGCAAGGCATGGAGGCCCAATCTGTTCATGATGCCAAATTATGCAGAAAGCCCCTGAGGAGCCAGAGCATAGGATGGGAGTGGTAGTGCCTGGATGAGATGTGGTTTCATGGTGTACTTTCACAGGCCGTCACTCCCTTGGGTTTGTGGCAGTGAAAAGGTGGTGTGAACGTATCAGGCAAATCTAGCAGAGCAAAAAATATTTTTCTTAAATAAATGCAAAGGATGAGTTAGAGTACATCTAACTCTCGTCTTTACAAGGTGCAATGTCTCTATCCTCAGATAATGTGGTGTGGTGGCAGGCAAGATGGCAGACAAAAGCACTGTAAGGTAGTCCTTCTGTCTCTACTGATTTCCTTTCGCTAACAGCAATAAACTGACAATTGCTGATTCTGTATAGCTCTTTTTGCTGATTACTCTGCTGTCTGTAAACACTGTAGTTGGCAGATCTTCGATGTCCTGGGTCTCTGAAGCCTTGTTGGAGTAGTGGTCCTCACAATAGAGCCATATCTTTAGTCCCTAGATCCTTGCAGCTGGAGCAGGTGGCCGTGTTCTCTCACTTTTGGCTTGCAAAGCTAGCTCTATCTAGAACTCTCTAGAGATCCCCCTCCTGGAAGGAAGTAGGACCAGCCCACTCCTACCAAGAGAGAAGACATGGGTCAGCCATGTATGCAAGGCTATTAGTGCCAGCATCTGATAGGCAAGTATAAAACTGTAAAATACATTGCAATAGATAACCAAAAATAGCCTGAGGAAGGGCTTGCATATGGCACAAAACGTTGCCTTACTGTAATGGTGTACTAATATGCCCGGCTAAATAAATATACGTAACTGCATTCAAACTCATTCTGTTGTGCTGTCAAAATCTGTGAAAAACTACAGCAGAAGACTCTTGAGGTGGAGTCAAGAGTGATATCCTGACGTGCACCCGCTTCTAAAGCCGCTGTACTTGTTGAGTTCTGTGGACCCTGTAAAATGACACATGTTTGTGTGCAGTGTCCAGCCTAAATCTCTAATGCTTCCATTCTCAATATGGTAAGCCTCTTTTCAAGAGTATTCTCAATAATTAAAATGATTTGCCGCATAATCTGTATATGACTCTTGAGTTCATTGCTACACCATTGTCTTTTAACAGTAAAGTACCTTGTAAAAGTGGCCATACACATTAGAATTATGTTACAAGAACCTGATCATTTCAGCAGGAGCAGTTGACCATCTATTGAGTATGAAATGTTCTGCCAACATTTGTGCATCATGAAATAAAAAGCTTGAGGCATACTGAATTTCAACATCCTTTGTTCCCTAGGGAGATAAGCTGCTGCCAGAGGTGTTTGGCAGCTGCTTATTCCCTTTTCCCCATTGAAAAAAAACATAATCTAGCCTACAGGTGTAAGGTAAGATCATTATGAGTAGCCATCTGCCAATTGTTAAATGTGTATGGTTTCTTTTACCCACAATTAAAATAGGAGATAAGGCCAACCTGGACTACATCTAGTCTCTCCAGAGCACCCCCAGCACCTGCATGGGCTGCCTTTATGGCATTTCTGGCTTCAATGTGGTCACACATTTTCTAGAATAGAAGTGTTACAAATTAAACATACGAATGAGGAGTCTTAGCCCGCATAACCTGTTTATATTGCCTTGGTAGAAAAACATTAGTGCTTTGTGGAAAAATCTAATTTATTCTATCTTTTATGCCCACTTCATATGAGGACATCCGGAGGAAAAAAATATGAAGGGGGGATTGAAAACAATAGCAATAATATTATTTTGTGTAACACAAGTATTAAATGAGTATCAAAAATAGATTAAATGTAATATTATTTTCCTCACTGAAACAGTATTTTTCATTGACAAGCAGTGGTCCATTAACAATATGTTCAACATTCACTTGCTTACTTCCCATTTTAAATTTTTCTTTTTTTTCCTTGTGTATCTTTCTGGAATGGAATTTTGTAACAGGTTGTTCTTGAATCAGTTCTGCATGGTTTGACAGCTCTAATCAGTGGATAGCAAAACACTTTTGAAAACATTCTCATTTTGAATTTATTTCAATCCCACAAGGCTCTTATTATGAAAATGAATTCATAAATTCTTGCAATGCTGATTATGAAGTGTAAGAAAAAAAAACGTTAACAAGAATATAAAAATGTTTCATATAAATAGAATAAAACAAAGGCACAAAACTCCATAAAAGGCATTTTATGTTTACAGTTTACCAGTTATGTACAGTATTTGATTCACATTACAAGTCAATGTCCAGGCTGGCATTCTCTGGGTCCTGCAGACCACGCACAGTAATCAGCCACCCCAAGAGCAGGACCAGTAATCTGCCTGTGAGGACAAATCTCCAAGTGCTATATCAGTTTTAGGCCTCATGCACACGACTGTATGTGTTTTGCGGTCTGCAAATTGCGGATATGCAAAAAACGGATGACGTTCTGTATGGCATCCGTTTTTCTTTTTTTGCGGATCCGTTATTTTTACTGATCCATTGTAATAATGCCTATCCTTGTCCGCAACCTAGATAAAATAGGACAAGCTCTATTTTTTTGCAGAACGGAAAAACGGACATACGGAAACGGAATGCACACGGAGTACCTTCCATTTTTTTTGCGGACCCATTGAAATTAATGGTTCCACATATGGCAAAGAAAACGGAACGGGAACGGAAAGAAAATACGTTTGTGTGCATGAGCTCTTATCCTTCCTGAGTGCTCAGCTCTGCAGTATGAAGGACATGGTGACATTAGACATCTCCCTTTTGTTGTGTAATTACCCCTTGCTAGACACTACACAACCTACACCCAGTCTTCTTGCTTCATAGTAACATAAAGCATAATAGAAAAACTAACTTTTTTCCTGGCGAAAAATGATGAAAACTACTTAGCATAAAACCTGCTGTACTGCTCACATGGTTGATACACCAACCTCACCAATTTCCCTGACAGACAATATTGAAGAACAAAATTTATAAAGTTGTACCTTAACCACTTCCAGACAAATCTGATATGTGTCACTTTATGTGGTAATAACTTTGGAACACTTTTACTTATCCAAGCCATTCTGAGATTGTTTTCTCGTGAGTCGTGACACATTGCACTTCATGGTAGTAATAAATTTGAGTCCATTTTTTTTACCTTTATTTATAAAAAAATCCCAAATTTTAAAAAAAAGTTGAAAAATTCGGATGTGACAAAAGCGCCTTTGTCACTGGTAGTTGGAGCGGCCTGCTTGCCAGCCTCTTGCCCTGTGACTATGGCCCCGGTGACAGTTAGTAAGCAAAATGAACATTGCCTGTGACGCAATTAACAATCACAATTGAAATTGCCTGGGACGCAATTAGCATGCACAATGGACATTGCCTGGGACGCATTCAGCAAGCACAATGGACAATGCATGTGGGGTTGTGATATATCTGGCTGTATGATGATTGGTCACTGTATTTTGTGTGCCTGTCCTCTATCAGGTCCCCGGGGGAGTAGCCCTTACTGGAGGACTTGCATAAAAGGCCAAGCTTTAGCCATCAATAAAAGGAAGAAGTTCTGCTTTACCACTTCATAAAGTCTTGGCTCATGGATGGGGCATGGGATAACTACACTCTTGGGGATTGCTATACCACAATACTCCCCTGAGTATAAGCTCTTGTAAGAGCTTGTTCCTGCTTTCTGGAGTCAGGAGAGGTCCACCCACTGGAAGCGGAAGCCCGATCTTGGGTACAGAGTGGGTGGAGGGCGACGAGACCCCAACCAAGCTGAAGGCGGTTCATGGGGTCTGTGGTGGTTGTCGTGTCCGGTGGAGTGCTTGGAGCCCTCGGGAAGCACTAGGAGCAAGCGTCAGCGAAAGGTGCCCAGCCGGGGTGCCAGGCGTTCCATTACATCGGAATTTTCAATTTCTCTGCTTTTAAAACAGAAAGAAATACCTCATAAAATATTTATTACTTAACATACTCCCCATATGTTGGCATCATTTTGTAAATTTATTTTTTTTTTTTAGGAAGTTAGAAGGCTTTTTAAGAAAATTTCCAAAACCCACTTTTTAAAGTTTAGTTCAGTTCTGAAGTCACTTTGTGGGGCTTACATAATAGAACCAACCCATAAATGACCCCATTTTAGAAATGGCACCCCTCAAACTATTAAAAACTGGTTTTAGAAATGTTGTTAATCCTTTAGGTATTCCACAGGAATTAAAGCAAAATAGAGGTGAAATTTCAAAATGTCACTTTTTTTTTGCAGATTTTCCATTTTAATCATTTTTTTATTGGAACATATCAAGGGTTAACAACAAAACAAACCTCAATATTTATTACCTTGATTCTGCAGTTTGCAGAAACAACCCATATGTGGTCGTATACCGCTGTTTGGGCACACGACAGGGCACAGAAGGCAAGGAGCGCCATATGGTTTTTCGAAGGCAGCTTTTGCTGGATTGGTCTTTGGGCATCTTGTTGCATTTGAAGGCCCTGAGGTAACCCCACAGTGAAAACCCTCCAAAAGTGACCACATTTTGTAAACTACACCACCCAAGGAATTTTTAAGGGGTATAGCGAGCACTTCACTCAACAGCTTTTTCATAGAATTTTTAATACTTGGGTGTGAAAATCAAAAATTACATTTTCATTTTTACAAGAAAATGGTGCTTTAGGCTAAAAATTTTTTCCCACAAAAGATAACAGGAGAATATACCCCTCCCAATTTTCTACCCACTTTCTACTGAATACAGTAACACCCCAATTGTGGTCGTAAACTGTTATTTGGGGATACGCCAGGACTCAGAAGGGAAGGAGCGGCATCTGGGTTTTCTAACATGGAATTTTCTGTCATGGTTTTCAAGAGCAATAACTTTTTTTTATTTTTTGATGAATGAGCTGTGTAAGGGGTTATTTTGTGCGAGACAGTTGTAGTTTTTATTGGCACCATTTTAGGGTACATTTGGATTTCTGGTTGCTTTTTATCTCATTTTTGGGAGGTGAAATCACAAAAAAAGCTGTCAAAGAAATGTGTTGTAAGGCTTGGAGGACATATCTGTGGAAAAATTGTAATTTTCATTTTGCAGAGTCTGCTGTGCATTAATTTCTGAAAAATATCTGTGCCATCAAGATGCTCACTCCACTCCTTAATATCTTGAGGGGTGGACTTTCCAAATGATGCAACTTCTCTGGGGTTCCATTTATTATTTCACCTCATAGCCGTTACAGTTGTCAGCACGAGCTATGTAAATCACCACATTAGGCTTCAAAAAATACATGTGCCTTTATATTCTTGAGCCCTCTTATACAATCAGGCAAAAGAATAGGGCTATATGCAGGGTGTTTCTAAAACCAGGCAGCACAGCATAATAATAATAAGATCTATTTTTTTTTACACCGTTCACTTAATAGGGTAGATCATGTGATATTTTTATAGATCCGGTCATCATGGACGCAACAATGCCAAATACATGTCAATTTTTTGGTGTTGCCATTTTCTTAGGCCTCTTTCACATGGGTGTCACAGATTCTGACCGGAATGCATCGCGGGTGCATTGTGGGAAATCCGCGTGAGTGAGCACGCAATTTCAGTCAGTTTTGACTGCGATTGCATTGTATTGTTCAGTTTTTTCCACACGAGTGCAATGCGTTTTGCATGCACGTGATAAAAAACTGAATGTGGTACCCAGACCTGAACCCGGACTTCTTCACTGAAGTTTGGGTTTGGGTTCTGTGTTCAGTAGATTTTATTATTTTCCCTTATAACATGGTTAAAAGGGAAAATAATAGCATTCTTAATACAGAATGCTAACTGAAATGTCCAATGAGGGGTTAAAAAATAAAAATAATAAACTCGCCTCATCCATGGTATTGTCTTCTTTAAGGACCTGAAAAAGGACCTTCGATAACGTAATTGGTGACATCAGCACAGGTCCTGCTGAATGAAGATAGAAGGATCACGCCATATTTTTTTTCATTTTTCTAGCTATAGTCTTGTCTGAGGGCTTGTTTTTTGCAGGACGTAACGTTTTTATTGCAACCATTTTGGGGTACGTGATTTTTTGACTGATTGATATGTGACTAATAAAACCTTTTTTGGCATACTTTTTATTTGTTTTGTTTTTACACCATTCACTTGATGGGGTAGATCATGTGATATTTTGTAAAGCCAACTGTTACGGATGCGGCGATACTAAATATGTCTATTTTTTAGTTTGTTTTACATTTTACACAAAAAGAGCATTTTCATAGAGCCATTTTCTGAAATTTTTCTGACTATAGTCTTGTGTTGGTGCTAATTTTTTGCGGAATGAGGTGACATTTTTATTGCTACCATTTTGGAGCATATATGACTTTTTGATTGATTAACAATGTGGTTTTTGGGAGGTGAGCTCACAAAAAAAATCTGTTTTGGCGCAATGTTTATTTTTTACGACGTTCACCTGTTGGGGTAGATCATATGATATTATTAAAGAGCCAGTCGTTGCGGACACGGTGATACCAAATACGTCTATTTTTTTCTTCTATTTTGTAACATTTTTCAAATAATGGAATTTGGGGGGAAAAAATTTTTTAAATGTGAAAATTTTTTCTTTTTTCTTTTCAAAACCCTTTCTTTTTTTATTTTTTCATTTTACACTATGTGTCTCCCATAAGGTCATACAAGTCCTCTAGGGGACATTTAACTTCATTTTTATTTTTTTACTATTGATTCTCCTGTAACTGGGACAGACATAGTAGCCCCAGTTACAGTAGAAATACACCCCCCAGAGAGGCTGTACAGCAGTATACTGTGCTCCTGCACTCCCCCGGCCCTGGCGGTCACATGACCGGGCCGGGACAGGAAGCGGCATAGCGGTTCCTGATCTGTATACACAGCGCTCCTTGAGCGCTGTGTATACAGCGATCTTTAAGGCAGGGACACCCAGGAACGGTCCCTGCCTTCTCCCTGGGACGCCCTGCTATCACTAACAGGGGGCCCTCCGCTTGGCAGTTGCATGATTAGAATACAGCTGCGATCGCTGAATGGACATTCCAGAATGTCCATTAAGAGATAAACCGACCGCCCAAGGACATTTATAGTCAACAGGCAATCGGGAAGTGGTTAACCACATTCAGACCAGGCCATTTTTCCCCTTTCTGACCAAGTCTTATTTTGCAAATCTGACATCTGTCGCATTTATCTGGTAGTAACTTTGGAATGCTTTTATTTATCCAAGCTATTTTGAGACTGTTTTTTATGTGTTGCCCTTATTTATAAAAAAAAAAATCCAAAATGTACAAAAAATTTGTGCTCCTCACTTGTTTTGACAGCAATTGATCACTAAGGCGATTGCAAAAAGACAACAGTATGAGTGCACTCATCCAATGGCACAGAAGCTGAACGTGCACCTAGCAAAGTTGCTGGTACTACAGTAGGATGGGGTTAAACTTTATTCTATTTAATATGACCTTTTTCTCATCCATGGGGACGTGAAGCAGCAATCTTTTGAGCGCGTACATAATGCTTTGGAATATATAATATTTCAAAGCATTTCTTTTACACTTACAGGCAACCTATTAAGTGATGTTTCTTGCATGGCCTCATAGGGAGATAGTTATGGCATACATTTGTTAGGCTACCTGCTGCCCTGGTAACCTACTGGCAATCTATGTTCTCCTCACTCTTTTAAATGTCTTATATGTGGTGGATGTTACAGTGGGAGCCTGGTTTTCAATCATCACTGGATACCCATGGTAATCACATAGGCACAGCTTGGTTTTCTATCACTGTATACACAGAGCTCAATAAGCACTTAGCATAGAGATCAGGAAGATCAATGCCACTGTATAAGGCCTCTTGCACATGACCGTATGCCCTCCGAGACATACGGTTCGTGAGCCATATGTTCCGGAGCGGCATTGATCGTGCGCACAGGAGCGTACAGCATCATAGATTTCAATGATGTTGGGCACGTCACCCCGCCCGCGGGACTATTGTCCTACACTGATAAGATCCTATGAGTGTGGAACAATAACCCTGCGGGTGGCCCGACGTGCACAGCAGCATTGTAATCTATGATGCTGTGCACTCCAATGCGTACGATCAATGCCGCTCTGGGACAGATGGCCCGCGCACAGACCGTATGTCTCGGAGAGCTTACGGTCGTGTGCAAGAGGCCTAATGCTGTATAAACTCCCTGGGGCTGTATTCCCCATGTAACTGGGGCTAATATGTCAGCACCAGTTACCGGAGAAATTAGCAGTAAAAATAGATAAATAATAGAATTGTGTTTTATAAAAATCAAGCAATCAAATTATTTATCCTAAAATGGTAACAAATAGAAATGTCAATTCATCCTGCAAAAAACAAACCCTCACACAAGAAAGTCACCAAACTTACTAAAAAGAATATAGCTCTCAGAAAATGACGACACACAAAAACATTTTTTAAATTCAAAAATGCTTTTATTTAGTAAAAGTAGCAAAACGAAAAAATGTATATAAAATTGGTACCTCTGTGATCATACTGACCAGCACAATAAAGTTAACATGTTTTTCCCACACAGTCCACAGTGTGCAAAAAATCAGTGGCAAAAGGGAAATAAAAAAGTCATATGTTCACCAAAATAGAACCAATGATAATAGCAACTTATTCCGCATAATCAAGCCCTCACACAAAAGAAAACAAAACATATGGTTCTCAGAAGATAGCCGTACTGATACCATAGAAGCTGATTGAAAGCAAAATGATGCTGGTAAACCAATCCATCAAAATCTGCACTGCAAGAGCCAAAAGATGATCTTTCCCTTCTGAACCCAGCAGTGTACCCAAACAGCAGGTTACGTCCACAATTCACATTTATGGCATTTGCACACCCATAAGAACATGCCTAAATATTTAAGTGGCGTAGTGTGTCTTAGATGGCACAAACTGAGAACAGCATACTGGGAACTGAAAAGTCATATTTGTGGAAAACATGTAATTTTCATTTTGCAATCTCTCTCATGCTCGTTAACTTCTGCAAAATACCTGTGGTGTCAAAATGCTTACTCCATCCCTTGATAAATAACTTGAGGGATGTAGTTTCCAAAATGGTATCACTTATTAGGGTTTTTTACTGTATGGGTACCTCAACGTCTCTGCAAATGTGATGTAGTGCCCAAAAACTATTCCAGCAAAATCCATTCTCCAAAAGACAAATAGCACTCCTTCCCTTCTGAGCTGTGCCATGTACCCACACAGAAGCAGACATTCACATTTATGGTATTTCAGTACCCAGAAGGACCTATCAGTCGAATCAATGTGTTGTAAGGCTTGGATGGCATGATCTGGGCACAGCTTCTGGGCACTTAAAAATACCTGTGGAAAATTTTTAATTTTAATTTTGCAGAGTCTGCTGTGCATTTATTTCTGCAAAATATGTGTGCGATCAAGATTCTCACTCCATTCCTTAATATTTTGACCGGTGGACTTTCCAAATGAGGCAACTTCTCTGGGGTTCAATTTATTATTTCACCTCAAAGTGTTTTTATATTCTTGAGCCCACTTATACAATCAGGCAAAAGAATAGGGCTACATGAAGGGTGTTTCTAAAACCAGGCAGCATAGCATAATAATAATAATAATAATAATAACAATAGGGCTTATTTTTCAAACTGGCACACGCTTGCTAAAATTCAGTTGAAACTGTGCAAAATTCCATTTTACACTTTTCAATTTGCACTTTTGCAATCTGTTGTGCATTAATGTTTGCAAAACACTTGAGGGATTAAAATGCTCACTAAGCCCCTTGGTAAATTCTGTAATGGGTGTGGTTTCTAAAACGTAGTCACTTCCTCAGCGTTTCCTTTTATTTATTTTTTTACTTCACTGCAGAGCCTCTACAGTTGTCCACTGAATAAATCACCAAACTAGGCCTTAAATAAAAATGATGCTTATTTTCTTCTGAACCTTGCAGTGTGTCCAAAAAGCAAGTTATGACCCCATATGGGGTATTGTTGCACTCATGAAAAAATATGTAACAAAATTTTGGGTGCTTTTTCTCAGAGTATCACTTGTGAAAAATGTGGGGCTAAAGCAGCATTTTATTGGAAAAAAATACAAGTTTTCAATTTCTTAGCCTAGTGTTTCTACTGTAAATTATATGACATTTTTGTTGTGTCAAAATGCTTAGTAACATAGTATGTAAAACCGAAAAAAAGAAAGGAAGCAAAAAACCCCTGTGAGGCAGATGCCAATTTTCCCCACTTAAGGGAAAAAAAAATCCTTCCCGACTCCAAGCAGGCAATCAGAATAACTCCCTGGATCAATGACCCCTCTCTAATAGCTGTAGCCTGTAATATTATTACACTCCAAAAATACATCCAGTTCCCTCTTGAATTCCTTTATTGTACTCACCATCACCACCTCCTCAAGCAGAGAGTTCCATAGTCTCACTGCTCTTACCGTGAAGAATCCTTTTCTATGTTTGTGTACAAACCTTCTTCCCTCCAGTCGCAGAGGATGTCCCCTCGTCACATGGGGGGAGAGATGGGAGAGATCTCTGTACTGACCCCTGATATATTTATACATAGTTATTAGATCTCCCCTCAGTCGTCTTTTTTCTAAAGTGAATAACTCTAATTTTGATAACCTTTCAGGGTACTGTAGTTGCCCCATTCCAGTTATTACTTTAGTTGCCCTCCTCTGAACCCTCTCCAGCTCTGCTATGTCTGCCTTGTTCACAGGAGCCCAGAACTGTACACTGTACTCCATGTGTGGTCTGACTAGTGATTTGTAAAGTGGTAGGACTATGTTCTCATCACAGGCATCTATGCCCCTTTTGATGCAACCCATTATCTTATTGGCCTTGGCAGTAGCTGCCTGACACTGGTTTTTGGAGCTTAATTTGTTGTTTATTAAAATTCCTAGATCCTTTTCCATGTCAGTGTTACCGAGTGTTTTAACATTTAATATGTACGGGTGCATTGCATTATTCCTTCCCATGTGCATAAGTTTACATTTGTCAGTGTTAAACCTCATCTGCCATTTCTCTGCCCAAACCTCCAATCTATCCAGATCCCTCTGTAGCAGAAAACTGTCCTCTTCAGTGTTAATTACTTTACACAGTTTAGTTTCATCTACAAAAATAGATATTTTACTGTGCAGGACTTCTACAAGATCATTAGTGATGTCGCGAACATAAAATTTTCAGTTCGCGAACAGCGAACGCGAACTTCCGCAAATGTTCGCGAACGGGCGAACCGGGCGAACCGCCATAGACTTCAATTGGCAGGCGAATTTTAAAACCCACAGGGACACTTTCTGGCCACAATAGTGATGAGAAAGTTGTTTCAAGCGGTCTAACACCTGGACTGTGGCATGCCGGAGGGGGATCTATGGCAAAACTCCCATGGAAAATTACGTAGTGGACGCAGAGTCGGGTTTTAATCCATAAAGGGCATAAATCAACTAACATTCCTAAATTGTTTGGAATAACGTGCTTTAAAACATCCAGTGTGTGTGTACGATCAGGTATGATGTTGTATCGATCAGGTAGTGTAAGGGTTACGCCCGCTTAACTGACATTGACAGACCAAACTCTCCTTTTAATGCACCGCAAACAGTTCATTTGCACAACTGCAAACTCATTTGCACAAGGTTGGATACCAAGCTAGCCACGTCCCGGTGATGTCATTGAAGGTTTCTTCCTCCACCCAGCCACGTACAACACCAAGGGTCCCCAAAAGATGAATTGAATTGATTTTTCGAACGGTGAGATGGTTAAAAAAACGCTGGCTCCCTCCCCTTTGTTTTTATCCACGGTGACTGCGTCTGCGCCGTGCAATTTACTGTCACACCCGATATGAGTATAATTTTCTGTAGTACTATTCTCATCAGTTTAATCCCTCTAACGTCCCCAATCTGGGGGTCATTTATTGAATAGATTTTTCGAACGGGGAGATGGTTAAAAAAACACTGGCTCCCTCCACTCTGTTTTAAACCACGGTGACTGCGTCTGCGCCGTGCAATTTACTGTCACACCCGATATGAGTATAATTTTCTGTAGTACTATTCTCATCAGTTTAATCCCTCTAACGTCCCCAATCTGGGGGCCATTTATTGAATAGATTTTTCGAACGGGGAGATGGTTAAAAAAACGCTGGCTCCCTCCACTCTGTTTTAAACCACGGTGACTGCGTCTGCGCCGTGCAATTTACTGTCACACCCGATATGAGTGGTATTTTCTGTAGTACTATTCTCATCAGTTTAATCCCTCTAACGTCCCCGACTCCCCAATCTGGGGGCCATTTATTAAATAGATTTTTCGAACGGGGAGATGTTTAAAAAAACGCTGGCTCCCTCCACTCTGTTTTAAACCACGGTCACTGCGTCTGCGCCGTGCAATTTACTGTCACACCCGATATGAGTGGTATTTTCTGTAGTACTATTCTCATCAGTTTAATCCCTCTAACGTCCCCGACTGCCCAATCTGGGGCCCATTTATTAAATAGATTTTTCGAACGGGGAGATGGTTAAAAAAACGCTGGCTCCCTCCACTCTGTTTTAAACCACGGTGACTGCGTCTGCGCCGTGCAATTTACTGTCACACCCGATATGAGTGGTATTTTCTGTAGTATTATTCTCATCAGTTTAATCCCTGTTACGTCCCATATCAGGGATTGCCTTTTGTGAAAAAAAATTTAGGCCGGGTACCTTCGACTGCCTTCACAGTGACAGACCAAACTCTCATACACTAAACTGAATTGATTTCAGGAACCGGGAGATGGAAAAAGCAGCTTGGTCGGTCCTCTTACTCCCAAATTGGGGCACTGCGCGTGCACAGAGCAATGTGCTGTGACACCCTATATGAGTGGTGTCTTAACTAGTACTATTCCTATCAGTTTAATCCCTGTTACGGACCCTATCCGGTCGAATTGATTAACCATTGTCGAATTAGCGAACCATTACGACATCATGAAATAATTTAGTTCTGAGCTCTGTACTTGCTTTGTATTGGAATTGATGGGGATTTTTTTAATTGCCTGCATCATTTCTAATAAACTATTAAGAGACTTTATTATGATTTTTATTTTATGTATTAAAAACCCATACAACATATAAAAAAAAGGTAAATTTATGTTTTTCTATGAAATATTATCCAGCCGTCCGATCGCTTTTGGTCTGACCATAATGAAGCAACGGCCTTATCATCTGGGGTGTGGCAACATTGCCAACACACTTATAGAGGTGATGATGATTGCTTCATTGTGATACGCAAGCCCCTTCACCACAACAAGGTAACGATCACGAAGGGGAATTGACACTTGTATGTGCCTTTTTTTTTGGTTTGTTTTTGCAGCCACAGTGCTGCACCATAGGACAGAAAAATTAGGCATGTACACATGCCTGAAAAATAATGGCACTGTTGCAGCCGCTATTGTAGCAGCGGACGGAAAAATATATGTTTTCCAGGCAGAAAAGTGACTAAAACATTGCGGCTTGAACCCTAGTTGGTGGTGGAGAATTCACGAAAGTCATCCGGTATGCAGACATTAAATACAGCAGCGTGGGGACCATTTTGAGGCTAAGGCATGTAATCAGGCCTTTTGTTAGTCAAACGTATCCCCCACTGTCAGTCCCTTCGGGATCCATGCCTCATTCATCTTTATGAAGGTGAGGTAATCAACACTTTTTTGACCGAGGCGACTTCTCTTGTCAGTGACAATGCCTCCTGCTGCACTGAAGGTCCTTTCTGACAGGACACTTGAAGCAGGGCAGGCCAGAAGTTCTATCGCGAACTGGGATAGCTCAGGCCACAGGTCAAGCCTGCACACCCAGTAGTGAAGGGGTTCATTGCTCCTCAGAGTGTCGATATCTGCTGTTAAGGCGAGGTAGTCTGCTACCTGTCGGTCGAGTCGTTCTCTAAGGCTGGATCCCGAAGGGCTGTGGCGATGAGTAGGACTGAAAAAGCTCCGCATGTCCTCCATCAACAACACATCTGTAAATCGTCCAGTCCTTGCCGCCGTGGTAGGAGGAGGATTACACTCACCTCTTCCCCTGTTTGATTCCCGTTGTGCTGTTACATCCCCCTTATAAGCTGTGTAAAGCATATTTTTTAGTTTGGTTTTGAACTGCTGCATCCTTTCCGACTTTCGGTAATTTGGTAACATTTCTGCCACTTTCTGCTTATACCGGGGGTCTAGTAACGTGGCCATCCAGTACAGATCGTTCTCCTTTATCCTTTTTATACGTGGGTCCCTCAACAGACATGACAGCATGAAAGACCCCATTTAAACAAGGTTGGATGCAGAGCTACTCATTTCCCGTTCCTCGTCCTCACTGATGTCATTGACGGTCTGTTCTTCCCCCCAGCCACGTACAACACCATGGGTCCCAGATAGGTGACAACAACGAGCACCCTGGGGTGCCTGCTGTGGTTGGTCTTCCTCCTCCTCAAAGCCGCCACATTCCTCCTCTGACTCCTCTTCCTCATACTCCTCTTCCAGCGTTGCTGCAGGTCCGGCAAGCGATGATGACAAGGCTGTTTCTGGTGGTGATGGTGACCACAACTCTTCCTCTTCCTCTTCACGCTCATCTACAGCCTGATCCAGAACTCTTCGCAGGGCACGCTCCAGGAAGAAAACAAATGGGATGAGGTCGCTGATGGTGCCTTCGGTGCGACTGACTAGGTTTGTCACCTCCTCAAAAGGACGCATGAGCCTACAGGCATTGCGCATGAGTGTCCAGTAACGTGGCAAAAAGATTCCCAGCTCAGCAGAGGCTGTCCTAGCACCCCGGTCATACAAATACTCGTTGACGGCTTTTTCTTGTTGGAGCAGGCGGTCGAACATTAGGAGTGTTGAATTCCAACGTGTCGGGCTGTCGCATATCAAGCGCCTCACTGGCATGTTGTTTCGCCGCTGAATATCGGAAAAGTGCGCCATGGCCGTGTAGGAACGCCTGAAATGGCCACACACCTTCCTGGCCTGCTTGAGGACGTCCTGTAAGCCTGGGTACTTAGACACAAAACGTTGTACAATGAGATTCAACACATGTGCCATGCATGGCACATGTGACAACTTGCCCAAATTTAATGCCGCCAAACAGATTGCTTCCATTGTCACACACCACTTTGCCGATCTGCAGTTGGTGCGGGGTCAGCCACTGATCCACCTGTGCGTTCAGGGCGGACAGGAGTGCTGGTCCTGTGTGGCTCTCTGCTTTCAGGCAAGTCAACCCCAAGATAGCGTGACACTGTCGTATCCGGGATGTGGAATAGCCCCTGGGGAGCTGGGGGGAATCAGTTGATGTGCAGCCAGACGCCGCAGCAGAAGAGGACTCAGCCGAGGAGGATATTGAAGAGGATAGAGTAGGAGTAGAGGAGGTGGCAGTAGGTCTGCCTGCAAGTCGTGGTGGTGTCACCAACTCCGCTGCGGAGCCACGCATTCCATGCTTGTCAGCCGTCAGCAGGTTGACCCAATGCGCAGTATACGTGATATACCTGTCCTGACCGTGCTTTGCAGACCAGGTATCAGTGGTCAGATGGACCCTTGCCCCAACACTGTATGCCAGAGATGCCATGACTTCCTTTTCAATGACATGGTAGAGGTTTGGGATTGCCTTTTTTGAAAAAAAATTTCGTCTAGGTACCTTCCACTGTGGTGTCCCAATAGCGACAAATTTTTTGAAGGCCTCAGACTCTACCAGCTGGTATGGTAAAAGCTGGCGGGCTAAGAGTTCCGTCAAGCCAGCTGTCAGTCGCCGGGCAAGGGGGTGACTTTGTGACATTAGCTTCTTATGCTCAAACATGTCCTTGACAGACACCTGACTGTGGGCAGATGAGCAGGAACTGCTGAAGGTGAGAGATGGAGTGGCGGGTGGTTGAGAGGGGGCAGGGAGGAAAGCAGTGGTTGAAGTGGCTGAAGATGCTGGACCAGGAGGAGCATGGTGGCTTTGAGTTTGTGTGCTGCTTGTACTCATGTGTTGATCCCATAGGCGTTTGTGATGTGAGATCATGTGCCTTCGCAAAGCAGTTGTACCAAGGTGGGTGTTGGACTTCCCACGACTCAGTTTCTTTTGGCACAGGTTGCAAATGGCATTGCTTTTATCAGAGGCAGACACACAAAAAAAATTCCACACTGCTGAGCTTTGCAATGACGGCATTCTAGTGGTGGCAACAGCATGCGTTGACTGGCGTGCTGTCTGGCTGACCCCAGGTGCCGATACATGCTGTCTGACTGTGCCACTAACTCCTTGCGACGACCTCCCCCTGCTTCCAACTCGTCTCCTCATTCTCTCTGTCTCCCCTTCAGAACTTTCCCCCTCTTCTTCTCTTCGAGCAGGCACCCACGTGGCATCCGTGATCATCGTCATCATCAACCGCTTCACTTGTATTTGACACCTCAGCAAAGGAAGCAGCAGCGGGTACAACATCATCATCATCATCACACTGTACGTCCATGTGTGTAATCCTGCCTGACTGAGACATATCCCCGTAATCTACATCTGGCAATAATGGTTGCGCATCACTAATTGCATCCAACTGATGTGTAAATAACTCCTCTGACGGATCAAGTGAAGCGGCTGTGGTGGTAGTGGTGGTGGTGGCGACGGGCGGGTGCGTGGTAACTTGAGAGCAGGTGACCGAAGCTGAGCTGGAGGAGGATGGTGCGTCAAGGTTCTTAGCGGAAGCTGTTGAAGATTGGGTGTCCTGTCTAAGCCAGTCAACTACGTCCTCTAAATTTTTCGGGTTCAGGGTACGTGGCCTCAGAAAACTGGGCATTATTCCAGGGACAGTGGAAATTACAGCACCACGACCACGACGGCCCCTGCGGGGTGGCCTGCCTCTGCCTGTCATTTTTTTTTTAGATAAGTGGTACTACGCGTGCTAGGTACTGTGCCACCCGGTATGAGTGGTTGGCACTGGCAGTGGGCACGCTACAGTCAGTGGAAGCGGGCCTGACACACACTGGCAGCAGGCAAGCAACTGAATTTAGACTACTGTCTAAAAATTAAATGCCTTATTTATCGGCAAGCTACTGTGCCACCCGGTATGAGTGGTTGGCACTGGCAGTGGGCACACTACAGTCAGTGGAAGAGGGCCTGACACACACTGGCAGCAGGCAAGCAACTGAATTTAGACTACTGTCTAAAAATGAAATGCCTTATTTATCGGTAAGCTACTGTGCCACCCGGTATGAGTGGTTGGCACTGGCAGTGGGCACACTACAGTCAGTGGAAGCGGGCCTGACACACACTGGCAGCAGGCAAGCAACTGAATTTAGACTACTGTCTAAAAATTAAATGCCTTATTTATCGGCAAGCTACTGTGCCACCCGGTATCAGTGGTTGGCACTGGCAGTGGGCACACTACAGTCAGTGGAAGCGGGCCTGACACACACTGGCAGCAGGCAAGCAACTGAATTTAGACTACTGTCTAAAAATTAAATGCCTTATTTATCGGCAAGCTACTGTGCCACCCGGTATGAGTGGTTGGCACTGGCAGTGGGCACACTACAGTCAGTGGAAGAGGGCCTGACACACACTGGCAGCAGGCAAGCAACTGAATTTAGACTACTGTCTAAAAATTAAATGCCTTATTTATCGGCAAGCTACTGTGCCACCCGGTATCAGTGGTTGGCACTGACAGTGGGCACACTACAGTCAGTGGAAGCGGGCCTGACACACACTGGCAGCAGGCAAGCAACTGAATTTAGACTACTGTCTAAAAATTAAATGCCTTATTTATCGGCAAGCTACTGTGCCACCCGGTATCAGTGGTTGCCACTGGCAGTGGGCACACTACAGTCAGTGGAAGAGGGCCTGACACACACTGGCAGCAGGCAAGCAACTGAATTTAGACTACTGTCTAAAAATTAAATGCCTTATTTATCAGCAAGCTACTGTGCCACCCGGTATGAGAGATTGGCACTGGCAGTGGGCACACTACAGTCAGTGGAAGCGGGCCTGACACACACTGGCAGCAGGCAAGCAACTGAATTTAGACTACTGTCTAAAAATTAAATGCCTTATTTATCGGCAAGCTACTGTGCCACCCGGTATGAGTGGTTGGCACTGGCAGTGGGCACACTACAGTCAGTGGAAGAGGGCCTGACACACACTGGCAGCAGGCAAGCAACTGAATTTAGACTACTGTCTAAAAATGAAATGTCTTATTTATCGGCAAGCTACTGTGCCACCCGGTATCAGTGGTTGGCACTGGCAGTGGGCACACTACAGTCAGTGGAAGAGGGCCTGACACACTGGCAGCAAGCAAACAACTGAATTTAGACTACTGTCTAAAAATTAAATGCCTTATTTATCGGCAAGCTACTGTGCCACCCGGTATGAGTGGTTGGCACTGGCAGTGGGCACGCTACAGTCAGTGGAAGCGGGCCTGACACACACTGGCAGCAGGCAAGCAACTGAATTTAGAATACTGTCTAAAAATTAAATGCCTTATTTATCGGTAAGCTACTGTGCCACCCGGTATGAGTGGTTGGCACTGGCAGTGGGCACACTACAGTCAGTGGAAGAGGGCCTGACACACACTGGCAGCAGGCAAGCAACTGAATTTAGACTACTGTCTAAAAATTAAATGCCTTATTTATCGGCAAGCTACTGTGCCACCCGGTATGAGTGGTTGGCACTGGCAGTGGGCACACCACAGTCAGTGGAAGCGGGCCTGACACACACTGGCAGCAGGCAAGCAACTGAATTTAGACTACTGTCTAAAAATTAAATGCCTTATTTATCGGCAAGCTACTGTGCCACCCGGTATCAGTGGTTGGCACTGGCAGTGGGCACACTACAGTCAGTGGAAGAGGGCCTGACACACACTGGCAGCAGGCAAGCAACTGAATTTAGACTACTGTCTAAAAATTAAATGCCTTATTTATCGGCAAGCTACTGTGCCACCCGGTATGAGTGGTTGGCACTGGCAGTGGGCACACTACAGTCAGTGGAAGAGGGCCTGACACACACTGGCAGCAGGTAAGCAACTGAATTTAGACTACTGTCTAAAAATTAAATGCCTTATTTATCGGCAAGCTACTGTGCCACCCGGTATCAGTGGTTGCCACTGGCAGTGGGCACACTACAGTCAGTGGAAGAGGGCCTGACACACACTGGCAGCAGGCAAGCAACTAAATTTAGACTACTGTCTAAAAATTAAATGCCTTATTTATCGGCAAGCTACTGTGCCACCCGGTATCGAGTGGTTGGCACTGGCAGTGGACACACTACAGTCAGTGGAAGCGGGCCTGACACACACTGGCAGCAGGCAAGCAACTGAATTTAGACTACTGTCTAAAAATTAAATGCCTTATTTATCGGCAAGCTACTGTGCCACCCGGTATCAGTGGTTGGCACTGGCAGTGGGCACACTACAGTCAGTGGAAGCGGGCCTGACACACACTGGCAGCAGGTCAAGCAACTGAATTTAGACTACTGTCTAAAAATTAAATGCCTTATTTATCGGCAAGCTACT
Source organism: Bufotes viridis (assembly GCA_033119425.1). Lineage (NCBI taxonomy): Eukaryota > Metazoa > Chordata > Amphibia > Anura > Bufonidae > Bufotes > Bufotes viridis. The sequence goes on along the minus strand of CM065593.1, from coordinate 114,249,440 downwards.
GTGCCACCCGGTATCAGTGGTTGCCACTGGCAGTGGGCACACTACAGTCAGTGGAAGAGGGCCTGACACACACTGGCAGCAGGCAAGCAACTGAATTTAGACTACTGTCTAAAAATTAAATGCCTTATTTATCGGCAAGCTACTGTGCCACCCGGTATGAGTGGTTGGCACTGGCAGTGGGCACACTACAGTCAGTGGAAGCGGGCCTGACACACACTGGCAGCAGGCAAGCAACTGAATTTAGACTACTGTCTAAAAATTAAATGCCTTATTTATCGGCAAGCTACTGTGCCACCCGGTATCAGCGGTTGGCACTGGCAGTCGGCACACTACAGTCAGTGGAAGAGGGCCTGACACACACTGGCAGCAGTCAAGCAACTGAATTTAGACTACTGTCTAAAAATTAAATGCCTTATTTATCGGCAAGCTACTGTGCCACCCGGTATCAGCGGTTGGCACTGGCAGTGGGCACACTACAGTCAGTGGAAGAGGGCCTGACACACACTGGCAGCAGGCAAGCAACTGAATTTAGACTACTGTCTAAAAATTAAATGCCTTATTTATCGGCAAGCTACTGTGCCACGCGGTATCAGTGGTTGCCACTGGCAGTGGGCACACTACAGTCAGTGGAAGCGGGCCTGACACACACTGGCAGCAGGCAAGCAACTGAATTTAGACTACTGTCTAAAAATTAAATGCCTTATTTATCGGCAAGCTACTGTGCCACCCGGTATGAGTGGTTGGCACTGGCAGTGGGCACACTACAGTCAGTGGAAGCGGGCCTGACACTCACTGGCAGCAGGCAAGCAACTGAATTTAGACTACTGTCTAAAAATTAAATGCCTTATTTATCGGCAAGCTACTGTGCCACCCGGTATGAGTGGTTGGCACTGGCAGTGGGCACACTACAGTCAGTGGAAGCGGGCCTGACACACACTGGCAGCAGGTAAGCAACTGAATTTAGACTACTGTCTAAAAATTAAATGCCTTATTTATCGGCAAGCTACTGTGCCACCCGGTATCAGTGGTTGCCACTGGCAGTGGGCACACCACAGTCAGTGGAAGAGGGCCTGACACACACTGGCAGCAGGCAAGCAACTGAATTTAGACTACTGTCTAAAAATTAAATGCCTTATTTATCGACGAAGCTACTGTGCCACCCGGTATCAGTGGTTGGCACTGGCAGTGGGCACACTACAGTCAGTGGAAGAGGGCCTGACACACACTGGCAGCAGGCAAGCAACTGAATTTAGACTACTGTCTAAAAATTAAATGCCTTATTTATCGGCAAGCTACTGTGCCACCCGGTATGAGTGGTTGGCACTGGCAGTGAGCACACTACAGTCAGTGGAAGCGGGCCTGACACACACTGGCAGCAGGCAAGCAACTGAATTTAGACTACTGTCTAAAAATTAAATGCCTTATTTATCGGCAAGCTACTGTGCCACCCGGTATCAGTGGTTGGCACTGGCAGTGGGCACACTACAGTCAGTGGAAGCGGGCCTGACACACACTGGCAGCAGGCAAGCAACTGAATTTAGACTACTGTCTAAAAATTAAATGCCTTATTTATCGGCAAGCTACTGTGCCACCCGGTATCAGTGGTTGGCACTGGCAGTGGGCACACTACAGTCAGTGGAAGAGGGCCTGACACACACTGGCAGCAGGCAAGCAACTGAATTTAGACTACTGTCTAAAAATTAAATGCCTTATTTATCGGCAAGCTACTGTGCCACCCGGTATCAGTGGTTGGCACTGGCAGTGGGCACACTACAGTCAGTGGAAGAGGGCCTGACACACACTGGCAGCAGGCAAGCAACTGAATTTAGACTACTGTCTAAAAATTAAATGCCTTATTTATCGGCAAGCTACTGTGCCACCCGGTATCAGTGGTTGGCACTGGCAGTGGGCACACTACAGTCAGTGGAAGAGGGCCTGACACACACTGGCAGCAGGCAAGCAACTGAATTTAGACTACTGTCTAAAAATTAAATGCCTTATTTATCGGCAAGCTACTGTGCCACCCGGTATCAGCGGTTGGCACTGGCAGTGGGCACACTACAGTCAGTGGAAGAGGGCCTGACACACACTGGCAGCAGGCAAGCAACTGAATTTAGACTACTGTCTAAAAATTAAATGCCTTATTTATCGGCAAGCTACTGTGCCACCCGGTATGAGTGGTTGGCACTGGCAGTGGGCACACTACAGTCAGTGGAAGAGGGCCTGACACACACTGGCAGCAGGCAAGCAACTGAATTTAGACTACTGTCTAAAAATTAAATGCCTTATTTATCGGCAAGCTACTGTGCCACCCGGTATGAGTGGTTGGCACTGGCAGTGGGCACACTACAGTCAGTGGAAGAGGGCCTGACACACACTGGCAGCAGGCAAGCAACTGAATTTAGACTACTGTCTAAAAATTAAATGCCTTATTTATCGGCAAGCTACTGTGCCACCCGGTATGAGTGGTTGGCTCTGGCAGTGGGCACACTACAGTCAGTGGAAGAGGGCCTGACACACACTGGCAGCAGGCAAGCAACTGAATTTAGACTACTGTCTAAAAATTAAATGCCTTATTTATCGGCAAGCTACTGTGCCACCCGGTATGAGTGGTTGGCACTGGCAGTGGGCACACTACAGTCAGTGGAAGCGGGCCTGACACACACTGGCAGCAGGTAAGCAACTGAATTTAGACTACTGTCTAAAAATTAAATGCCTTATTTATCGGCAAGCTACTGTGCCACCCGGTATCAGTGGTTGCCACTGGCAGTGGGCACACTACAGTCAGTGGAAGAGGGCCTGACACACACTGGCAGCAGGCAAGCAACTGAATTTAGACTACTGTCTAAAAATTAAATGCCTTATTTATCGGCAAGCTACTGTGCCACCCGGTATCAGCGGTTGGCACTGGCAGTCGGCACACTACAGTCAGTGGAAGAGGGCCTGACACACACTGGCAGCAGTCAAGCAACTGAATTTAGACTACTGTCTAAAAATTAAATGCCTTATTTATCGGCAAGCTACTGTGCCACCCGGTATCAGCGGTTGGCACTGGCAGTGGGCACACTACAGTCAGTGGAAGAGGGCCTGACACACACTGGCAGCAGGCAAGCAACTGAATTTAGACTACTGTCTAAAAATTAAATGCCTTATTTATCGGCAAGCTACTGTGCCACCCGGTATGAGTGGTTGGCACTGGCAGTGGGCACACTACAGTCAGTGGAAGCGGGCCTGACACACACTGGCAGCAGGCAAGCAACTGAATTTAGACTACTGTCTAAAAATTAAATGCCTTATTTATCGGCAAGCTACTGTGCCACCCGGTATGAGTGGTTGGCACTGGCAGTGGGCACACTACAGTCAGTGGAAGAGGGCCTGACACACACTGGCAGCAGGCAAGCAACTGAATTTAGACTACTGTCTAAAAATTAAATGCCTTATTTATCGGCAAGCTACTGTGCCACCCGGTATGAGTGGTTGGCTCTGGCAGTGGGCACACTACAGTCAGTGGAAGCGGGCCTGACACACACTGGCAGCAGGTAAGCAACTGAATTTAGACTACTGTCTAAAAATTAAATGCCTTATTTATCGGCAAGCTACTGTGCCACCCGGTATCAGTGGTTGCCACTGGCAGTGGGCACACTACAGTCAGTGGAAGAGGGCCTGACACACACTGGCAGCAGGCAAGCAACTGAATTTAGACTACTGTCTAAAAATTAAATGCCTTATTTATCGGCAAGCTACTGTGCCACCCGGTATGAGTGGTTGGCACTGGCAGTGGACACACTACAGTCAGTGGAAGCGGGCCTGACACACACTGGCAGCAGGCAAGCAACTGAATTTAGACTACTGTCTAAAAATTAAATGCCTTATTTATCGGCAAGCTACTGTGCCACCCGGTATCAGCGGTTGGCACTGGCAGTGGGCACACTACAGTCAGTGGAAGAGGGCCTGACACACACTGGCAGCAGTCAAGCAACTGAATTTAGACTACTGTCTAAAAATTAAATGCCTTATTTATCGGCAAGCTACTGTGCCACCCGGTATCAGCGGTTGGCACTGGCAGTGGGCACACTACAGTCAGTGGAAGAGGGCCTGACACACACTGGCAGCAGGCAAGCAACTGAATTTAGACTACTGTCTAAAAATTAAATGCCTTATTTATCGGCAAGCTACTGTGCCACCCGGTATGAGTGGTTGGCACTGGCAGTGGGCACACTACAGTCAGTGGAAGAGGGCCTGACACACACTGGCAGCAGGCAAGCAACTGAATTTAGACTACTGTTTAAAAATTAAATGCCTTATTTATCGGCAAGCTACTGTGCCACCCGGTATCAGCGGTTGGCACTGGCAGTGGGCACACTACAGTCAGTGGAAGAGGGCCTGACACACACTGGCAGCAGGCAAGCAACTGAATTTAGACTACTGTCTAAAAATTAAATGCCTTATTTATCGGCAAGCTACTGTGCCACCCGGTATGAGTGGTTGGCACTGGCAGTGGGCACACTACAGTCAGTGGAAGAGGGCCTGACACACACTGGCAGCAGGCAAGCAACTGAATTTAGACTACTGTCTAAAAATTAAATGCCTTATTTATCGGCAAGCTACTGTGCCACGCGGTATCAGTGGTTGGCACTGACAGTGGGCACACTACAGTCAGTGGAAGCGGGCCTGACACACACTGGCAGCAGGCAAGCAACTGAATTTAGACTACTGTCTAAAAATTAAATGCCTTATTTATCGGCAAGCTACTGTGCCACCCGGTATCAGTGGTTGCCACTGGCAGTGGGCACACTACAGTCAGTGGAAGAGGGCCTGACACACACTGGCAGCAGGCAAGCAACTGAATTTAGACTACTGTCTAAAAATTAAATGCCTTATTTATCGGCAAGCTACTGTGCCATCCGGTATGAGAGGTTGGCACTGGCAGTGGGCACACTACAGTCAGTGGAAGCGGGCCTGACACACACTGGCAGCAGGCAAGCAACTGAATTTAGACTACTGTCTAAAAATTAAATGCCTTATTTATCGGCAAGCTACTGTGCCACCCGGTATGAGTGGTTGGCACTGGCAGTGGGCACACTACAGTCAGTGGAAGAGGGCCTGACACACACTGGCAGCAGGCAAGCAACTGAATTTAGACTACTGTCTAAAAATTAAATGCCTTATTTATCGGCAAGCTACTGTGCCACCCGGTATCAGTGGTTGGCACTGGCAGTGGGCACACCACAGTCAGTGGAAGCGGGCCTGACACACACTGGCAGCAGGCAAGCAACTGAATTTAGACTACTGTCTAAAAATTAAATGCCTTATTTATCGGCAAGCTACTGTGCCACCCGGTATCAGTGGTTGGCACTGGCAGTGGGCACACTACAGTCAGTGGAAGCGGGCCTGACACACACTGGCAGCAGGCAAGCAACTGAATTTAGACTACTGTCTAAAAATTAAATGCCTTATTTATCGGCAAGCTACTGTGCCACCCGGTATGAGTGGTTGGCACTGGCAGTGGGCACACTACAGTCAGTGGAAGAGGGCCTGACACACACTGGCAGCAGGCAAGCAACTGAATTTAGACTACTGTCTAAAAATTAAATGCCTTATTTATCGGCGAAGCTACTGTGCCACGCGCGGTATCATCGGTTGGCACTGACAGTGGGCACACTACAGTCAGTGGAAGCGGGCCTGACACACACTGGCAGCAGGCAAGCAACTGAATTTAGACTACTGTCTAAAAATTAAATGCCTTATTTATCGGCAAGCTACTGTGCCACCCGGTATCAGTGGTTGCCACTGGCAGTGGGCACACTACAGTCAGTGGAAGAGGGCCTGACACACACTGGCAGCAGGCAAGCAACTGAATTTAGACTACTGTCTAAAAATTAAATGCCTTATTTATCGGCAAGCTACTGTGCCACCCGGTATGAGTGGTTGGCACTGGCAGTGGGCACACTACAGTCAGTGGAAGCGGGCCTGACACACACTGGCAGCAGGCAAGCAACTGAATTTAGACTACTGTCTAAAAATTAAATGCCTTATTTATCGGCAAGCTACTGTGCCACCCGGTATGAGTGGTTGACACTGGCAGTGGGCACACTACAGTCAGTGGAAGCGGGCCTGACACACACTGGCAGCAGGTAAGCAACTGAATTTAGACTACTGTCTAAAAATTAAATGCCTTATTTATCGGCAAGCTACTGTGCCACCCGGTATCAGTGGTTGCCACTGGCAGTGGGCACACTACAGTCAGTGGAAGAGGGCCTGACACACACTGGCAGCAGGCAAGCAACTGAATTTAGACTACTGTCTAAAAATTAAATGCCTTATTTATCGGCAAGCTACTGTGCCACCCGGTATCAGTGGTTGGCACTGGCAGTGGGCACACTACAGTCAGTGGAAGTCAGCCTGACACACACTAGCAGCAGGCAAGCCACTGAAATTACACTAAAGTGTAAAAATTAAATGCCTTTTTTTGATGCAAAGTACTGTGCCACACGGGATGACAGGGGTGGGCACTGGCAGTGGGCACACTACAGTCAGTTGAAGTCGGCCTGACACAGACTAGCAGCAGGCAAGCAGCTGAAATTACACTAAAGTGTAAAAATTAAATGCCTTTTTTATGCAAAGTCCTGTGCCAGCCGGTATGAGTGGTGGGCACTGGCAGTGGGCACACTACAGTCATTTGAAGTCAGCCTGACACACACTGGCAGGCAACTAACCTTAGATTAAAGTGTAAAAATTAAGTGCCTTTTTTTTAAGCAAAGTCCTGTGCCACACGGGATGACAGGGGTGGGCACTGGCAGTGGGCACACTACAGTCAGTTGAAGTCGGCCTGACACACACTAGCAGCAGGTAAGCAGCTGAAATTACACTAAAGTGTAAAAATGAAATGCCTTTTTTATGCAAAGTCCTGTGCCAGCCGGTATGAGTGTTGGGCACTGGCAGTGGGCACACTACAGTCAGTGGAAGTCAGCCTGACACACACTAGCAGCAGGCAAGCCACTGAAATTACACTAAAGTGTAAAAATGAAATGCCTTTTTTTGATGCAAAGTCCTGTGCCACACGGGATGACAGGGGTGGGCACTGGCAGTGGGCACACTAAAGTCAGTTGAAGTCGGCCTGACACACACTAGCAGCAGGCAAGCAGCTGAAATTACACTAAAGTGTAAAAATTAAATGCCTTTTTATGCAAAGTCCTGTGCCAGCCGGTATGAGTGGTGGGCACTGGCAGTGGGCACACTACAGTCAGTGGAAGTCAGCCTGACACACACTGGCAGGCAACTAACCTTAGATTAAAGTGTAAAAATTAAGTGCCTTTTTTTGATGCAAAGTCCTGTGCCACACGGGATGACAGGGGTGGAGCACTGGCAGTGGGCACACTACAGTCAGTTGAAGTCGGCCTGACACACACTAGCAGCAGGCAAGCAGCTGAAATTACACTAAAGTGTAAAAATTAAATGCTTTTTTATGCAAAGTCCTGTGCCAGCCGGTATGAGTGGTGGGCACTGGCAGTGGGCACACTACAGTCAGTGGAAGTCAGCCTGACACACACTGGCAGGCAACTAACCTTAGATTAAAGTGTAAAAATGAAATGCCTTTTTTTGATGCAAAGTCCTGTGCCACACGGAATGACAGGGGTAGGCACTGGCAGTGGGCACACTACAGTCTGTGGGCCTGCAGCTCCTCACACACAGGCAGGCCAGGCAACTGCAATATGTATATAAAGGAAAAATAAAAGCAGACTAATGTTGCAGCCCTAAAAAGGGCTTTTTGGGGTGCTGTCAGGACGCTGTCCTTACAGCAGAGATCAGATGAATCTTTCAGGACTGGAATGGACACTGAATTCACTAGCCTAGCTATCGATTTCCCAATTAAATCAGCAGCAACTACACTCTCCCTCCTCTCACTAAGACTGCAGCTTCAGAATGAATGTAAAATGGATGCTGTGCAGGAGGTGGGAGGGTCTGGGAGGGAGGGTATGCTGCTGATTGGCTGGAATGTGTCTGCTGACTGTGAGGTACAGGGTCAAAGTTTGCTCAATGATGATGTATAGGGGGCGGACCGAACATCGCATATGTTCGCCCGGCAGAGGCGAACGCGAACAAGCTATGTTCGCCGGGAACTGTTCGCCGGCGGATAGTTCGGGCCATCTCTAAAGATCATTACTAAATATATTGAAGAGAATAGGGCCCAATACTGACCCCTAAGGTACCCCACTAGTTACAGTGACCCAATCTGAGTATCTACCGTTAATAACCACCCTCTGTTTTCTGTCACTCAGCCAGTTACTTACCCACATACAGATATTTTTTCCCAGTCCAAGCATCCTTATTTTATATACTAACCTTTTATGAGGTACAGTGTCAAATGCTTTGGAGAAGTCCAGATATACGACATCCATTGATTCGCCGCTTTCAAGTCTAGAACTTACCTCCTTATAGAAGCTGATTAAATTTGTTTGGCATGACAGATCCCTCATGAAGCCATGCTGATATGGCGTTATTTGCTTATTTTCATTGAGATACTCCAAGATAGCATCTCTTAGAAACCCTTCAAACAGTTTACCCACAACAGATGTTAAACTTACCGGCCTATAATTTCCAGGCTCTGTTTTTGGACCCTTTTTGAATATTGGCACCACATTTTCTATCCTGTCAGTATAGAGTCCGTAAATATCAGAAATAAAGGTCTGGCTAGGACATCACTTAATTCCCTTAGGATACGGGGGTGTATGCCATCCGATCCTGGCGATTTGTCATTTTAAATCTTTTTAAGTCACTGTTGTACTTCTTCCTGGGTCAGACAGGGCACTTTTAATGGGGAATTTACTTTTACATTTTGCATTTTCCTCAGTGAATATAGTGGAGAAAAAAAATATTTAATTGTTTTGCTTTATCCTCGTCGCTCTCTGCAACACCCCCCTCATTGCTATGTAGAGGGCCGACTCCTTCAGTTTTATATTTTTTACTGTTTATATAATTGAAGAACATTTTAGGGTTAGTTTTAGTCTCTTTGGCCATTAGTCTTTCGGTCTCTAGTTTGGCAATTTTTATTAGTTTTTTACATATTCTATTTTTTTCCTTATAGTTTATCAGTGCTTCCTGGCTCCCCTCCTGTTTTAGTGATTTATATGCTTTCTTTTTGTCATTTATTGCTATCTTTATGGTTCTATTTATCCACATTGGTTTCTTATTGTTCCTTAGCCTTTTATTCCTATAAGGCAGGGATGCTCAACCTGCGGCCCTCCAGCTGTTGTAAAACTACAACTCCCACAATGCCATTCTGTAAGATGATGGCTGTAGGCTGTCAGGGAATGATGGGAGTTGTAGTTTCACAACAGCTGGAGGGCCGCAGGTTGAGCATGCCTGCTATAAGGTATGTACCTCTCACAATTAGATGTTACAATGCTTTTACAAGTACACCCCTTGAAAAATTCCTTGGTGGCTGTATCTTTCAAAATGAGGTCATTTTTTGGGGCTACTCTTCAAATGTGACATGGCACCTCAAAACCATTCCAGCAATTTCTCCCTTTCAAAACCCAAATGGCATGCCTTCCTTTCTGAGCCCTGCTGTGTGCACAAAAAGCAGTTTACAACCACATATGTTGTGATGCCGTATTCAGGAGAAAAATTATAATACTTGTGGGGTACTATTTCTCCTGTGACTCCTCCCTTGTGAAAATGAAACATATGGGCCTAAAGCAACATTTTTTTTAAAAGAAAGGAAATTTTTGATTTTGACAGCCACATTTTTCTAAATTCTATTAAACACCTAAAGGGTCAAAGCACTCACTACACCACTCAAAATGGGGTTACTTTTTGGCGGTACCTCACAGTCTCTTCAAATCTGACATGGAAAATGGAAAAACCATTTCAGCAAAATGTATCCCTCAAATCCATCCTGGCAATCCTTCACTTCTGAGCACAGTGGTGTGCCCAAACAGCAGTTTTCAACCATATATGTGTCTATAAACTGCAGTATCAGCTAAATAAACATGTAGGTTTGTTTTTCTGTTAATTCTTGCTGTGTTACAGGAAAAAAAGATTGAAATGGAAAATCTGCAAAAAAAAAAAAAAAAGAAATTTTCAAATGTCACCTCCATTTTTGCTTTAATAACTGTGGAACATTTAAAGGGCTAACAAATAGGTTTTGAATAACTTGAGGGGTTTAGTTTCTAAAATGGGGTACGGTAATTTATGGGTGGTTTTTATTATGTAAGCCCCTCAAAGTTACTAAAGATCTGGATTGGTCCTTAAAAAAGTCGCTTTTGGAGATTTTTCTTGAAAAATTTCTTCTAAAAAATAAAATGACTCACAAAATGATACCAACATGAAGTAGACATATGATAAATGTTAATAACTATTTTGTGAGATATGACTGTCCTAAAATCAGGGAAATTCAAGTTTAGAAATATAATAATCTTTCAAAATTTTCTGTAAATCCTGGATTATTCGAAATAAAGGTAAAACATATCAATCAAAATTTACCACTAATATAAACATCAATTTGTTAAAAAAAAAAAACTGTCTCAGAATCGTCTGGATATGTAAAAGTGTTCCAATCTTATAACCACATAAAGTGACACATGTCATATTTGCAAAATAAGCCTCTGTCTGAGGGTGAAAACTGGCTCAGTGTGAAAGTGGTTAATTTTACTGCATATTTATTAGTAATTCAGAATTGTAGAAAATAAACTTTATAATGAAAAATGAACAGAATTACAATGTCAGTCACTCACCTTTATTCTGCCACCATTGGAGACAGCAATAAAAAATCTATATCTCTATATATAAAAAAAAAATCAATACACTTGTTCACATCTTTCATGTTCTGTATACTATACAGCACATTTAGCCGAGCTATGCTTATTCCAACTTTAAGACAAAATAACACATTTTTTTGACATAGTAAAGTACCTGCCAGAATAAAAGATGAGAAATGTGAAAGTTTCTGGTTAGTAGAATTATTGTGTACAACAAAACATCAAGAGGCAGTTTCTTCTAGCAGATAATGTAAGGGCTACCTATTAAGGTTAGAAGAAGGGCTTATTATATATTCTGTAATTGTGCTGCAGGATAATATGTTAAAGAGTTTCTCCCACCATGAAAATGTATAGCAACCAATCATAAAAATATGGGTCTTCCGTCGCCCATTCTAAAGATCATAGACTACTGACTACCATGAGTAAATGGATAATGCCATCATGTTTAATGAAGATGCGTGATTTAACTTGAAACCAGGACCACAGTCTCTTGTAACTCTGGGATCCTGAGTTCAACTCTAAACCTGAACAATGTATGTATTGGGCTTTTAGGTTCTCCCCATGTTTGCATGATTCCCTTCAGATATTCTGGTTTATTCCCACAAACCAAAAATACAAGCTGCTCTGTAACTGACTTTTTGTGAAATTGTCCCTAGCATCGATGTGTGTATGTTAAAGATTCTTTAGGTTTTTAATGTTCACCCATCGGAGCCATTGGAGACCAGTCCTTAAGTCAGTGAAGACAATCCTTTTACATCACTGTAAAATATTTTAACAATTTTTAATCAACAGGGCATATATAATCTCTCTCTGGGAAAAAATGGTGCAAAATTAAGAATGATTTAAAAAAAGTGTTAATAGTTTAAATTTATTCTGCAGCAGAACAACAACCCTAAACTTACAGCCAATATCTTCAGTGTAAAGAAGAACAAGGTGTCCTGGAAGTGATGATATGGCACTAGTGTTGAGCGAGCATGCTCGATCGAACACCTGTCTGGCTCGAGCATCGCACTCGGCAGTGTTGGGCAGAACACCCTGTGTGCTCGAGCCCGTTGCTTGAGTCTCCTCCCCTACTAGATATCTCAGGTAGTCAACTGTCTGTCCATGCAGCAAAACATGAGGTGAAAGACATTCTTTGTATCTGAATAATATTCTGAAGAAAAAGTACATCACAGCTTTTTTACATAATATATATTTTCAGACCATGCTGGTATAACCTGGGCATCTCCTGTGGGCTATCTTCTGTATATAATTATATATTTACGGCTGGTATAAGCTATACATCTTCTTGTATATAGTGATATGGACCATGCTGGTATAACCTGGTTATCTCCTGTACATAAATATATATTTACGGCTGGTTTAATTTAGACATCTTCTTGCATATAGTGACATGGGCCATTCTGGTATAACCTGGCTATCTCCTGTATATAATTATATATGTACGGCTGGTATAAGTTAGACATATTCTTGTATATTGTGATATGGACCATGCTGGTATAACCTGTGCATCTCCTGTATATAATTATATATGTACAGCTGGTATAAGTTAGACATCATCGTGTATATAGTGATATGGACCACTCTGATATAACCTGGGTATCTCCTGTATATTATTATATATGTACAGCTGGTATAAGATATATATATATATATATCTCCTTGTATATAGTGATATGAAGCGTATATAAGTATATAAGACCGAAAAAGGACATTTGTCCATCCAGTTCGGCCTGTTTCCTACAAGTTAATCCAGAGGAAGGCAAAAAAAAAACTGTGAGGCAGAAGACAATTTTCCCCACTTAAGGTGAAAAAAAATTCCTTCCCGACTCCAATCAGGCAATCAGAATAACTCCCTGGATCAACGACGCCTGTCTAGTAGCTATAGCCTGTAATATTATTACACTCCAGAAATTCATCCAGTCCCCTCTTGAATTCCTTTAGTGTACTCACCATCACCACCTCCTCAGGCAGAGAGTTCCATAGTCTCACTGCTCTTATCGTGAAGAATCCTTTTCTATGTTTGTGTACAAACCTTCTTTCCTCCAGACGCAGAGGATGTCCCCTTGTCACAGTCACAGTCCTGGGGATAAATAGATGATGGGACAGATCTCTGTACTGACCCCTGATATATTTATACATAGTTATTAGATCTCCCCTCAGTCGTCTTTTTTCTAAAGTGAATAACCCTAATTTTGATAACCTTTCAGGGTACTGTAGTTGCCCCATTCCAGTTATTACTTTAGTTGCCCTCGTCTGAACCCTCTCCAGCTCTGCTATGTCTGCCTTGTTCACAGGAGCCCAGAACTGTACACAGAACTCCATGTGTGGTCTGACTAGTGATTTGTAAAGTGGTAGGACTATGTTCTCATCACAGGCATCTATGCCCCTTTTGATGCAACCTATTATCTTATTGGCCTTGGCAGTAGCTGCCTGACACTGGTTTTTGGAGCTTAATTTGCTGTTTATTAAAATTCCTAGATCCTTTTCCATGTCAGTGTTACCGAGTGTTTTACCATTTAATATGTACAAGTGACTTGCATTATTCCTTCCCATGTGCATAACTTTACATTTGTCAGTGTTAAACCTCATCTGCCATTTCTCTGCCCAAGCCTCCAATCTATCCAGATCTCTCTGTAGCAGAAAACTGTCCTCTTCAGTGTTAATTACTTTACACAGTTTAGTGTCATCTGCAAAAATAGATATTTTACTGTGCAAGCCTTCTACAAGATCATTAATAAATATATTGAAGAGAATAGGGCCCAATACTGACCCCTGAGGTACCCCACTAGTGACAGTGACCCAATCTGAGTATCTACCGTTAATAACCACCCTCTGTTTTCTGTCACTCAGCCAGTTACTTACCCACATACAGACATTTTCTTCCAGTCCGAGCATCCTCATTTTATATACTAACCTTTTATAAGGTACAGTGTCAAATGCTTTGGAGAGGTCCAGATATACGACATCCATTGATTCGCCGCTGTCAAGTCTAGAACTTACCTCCTCATAGAAGCTAATTAAATTAATTTGGCATGACCGATCCCTCATGAAGCCATGCTGATATGGCATTATTTGCTTATTTCCATTGAGATACTCCAAAATAGCATCTCTTAGAAACCCTTCAAACAGTTATACATCATCTTGTATATAGTAATATGGACCATGCTGGTATAAACTGGGCATCTCCTGTATATAATTATATATTTACAGCTGGTATAAGTTAGACATCTTCTTGTAAATAGTGAAATGGACCATGCTGGTATAACCTGGCTATCTCCTGTATATAATTATAAATTTACGGCTTGTATAAGTTAGATGTCTTCTTGTAAATAGTGATATGGACCATGCTGGTATAACCTGGCTATCTCCTGTATATGATTATATAGTTATGGCTATTATAAGTTAGACATCTTCTTGCATATAGTGACGTGGACCATGCTGGTATAACCTGGCTATCTCCTTTATATAATTATATATGTACAGCTGGTATAAGTTAGACATCTTCTTGTATATAGTGATATGGACCACGCTTGTATAACCTGGGTATCTCCTGTATATAATTATACATGTACAGCTGATATAAGTTATATATTTCCTTGTATATGACCTGGGAGTCCAATATTCATCCAGACATCATCCCCATGCTGTTCCCGACCCATTTCAGTGGTGTTTCCATCAATTTCTGTCCTTTTCCTGTTAACCAGACACCCTCCTCTCTTCAGAACAGGGGATGCCTGGTTTAATGCTCTGGTTCTCCCATTGACTTCCATTGTGCTCGGGTGCTCTGTAGAGCACCCGAGCATCCTGATGTGTTCGGTCTGAGCACCCGAGCACTTTGGTGCTCGATCAACACTATATGGCACCCATTGAGTCCTTATCTTAACATCATTGCGTTTTTCTGGGATTACATGAAGAAACAGAAGAAGTTGAGCAAGCCTTCATCCTAAGAAGATCTGTGGTTAGTTCTTTAAGGTGTTGGCAACAACCTCCTTGCCGAGTTGCTTCACAAATTGTGTGCAAATGTAACTTGAAAAATTTATGCTGTTTTAAAGGCAAAGGGTGGTCACATTAATTATTGATTTGATTCAGATTTCTCTTTTGTTCATTGGTTATTTCTCCAAGCTTTTTAGAGAAACCTCTCTGCTAAGTTCTTCTAAGAACTGCGAGCTAGTGTATCTAGAAGAATTGATCCTGTTTTTGAAGGCAAAGGGTGGTCACACGAAATATTGATTTGATTTTCAGTTTTTTTCTGTTTATACACTTTGCATTTTGTTAATTGATAAAAAATATCCTATTAACACTTTTGTTTTTGAAAGCATTCTTACTTTGCAGCATTTTCCCACACACATGCCTTAAACTTTTTCACAGTACTTTATATATAGAATAACAGAGGTGAATTACTACTTCAGCATTTGTTTTTCATAGGACTGAAAACATAATCAACTCAGTTGTTAGCAATCAGGTTTTATACATTTAAATAGGTGCTCAATAGCCGTAATCCAGAAATATATATTTTTTTCCGATACAAAGGTGCATCATAGTAAATGAAATACCAATTGATTGCTACTCTTCAACTATATATAATCCTCTCACTTTGGTGTTTGACAAATTTGTTAAATACTTTAGTGCTGCCACTAATGTACACAGACCAGATCTACCTGTACCTAATATAACCACAGTAGTGGACAAGTCTCTGCCTTCCAAAAATTAACATAATAATCTAGCATTTTGACAACTTTGACACTAGAACTTTATTCTAACACTGCGAATACAGTTTCCAAAGAAAGTATTTTTTGTGTCTACTAAACATTTTTGTCCTTATAGTTCAGGTAACTATGGCTGTGATGCTTGGACACAAAGCACCAAGGAATAAAATATTTTGCTGCTGGAAACTTTTTTTTAAAAAAAATATCTGCTTGCAGAAAAGCTATGAAGTTGAGAACACCACCTGGAAATAACTGTGAACATCTGTTTTGCAAAGTAGAGGTACATTTACAGTTATTACTCAATATTCTCTGAGGTTACAAATTGTGGAGCAGGTGTTAATGATAGAGAAGTGCTTAAATATTTAATGTGCACAACAGATCCCCACAGAAATAAATTAAGAACCTTTCCTTTGTAAAATATCTTTAGCAGTACTCTGCTTACATCTTCTGTGCAAAACCTGTAAAATATTGCTGCTGAAATTAATGAAATCTTAATTCTTCAAAGAAGCCTTCCTATGTAAGAAAATAAATAAATTATATCTGATTATGCACATACAACTTCTCAAAGTCATGATTATTCTCTAAAGAAGTCCTTGGATTACAATGAGGACAAACAAAAAAGTTATAGGTTTTAAAGGAATGGAATCCATGTCACAAAATATGTTTGTGTGCCTGAGGCCTTAATCTGGGGTTTAAAAAATATATATATTTAGTCACCTCATCCATTTGCTCGCTGAGAGGCTGTTGTGGCCATCTTGATTGAAAAAAACGTGCCAAATTTTGCGTGAACTGACATGACGTCACCACGCCCGGCCAGAGTGATGATGCTGACGTCACACAGGAGTGCAAGGGACACTTGGCGTATTTTCTACACAAGCAAATGAATGAGGTTTGTATGTATTTTTTTCTATTATACTGCCATTTCAGAAAAAATGGATTCGTTCACATGAAGAGCGAGGAAATTCGACTCTGTGACAAATCGAATTTTTCCTGAAATTTGGAACAAAGTTCACTTTGTTAACTTCGATTCGCTCAACACTAGTAGGAATGGCAGTAGAGGCAGCAGGCGGCTGGCAGCATCAGAATGGTGGCAGCAACACGTGGCCAGAAGTAACGGCCCATTTTCTGAATATTCTCGGGTGGCAGCACACTACAGTGTGATCAGTGGTGGCAGAATGATCTATTCTGTTACATCAGGCGTCGTTGTCTCAAAATCCTGGTTTATCCACACCTGATTCATCTTTATGAAGGTTAGACTCTCAACATTTTGGGAGGAAGCGTAAGTTCTCTCAGGGGTAACTATGCCCCCAGCCACACTGAAGACCGACTCAGAGGCCACACTACTGACCAGGCAGGAAACCATGGCAAATTCAGCCAGTTGCGGTCACACTTCAAGTTTGCATGTCCAGTAGTCTAGGAGATCTTGGATCTTGAGTTACAGGGTGCAGTCCAACTATGCCATCAACTGCTTGTTGAGGTTCTGCTGCATGTCCCGCTGCTGCTGGCTGTTTTTTCAGAAGGCAGCTGAAGAAAACTGCTCATCATAGACTACAGACTTAACTGCAGCTGGTGCTGCTCCTGCCCTTCCCCCACCAGTCATGACAGTGGAGAGTGAGTGCAGAGGGTTCAGTAAGCCCTTCTTGAGGACGGACAATGGTGCTCATAGGCAGCAACCAACTGATTATACATCTTGCCTTTATAGTAGTCCATTTTTAAATCCCTCTCAGAAGGTCAAAAAAATGCCACCAGCGAGAGTCTGACAATGTGGATAGAAAGTAGTCATCCCTCTGCCAAATTGTGACAAAGCGGCTCTCACTATGCAAACAAGAAAGCATACATTTGGCCATTTGCGTAAGGGACTCAGAGGGCCTCCCTGCCTCCATCTCCACTGCAAACTGCCGCGATCTGTCAGGGTCATCTGTATCATCTTTGTCATCGCCCTCCAGCTCCTCCATTTCCTCCTGCTCTTGCTGCTCCTCTCCTGTCACTTGGGAAGATAATCCTCGTAGTTGTGTATAAAATTCCTGGGCATTACATCCTCCTCCTCCTCTGCCAGTTCATCCTGCTCAGGGCTCAGTTGGCAATGAGATTTAGGCGCCACGTCTTCTGTCCCCTTGCCAATCAGATTTCTCTGCATTCCCTCCAGGATGTGAAGGAGTGGAATGACAACATTCATCCCTTATTATTGCCAACTGACAAATAAAGTGGCCTCCTCAAATGGCCTGAGAAAACGGCATTTGTCACACCTGCGCTGCCACTGGGTAGCGTGGAAGTTACATCGAGGGTGTACCTGTCTGTCTGCTGCATTAAGAAATCATTAACCGCCTTCCTCTAGGTCGTACAAGCAGTATAACATATGAAGCGTGGATTTCCAATGGGTGGAAAGGTCGCATATCAGGCGATGTTGGGGAAAAGAATCTTGTTTTTGCAGCTCAAGGAGGACATGTTTTGTATGCCAAGACACCTTTCACATGGTCGAGTTTTCCGCACGGGTGCAATGTGTGACGTGCACCCACACTGAATGCCTACCCATTCACTTCAATGGGGCTGTGCAGATGAGCGGTGATTTTCACGCATCACTTGTGCGTTGTGTGAAAATTGCAGCATGTTCTATATTCAGCGTTTTTCATGCAACACAGGCCCCATAGAAATGAATGGGGCTGCGTGAAAATCACATATAATCTGCAATCAAGTGCGGATGCAATGGGATTTTCACATATGGTTGCTAAGGAGATGATGTAAGTAAATTGATTAAAGTTAATTTACTGTATTATTTTCCCTTATAATATGGTTAATAAAGGAAAATAATAGCATTCTTAATACAGAATGCTTACTAAAATGTGGTTCCTATCTCCAGTTGGCGAGGATACAGCCAGTGTTTTATTTCTTTATTGACGCCGAGTAGTTCTTCTCCGGTTCAGCTATGTTGATGTGGTGCAGACCCACTTGAAAACGCCTCTCTTTGCATAGGTGATATGCTGGAGGACCACTGTGAACTGTGCCTAGAGGGAGGGCGAGGATAAGTGGAGGATGAAGAGGCAGAGGGGGACATTTGTGCAGAATTACAACGCAGCCAAGTTGCTGGTGTGCCTGCGCCAGAACCATATTCACCCAGTATATAAACAACATATATTGTCTTTGACCATAGTTACAATGCCATATGTAAGACAACAAGAGGTCAAAGGACAGGCCCACCTTCTGCTCAATGTATGTGTAATGTCGGCTTGGGACTCTCCACCTTGGGTGGGCACAAGCCATCAATTCTCTGAAATGTGCAGGATCAACTACATGGAAACGGAGAGACTGTAGTACCAGCAACTTGGCTAGGTGTACGTTCAGCTTCTGCACCGTTGGATCAGTGCGCGCATACTGTTGTCTTTTTCCAATCGCCTCGGTGATCGATTGCTGTCGAAACAAGTGACGAGAAGTAGGAGGAGGAGCATCAGGAGCAATAGACAACATTGAAATTGATGGGAAGGAACAATAGCTTCTTTCTGCTGATGTTGTTGAGCCCTGACTGCTTGAGAGGGGGTGTGGGCTGGTGGGAAATGCAGCGGTTACTGTATCAGGCTCTAACACTAATGAATGTCATGGTTTTTCCACGCCACTTTATGGTAAAGCTCCATGTGTTAATGCAGGGCCATCATGACAACATAAGCACCCTGAATGCACTTCACTTTCTGCCCACAAATCCTGCATACCTCCACACTAACATCCCTCATAAACTTGGTGAAAAATTCCCACACTAGCGAGTATGGTATTTTCCCTCCAACACTGCGTGATACCTGCCTGACGCTGCTTTTATGAACCTGTGCACTGCTGGTGTGTTCCTCACAGGTAGTCTCCCATGTAGAAAACGTTTTTTGTCTGCAGATCTCCCACTGCTTAAACCCTGGTGTCTAATGGCCACACTTACACCCGGCTTTCTCATGATCATGCTTTCAGTCTGCTGTCTCATAGGCATGCTCACTTGTCTTATGTGCACATCCCTGACCTTGCAACATGTGTTCTACGCGACTGTCACCATTGGTAGTTGCACGCCTAGAGGAGTCCACAGTAGACCTCTCTTCCAAGTCTGTGCTGGCCTGTAACTGCTGCATGTCCTTACAAAGCTCATCCTCCTTGAAAAATGGAGAAGAGCTGGTGGCTATCATTACTTGGCTAGCATAAGGAGCAGCAAAAGCAAGAGGCAGGTTCAGAACAGGTGAGAGCATTCAGGCAGCTCCTGGGCCATGCCAACTAAGCATAGTGTCAGAGGAAACCACTGATTCCTGGCTGTCTATATCTGATGTCACTTGAGATGATGTTGAAAAGCAAGTCAACAATTCCAGTACAGCTATATTGTTAGTCAAAACACGACCGCTGGATGACAGTGGCAGCTCTGGTCTGTTTCTGTAGCTGCTACCCACCCACCTTCTTCTGCTGCTACATGTGCCGGCCACAGCAACATTTTTGCTACTGCTGCTTCTTTTGGAGTGCCCAGGCAACTATCTGTTGGCCATAGTGTAAAGTAACTGTTTCAGTAATGTAACAGATTAACTAAGAATATGGCAGCAGTTAAAACAAGATAAACACAGTGATAAATTGTACCACCCTTCCATACTGAGCCACAGTATGTATGAAGTAAAAGATTAATTGGGAATATGGCAGCAGTTCAACAAGATGCACATGACGATATATTAGACCTCTTTTTAATACTGAGGCATAGTAATTCTGTGTATAAACTTACAAATTAACTGGGAATGTGGCAGCAATTCAACAAGATGCACATGGCAATGTATTGCACCGCCCTCAAATATTGAGACATAGTAATTATATGTATAAACTAAACAATAAACTGGGAATGTGGCAGCAGTTCAACAAGATGCACACTGCAACATATTAGACAGCCCTAAAATACTGAGGCACAGTAATTCTGGTTGCAGTTCAGCAAGATGAATATAGCGATTACACTCAACCTGCACTGTTCCTGTTGTCTCCCTATTTTGTCCCTACAACCTCTAAAAACTCTGCCTACGATCTCCCTACACTGTTCCTGCACTCTCCCTATCCAATATTCTTAATAGCTTTCTGCAACACTGTCCCTAGCACATAAGTGCTTGTCATGTCTTTCCCTAAGTTTAGCTCACAGTGAAATGGTAGAGACCGTGCATAATAAAGGTTTTTTAGGGCTTTGTCATCACAGGGGATGACTACCTGCGGATTGGCTGGCTGCACGGCATGATAGGTCATGTCGCGTTTCTGGGCTTCTTACTTTTACTTTGTAACACATGCAGCAGACATTTTGGAGGAAAAAAAAAACGGTTTGTTACCACAAAAAGCAAGGAAATTTGGATTCATAGTGAAATCAATTTTTCCTAAACTTTGGATAGAATTCCACTTCGGATGCTTCAATTCTCTCAACATTACATTTGGTGCTAGACACTTTTGTCTAATTGTATACCAACTATTGGTTGAATTTAGTATTAAAGGGATGGCACACTGATCATATGGTATGTAAAATCAATGATATTTATTAGTATTTGATAAAATGTAATCCTCTATTTAGGGATATTTTGGTACAGAGTGGCTGTTGTGTTGGCTTTAAATTAATATGTGTACTTAGTTCACATAGGTATTAGTACATAAATAGATCACAATAATTCATAGTAGGTCATAAAATTCATAAAAAGTATTCATAAAATCAATAGAAACCAATGGAAAATACTCATAAAATCAATGAAAAAAATTAATGAAAAAAATGAAAAAAATCTGTAAAGATCAATATAAGATAAATGAAGGTCTTAAGTAGTTCATATAAAGTCCAGTATCCTTGGAATGTCTTATTCTAATCGAAGTATGCAGCTGTAGAAAATATGTAACTGTAAAAATGTACTTAAAAATTATTGTGCAAATGAAAAAGTAGATGTAACTGAAAAAATATATGCAACTGAAAAGATAGTCCGGTGGTTATAACAATCTGCGATGGTGATTATGCTATTATATATGTGTCCAAGGAGGACTGTACATTACCGCTCCTGCAGCTGTGTTGGTGATGCTGTCTGTTAGCGGCGTCCTCGTGCTGTTTGCCGCGTGTGTGGCTCGGCTCCCTGGGATATCGGGACGTCACTACTGGTGACGAACTTCCGGTTGCCCGGGATACTTGGCGTCCGCGTGTTCTTCTCTTAATTGTTGGCGGGAATAGTTTAGAGATGTTATTTTTGCGGTAACTTCCACAGTTATTTGGTTCTAATAGTAGTTGGATTTTCTTCTTCAGCTAGCTGAACTTGGTATCGGCGTGCTCTATCCCCCAAACGCATTTCGGAGCTCACTGCTTCTTCTTCAGTGGGTGTGAGCCGCCCTCTTTTTGGCACGCTTATATGGGGTGTATCCTTATCTGCATAATCACCATCGTTATCATAATTGGCACCATTTGCATAATCACCACTGTTTGTTTATCATTAATCAGTTGTATCTTCATTGAGGCAGTGATTTAGATGTCTCATCTAGTCCTTCAATCTAAGGTAATAAATGGTTCATTATAAGCATTTAATTATTTGCTCTGAGATCAACTTGCCATATCTTCCAAAATCAACTTATCATGTCTTCCAAAATCAGAAAGGGAAGAAGATCATTTGCTCTGATTGATTGTGGTGGTATTATTTTTATATTCCCACGTACATTCCAGGTACAGATTACTAATTATAATAAAAAAGGTCTCATTCTACATAACTTAGATGGTAAAATTTCCTGATTTCAAGGGATGGGAGGAGTCCAGTTTTTCATTGTCTACACTTGTTTCCATATTGGAAGTGTGTAATAGGTATATTCTATGTCCATATAAATACAGAAATATACAATATTATATAAAAAATAAAAAATATAAAAAGTATAAGAGGTATATATAATATGAGAAGTATATATAATATGAGAATGTGAAAGTTGTCAGAATATGTGATTTGTGTTAGGTGAGAATCAAATATATGACAGTTTATGGTAATCAATTCAAACTTATTTGTTCTGAGAATTATGTACCTGCAAAATATTTCACTTTGAAGGTGTATATCTTCTAAATGGCGGATCACAGGGGTCAGTGTATCTTGGGATATGAGTTGATCTTAGAATATAAATTAATCTTGGTATATAAGGGGGTCATAGAATATAAGTAGAGTGTAAGTAGAGTGGGGAAGGGGGCCCCCTAGGGAAGGGGGGGTCACAGTGCTGGTAAGCAGCCTGACTGCGACTCCCGATCCCCATAGGGGCACCCAACCCAGATGATGTGATGTCAAACCAGGAAACCGAAGATCTCCATTTCTGCATTGAGTCCTTTAGGGATCATTGTGTCAAATTCGAAAATTCTCCTGGATTCAATTCTAGACATATTGGCTATATGGTTGCCACCCCTCCAATGACGATGTATCCTTTCTAGTGCCACATATGTAAGAGATGATGGGTCGCTGTTATGGCATTCTTTATAGTGTTATAGGAGACTGAATGTAGTAGGTATCCTTTTTTGATATTTTGTATATGTTCAGATATTCTCCTCTTCAGGGGTCTCTTTGTTCGTCCTACATATTGTTTTTGGCAGGGACATTGTAAAATGTAAATGACATTCGTTGTATTACATGACAGATGTTCACGGATATGGTGTTTATGTGGGTTATTACTTGCTTGTACCATATCAGTTTTTTTAGGGAATTTGGTGATTTTGCAGTTGTTGCACTTGCCACATCTATAGAAGCCTTTTAACGTTAGCCAATTGGGGTTTATTCCAGTGGGTTTTTTCTGAATTGTTGGTGCTATTTTCAATCCTAGATTAAGTGCTCTAGTATATGTGATTTTAGGTTTAATTGGTAGTAACTGTCCTATTAGCTTGTCTTTCAATAAATGATGCCAGTGTTTGTGGATGATTTTTTCTAATTTTTTATAGTGAATGTTAAATGGTAATATGATTCTCAAAGGATTTTCTTCAGTGGTGTTTTGATTTGTTTCTGAAAAAAATGTGCATCTGTCCATGGCCCTGACTTTATTTATAGAGCTCTCGATAGTGTTTATTGGGTAGTGTTTATCAAGGAATTGTGTAGTCAAATTTTTTGCTTCTATTTCA
Source organism: Bufotes viridis (assembly GCA_033119425.1). Classification (NCBI taxonomy): domain Eukaryota; kingdom Metazoa; phylum Chordata; class Amphibia; order Anura; family Bufonidae; genus Bufotes; species Bufotes viridis. Next base: position 114,225,885 of record CM065593.1, on the reverse strand, counting down.
AACTGGCTTTCTTCTGTGCAATTTCTTTTTAAACGTCTGAATTGGCTTGTGGGTGTATTGATAAGCCATTTTGGTAGATGGCAGCTGGAATGTAGAATATAATTATTCTTCATTGTAGGCTTTTGATAGGTGCTGCATATTAGTTTATTGTCCGATATTTTGATTAATAAATCAAGGAATTCGATCTGTACCTGACTGATATTAGTCGTGAATGTGATATTTGCATCGTTTATGTTAATGTCCCTAAAAATACGTCTAGTTCCTCTCTCGTGCCATTCCATATGAAAATGACGTCGTCTATATAACGACGCCATAGTACCAGGCTCGTCCCCAGTCGGGGGATATAACCTCCTGCTCCCATTGTGCCATAAATATATTCGCATAGCTGGGGCGAACCTGGTACCCATAGCGGTTCCCTTTAATTGCAAGAAGAAATCGGATTCAAATACAAAATAATTGTGGGTTAGGATAAATCGTACCCCTCTATTAAAAATTCAATTTGATCATTGTGTAGGGATTGATAATATTTTAGTTGTTTTTCTAAGGCTGTGATGCCATGATTGTGGTTAATGATCGTGTATAGGGAGTTAACGTCCATTGTGCCTAGTGTCCAGTGATTTTGATATTCTATTTTTTCTAATGTACTAACTATGTCTGTTGTATCTTTTATATAAGATGGTATTAGTCGAACAGTAGGTTGTAAAAGTCTGTCAATGTATTGTGAAAGATTGGAAGTGAGTGATCCAATTCCTGAGATTATAGGTCTACCTGGTGGATGGGTGCAGTTTTTGTGGATCTTTGGTAAACAATAAAATACCGGGATTCTGTTTTGTGTGTTGTTAATGAAAATAAATTCTTGTTCAGTTAGAATCCCTTTATCTCTACCTTTTTGTGTGTAAGTTAAGAGTTCCCTGTAGAAATCCTCAGTTGGATCTTTGCTCAATGTGATATATGTTTGTTGGTCAGACAATTGTCTTCTACATTCCGTATTGTACTCTATTGTGTTTTGTATCACAATTGCACCTCCTTTGTCGGCTGGTCTTATTGTTAGATCGTGTGAAGATTGGAATTGTCTGATGGCGTCACTCTCTCTTTTAGTTAAATTATATTGATTCCTATTTAAGTTCATTTTACGGATCTCAGTCTCCATACATTTACGGAATGTTGCGATATCGTCTCCCATTTCTTGTTTCGGGTATTTGGTGGATTTCTTCTTTAAATCTGTGTGAGTATATAGTGATGCTTGTATATCTCCTCTAGCCATGGGGTTTTTTAGAAAGTATTTCTTTAGGCATAATTTCCTGACAAATTTCTCTATGCCTATATAGGCATTGAATTTATCTAGTTTGACAGATGGAGCAAATTTGAGTCCCTTATTTAGCAGTTTTTGTTGTGTGTCATTTAAGGTGACATCACTTAAGTTTACAATAATGTTAGTATCAGTGTCTTTGTGTGTTATCTGTGATATCTTCTTCTTGTGTCTCCCCTTCTTGTCCTTTTTGGAATCTGTGCTCTTGATCTCTGGATGTCTCCTCTCTCTGTGTATTCTCGTGTCTTTGGTGTCTCTTGTAGTTGTGCTGTTGGTGATATGCGTGTGATTCCCTCCTCTCTTGGTATTCCCTGATTGGTGTCGTGTTCTGTGTTCTTCTGTGTCTCAGGTTGTAATCGTGTGTGGGGATTGTCATTCTTTGGGGTCTTTTTGGGGAACGTGAAATGTGACGGGTTCTTGTTCTGTGGTGAGGGGGTCTGATCTAAAAATGAGGTGAAGAAAGTGACTCAAAATAATTATTAGTTGGAATATTATATCTCTCTTGTATGTTACTTCTGACTTGTTGTTTCCTTTGTTCATTGGGTGGTTCATTTGCATTTGTATTCCTACGTTTTGGCGAATCTTCTCTTGGTGTTTGTGTATTATCATATCTTTGTATGTTGTTAGGGGATCTACTTGGTTGCCCTCTATATGTGTTTGGTCTTAACTTTTTATTTTTCTTAATCATGATTGTTCGTTCTAGGTTGTCAAGGCTTGTGCAGATTCTTTCCTGCCATTTAATAAAAAGGTCATCTCTTGGTAATTGGTCAATTATCTCTTTTAATTGATTAATCTGTATTTCAGTTTCTTCCAAAATCTGTGAACGTCTCTTAATCACTAATTGAATTAGTGTACGAGATTGTGTTTTTAGGAATTCTTCCCATTCTTGTTTGAAATCTGTATTCAATAAGTCCTCTGCTGGGTCTTTAATTAATAACAGGCCTTTTGGTATAAGGTCTTTCAATAGGTATTGGTTCAGTGATTTAATCTCCCATTCCTGTCTAAGTTGTCTTTGTAGTACCTTTTCTAGCTCTTTGAATATCTCTGATGTTGGTTTGTTGATGGTTTTATTGTATGTGGAATCATCTGTTATGTCAAATGAGTAAGTATCAATCGTTTTGTATTTCTTTTCTATACATTCCCATATGTCCATCTTCCAGCCAAGGTGCTCAACCAATGGGTAAGAGTAATGGTAATCAAGTGTAAAAGGTTATGGCGGCTCACTTGGTTGATTAGATGGAGGTCAGGTGCTCAGTCCGAAAAAAGCGTACCCAGCGCTAGTTTAGGGTAGGTAGAAAATAGTATTAAAGGGATGGCACACTGATCATATGGTATGTAAAATCAATGATATTTATTAGTATTTGATAAAATGTAATCCTCTATTTAGGGATATTTTGGTACAGAGTGGCCGTTGTGTTGGCTTTAAATTAATATGTGTACTTAGTTCACATAGGTATTAGTACATAAATAGATCGCAATAATTCATAGTAGGTCATAAAATTCATAAAAAGTATTCATAAAATCAATAGAAACCAATGGAAAATACTCATAAAATCGATGAAAAAAATTAATGAAAAAAATGAATGAAAAAAATGAAAAAAATCTGTAAAGATCAATATAAGATAAATGAAGGTCTTAAGTAGTTCATATAAAGTCCAGTATCCTTGGAATGTCTTATTCTAATCGAAGTATGCGGCTGTAGAAAATATGTAACTGTAAAAATGTACTTAAAAATTATTGTGAAAATGAAAAAGTAGATGTAACTGAAAAAATATATGCAACTGAAAAGATAGTCCGGTGGTTATAACAATCTGCGATGGTGATTATGCTATTATATATGTGTCCAAGGAGGACTGTACATTACCGCTCCTGCAGCTGTGTTGGTGATGCTGTCTGTTAGCGGCGTCCTCGTGCTGTTTGCCGCGCGTGTGGCTCGGCTCCCTGGGATATCGGGACGTCACTACTGGTGACGAACTTCCGGTTGCCCGGGATACTTGGCGTCCGCGTGTTCTTCTCTTAATTGTTGGCGGGAATAGTTTAGAGATGTTATTTTTGCGGTAACTTCCACAGTTTTTTGGTTCTAATAGTAGTTGGATTTTCTTCTTCAGCTAGCTGAACTTGGTATCGGCGTGCTCTATCCCCCAAACGCGTTTCGGAGCTCACTGCTCCTTCTTCAGTGGGTGTGAGCCGCCCTCTTTTTGGCACGCTTATATGGGGTGTATCCTTATCTGCATAATCACCATCATTATCATAATTGGCATCATTTGCATAATCACCACTGTTTGTTTATTCATTAATCAGTTGTATCTTCATTGAGGCAGTGATTTAGATGTCTTATCTAGTCCTTCAATCTAAGGTAATAAATGGTTCATTATAAGCATTTAATTATTTGCTCTGAGATCAACTTGCCATATCTTCCAAAATCAACTTATCATGTCTTCCAAAATCAGAAAGGGAAGAAGATCATTTGCTCTGATTGATTGTGGTGGTATTATTTTTATATTCCCACGTACATTCCAGGTACAGATTACTAATTATATTAAAAAAGGTCTCATTCTACATAACTTAGATGGTAAAATTTCCTGATTTCAAGGGATGGGAGGAGTCCAGTTTTTCATTGTCTACACTTGTTTCCATATTGGAAGTGTGTAATAGGTATATTCTATGTCCATATAAATACAGAAATATACAATATTATATAAAAAATAAAAAATATAAAAAGTATAAGAGGTATATATAATATGAGAAGTATATATAATATGAGAATGTGAAAGTTGTCAGAATATGTGATTTGTGTTAGGTGAGAATCAAATATATGACAGTTTATGGTAATCAATTCAAACTTATTTGTTCTGAGAATTATGTACCTGCAAAATATTTCACTTTGAAGGTGTATATCTTCTAAATGGCGGATCACAGGGGTCAGTGTATCTTGGGATATGAGTTGATCTTAGAATATAAATGAATCTTGGTATATAAGGGGGTCATAGAATATAAGTAGAGTGGAACCGGAAGTTCGTCACCAGTAGTGACGTCCCGATATCCCAGGGAGCCGAGCCACACGCGCGGCAAACAGCACGAGGACGCCGCTAACAGACAGCATCACCAACACAGCTGTAGGAGCGGTAATGTACAGTCCTCCTTGGACACATATATAATAGCATAATCACCATCGCAGATTGTTATAACCACCAGACTATCTTTTCAGTTGCATATATTTTTTCAGTTACATCTACTTTTTCATTTGCACAATAATTTTTAAGCACATTTTTACAGTTACATATTTTCTATAGCCGCATACTTCGATTAGAATACAGACATTCCAAGGATACTGGACTTTATATGAACTACTTAAGACCTTCATTTATCTTATATTGATCTTTACTGATTTTTTTCATTAATTTTTTTCATTAATTTTTTTCATTGATTTTATGAGTATTTTCCATTGGTTTCTATTGATTTTATGAATACTTTTTATGAATTTTATGACCTACTATGAATTATTGCGATTTATTTATGTACTAATACCTATGTGAACTAAGTACACATATTAATTTAAAGCCAACACAACGGCCACTCTGTACCAAAATATCCCTAAATAGAGGATTACATTTTATCAAATACTAATAAATATCATTGATTTTACATACCATATGATCAGTGTGCCATCCCTTTAATACTATTTTCTACCTACCCTAAACTAGCGCTGGGTACGCTTTTTTCGGACTGAGCAACGGACCTCCATCTAATCAACCAAGTGAGCCGCCATAACCTTTTACACTTGATTACCATTATTGGTTGAATTGCTTTGTTACAGAATTTTAAGTAAGGGTTGTAAGGTGATGCAATTTTAGCGCAAAACAGCTCATTTTAGGCCCTTTCCCACAAAAGCTATATCCCTTTCCTGTAAAGCCAAACATATTTCCCGTTAAGCCAGATAATTTCTCTAAACCTAGATGTAGCAAATTTTCAAAAATCTAGGTGCAGCCACATTAATTAATGTGGACCAGTATCTTACTGATTATATCATAATTTCATAACACAGGATTAGGGGAAATAATATCTGCTAGTTATAAGATTATCCACACTTGTTTTAGCCATGCAATGTATACGTATAATGATTCTAGCAAAGGATTTATGTATCTGGAAATATATTACCAGTTTAGTATAGCAGGATATTGCATGACTATAGTGTGAGGTGACAACATGACAACTGTCTGCCCTTAATTCTATTTAATGTTCAGTTATAACAAAACAAGAAAACAAGCTGCAAGTACTAATAAAGTGAAAATGTTAAGAAGACCAGAGTTGATAAGTCTATAGCCTGCAGAAATACCAAGAGACCTAAGCATAGTACAGGCCTGAAGGTTAGAACACATAAAAAAAAGCTGGAGGGTTAGGTGTTGAAAGAGTTTGCTTTAGGGACTAATTCAACCTATTACTATTGTAGAGAATGTAAGCTCTTTGATCCAGGGTTCTTCGCTGTCTGATATTACTGTTACTCTATGACGTGCCATCATTGTTAGAGGAAACCATAGCTTCTTTTATATGTTTTTTATGGCTAGTCTGTTTTTAGTACAGTCTTATAACAAACTCTTTGTTCTGAATGAATGTTCCACTCAAGAATTTTTTTATATTTTGAAGTGAAATATAACACTGATGACTGTCTTGCCTTTTAATTATTAGAATACTGTCATATGTAGCAGTAAGGGTGTAGCAGAAAACCACACTAATGACCATACAGTGTATTTGGAAAGTGACAGACTACCAGTATGAACAGGCCACAAAGGTAGGTGAGTTCATACACCGTATACCTAGAATCCTATCTCACCCTATCTGACCCTGGAACTAATGTCCGGACTGAGTCTACCTGTTCCTCCAAAGGGAAGGATGAACAGGAGTCTCCTCCAGACCTAATGACAAACAACAGGGAAAGGCCCACACACACATAGCTAAACAAAATACAAAAGGGAAAGGAAAAACTTATCTTCAATTAAGCTTTGGTAGCACCAGGAACTCAGCCGAGAAACCAAACACAAGCTAACCACAAGTCCAACAGAAGCCATAAATCGCATAGCATAGTGGGAGAAACAAATTGTACCAGATCAAACCACGTGTTGCCAGTCTCCTGCCACCTGTTGCGGAAACATCCATATGTCTTGGTACATCCGTGACAGCTCTATTCTGTCTGCTGCAGAGCCTGTGAGGAGGCTCAGTATGAAAGAGAATTGTGAAGTAATTATGAATAAACCCCTCAAAGTCTGACCGAACAGTCTGATGCCACAGTCTGATGCCTCAGTCTGATGATAATATTAACAGCAGGCATTTCACAGCTGAGGAGGCATATACAATATTGTGCTCTCATATGGACACTGCCAGTGAAGGTGAAGTACAGTTTGTGTTTTTATCTTCATCCGAGTCAAGTGAGGCTAATTCCCACCTCCCCCGTCAGTTTCGTAGAGTTGCAGGTCCTGCTCTGCCTGAGCTGCCATGGGTAGCTGCTAATAATTATAGCCCCCAAGTGCCTGAGTTCACTTCCTCCCCAGGCCTTAAATTTGACGTCACAGGGTTCGAGGCTATCAGTTTTTTTTTTACCTTTTTTTTTAGATCCTTTAATAAATGTAATGGTAAAGCAGACTAATATTTATGCGGCGCTAGTAATTGCCCAGAATCCCAGCTCTTTTTATATCAAAGGCCAACATTGGAACCCTCACAAATTGTGGGGCATAGTTCTTATTTTCATCATAAAAAAGTATTTGTGATTATTGGTCCCCAGATATATTATATTGCACCCCCTGCACCGCACTCTTATGAGCCAATTTTATATACCTGAGCTAAATATTGTGGAGGCTCAAATTTAAGCAATATCTCCCAAATAAAATGGCTCTGTATAGTATTAAAATTTATATGGTCTGTGAGAGTGCCTCTGGGTATACCTACTGTTTCTGAATTCCTAGGTTAGTGGCAAGATTGTATGGGATCTTACAAATCCTCTATTCGACAAAGGGTATCACTTATATATCGATACCTTCCACAATAGTATCCCTTTGCTTAAAGTTCTTTTCTGTAGAGCTACTGTAGCCTGTGCACTATTCATAAGAATCAGAGAGGCCTCCCCAAAACGTTGCTGGTACAATCAATTGGATTCATGGAGAGCAGGGCCCTCTGCACCGATCATCTGCTGCTGGTAAGATATAGGGATAAGAGAGGCGTCCTGATCTTAACCACAATCCATCATGGCAGCAGTACCCTTGTTCCTGTATGTGGGTCCACCACCCAAGCCACCACACCTGTGGTTAGAGAGAGGGTCTCTCACCTTGCTTGCAAAGATGGGTGAGAGGAAGGAATATAGAAGAGATGATTTGCCTCAGCAATATTTTTTTTTCTTTTTTTGTTGAGGCTTTTGATAACCTTTTATTGGGCCTATATTTTATGGAATAGTGGGTAGGCTGGTAGTGGGACCTGCCAATCCCCTTTCCCCCAGTGTGGGATTTCCAAGTTTCCCTCAGTCACCTCACTATAAATTCTCACAATAGCTCTAGATGAATACTATGAAGGGTGTCACCTCACAAAGTAAAAAATCGCACTATACCTTGGATGAATACTATGAAGGGTGTCAACTCACAAACTAAAAATTCTCACTATATCCCTAGATGAATACCATGAGGAATGTCACTTTTCACAAACTAAAAGTTCTTGCTATATGAGCCGTAAATAGAGGGGCACTCAAATCAGAGAACATGGACCATAGTGCTCGATTAAGTTCAATTTATTTACCAGGTAAAAACATGCTAGTTCGCAAACAAATAACAATAAAATAAAAAATATAAAAATAAATATATTAAAAAACCAATATGACCAATATGAAAACAATTGCCCCAATAAAACAAATGTGCTGTTTTTAGCTAATCACTAAGCACCGTTATATATAGTATATATAGTTGTGTTCAAAATTATTCAACCCCCACTGAAATTGAGTGCTTGGGCCAGTTTGACATTGATTTTGATCATTTCAGTCATCTTGTTTAGAATTAAATCAAAGAGGCACTTGTAAGTCAGACAAATATAACATAACATTTATAATGAAATAACCACAAATGTCTTTTCTGTGCTCACATCATTATCAGTTTTATTCAACCCCCAAGTGACATTCAATCTTAGTACTTAGTACAACATCCTTTTCCAGTTATAACTAGTGTTGATCCCGAATTTTCAAATTGCGAATTTTAATCGCGAATACCAGCACTTCGAGAATTCGCGAATATTTAGAATATTGCAAAATATATTCGCAACTGCGAATATTCATTTTATGCAAATTTTTTATATGCAAATTTTCGCAAGCTAGAAAATAATGTCATTATTTTCTTATTTGCGAAAATTCGCACAAAAAAGCATACATTTGCATAAAAATTTGCATTAATTAGCATAAAAATTCGCATAAACTGGTATTTAAAAGGTATCTTTTAAATGCCAGTTTATGCGAATTTGTATGCTAATTTATGAGAATTTTTTATGCGAATTATCGCAAACAAGGAAATAATGTCTGGAGATTACGAATTTGCGAATTTTCGAATATATGGCGAATATTCGCCCAAATATTCGCAAAATGTCGCAAATTCGAATATTGCCCCTGCCGTTCATCACTAGTTATAACAGCTTTAAAACGTGAAGCATAGCTTGACACAAGTGTCTTGCAGTGATCTACGGGTATCTTTCCAATTCTTCATGGGCAAAAGCCTCCAGTGCAGTCACATTCTTAGGCTTGCGCGCTGCAACTGCTTTCTTTAAGTCCCACCAGAGGTTCTCAATCGGATTTAAGTCTGGTGACTGCGATGGCCACATCAAAATGTTCCAGCATTTAATCTGCAACCATGCTCTAGTGGACTTGGAGGTATACTTGGGATCATTGTCCTGTTGAAAGGTCCAACGTCTCCCAAGCCTCAGGTTTGTGACGGACTGCATCACATTTTCATCCAATATTTCCTGGTACTGAAGAGAATTCATGGTACCTTGCACACGCTGAAGCTTCCCTGTACCTGTAGAAGCAAAACAGCCCCAAAGCATAATTGACCCCCCGCCATGCTTCACAGTAGGCAAGGTGTTCTTTTCTTCATAGGCCTTGTTCTTCCTCCTCCAAACATAGTGTTGATCCATGGGCCCGAACAGTTCTAATTTTGTTTCATCAGTCCACAGAACACTATCCCAAAACTTTTGTGGTTTGTCCACATGACTTTTGGCATACTGCAGTCGACTCTTCTTATTCTTTGGAGACAGCAAGGGGTGCCCCTGGGAGTTCGGGCATGGAGGCCTTCATTACGCAGTGTGCGCCTTATTGTCTGAGCTGAAACTTCAGTACCCGCATCTGACAAATCTTTTTTCAGTTCCTCAGCTGTCACACGGGGACTTTTCTCCACTTTGCGCTTCAGGTAGCACACAGCAGTCGAAGTCAGCATCTTCTTTCTGCCACGACCAGGTAGCGTTTCAACAGTGCCCTTTGCCTTGAATTTGCGAATGATGCTTCCTATGGTGTCTCTTGGTATGTTTAACATCTTTGCAATCTTCTTATAGCCATTGCCCTTCCTGTGAAGAGAAATCACCTCTTCTCTTGTCTTCCTGGACCATTCTCTTGACTTCACCATGTTTGTAAACACACCAGTAAATGTCTAGAAGGAGCTGAGTATCACAGTCATTTTAAATCTGCCTTATTGCTGCTTATTATGCTTGATTGCTGCTCCTTGACATCCACAGGTGTTTTCAATACCTGATCGAAAACACTTGAATGAACCTCTGTTCTTAACCACTTGCCGCCACGCTAACGCCAATGGGCGTCAGCGCGGCGGCTCTCTCAGGTCTCACTGCCGCCTATTGGCGTCATCTCGTGAGACCTGACATTTCGCATGAACTGGCTATGAGCTGTGCGCTGTGATTGGCCAGCTCTGCAGCAAGGGACACGCCTGATACAAAGTCCCCGCCCCATACAACAGAGGGAGCTCGGACACCGGAGCCTATACCGGGCGAACGGAGCGGCGCCCAGACATACAAGTAAGTGCAGGGGGACCCCTGGGCGCCGCTCTGCCCACAGGTATAGTTAGTTTTTAGTTTTTAAATCGGTGAAAGGTCCTCTTTAAGAAACATGACAGGTGCTCAGAAAGTCAGAGCTGCTTCAAAATGCAGAAATTCACTTTTTTGCACCATAGTTTGTAAACGCTATAACTTTTACCCAAACCAATAAATATACACTTATTGGATTTTTTTTTATCAAAGACATGTAGAACAATAAATTTTGTGAAAAATTTATATAGAAATGTAGTTTTTTTTTTTAAATTTTACAACAGAAAGTGAAAAATGTAATTCTTTTGCAAAAATGTCGTTACATTTTTATTAATAGCAAAAAAAGGAAAAATGTCAGCAGCAATGAAATACCACCAAATGAAAGCTCTATTAGTGAGAAGAAAAGGAGGTAAAATTCATTTGGGTGGTAAGTTGTATGACCGAGCAATAAACGGTGAAAGTAGTGTAGTGCGGATTTGTAAAAAAGGGCCTGGTCACTAGGGGGGTATAAACCTGTGGTCTTCAAGTGGTTAAGAGTGGTAGTCTTTAAGGGGTTGAATCATTGTGTCAATGAAGAAATCACAAAAAAAACATTTAATACTGTATTACAAAAACAATTGATGTCATTTTAGTTGCATTTGGTTCTTTAAAAAGTCCTTGTAATATTTCATTCTAAACACAAATACAAATTTACACTAAATTCCCTAAAACCCTTTACAGCAGGGATGCTCAACCTGCGGCCCTCCAGCTGTTGTAAAACTACAACTCCCACAATGCCCTTCTGTAGGATGATAGCTGTAGGCCGTCAGGGAATGATGGGAGTTGTAGTTTTGCAACAGCTGGAGGGCCGCAGGTTGAGCATGCCTGCTTTACAGCATTGGGGGTTGAATAATTTTGAACACAACTGTAGAATAGTATAGTATATAGCGTATATACCAACTGAAAATCCACTGAATCAATAGTGACTTATAAAATCCACTAGATGGTGCTAGTGCTGTTATTAGCTAATCACTAAGCACTTAGAAGAGAAGATACAATTTGGTCAACAGAGATACTTCTTGGATCAGTTATATAGACAATTGTGCATAACACCGATGTCCTTGGACAGTTGGTCTTGTTAAATTGTCACTATTAAATGTATATAAACAGATGATTATAATGACTTGACCCTCTGCTAGATGGTGCTAGTGTTACTGGTAGCTGATTTCTGAACACTAGCATACAGTGTAATCAGCATAGATACTTCTTGGATCATTTTTATTGGCAATCCTGCACCACACTTGCGTCCATAGGCACAGAAGTAACGATAAGTCGTATATTCATCACTTAAAATACATTAGAAGGTGGGGCTTGTAAATGCATAACGATGAAGGCTAAATATTGGCATATGCAGAAGTAAGTATTTCAGTCTAGATCATGGACGAAGGATACCTAAGTGACAACAGAACTAACGTCTAGTTACAAGGCATATAGCAGATATCCATAAGATTGTATTATGTTACCCCCTCCAGAGTTGATGTCGGGCCGCTTTTCAAGTCCTTATTCAGCCTGACCTGCACGGCGTCCCTACGGTCTGGTAGTATACACATGGCATCCTGCGTGACCGGAAGGCTGTAGCAGCAAGATGAATGCAGGGGTTCGCAATGTCAAAATTCTTCTGGGTCCTGATGCCCAGTTGCAGAGGTTGTAGGTATCAAAAGCGTCTCATTAGTATATATATACTTTCTTTCCTAGCGCAATATGTTCATAGACCCAGTGAGCTGTCCCAGTGTGGACAGTGAGCTGATTTTTTGGGTCTATGAACATATTGCGCTAGCAACATCTGGCGGAGGGTCAAGTCATTATAATAATCTGTTTATGTACTTTTAGTGGTGACAATTTAACAAGACCAACTGTCCAAGGACATCGGTGTTATGCACAATTGCCTATTTAACCAAGAAGTATCTACATCGTATCTTCTCTTCTAAGTGCTTAGTGATTAGCTAATTACAGCACTAGCACCATCCAGTGGATTTTCAGTTGGTATATACGCTATATACAATTGGTTTAATCTATTGTATATAGGTAACAGCCAATACCTTTGGCGCAATGGGGGAATTGTCCTCAGTTTATTGGGGGAATTGTCCTTATTGGTATTATTGGGGCAATTGTTTTTATATTGGTCATGTTTTTTTTATATATTTATTTTTTATTTTATAGTTATTTGTATGCGAACTAGCACGCTTTTACCTGGTAACTAAATTGAAATTAATCGAGCACTATGGTCCATGGTTCTCTGATTTGAGTGCCCCTCTATTTACGGCTTATTTTTGCATGGTATTTTGGGTGAAACCAGAGGTGAGCACCGATTTCCGTGTGTGACTGAAGGGTGAGCCATTGATATAATTGTATTAAGTTCTTGCTATATCCCTCGATTAATTCCTTGAGGATGTACTCTCCAAAATTGGATCACCAAACATTCGTTTCTTTTTTAAGTTCACCGTAAAGGGATTGTCCCATCTCAGACAATGGAGTCATATCGCTAGGATATGCTCCGATTGTCTAAAAGGTGCAGGTCCCACCTTTGGGACCCGCACCTAAAAGGAGAACGGAGAGGGGAAATAAATGGAGGGCGCACTGTGCATGCGCAGTCGCCCTCCATTCATTTCTATGGGGCCGCTGAAAATAGTCGAGCCTGTGCTCCCTCGACCCCATAGAAATGAATGGGAGCATGGGCAGCGCAAACGCGGTACGCTCCCGTTCACTTCTATGGGAGCTGCGCTTGGTGGTGGACTGACCCCGGGAAATCTGGGGTCCTCCAGCCACAGCTCTCCCCGCTCAGTTCTCGATATAGGTGCGGGTCTAAGCAGTGGGACCCTCACCTATCAGACAATAGGGGCATATCCTAGCGATATTCTCCCATTGTCTGAGATGGGAATACCCCTTTAAGTTAGCCTCTGCTATTTTGTCAACTACAGTGCTGTATAAATGACTGAATTAGGCTTCACATTTGCTTGCCGCTCTTTTACAACTGAGCCTTGTCTTAGTTCTGGGCGACAGATTAGAGCCACATATAAGGTGTTTATAAAATCAGGAAATACAGTGTAATAATGAGAAAACCAATTTTTCACAGTGGCAAAAATGGTCACAACATGTTGGGTACTGAAATGGCGAATGTGGAAAAACATCAGTATTCATTTTTCACCATCAGCTGTACATTAATTTCTGGAACACATATGTGTGGTTAAAACACTTACTACAACCCTAGATAAATTCCTTTAGGGGTTCTGTTTCCAAAATTGGGTCACTTTTGGGGGATTTTCACTATACAGATACCTCTGGGTCTCTGCAAATGCGACAGAAATGGTGTCCCAAAAGAATTCAAAAACAAAAAAGAGGGAATGTAGTGGTATACGTCCTCAGTTTTACAGTATATAAAATTAGAGAGGTACGTTAAAAATAAAACAAAATTAAACTTTATTGGTGGTATCAAGTTAAAAAAGAGACCGGGGGAAATGCCCCAAAATACTAGTTACGGCAACTGCGGCCAGAACGAACAGTCACAGAGATAGAGAAAAAGTTCCTTACTCAATCTCTATGATCCTAATGTAGCAACTGCAACGTAAATACCAGTGGAAGGTGGCATACCTCCGGTATAACCGTAATTAATGAGGTATGGTCGTGTACATGACCATCTCTGTATTATGGAATGGGTGCTGGATTTGCACATCAAGTATGACCAGGTAAGAATGGGATATTCAACTGTGGCAAAATGATGCGCAACTCCACTGATAATAGCTCAACGCGTTTCTGTGTGTATTAAAACACACGTCATCAGGAGCACATATGCACCGAGAGTAGCAAGTGTAAGTGGACTTAGCCAAGCACCACCGTACTTCAATCGTTGCTGAGATTATGGCCACTTAGCACAACAGGGTAGTTGCTGCAGGCAGAGTGCAACTAACAGATCAGTGAATTGATCTAACACCAATCAATTCTACCTAGCACCAAACCCATGGTATGAGGATCGGCGATTCAATCTGGCTTGCTAAGAATCTGCCTGAGCTGTCACCTACTAAGCTGAGGGACGGCGTGCTGGTGTGCACTAAGGTCCGGCGCTGTAATGGCCGCGAAGCGGCTCGTACACGCCGAAACTATAAGGACATCGCCCCGCCCCCGTAAGACAGGCCCCCAACCCGGCTGCCAATCACAATGCCAGAGCGGCTCGTGTCTCCGGATCAGCTGAGTGGGCTGAGAGCAGGGAACTGTCCCGGGGAAAACGCAATGCACTACAATGAAAGGAGGGATAAAAAGGCGGCATATCCTTTATTAGATCAGGGTTAATATCGGACACAGAATAAGGGAGACTGAAGGAGTGAGGGATGTACCATCGGGGGCGAATAAAAATAAATATAAACATGGTTATTTAATTAAAGAACAGCGCCGTATCTCTGAATCTCATGCTACCTTCATATACTATGCCCAGACAGGGGCCAAGAAATATATACGAAGGGGACAGAATTGGAGACTATGGTGAAGAAATACATTTGCTATGATGAGCTATCCCAAAAGAATTCCAACAAAATAAAAGTGTCCTGTCTGACCCAAGAAGAAGTACAACAGCGACTTAAAAAGATTAAAATAGACAAATTGCCAGGACCGGATGGCATACACCCCCGTATCCTAAGGGAATTAAGTAATGTCATAGCCAGACCCTTATTTTTGATATTTGCGACTCAATACTGACAGGGAATGTTCCACAGGATTGGCGCATAGCAAATGTGGTGCCAATATTTAAAAAGGGTCCAAAAACAGAGCCCGGAAACTATAGGCCGGTAAGTTTAACATCTGTTGTGGGAAAACTGCTCAAAGGTTTTCTGAGAGATGCTATCTTAGAGGATCTCAATGGAAATAAGCAAATAACGCCTTATCAGCATGGCTTCATTAGGGATCGGTCATGCCAAACTAATTTAATCAGTTTCTATGATGAGGTAAGTTCTAGACTTGACAGCGGAGAATCAATGGATGTCGCATATCTGGACTTCTCCAAAGAATTTTACACTGTACCGCACAAAAGGTTTGTATATAAAATTAGAATGCTTGGACTGGGAGAAAATGCACAGTAAAATTGCTATTTTTGAAGATGACACTAAACTGTGTAAAGTTATTGACACAGAAGAGGACAGTATACTGCTACAGATGGATCTGGATAGATTGGAGGCTTGGGCAGGGAAGTGGCAGATGAGGTTTAACACTGACAAATGTAAGGTTATGCATATGGAAAGGAATAATGCAAGTCACCGTACATACTAAATGGGTAACACTGACATGGAAAAGGACCTAGGAATTTTTGTGAACAGCAAACTAAGCTGTAGAAACCTGTGTCAGGCAGCTGCCGCCAAGGCCAATAAGATAATAGGTTGCATCAAAAGGGACATAGGTGCCTGTGATGAGAACATAGTCCTACCACTTTACAAATCACTAGTCAGACCACACATGGAGTACTGTGTACAGTTCTGGGCTCCTGTGAACAAGGCAGACATAGCAGAGCTGGAGAGGGTTCAGAGGAGGGCAACTAAAGTAATAACTGGAAAGGGGCAACTACAGTACCCTGAAAGGTTATCAAAATTAGGGTTATTCACTTTAGAAAAAAGACGACTGAGGGGAGATCTAATTAATATTTGTAAATATTTTAGGGGTCAGTATAGAGATCTCTCTCATCATCTATTTATCCCCAGGACTTTGAGTGTGACTGGGACATCCTCTGCGTCTGGAGGGAAGAAGGTTTGTACACAAACATAGAAGAGCATTCTTTACGGTAACTCTGGAACTCTCTACCTGAGGAGGTGGTGATGGTGAGTTCACTAAAAGAGTTCAAGAGGGGCCTGGATGTATTTCTGCAGTGTAATAATATTACAGGCTATAGCTACCAGAGATGGGTCATTGATCCAGGGAGTTCTTTTGATTGCCTGATTGGAGTCGGGAAGGAATTGTTTTCCCTTTAAGTGGGGAAAATTGGCTTCTATCTCAAAGTTTTTTTTATGCCCACCTCTGGATTAGAGATGGCCCGAACTATCCGCCGGCGAACAGTTCCCAGCGAACATAGCTTGTTCGCGTTCGCCTCAACGGGCGAACACATGCGATGTTCGGTCCGCCCCCTATACATCATCATTGAGCAAACTTTGACCCTGTACCTCACAGTCAGCAGACACATTCCAGCCAATCAGCAGCATGCCCTCCCTCCCAGACCCTCCCATCTCCTGAACAGCATTCATTTTAGATTCATTCGGAATTTGCAGTCTTAGTGAGAGGAGGGAGAGTGTAGTTTCTGCTGATTTAATAGGGAAATCGATAGCTAGGCTAGTGAATTCAGTGTCCACTCCAGTCCTGAAAGACTTATCTGATCTCTGCTGTAAGGACAGCATCCTGACAGCACCCCAAAAAGCCCTTTTTAGGGCTGCAACATTAGTCTGCTTTTTTTTTTTCTCTATATACATATTGCAGTTGCCTGGCCTGCCCGTGTGTGAGGAGCTGCAGGCCCACAGACTGTAGTGTGCCCACTGCTAGGGCCCACCACTGTCATCCCATGTGGCACAGGACTTTGCATCAAAAAAAGGCATTTAATTTTTACACTTTAATCTAAGGTTAGTTGCCTGCCAGTGTGTGTCAGGCTGACTTCCACTGACTGTAGTGTGCCCACTGCCAGTGCCCACCACTCATACTGGCTGGCACGGGACTTTGCATAAAAAAAGGCATTTAATGTTTACACTTTAGTGTAATTTCAGCTGCTTGCCTGCTGCTAGTGTGTGTCAGGCCGACTTCAACTGACTGTAGTGTGCCCACTGCCAGTGCTCACCACTCATACCGTGTGGCACAGGACTTTGCATCAAAAAAAGGCATTTAATTTTTACACTTTAATCTAAGGTTAGTTGCCTGCCAGTGTGTGTCAGGCTGACTTCCACTGACTGTAGTGTGCCCACTGCCAGTGCCCACCACTCATACCGGCTGGCACAGGACTTTGCATAGAAAAAGCCATTTAATATTTACACTTTAGTGTAATTTCAGTTGCTTGCCTGCTGCTAGTGTGTGTCAGGCCGACTTCCACTGACTGTAGTGTGCCCACTGCCAGTGCTCCACCCCTGTCATCCCGTGTGGCACAGGACTTTGCATCAAAAAAGGCATTTAATTTTTACACTTTAGTGTAATTTCAGTTGCTTGCCTGCTGCCAGTGTGTGTCAGGCCCACTTCCACAGACTGTAGTGTGCCCACTGCCAGTGCCAACCAACCACTGATACCGGGTGGCACAGTAGCTTGCCGATAAATAAGGCATTTCATTTTTAGACAGTAGTCTAAATTCAGTTGCTTGCCTGCTGCCAGTGTGTGTCAGGCCCACCTCCACTGACTGTAGTGTGCCCACTGCCAGTGCCAACCACTGATACTGGGTGGCACAGTACCTAGCACGGGTAGTACCACTTATCTAAAAAAAAAAATGACAGACAGAGGCAGGCCACCCCGCAGGGGCCATCGTGGTCGTGGTGCTGTGATTTCCACTGTCCCTGGAATAATGCCTAGTGTTCAGAGGCCACGTACCCTGAACCCGAAAAATTCTGAGGACATAGTTGACTGGCTTAGACAGGACACCCAGTCTTCAACAGCTTCCGCTAAGAACCTTGACGCACCATCCTCCTCCAGCTCAGCTTCGGTCACCTGCTCTCAAGTTACCACGCACCCGCCCGCCGCTGATAGGAATAGTACTAGTTAAGACACCAGATAAAGGGTTAACCAGCTCTCCTGCTAGTGTTGTAATCGAATCCACTGTAGTGCACGGACCATCAAGCAGAGACTTGTACATGTAGTAAAGAGAAAAAATCCAGCACTGACATCATCGAATGAAAAAGCCAATTACCTTTATTCAGTTGCATAAAATAAGCGACAGCTCTGCCTTGACACATGGAAAACACACTCCCGGTCTACGCGTTTCAGACACACCTGTCCTTAATCATGACCTCACCAGCTTGATTTCCAGCAAGGCATTTTAAAGTCCACTGCACCAATCACAGTACACCTCGAATGATGGTATTAACCCTCTTCAGGCACCTCCAAAATGCCCAGCTGGAAGCTGGTTGTATATCATTCTGTTACATGCATAATCTTCAATAAAACCCTTTATATAAATGGGAGCATCGATTCACAATCAACATATATAGACTAGCAATTGTTACAATGAATCAATACCACCATTTTCAAAATAAATCCAGGTTCCAACATGCCGTCCCCTCCAGGCAGAGAAAACGCATGGTGTGAATCCTTACATAACATAAAATCAATACGATATCTGTATATGGCACATGCTGTTCTCAATCTTGCTGTGGAAAAGCCTCCGCTCAAACAACTTCTGTCAGTAGTAGTGCATGAACTCCCTTTTATAGTTTAGACCTTTAGGATATCTCGTTTTGAGATTATAGATCCAAAAGGCCTCTCTTTGCAAAACCTTTCTTTTTATGTCCCCTCCCCTTGGTGATGGAAAAATCCTCTCTATGCCATAAGCTTGAAAATGACATACCTCTCGACTATGTATAGTAATAAAGTGTTTTGCTGCCCCTGACACATTCATGTAAGATGGATTTTTAATGTAATTGAGATGTTCTAAGATCCGGTTCTTCAATTTTCTTGTAGTGCTGCCCACATATAATAAGTTACATTGTGTGCATTTTATGACATAAACCACATTACTGCTGTTGCAGTTAATATATGATTTAATGTCATACTCTTTAACTTGTTCTGAGTCAAAAAAAATTTTGACTGGAATAGTAAAATTACACATTTTACAGGGATGACTTCCACAGCGACTAAAACCGGTATATTTAAGCCAAGTTTTAGTGTTTGTATTGGCATTTGTTGGTTGAAAGAAGGAAGGTGAGAGGGTAGAAGATAAGGTGGATGATCGTCTGGGTACAACTCTAATACCACCCTTACAGATTTGATACATTGTTTCATTTTCGAACAGGATTGGTATACTGTCCTTAATGATGTTCTTAATAATTTTCAAAATGTTTACTATAAGTAATTACTACTGTAGGGAGAGTTGACTGTATTTTTTGGTTATTCCTAATAGGACCACCAAATAGCAGATTTTCACGTGTTTTTTTTCTAGCTATGTTGATACCTCTAGCGATCATCCACCTTGCATATCCTCTATCCTGTAGGCATTTGGAGATGATATTAATTTCTCTCTCAAATGCTAGATCAGTGTTGCAATTTCTCCTAGCCCTAATAAATTCACCTACAGGAATAGATTTGATCGTACACAAGGGATGTTGGCTATTAGCCCTAAGAAGGGAGTTGCCTGATACCGGTTTTCTATACGTGGATGTTTCAATAACATCTCCCGCGGTACCCTTCAAAGTTAGATCCAGAAAATCAACTGTATCACCACTACTAGTGTAGGTGAAACGTAGATTGTAGTTATTATCATTCAAATATTGTATAAAAAAAGGTATGGCAGATACATCGCCTGACCATACTATAAGCAGGTCATCGATGTATCTGCCATACCACTCAATTGATCCAACAAAAGGGTTATACTCGCTGAAGATGAATTTTTCCTCCCAGTATGATAAAACCAGATTGGCCAGAGAAGGGGAGAATTTGGCCCCCATTGAAACACCTTTCGTCTGCAAATAATATTGTCCATCAAAAACAAAATAATTGTGCTTCAATAGGTAGTCTGCAACCTCTAGAATATAATTGATTTCTTCCTCATGAAATCTGCTATATTGATGCAGATGATATTCAAGGCTTAAAAGGGCTACGTCATGAGGTATCGAGGGATACAGTGAAACAACATCAGTAGATATCCATGCAAATCTTGCATCCCATTTTTTGCTGTAAAAAGCCCTCAGTACGTCAGCCGTGTCCCTTAAGAACCCTGGAACTCGTTTGACTAGAGGTTGCAGAATACTATCAAGCCATTCTCCCAATCTTTCATTGAGGGAACCTATCCTGGACACGATAGGGCGTAATGGAGGTGGATTAAGACCCTTATGTATTTTGGGCAGAGCATGTATTAGGGGAGTAATGGGTTTCACAACATTGAGATATACATATTGTTGTTGATCAAAAAATCCCAGACTAAGTCCTTTATTCAATATAATAATCAAAATATTTTGGAACTCAGTCAAGGGATCACTGGTCAACTTGGTATATGTAGAAACCTCATCAAGTATTTTTAACATTCCTATCCTATAGTCCTCCCTGTTTAAAACTACAACTGCACCTCCTTTGTCTGCCATCCTGATTATGATATCATTATTGTTGCCCAGTGATTGTATAGCATCCCTCTGTATCTTACTGACATTATTTTTACTTTTTATTTTATCTCTACTTTCATATAGTTCAAGCAGACGCCTCTCCACAACATCCTGAAAAATCTCCATACCAGACGTCCGTGAGTTAATTGGATAGTAGTGTGGATTGCGTGTGACACATTTGTCAATATTTAGTATATCACTATCAACCACACCACTAGACTCACGTTGTAGACCCTTTAAATTCATCAAAGAAATCTGTTCATCAAACATTAAATCAGAAAATTCATTATTAACATATCTAGTCCTCTCCCGGGTTGCATTGGTGTCCTCTGACCCATAATAATGTTTTTTCACCGTGAGATCCCTCACAAATTTATTTAAATCACAAAGGGTCAGAAACACATCAAAGTCCCTGGATGGAGCAAAATTGAGTCCCAGTTTAAGTATGTCTAATTCATTAACCGTGAGGACATAGTCTGACAGATTGACCACATCAAAAATCGCAGTTGTTATATTGGTCAGTTCCGATACCGCGTTTTCATTAGTTGCGGTTTTGCCGTGTTTGCGGCCTCCTCGTCGTTTTTTGATTTTTTATTATTTGATTTTCTCTGTTTCCTATAATAGGACATTTTAGTATCAACATTAGTATTGGGATTGTCATTTTCAGTCAGATATTCCACTTGAGAAACTTCATGTGAATCAATAGAGTCCTGTGATATTTCAAAGTCCGTAGAATTGAAGCTTACATTTCCTTTTTTGGATTTTTTACCTTTCATGTTTTTCTTTAAGATGGATTTGGGGGTGGACGGCAAACCATCCCTTCTCCCCTATTCATATACTTGTTGGGTTTTATAATCATGTAGATCTCTTTGAAACTTATTTTGTTTAATTTTCATGATTTCTTCTTCACATTTGTGTATATAAGCATCAATTTTTTGTAGATTTTCTTCATAATCGGGTAGCGTGGAATATTTTTTTAAAGATGACTTAGTTTCTTCAATCTCAGTTTGTAAGGCGGACATTTTCTCCTCCTCGTATTGTACTATTAGCGCCATTAGTTTCAAGGAGCAACTGCTCAATAAATCATTCCAGGAATCCACAAACGATTGATTGTACACTGTGGTAGGTATTTTTTTCAATCTCAGTCCTCGAGGTATCATCATTTTCTCCATATATTTGGTTAGCGTAGCATGATCCCACCACAGTCTTATCTCCTGATTTAAAAGTTTTTCCAGACTTGACATTTTGATATTCATATCCAAAACACTCTGTGTATTTATGTCGTCTGTGGAAAAAACTTGGTCCACTTTGGTACGGCGTTCAGAAAAAACAGCATGTGCCATATCAGAAAATGGAGGGTTTCCACACAAGGCAGATCCGAGCACACGAGTGCTAATCAGGCTGCGCTAGCAACGTAGGTAAAGGCTGAGCGTTATATGAATAGCAGGGTGCACGGTATGGCTTTAATTTATACAAGATAAAGGGTTAACCAGCTCTCCTGCTAGTGTTGTAATCGAATCCACTGTAGTGCACGGACCATCAAGCAGAGACTTGTACATGTAGTAAAGAGAAAAAATCCAGCACTGACATCATCGAATGAAAAAGCCAATTACCTTTATTCAGTTGCATAAAATAAGCGACAGCTCTGCCTTGACACATGGAAAACACACTCCCGGTCTACGCGTTTCAGACACACCTGTCCTTAATCATGACCTCACCAGCTTGATTTCCAGCAAGGCATTTTAAAGTCCACTGCACCAATCACAGTACACCTCGAATGATGGTATTAACCCTCTTCAGGCACCTCCAAAATGCCCAGCTGGAAGCTGGTTGTATATCATTCTGTTACATGCATAATCTTCAATAAAGGTTCCTGAAATCAATTCAGTTTGGTGTATGAGAGTTTGCTCTTACACAAAAGGCAATCCCTGATATGGGATGTAACAGGGATTAAACTGATGAGAATAGTACTACAGAAAATACCATTCATATCGGGTGTGACAGTAAATTGCACGGCGCAGACGCAGTCACCGTGGATTAAAACAGAGTGGAGGGAGCCAGCGTTTTTTTAACCATCTCCCTGTTCGAAAAATCTATTCAATAAATGGCCCCCAGATTGGGGACGTTAGAGGGATTAAACTGATGAGAATAGTACTACAGAAAATACCACTCATATCGGGTGTGACAGTAAATTGCACGGCGCAGACGCAGTCACCGTGGATAAAAACAAAGGTGAGGGAGCCAGCGTTTTTTAACCATCTCCCCGTTCGAAAAATCTATTCAATTCACCTTTCGGGGACCGTTGGTGTTGTACGTGGCTGGGTGGAGGAAGAAACCTTCAATGACATCACCGGGACATGGCTAGCTTGGTATCCAACCTTGTGCAAATGGGGAGTTTGCAGTTGTGCAAATGAACTGTTTGCGGTTGTTTGCGGTGCATTAAAAGGGGAGTTTGGTCTGTCAAAGTCTGTGAAGTGGGCGTAACCCTTATACTACCTGATCGATACAACATCATACCTGATCGTATACACACACTGGATGTTTTAAAGCATGTTATTCCAAACAATTTAGGAATGTTAGTTGATTTATGCCCTTTATGGATTAAAACCCGACTCTGCGTCCACTACGTAATTTTCCATGGGAGTTTTGCCATAGATCCCCCTCCGGCATGCCACAGTCCAGGTGTTGGACCCCTTGAAACAACTTTCCCATCACTATTGTGGCCAGAAAGAGTCCCTGTGGGTTTTAAAATTCGCCTGCCAATTGAAGTCTATGGCGGTTCGCCCGGTTCGCCCGTTCACGAACATTTGCGGAAGTTCGCGTTCGCTATTCGCGAACGGAAAATTTTATGTTCGCGACATCACTACTCTGGATCAACTTGCATGATTATAGGCTGAACTGAATTGATAGATGTCTTTTTTCAGCCTTATAAACTATGTTACTATCTAAAGGGTTAACAATGTTTATAAAATCATAAAAAAGATGCAACAAAACTATATCATATGATAATTAATGCTACACACGTTGGTAATTAAACATCTAAATAAAACGTGCTGTATTAAAAATACCTTTAATTTTTACATGGGTAATAGGCCAAGAAAAGCCCGAACGTGAATCATATACACAGACGAATACCATGTCAGATACTCTCACAGACAAACAAAAAATAGAATTTTTTCCACCAGGGATCCAGAAGGGGAGGATAAATGAAAAATAATGATAGGAGTACATGGGTTAGTTGGTATAGAAGGGATTAAGAATCTGTTCCTAATTCTAACCCTATGGCTTACTCAGCCCAGGGACACCTCCTAAAAGTGGGGGTGCCCTGTCCCCGTACCTAGATCTATTGTTTGCCTAAGTTACCCTATATCCAATAACATAGGCAAAACCAGTAAAGATAGTCACTAGGGATGCTCATGGAAGGATACTAAAGATATAGGACCCGTTTCTACCGCAACAGCGGCTCATCTTCCAGCGGCCGTGTTAGCTCTCTCATCAGTTCGGCGTACGCTCTTTCCCAGTTCCTATCAGTACATCTCCTTCTGATGTGGAAACTACTATCTGGACTTAACCAATATATGGGAGCTAAGTATCGTTTTCTTACTTTATTACTATATATGTTGCACGATCTTACTATTACCCCCTGGTGAGATGCTGGTGCGCTAGAAACACGTCCTATATCTTTAGTATCCTTCCATGAGCATCCCTAGTTACTATCTTTACTGGTTTTGCCTATGGTATTGGATATAGGGTAACTTAGGGGAACAATAGATCTAGGTACGGGGACAGGGCACCCCCACCTTTAGGAGGTGTCCCTGGGCTGAGTAAGCCATAGGGTTAGAATTAGGGACAGATTCTTAATCCCTTCTATACCAAATAACCCCTACCATTATTTTTCATTTATCCACCCCTTCTGGATCCCTGGTCGAAAAAATTCTATTTTTTGTTTGTATGTGAGAGTATCTGACACGGTATTCGTCTGTGTATATGATTCACGTTAGGGCTTTTCTTGGCCGATTACCCATGTAAAAATTAAAGGTATTTTTAATACAGCACGTTTAATTTAGAGATTCATAAAATCATATTTGAATAACTTTGGGTGTAGTTCTAAAATCTGGTCATTTATAGGTGGTTTCTACTACAAAAGCCCCTTAAAGTGACTTCAGAACCGAATTAGTCCTTAAAAAAGACGGTTTTGAAAAATTTCTTGAAAATGTAAAAAAGTGCTTGCAAAATTCTAAGCCTTATAATTTCTTAACAAAATAAAATTACATTTACAAAATGATGGCAACATTAAGTAGACATTTGGTGAATGTTACTTAATAAGTATTTCATGAAATATCACTATTAGTCTTAAAAGCAGAGAAATTCAAATATAGAAAATTGCTAATTTTTCATAATTTCCTGTACATTTTCGATTTTTTCATACATAAAAGCAAAACATATCGACTCAAATTAATCACTAACATAAGTGAAAGCAATCCTAAGTTATTACCACATAAAGTGACACATGTCAGATTTGAAAATCTGGTCCAAACTGGCTTTTTCTGCAAGAGGTTAAAGGGCTTCTGTCACCCCCACTGACGAATTTTCACTAGCTGACATTAGCTACTTGTTAATGTCAGCTGAGTTCAAACATATGTTTCCTAACTTTTTTTCTGTTTTCAATCTTCGAGGGTGTCTCTTTGAATTATGTTCTCTTAACAGGCCCAAAACATAACAACCAACTTCTTGGAGTACTAATGCGCTTCCACAGAGATTCTATTGCTTTCATTACTGACATCTAATAAATGTTCTACTGCTTCCTTGTCAGTGAGAAACATCTGGTATAGAGACAATGGCCCTTCTAAAGAGGTCATAGCATTCCACATGAGAGTGCACATTTTGGCAACACTTCTTCTCCAGTGGTCGTCTTCTATGTTGATGATTGCCTGAAAGACATTCCTTCAAATGAGAATGCTACAGGACCAGCCTTATAAAGAGAGCTCAGGAAATGTTTGCTTGTTCAAACTTTAGGCTTCACAAAATAACCTCCAACAGCCAAGAACTAATGGAAGCTTTCACTTCTCAAGATCACTTTAATTATTTGAGAAACTTGGACTTAGGGTCTGACCCTGTACCAATCCAACGTAGCCTTGGGCTTCTCTGGAATTTAAAATCAGACTCCTTTACCTAACAAGCCAGCCAGGAGAAAAAAAACTTCACACATAGACAAGGGAGTAGCTAGAAATGACTGGGCCCCATAGCAGAAAAAATGTATGCCCCCCCCCCACATGCCTATTGGACCTCCCACCCCTTCCAGAGCTCCAACCCAAACACCCCTCCAGGACCTCCCACCCCAACATCCCCACACCCCTCCCTAGATCCCCTAAGTGTCATCCACAGATTCCCCCCTAAGTGTAATCCACAGATCCCCCCTAAGTGTCATCCACAGATCCCCCCTAAGTGTCATCCACAGATCCCCCCTAAGTGTCATCCACAGATCCCCCATCAGTGTCATCCACAGATCTCCTCCCTGCCCAGAGCCGCCTCCTAGCTAATTTATTCACTGCACTTGCCTCTGTGTAAGTGAAGAGAAGCGCCGTAATCTTGTGCAGAAGCCAGGAAGATGGCGCATGTGCACTTCGATGCCTCTGCCAGTGCGCCTGTGTGAGATTACTGCGCTTCTCTTAAATTTCACAGAGGCAAGTGCAGTGAATAAATTAGCTCCGAGGCAGCGCCCTGCAGGGGGGAGTGGCGCCGGCGCCCCCCAGCAAGAGTGCGCTCTACGCGGTGGCGTACCTTGCTTATGGGTGGCACTGGCCCTAAATCCTCAGCCGGCGGCCCAGGCACCCAGTGGCGTAGGGCCCATAGCCATTGCTATGGCTGCTAGGGCGATCCCTATGCCAGTGCACGTAGAGATGTCTTGTCCACTATAAACAGTTAGCACGATCCATTAAGATTTGCAGCTTCCGTTACAATTCAAGGTATGTAAATTCTTGCTCAGAGACTTAACATCTGAAACACCTGACTTGGATACACTTTTGCAATCTGATATAATACCTATGTGGGAAGAGTGGAGAAACTATTTAAAAGCTTTGCTTAGCCTTAATGTGATAAGACCATACTCCCCTGAGCCTTCTCCGGAAATACAAAGCCAAAAATGTTATGTATTCTCAGAAGCTTCTGTCAAAGCAATTGCTGCTGTGGTTAAATGAAAACCATGGATTCTAAAGAACAGTGTTATGTTGGATTTGTCATGAGCAAAACAAAGCTTGCACCATACCAAGAGCACATTTTACCCAGACTAGAACTTTGTGCTGCCGTACTAGCCATTGAGTTGGCTGAGTTCATTATATCTGAAACAGACATTGAGCTCAAAGACACAGAGTTCCACAAGGACAGTAAAGAGGTTTTAGGCTATATCTACAAATATCTACAGCTATTTCCTGGCTTCAGAGAGCCTTTATAGTGGTGTAGAATATTGTGCCTTGCAGTAACAAGCTTAGGGACTTTAGGGACTGTGCCTTGCAGTAACACTTCACTTCACTGTTTGGGCAGTCACTTACAGGTCTATGTTAGCGCCAAGAAGAAGCACACTCCTTTTACACCGCCGTCAGCTGATTCCACATAGATGTCTACAGAAACTGTTCTATTAAATGCTTATACAAGTAAAGCCCCCCGACAGAGTGGAGAGTTATGTTGATGTCACAGATTATTTTGCCCTTCCTCTGTTCCATGAGAACAATAACTGCCGAACAAACGTATCCTGTCTGTTTAGAATCCGCCTTCACTTCGTCAGCATTTGGTCAGTAATCCATCAGTATTGCTCATGCCAAAAAAACAGGAGTGTATCCAAAACAGAGATGACACATAAATGTAATATTTGCATGTCTTCTGTGTCAGAAAAAGGGTCAAATAAATGATGAGGTCAGCCAGGCCGAAAGGCAAAATAGTGGCCCAGTCATGAAGTGAGGAGGGTGGGAACAGGATGATAAGTCCACAGAGTGGCCCTATGACATAGTGATGAGGTGGAAGCAGCATGAGGAGGCCACAGAGTGGCACAATGACAGAGAGTGGAGGTGGCGTCAGCAGCAGCATCAGGAGGAGGCCACAGAGTGGAACAATGACAGTGTGGAGGTGACAGCAGCATCAGGAGACCACAGAGTGGCAAGGTGACATAGTGTGGAGGTGGCAACAGCATCAGAAGACCACAGAGTGACCCGGTGACATAGTGTAGAGATGGCAGCAGCATCAGGAGACCACAGAGTGACCCCATGACTGAGTGGGGAGGTGGGTGGCAATACCAGTACCAGCTAAAGATGGTGGGTGAAAGAAGGAGTATCAGATATGGCATCAGATATGTGGCATCAGGTGGGTGGCAGCATCAGAATAGTAACAGAGACAGGTAGCCAGAAGAAACCGGTCTCTTTTGTCAAAGTGTTGGTGTGGCACCATGGATGATCTAGTCTGATGCATCAGGAATTGGTGGGTAGAAATCCTGGATGATCCACGCGTGATTCATCCTGACAAAGGTCAGTCTCTCCACGTTTTGGGTGGACAGGTGAGTTCTTATTGGGGTAACTATGGCCCCCGCCACACTAAACACCCGCTCTGATGCCCAGTAGTCCAGTGGATCTTAAATGATGGCTGACAGGGTGCACTCCAAGTATGCCACCGCCTGCAGGTTCAGGTTCTGCTCTATGTCTAGCTGCAGGTGAGTAGTTTCTTCACTATGCGGATGAAAAAAGCTGCTCATCAGCCACTCTAGACTCAGGCTGCTGCTGATGGAGCTGGTACTGCTCCTGCCACCCCTCTCCAGCAGCCACAGCCACACGTCCTAGTGAACCAACTACCTCAGGTTCCAGTACCCGCCAGATTTTACAGCGATATTTGTGGGGCCCAATTTCGTTCTAAGGATGTTAAGGCCTGAGCAGGTACAGGCGCTAGTCAATTGGGTGGCTGACAGTGGATCCAGCACGTTCACAACATTATCTCCCACCCAGTCTTCTGCAGAAAGCACACATGTGGCGCCTGAAAACCAAGCCCATCAGTCTGTCACATCACCCCTATGCATATCAGGGAAACTGTCTGAGCCTCAAGTTATGCAGCAGTCTCTTATGCTGTTTGCATACTCTGCTGGCAGGGTTTCGCAAGGGAATCCACCTAGCCCTTCCCCAGTGGTGGAAGACATAGAATGCACTGATGCACAACCACTGATGTTTCCTGATGATGAGGACATGGGAATACCACCTCATCGGAGTCCACACGTCTCTGATGATGACGAAACACAGGTGCCAACTGCTGCATCTTTCTGCAGTGTGCAGACCGAACAGGAGGTCAGGGAGGAAGACTGTGTGGAAGACGGTGCAGGGGATGATGAGGTCCTAGACCCCACATGGAATGAAGGTCGTGCCACTGACTTTCATAGTTCAGAGGAAGAGGCAGTGGTGAGACCGAGCCAACAGCGTAGCAAAAGAGGGAGCAGGGGGAAAAAGCAGAACAGCCACCGCCAAGAGAGTTCGCCTGCTACTGGCCACCGCCACCAGGAACCGAGCACCCCAAAAGCAGCTTCAAGGAGTTCCCTGGCATGGCACTTCTTTAAACAATGTGCTGACGAAAAGACCCGAGTGGTTTGCACGCTGTGCCATCAGAGCCTGAAGCGAGGCATTAACGTTCTGAACCTTAGTACAACCTGCATGACCAGGCATCTGCATGCAAAGCATGAACTGCAGTGGAGTAAACACCTTAAAAGCAAGGAACTCATTCTGGCTCCCCCTGCTCCCTCTTCTGCTGCTGCCTAGGCCTCTTCCTCAGCCTCGGGAGGAACGTTGGCACCTGCCGCCCACCAAACAGAGGATGTGTCACCGACACCACTACCTGCGTCACCAAGCATCTCCACCATGTCACACGGCAGCGTTCAGATCTCCATCTCACAAACCTTGGAGAGAAAGCGTAAATTCCCATCTAGCCACCCTCGAGCCCTGGGTCTGAATGCCAGCATTTCTAAACTACTGGCCTTTGAAATGCTGTCATTCAGGCTGGTTGACACAGACAGCTTCAAACAGCTGATGTCCATGGCTGTCCCACAGTATGTTGTTCCCAGCCGCCACTACTTCTCCAAGACAGCCGTGCCTTCCCTGCACAACCAAGTATCCGATAAAATCAAGTGTGCACTGTGCAACGCCATCTGTGGCAAGGTCCACCTAACCACAGATACGTGGACCAGTAAGCACGGCCAGGGACGCTATATCTCCCTAAATGCACACTGGGTAAATGTAGTGGTGGCTGGGCCCCAGGAGGAGAGTTCCTTGGCGCACGTCCTTCTGCCGCCAAGGATCTCAGGGCATCATTCTTTGCCTCCTGTAGCCTCCTCCTCCTACTCGGCTTCCTCCTCCTCTGGTTCCACCAGCTCATCCAGTCAGCCACACACCTTCACCACCAACTTCAGCACAGCCGGGGTAAACGTCAGCAGGCCATTCTGAAATATGTTTGGGGGACAGGCCCCACACCTCGCAGGAGTTGTGGCGGGGTATTGAACAACAGACCGACGAGTGATTTCTCTCGGTGGGCCTTAAGCCCGGCCTGGTGGTGTGCGATAATGGACGAAATCTCGTCGCAGCTCTGGGACTAGCCGGTTTGACGCACATCCCTTGCCTGGCGCATGTGCTGAATTTGGTGGTGCAGAAGTTCATTCACAACTACCCCGACATGTCAGAGCTGCTGCATAAAGTGAGGGCCGTCTGTGCGTGCTTCCGGCGTTCACATCCTGCCGCTGCTCGCCTGTCAGTGCCACAGCGTAACTTCGGCCTTCCCGCTCACCGCCTCATATGCGACGTGCCCACCCGGTGGAACTCCACCTTGCACATGCTGGAGAGACTGTGCGAGCAGCAGCAGGCCATAGTGGAGTTTCAGCTGCAACACGCACGTGTCAGTCGCACTGCGGAACAGCACCACTTCACCACCAATGATTGGGCCTCCATGCGAGACCTGTGTGCCCTGTTGCGCTGTTTCGCGTACTCCACCAACATGGTCAGTGACGATTACTCCGTTATCAGCATTACAATACCACTTCTATGTCTCCTTGAGAAAACGCTTAGGGTGATGATGGAAGAGGAGGTGGCCCAGGAGGAGGATGAGGGGTAATTTTTAGCACTTTCAGGCCAATCTGTTAGAAGTGGCTCAGAGGGAGGTTTTTTGCAACAGCAGAGGCTAGGTACAAATGGGGCCAGCCAGGGCCCACTACTGGAGGATGAGGAGGATGAGAAGGAGGTGGAGGAGGATGAAGATGAAGCAGGTTCACAGCGGGGTGGCACCCGACACAGCTCAGGCCCATCACTGGTGCGTGGCTGGGGGGATACGGAGGACGATGACGATACGCCTCACACAGAGGACAGATTGTCCTTAACTCTGGGGAGCCTGGCACACATGAGCGACTACATGCTGCAGTGCCTGTGCAACGACAGCAGAGTTGCCCACATTTTAACGTGTGCGGACTACTGGGTGGCCACCTTGCTGGATCCCCGGTACAAAGACCATGTGCCCCCCTTATCTCCTGCACTGGAGCGTGATAGGAAGATACGCAAGTACAAGCGCACGCTGGTAGATGCGCTCATGAGAGCATTCCCAAATGTCACAGGGGAACAGGTGGAGGCCCAAGGCGAAGGCAGAGGAGGAGCAAGAGGTCCCAAATGCAGATGTGTCACAGCCAGCTCCTCTGAGGGCAGGGTTAGCATGGCAGAAATGTTGAAAAGTTTTGTCTCCATGCCACAGCTAACTGCACCACCACCTGATACGGAACGTGTTTGCAGGAGACAGCATTTCACTAACATGGTTGAACAGTACGTCTGCACACCCCTCAACTTACTGACTGATGGTTCAGCCCCATTCGACTTCTGGGTCTCCAAATTGTCCACGTGGCCAGAGTTAGCCTTTTATGCCTTGGAGGTGCTGGCCTGCCCGGCGGCCAGCGTTTTGTCTGAACGTGTATTCAGCATGGCAAGGGGCGTCATTACTGACAAACGCAGCCGCCTGTCCATAGCCAACGTGGACAAGCTGACGTTCATAAAAATGAACCAGGCATGAATCTCACAGGAGACAGGACCTGTGCCTCCCTTGTGCAGAATAGACATTTATTACTGCCTCCCTCTCAACCATATATTCTAGTACTCTGGGGCACTTCTTTATTGAATCCTCATTTTTTTAACATAACCATGATCTTGCGGTGCAACCCAAAGTTGAATGAAACTCTCCTCAATCTGGGCACCAGGGCCTAAATAACTGAAAGTGGCCTTCTCCAGTGGTGGGTCATATGACGCCTTATTCCTTGCTGTAGGACCTCTCTCCTCTGTCTGGGTGCTGGGCCTAAATAACTGAAAGTGGCCTTCTCCAGTGGTGGGTCATATGACGCCTTATTCCTTGCTGTGGGACCTCTCTCCTCTGTCTGAGTGCTGGGCCAAAATAACTGAAAGTGGCCTTCTCCAGTGGTTGGTCATATGACGCCTTATTCCTTGCTGTGGGACCTTTCTCCTCTGTCTGAGTGCTGGGGCCGAAATAACTGAAAGTGGCTTTCTCCAGTGCTGGGTGATATAACACCTTATTCCTTGCTGTGGGAGCTCTCTCCTCTGTCTAGGTGCTGGGGCCAAAATTACTGAAAATGGCCTTCTCCAGTGGTGGGTGATATGACGCATGATTTCTTGCTGTGGGACCTCTCTCCTCTGTCTGGGTGCTGAGGCTGAAATAACTGAAAGTGGCCTTCTCCAGTGGTGGGTGATATGACGCATGATTTCTTGCTGTGCGACCTCTCTCCTCTGTCTGGGTCCTGGGGCCGAAATAACTGAAAATGGCCTTCTCCAGTGGTGGGTGATATAACGCCTTATTCATTGCTGTTGGACCTCTCTCCTCTGTCTGGGTGCTGGGCCTAAATAACTGAAAGTGGCCTTCTCCCGTGGTGGGTCATATGACGCCATATTTCTTGCTGTGGCACCTCTCTCCTCTGTCTTGGTCCTGGCGCCGAAATAACTGAAAGTGGCCTTCTCCAGTGGTGGGTGATATAATGCCTTATTACTTACAGTGGGACCTCCTTCCTCTGTCTGGGTGCTGGCGCCGAAATAACTGAAAGTGGCCTTCTCCAGTGGTTGGTCATATGACGCCTTATTCCTTGCTGTGGGATCTCTCTCCTCTGTTTGGGTGCTGGGGCCGAAATAACTGAAAGTGGCCTTCTCCAGTGGTGGGTGATATAACGCCTTATTCTTTGCTGTGGGACCTCTATCCTCTGTCTCGGTGCTGGGGCCGAAATAACTGAAAATGGCCTTCTCCAGTGGTGGGTGATATGACGCATGATTCCTTGCTGTGGGACCTCTCTCCTCTGTCTGGGTGCTGAGGCCGAAATAACTGAAAGGGGCCTTCTCCAGTGGTGGGTGATATGACGAATGATTGCTTGCTGTGGGACCTCTCTCCTCTGTCTGGGTGCTGGGGCCGAAATAACTGAAAGTGGCCTTCTCCAGCGGTGGCTGATATAACGCCTTATTCCTTGCTGTGGGACCTCTCTCCTCTGTCTGGGTGCTGGGGCCGAAATAACTGAAAGTGGCCTTCTCCAGTGGTGGGTGATATGACGCATGATTGCTTGCTGTGGGACCTGTCCTCTCTGTCTGGGTGCTGGGGCCGAAATAACTGAAAGTGGCCTTCTCCAGCGGTGGGTGATATGACACATGATTGCTTGCTGTGGGACCTCTCTCCTCTGTCTGGGTGCTGGGGCCGAAATAACTGAAAGTGGCCTTCTCCAGTGGTGGGTGATATAACGCCTTATTCATTGCTGTGGGACCTCTCTCCTCTGTCTGGGTGCTGGGGCCGAAATAACTGAAAGTGGCTTTCTCCAGTGGTGGTTGATATGACGCCTTATTCCTTGCTGTGGGACCTTTCTAATCTGTCTGGGTGCTGGGGCAGAAATAACTGAAAGTGGCCTTCTCCAGTGTTGGGTGATATGACGCATGATTCCTTGCTGTGTGACCTCTCTCCTCTTTCTGGGTGCTGGGGCCGAAATAACTGAAAGTGGCCTTCTCCAGTGCTGGGTGATATGACGCCTTATTCCTTGCTGTGGGACCTCTCTCCTCTGTCTGGGTGCTGGGCCTAAATAACTGAAAGTGGCCTTCTCCTGTGGTGGATCATATGACGCCATATTTCTTGCTGTGGGACCTCTCTCCTCTGTCTGGGTGCTGGGGCCGAAATAACTGAAAGTGGCCTTCTCCAGTGGTGGGTGATATAACGCCTTATTCGTTGCTGTGGGACCTCTCTCCTCTGTCTGGGTGCTGGTGCCGAAATAACTTAAAGTGGCCTTATCCAGTAGTGGGTGATATGACGCCTTATTCCTTGCTGTGGTACCTCTCTCCTCTGTCTGGGTGCTGGGGCCGAAATAACTGAAAGTGGCCTTCTTTAGTTGTGGGTGATATAACGCCTTATTCCTTGCTGTGAGACCTCTGTCTGGGCGCTGGCGCCGAAATAACTGAAAGTGGCCTTCTCCAGTGGTGGGTGATATGACGCATAATTACTTGCTGTGGGACCTCTCTCCTCTGTCTGGGTGCTGGGCTAAAATAACTGAAAATGGCCTTCTCCAGTGGTGGGTTATATAACGCCTTATTTCTTGCAGTGGGACTTCTCTACTCTGTCTGGGTGCTGGGGCCAAAATAAATGAAAATGGCCTTCTCCAGTGGTGGGTGATATGACGCATAAGTCCTTGCTGTGGGACCTCTCTCCTCTGTTTGGGTACTGGGGCCGAAATAACTGAAAGTGGTCTTCTCCAGTGGTAGGTGATATGACGCATGATTACTTGCTGTGGGACCTCTCTCCTCTGTCTGGGTGCTGGGGCCGAAATAACTGAAAGTGGCCTTCTCCAGTGGTGGGTGATATGACGCCTTATTCCTTGCTGTGTGACCTCTCTCCTCTGTCTGGGTGCTGGGGCCGAAATAACTGAAAGTGGCCTTCTCCAGTGGTGGGTGATATGATGCATGATTCCTTGCTGTGGGACCTCTCTCCTCTGTCTGGGTGCTGGGGCCGAAATAACTGAAAATGGCCTACCCCAGTAGTGGCTGATATAATGCATTATTCCTTGCTGTGGGACCTTTCTAATCTGTCTGGGTGCTGGGGCAGAAATAACTGAAAGTGGCCTTCTCCAGTGTTGGGTGATATGACGCATGATTCCTTGCTGTGGGACCACTCTCCTCTGTCTGGGTGCTGAGGCCGAAATAACTGAAAGTGGCCTTCTCCAGTGGTGGGTGATATGACGCCTTATTCCTTGCTATGGGGCTTCTCTCCTCTGTCTGGGTGCTGGGCCTAAATAACTGAAAATGGCTTGCTCCAGTGGTGGGTCATATGACGCCTTATTTCTTGCTGTGGGACCTCTCTCCTCTGTCTGGGTGCTGGGGCCGAAATAACTGAAAGTGGCCTTCTCCAGTAGTGGGTGATATGACGCCTTATTCCTTGCTGTAGGACCTCTCTCCTCTGTCTGGGTGCTGGGGCCGTAATAACTGAAAGTGGCCTTCTCCAGTGGTGGGTGATATGACGCCTTATTCCTTGCTGTGTGACCTCTCTCCTCTGTCTGGGTGCTGGGGCCGAAATAACTGAAAGTGGCCTTCTCCAGTGGTGGGTGATATGATGCATGATTCCTTGCTGTGGGACCTCTCTCCTCTGTCTGGGTGCTGGGGCCGAAATAACTGAAAATGGCCTACCCCAGTAGTGGCTGATATAATGCATTATTCCTTGCTGTGGGACCTTTCTAATCTGTCTGGGTGCTGGGGCCAAAATAACTGAAAGTGGCCTTCTTCAGTGTTGGGTGATATGACGCATGATTCCTTGCTGTGGGACCACTCTTCTCTGTCTGGGTGCTTAGGCCGAAATAACTGAAAGTGGCCTTCTCCAGTGGTGGGTGATATGACGCCTTATTCCTTGCTATGGGGCTTCTCTCCTCTGTCTGGGTGCTGGGCCTAAATAACTGAAAATGGCTTGATCCAGTGGTGGGTCATATGACGCCTTATTTCTTGCTGTGTGACCTCTGTCCTCTGTCTGGGTGCTGGGGCCGAAATAACTGAAAGTGGCCTTCTCCAGTGGTGGGTGATATAACGCCTTATTCCTTGCTGTGGGACCTCTGTCTGGGCGCTGGCGCCGAAATAACTGAAAGTGGCCTTCTCCAGTGGTGGGTGATATGACGCATCATTACTTGCTGTGGGACCTCTCTCCTCTGTCTGGGTGCTGTGCCTAAATAACTGAAAGTGGCCTACTCCTGTGGTGGATCATATGACGCCTTATTTCTTGCTGTGGGACCTCTCTCCTCTGTTTGGGTGCTGGGGCCGAAATAACTGAAAGTGGCCTTCTCCAGTGGTGGGTGATATAATGCCTTATTCCTTGCTGTGGGACCTCTCTCCTCTGTCTGGGTGCTGGCGCCGAAATAACTGAAAGTGGCCTTATCCAGTAGAGGGTGATATAATGCATGATTCCTTGCTGTGGGACCTCTCTCCTCTGTCTGGGTGCTGGGGCCGAAATAACTGAAAGTGGCCTTCTCCAGTGGTGGGTGATATGACGCATGATTCCTTGCTGTGGGACCTCTCTCCTCTTTCTGGGTGCTGGGGCCGAAATAACTGAAAGTGGCCTTCTCCAGTGGTGGGTGATATAACGCCTTATTCCTTGCTGTGGGACCTCTCTCCTCTGTCTGGGTGCTGGCGCCGAAATAACTGAAAGTGGCCTTATCCAGTAGTGGGTGATATGACGCCTTATTCCTTGCTGTGGTACCTCTCTCCTCTGTCTGGGTGCTGGGGCCGAAATAACAGAAAGTGGCCTTCTCCAGTGGTTGGTGATATAACGCCTTATTCCTTGCTGTGGGACCTCTCTCCTCTGTCTGGGTGCTGGGGCCGAAATAACTGAAAATGGCCTTCTCCAGTAGAGGGTGATATAATGCATGATTCCTTGCTGTGGGACCTCTCTCCTCTGTCTGGGTGCTGGGGCCGAAATAACTGAAAATGGCTTGCTCCAGTGGTGGGTCATATGACGCCTTATTTCTTGATGTGTGAACTCTCTCCTCTGTCTGGGTCCTGGGGCCGAAATAACTGAAAGTGGCCTTTTCCAGTGGTGGGTGATATAACGCCTTATTCCTTACTGTTGGACCTCTGTCTGGGCGCTGGCGCCGAAATAACTGAAAGTGGCCTTCTCCAGTGGTGGGTGATATGACGCATCATTACTTGCTGTGGGACCTCTCTCCTCTGTCTGGGTGCTGGGCTTAAATAACTGAAAATGGCCTTCTCCAGTGGTGGGTGATATAACGCCTTATTCCTTGCTGTGGGACTTCTCTACTCTGTCTGGGTGCTGGGGCCAAAATAACTGAAAATGGCCTTCTCCAGTGGTGGGTGATATAATGCCTTATTCCTTGCTGTGGGACCTCGCTCCTCTGTCTGGGTGCTGGCGCCGAAATAACTGAAAGTGGCCTTATCCAGTAGAGGGTGATATAATGCATGATTCCTTGCTGTGGGACCTCTCCCCTCTGTCTGGGTGTTGGGGCCGAAATAACTGAAAGTGGCCTTCTCCAGTGGTGGGTGATATAACGCATGATTCCTTGCTGTGGGACCTCTCTCCTCTTTCTGGGTGCTGGGGCCGAAATAACTGAAAGTGGCCTTCTCCAGTGGTGGGTGATATAACGCCTTATTCCTTGCTGTGGGACCTCTCTCCTCTGTCTGGGTGCTGGCGCCGAAATAACTGAAAGTGGCCTTATCCAGTAGTGGGTGATATGACGCCTTATTCCTTGCTGTGGTACCTCTCTCCTCTGTCTGGGTGCTGGGGCCGAAATAATAGAAAGTGGCCTTCTCCAGTGGTGGGTGATATGATGCCTTATTCCTTGCTATGGGACCTCTCTCCTCTGTCTGGGTGCTGGGCCTAAATAACTGAAAATGGCCATCTCCAGTAGTGGGTCATATGACGCCTTATTTCTTGCTATGGGACCTCTCTCCTCTGTCTGGGTGCTGAGGCCGAAATAACTGAAAGTGGCCTTCTCCAGTGTTGGGTGATATGACGCATGATTCCTTGCTTTGGGACCTCTCTCCTCTGTCTGGGTGCTGGGCCTAAATAACTGAAAATGGCCTTCTCCAGTGTTGGGTCATATCACGCCTTATTCCTTGCTGTGTTACCTCTCTCCTCTGTCTAAGTGCTGGGGCCGAAATAACTGAAAGTGGCCGTCTCCAGTGGTGGGTGATATGACGCATGATTCCTTGCTGTGGGACCTCTCTCCTCTGTCTGGGTGCTGGTGCCGAAATAACCGAAAGTGGCCTTCTCCAGTGGTGGGTGATATGACGCATGATTCTCTGCTATGGGACCTCTCTCCAATTGATATTGGTTAATTTTAATTTATATTATTTTATTTTAATTCATTTCCCTATCCACATTTGTTTGCAGGGCATTTACCTACATTTTGCTGCCTTTTGCAGCCCTCTAGCCCTTTCCTGGACTAATTTACAGCCTTTTTAGTGCCTAAAAATTCAGGTCCCCATTGACTTCAATGGGGTTCGGGTTTGGGTCGAATTCAGATCCCGAACCCGAACATTTTCGGGAAGTTCGGCCGAACTTCTCGAACCCGAACATCCAGGTGTTCGCTCATCTCTACATATCAGCTCTCCTTTAATGTCTGTTTTAGTCAAAACCCAGAATGAGCAGGAATTTAAATGAATAACATGCAAGTTTACTAAATCTTTCCCCACAAAACTGTATTTCAATATGCTCAGTATCTCCTGCTCTTTTTACCCCTTAATGACTTGACCCCTTGGTGGACGTGACTTAAGGACCAGCGCCGTTCATGTACATGCGCCTGCCCTATCAGCGGCAGGGGTCCTGCAGTCACTGATAGCAGGACCCCTGCTGTATGCGCCGACATAGGTGAAAACACTGATGCTGGCGCATCAACCTACGCACTGCTGGGGTTAGCGATGAGGGCTTAACGTGCAAGATCCTGCCGGGTACGGGGTGGCCATCAGGCCCCGCGCTGCTGTGACGGGGACCCAATGGCAGGGAAGGCAGCCCGATGGCTGCCTTCTGTGACAGCCTGTGAGATCCAACCCCTGGATCTCACAGGCAGGAAGCTGTAAGCTGTAAGCAGTTTGTAATACAGTCATGTCAAAAACTTTTGAGAATTACACAAATATTAGTTTTCCCAAAGTTTGCTGCTAAACTGCTTTTAGATTTTTGTTTCAGTTGTTTCTGTGATACAGTGAAATTAATTAATAATTAACTAATAATTACACGCACTTCATATGTTTCAAAAGCTTTTAACGACAATTACATGACATTTATTCAAAGAGTCAGTATTTGCAGTGTTGGCCCTTCTTTTTCAGGACCTCTACAATTCGACTGGGCATGCTCTCAATCAACTTCTGGGCCAATTCCTGACTGATAGCAAGCCATTCTTTCATAATCACTTCTTGGAGTTTGTCAGAATTAGTGGGTTTTTGTTTGTCCACCTGCCTCTTGAGGATTGACCACAAGTTCTCAATGGAATTACGATCTGGGGAGTTTCCAGGCCATGGACCCAAAATGTCAACGTTTTGGTCCCCGAGCCACTTAGTTATCACTTTTGCCTTATGGCACGTAGAGATGGCCCGAACTATCCGCCGACGAACAGTTCCCGGTGAACATAGCTTGTTCGCGTTCGCCTCAACGGGCGAACACATGCGATGTTCGGTCCGCCCCCTATACATCATCATTGAGCAAACTTTGACCGTGTACCTCACAGTCAGCAGACACATTCCAGCCAATCAGCAGCATACCCTCCCTCCCAGACCCTCCCATCTCCTGAACAGCATCCATTTTAGATTCATTCTGAAGCTGCAGTCTTAGTGAGAGGAGGGAGAGTGTAATTGCTGCTGATTTAATTGGGAAATCGATAGCTAGGCTAGTGAATTCAGTGTCCACTCCAGTCCTGAAAGACTCATCTGATCTCTGCTGTAAGGACAGCGTCCTGACAGCACCCCAAAAAGCCCTTTTTAGGGCTGCAACATTAGTCTGCTTTTTTTTCCCTTTATATACATATTGCAGTTGCCTGGCCTGCCTGTGTGTGAGGAGCTGCAGGCCCACAGACTGTAGTGTGCCCACTGCCAGTGCCCACCCCTGTCATCCCATGTGGCACAGGACTTTGCATCAAAAAAAGGCATTTAATTTTTACACTTTAATCTAAGGTTAGTTGCCTGCCAGTGTGTGTCAGGCTGACTTCCACTGACTGTAGTGTGACCACTGCCAGTGCCCACCACTCATACCGGCTGGCACAGGACTTTGCATAAAAAAGGCATTTAATTTTTACACTTTAGTGTAATTTCAGCTTCTTGCCTGCTGCTAGTGTGTGTCAGGCCGACTTCAACTGACTGTAGTGTGCCCACTGCCAGTGCCCACCCCTGTCATCCCATGTGGCACAGGACTTTGCATCAAAAAAAGGCATTTAATTTTTACACTTTAATCTAAGGTTATTTTTTTTGTGTGTCTGCCTCTGATAACAGCAATGCCATTTGCAACCTGTGCCAAAAGAAACTGAGTCGTGGGAAGTCCAACACCCACCTCGGTACAACTGCTTTGCGAAGGCACATGATCTCACATCACAAACGCCTATGGGATCAACACATGAGTACAAGCAGCACACAAACTCAAAGGCACCATGCTCCTCCTGGTCCAGCATCTTCAGCCACGTCAACCACTGCTGTCCTCCCTGCTCCCTCTCAACCACCCGCCACTCCATCTCTCACCTTCAGCAGTTCCTGCTCATCTACCCACAGTCAGGTGTCTGTCAAGGACATGTTTGAGCACAAAAAGCCAATGTCACAGAATCACCCTCTTGCCCGGCGACTGACAGCTGGCTTGATGGAGCTCTTAGCCCACCAGCTTTTACCATACCAGCTGGTAGAGTCTGAGGCCTTCAAAAAATTTGTCGCTATTGGGACACCACAGTGAAAGGTACCCGGACGAAATTTTTTTTCAAAAAAGGCAATCCCAAACCTCTACAATGTCATTGAAAAGGAAGTCATGGCATCTCTGGCATACAGTGTTGGGGCAAGGGTCCATCTGACCAGTGATACCTGGTCTGCAAAGCACGGTCAGGGCAGGTATATCACGTATACTGCGCATTGGGTCAACCTGCTGACGGCTGACAAGCATGGAATGCGTGGCTCCGCAGCGGAGTTGGTGACACCACCACGACTTGCAGGCAGACCTACTGCCACCTCCTCTACTCCTACTCCATCCTCTTCGATATCCTCCTCGGCTGAGTCCTCTTCTGCTGCGGCGTCTGGCTGCACATCAACTGAATCCCCTCAGCTCCCCAGGGGTTATTCCACATCCCGGATACGACAGTGTCACGCTGTCTTGGGGTTGACTTGCCTGAAAGCAGAGAGCTACACAGGACCAGCACTCCTGTCCGCCCTGAACGCACAGGTGGATCAGTGGCTGACCCCGCACCAACTGGAGATCGGCAAAGTGGTGTGTGACAATGGAAGCAATCTGTTGGCGGCATTAAATTTGGGCAAGTTGTCACATGTGCCGTGCATGGCACATGTGTTGAATCTCATCGTACAACGTTTTGTGTCTAAGTCCCCAGGCTTACAGGACGTCGTCAAGCAGGCCAGGAAGGTGTGTGGCCATTTCAGGCGTTCCTACACGGTCATGGCACACTTTTCCGATATTCAGCGGCGAAACAACATGCCAGTGAGGCGCTTGATATGCGACAGCCCGACACATTGGAATTCAACACTCCTAATGTTCGACCGCCTGCTCCAACAAGAAAAAGCCGTCAACGAGTATTTGTATGACCGGGGTGCTAGGACAGCCTCTGCGGAGCTGGGAATCTTTTTGCCACGTTACTGGACACTCATGCGCAATGCTTGTAGGCTCATGCGTCCTTTTGAGGAGGTGACAAACCTAGTCAGTCGCACCGAACGCACCATCAGCGACCTCATCCCATTTGTTTTCTTCCTGGAGCTTGCCCTATGAAGAGTTCTGGATCAGGCTGTAGATGAGCGTGAACAGGAAGAGTTGTGGTCACCATCACCACCAGAAACAGCCTTGTCATCATCGCTTGCCGGACCTGCAGCAACGCTGGAAGAGGAGTATGAGGAAGAGGAGTCAGAGGAGGAATGTGGCGGCTTTGAGGAGGAGGAAGACCAACCACAGCAGGCACCCCAGGGTGCTCGTTGTTGTCACCTATCTTGGACCCAAGGTGCTGTACGTGGCTGGGGGGAAGAACAGACCGTCAATGACATCAGTGAGGACGAGGAACGGGAAATGAGTAGCTCTGCATCCAACCTTGTTCAAATGGGGTCTTTCATGCTGTCATGTCTGTTGAGGGACCCACGTATAAAAAGGATAAAGGAGAACGATCTGTACTGGGTGGCCACGCTACTAGACCCCCGATATAATCAGAAAGTGGCAGAAATGTTACCAAATTACCGAAAGTCGGAAAGGATGCAGCAGTTCAAAACCAAACTAAAAAATATGCTTTACACAGCTTATAAGGGGATGTCACAGCACAACGGGAATCTAACAGGGAAGAGGTGAGTGTAATCCTCCTCCTACCACGGCGGCAAGGACTGGACGATTTACAGATGTGTTGTTGATGGAGGACATGCGGAGCTTTTTCAGTCCTACTCATCGCCACAACCCTTCGGGATCCAGCCTTAGAGAACGACTCGACCGACAGGTAGCAGACTACCTCGCCTTAACAGCAGATATCGACACTCTGAGGAGCAATGAACCCCTTCACTACTGGGTGTGCAGGCTTGACCTGTGGCCTGAGCTATCCCAGTTCGCGATAGAACTTCTGGCCTGCCCTGCTTCAAGTGTCCTGTCAGAAAGGACCTTCAGTGCAGCAGGAGACATTGTCACTGACAAGAGAAGTCGCCTCGGTCAAAAAAGTGTTGATTACCTCACCTTTATAAAGATGAATGAGGCATGGATCCCGAAGGGACTGACAGTGGGGGATACGTTTGACTAACAAAAGGCCTGATTACATGCCTTGGCCTCAAAATGGTCCCCACGCTGCTGTATTTAATGTCTGCATACCGGATGACTTTCTTGAATTCTTCACCACCAACTAGGGTTCAAGCCGCAATGTTTTAGTCACTTTTCTGCCTGGAAAACATCAATTTTTCCGGCCGCTGCTACAATAGCGGCTGCAACAATGCCATTATTTTTCAGGCATGTGTACATGCCTAATTTTTCTGTCCTATGGTGCAGCACTGTGGCTGCAAAAACAAACCAAAAAAAAAGGCACATACAAGTGTCAATTCCCTTCGTGATCGTTACCTTGTTGTGGTGAAGGGGCTTGCGTATCACAATGAAGCAATCATCACCTCTATGAGTGTGATGGCAATGTTGCCACACCCCAGATGATAAGGCCGTTGCTTCATTATGGTCAGACCAAAAGCGATCGGACGGCTGGATAATATTTCATAGAAAAAACATAAATTTACCTTTTTTTTTTATATGTTGTATGGGTTTTTAATACATAAAATAAAAAATCATAATAAAGTCTCTTAATAGTTTATTAGAAATGATGCAGAAAATTAAAAAAATCCCCATCAATTCCAATACAAAGCAAGTACAGAGCTCAGAACTAAATTATTTCATGATGTCGTAATGGTTCGCTAATTCGACAATGGTTAATCAATTCGACCGGATAGGGTCCGTAACAGGGATTAAGCTGATAGGAATAGTACTAGTTAAGACACCACTCATAT
Organism: Bufotes viridis; assembly: GCA_033119425.1. Classification (NCBI taxonomy): domain Eukaryota; kingdom Metazoa; phylum Chordata; class Amphibia; order Anura; family Bufonidae; genus Bufotes; species Bufotes viridis. The sequence continues at coordinate 114,182,512 of CM065593.1, read as the reverse complement.
AGGGTGTCACAGCACATTGCTCTGTGCACGCGCAGTGCCCCAATTTGGGAGTAAGAGGACCGACCAAGCTGCTTTTTTCATCTCCCGGTTCCTCAAATCAATTCAGTTTGGTGTATGAGAGTTTGGTCTGTCACTGTGAAGGCAGTCGAAGGTACCTGGCCTAAATTTTTTTTTCACAAAAGGCAATCCCTGATATGGGACGTAACAGGGATTAAACTGATGAGAATAGTACTACAGAAAATACCACTTATATCGGGTGTGACAGTAAATTGCACTGCGCAGACGCAGTGACCGTGAATTAAAACAGAGTGGAGGCAGCCAGCGTTTTTTTAACCATCTACCCGTTCGAAAAATCTATTCAATAAATGGGCCCCAGATTGGGGACATTAGATGGATTAAACTGATGAGAATAGTACTACAGAAAATACCACTCATATCGGGTGTGACAGTAAATTGCACGGCGCAGACGCAGTCACCGTGGTTTAAAACAGAGTGGAGGGAGCCAGCGTTTTTTTAACCATCTCCCCGTTCGAAAAATCTATTCAATAAATGGCCCCCAGATTGGGGACGTTAGAGGGATTAAACTGATGAGAATAGTACTACAGAAAATACCACTCATATCGGGTGTGACAGTAAATTGCACGGCGCAGACGCAGTCACCGTGGATTAAAACAGTGGGGAGGGAGCCAGCGTTTTTTTAACCATCTCCCCGTTCGAAAAATCTATTCAATAAATGGATCCCAGATTGGGGACGTTAGAGGGATTAAACTGATGAGAATAGTACTACAGAAAATACCACTCATATCGGGTGTGACAGTAAATTGCACGGCGCAGACGCAGTCACCGTGGTTTAAAACAGAGTGGAGGGAGCCATCGTTTTTTTAACCATCTCCCAGTTCGAAAAATCTATTCAATAAATGGCCCCCAGATTGGGGAGTCGGGGACGTTAGAGGGATTAAATTGATGAGAATAGTACTACAGAAAATACCACTCATATCGGGTGTGACAGACGCAGTGACCGTGGATAAAAACAAAGGGGAGGGAGCCAGAGTTTTTTTTAACCATCTCCCCGTTCGAAAAATCAATTAAATTCACCTTTTGGGGACCCTTGGTGTTGTACGTGGCTGGGTGGAGGAAGAAACCTTCAATGACATCACCTGGACGTGGCTAGCTTGGTATCCAACCTTGTGCAAATGGGGAGTTTGCGGTTGTGCACATGAACTGTTTACGGTGCATTAAAAGGGGAGTTTGGTCTGTCAATGTCTGTAAAGTGGGCGTAACCCTTAGACTACCTGATCGATAGAACATCATACCTGATCGTATACACACACTGGATGTTTTAAAGCATGTTATTCCAAACTATTTAGGAATGTTAGTTGATTTATGCCCTTTATGGATTAAAACCCGACTCTGCGTCCACTACGTAATTTTCCATGGGAGTTTTGCCATAGATCCCCCTCCAGCATGCCACAGTCCAGGTGTTAGACCCCTTGAAACAACTTTCCCATCACTATTGTGGCCAGAAAGAGTCCCTGTGGGTTTTAAAATTCGCCTGCCAATTGAAGTCTATGGCGGTTCGCCAGGTTCGCCCGTTCGCGAACATTTGCGGAAGTTCGTGTTCGCTGTTCGCGAACGGAAAATTTTATGTTCGCGACATCACTAATGGCACGGTACTCCATCATGCTGGAAAATGCATTGTTCTTTACCAAACTGTTGTTGGGTTGTTGGAAGAAGTTGCTGTTGGATGGTGTTTTGGTACCATTCTTTATTCATGGCTGTGTTTTTGGGCAAAATTGTGAGTGAGCCCACTCTCTTGGATGAGAAGCAACCCCACACATGAATGGTCTCAGGATGCTTTACTGTTGGCATGACACAGGACTGATGGTAGCGCTCAGCTTTTCTTCTCTGGACAAGCCTTTTTCCAGATGCCCCAAACAATTGGAAAGAGGCTTCATCGGAGAATATGACTTTGTCCCAGTCCTCAGCAGTCCATTCACCATACTTTCTGCAGAAAATCAATCTGTCCCTGATGTTTTTTTTGGAGAGAAGTGGCTTCTTTGCTGCCCTTCTTGACACAAGGCCATTGTTACGAGTTGGAAGACCAGCGAGAGAATTCCGCGTCGTCAGCAATAAACATACGGCACACAGGGACAGTCACATCAAAGTTTATTGCACAAACAAGAAAAGAAAGGAAACACAGGGGAAACATGAGCTCTATGTACTGTCCGCACAGTGGAAGAAAACCCCCACTGCGCCACTGTCTAGTAATACTCCAGAGGGGCGTGACTAAGTAACCCCTTGTATTCACTAGGGCCCCAGATGGTAGGGATAGACTTTGCCGCAGGAAGTTGCCAGGGTCCACTCTGGGGCGTGAACTAGACAGTGACAACAGGAATCAAGGGATAACAGGTACCAAAGGTACCGGCAGTACATAGGCAGAGATAACATATACCAGCGAATACAAACTAAACAACTGAAAACACGAGCAAGGGTACTTAGCAAGGAACCAGGAGTGGCAATGAGCCGAGAAGGACTTGCTCCACCAGTGGTATACTGCGTGGTCTAGCCCATAGCAGTCTGCAGCAAAGCAAGCTGCAGCGAGGGCTTGCTGAGAGGAGACAAACACAGACACAGCTCATGGCTACCAGCAACATGAGAGTTGCTGCACGGGCGATGCCTGCTGCACCAGCAGCAGGAGAGCTGCTCCGAGGGCATAACCATGAGACAAATGACGTTACACAGACATAGCTCATGGCTACCAGCAACATGAGAGTTGCTGCACGGGCGATGCCCGCTGCACCAGCAGCCGGAGAGCTGCTCCGAGGGCATAACCATGAGGCAAAGCAAGGCAAAGACATAATAAACACAAGGTGACTAAAACATAAACAAACCAGGGCAAAGGCATAAAGACATGGAATATGGACAACAAACACACACCAGGAGAGCTGACCCAGAACTGAGGCAAAGTCAGCCTTATATACAGGTTCCATGGTTGCAGCAAAGAGGCCACACCCATGGACCAGACAAAGAGGATTAACTCCTGAAACACACACAGAGGAGTTAACCCAAACAGAATCACAGACACACAGGAACGGAACTGCAGCGGGGAGCTGCAGTACGAGCGTGGACAGAAGGTCACAGCCAGAGGTAGCGACTGTGACAGCCATCTTCCAAAAGTCTTCGCCTCACTATGCGTGCAGATGCGCTCACACCTGCCTGCTGCCATTCCTGAGCAAGCTCTGCACTGGTGGCACTCCGATCCCGCAGCTGAATCTTCTTTTGGAGACGATCTTGGCGCTTGCTGGACTTTCTTGGACACCCTGAAGACTTCTTAACAAGAATTGAACCTCTTTCCTTGAAGTTCTTAATGATCCTATAAATTGTTGATTAAGGTGCAATCTTAGTAGCCACAATATCCTTGCCTGTGAAGCTATTTTTATGCAATGCAATGATGGCTGCACGCATTTCTTTGCAGGTCACCATGGTTAACAATGGAAGAACAATGATTTGAAGTATCACCCTCCTTTTAACATGTCAAGTCTGCCATTTTAACCCAATCAGCCTGACATAATGATCTCCAGCCTTGTTTTTTCTAGCACTGTCCCTAGCTCCTGCTGACGTCTCTCCCTCCACTAAGTACACTGGAAAATGGTAGAATACAAGATGGCTAAGGCTATTTATAGGGCTGTGACATCACAGGGCTGGCTGGCTGCTGATTGGCTGCATGCATGGCATTATGGGTGATCCCGCCTTCCCAAAGTTCCTCGCGCAATGTCCTTACACGTGCAGCAGCCATTTTAGGAAAAATGTGATTCGTTACAATGAAGCGTGAGGAAATTCGGATTCGGTGCGAATCAAATAATTCCTGAAATTCGGATTGAATTCCACTTCTTCAGCTTCGATTCGTTCATCTCTATCTACTATGAATTGATTCCATATGTACAGATGTAGCCGAGCTAACATTGACTCTGATAACACGTGGCACAGTGTTATCTTGGTTATATCATGACAAAAGCCATTTAAATGCATTGAAAAGTTAATTATCTTTTTCTTACCATTCTTTACTTTACATATTAACTATCAAGTTTAGCTCGGCTGCATCTGTATGTCAACAACAGGGTGCTATGTATTAGGAGATCTGTCTATCCAAAGCAATGCCAGCCTTGTGCTCGTCAACATTCTCACCTGAGTTAACAAGACGATTACTGAAATAATCTCAGCAGGTCCTTTAATGATAGCAATGAAATGCAGTGGAAAGTTTTTTTGGGGATTAAGTTAATTTTCATGGCAAAGAAGGACTATGCAATTCATCTGATCACTCTTCATAACATTCTGGAGTATATGCAAATTGCTATTATAAAAACTTAAGCAGCAACTTTTCCAATTTCCAATATTTATGTAATATATTAATTCTCAAAACTTTTGGCCACGACTGTACACTTAAAGCCAATGCATTACAATACAGAAGTATTGTAATGCATTGTAAAGGGGATCAGACCTCTAAAAGTTGAAGTCTCAGAGTGTGACAAAAAAAAAGTGAAAAAAAAAGTGAAAAAAAAAAAGTAAAAGCGTTTGAAAGTTATTACCACATAAAGTGACACGGCAGATTTGCAAAAAATGGCCTGGTCCTTAATGTGAAAAATGGCAGGGTCCTGAAGGGGTTAATGTGCTGCTTGCAGATCTTTCATTTTCATGGTGACAAATTCTTTAAAAAAAAGCATTTTTTTTTTAAATTTCCAACTGAGCATGATCATTCCTATTGTCAAAGGTGTACACAATCTGACACAATGAACAATAAATTGTAAAAATATGTAAGGAAGCTAGCAGAAGGACCCAACTTCACACGGCTATATTTCATCTATTTAATTTAATGTTTCTGTGTGTCGTTAAAAGATATCAACGGTGTCCCCCATAGCAGTGACCTCTACAGCACCACACTGTCACACCTGTGACTGGTGTTAGAAGGTCTGAAAGACTCATTGCACATTAGTTATTTGAAAGCCTATTTTGGTTTCACTTTGTGTATTGCTGGACATGATTCTGTTCAGGTGTGGATCATGTGACCTTTACCTCTTCCTATTTAGTCTGACTTTACCCATCACTCCTTGCTCTGGATAGCTTCATTTGGTTTTGGAAGAGCTGTAGTGTGGTTCTTGTTGAAGTCCTGTTGTTCATCCATCATCCTCAGAAATTAAGTGTTCTGCTTGTTGTGTTTTGTACTTTCCCCCCTGGTTGTTTACTAGGCCTCAGTGAGTCGCTAGTTTCTTCACCTGGGAAAGAAAGGGTTGACTGTGCCCCGTTATTACATTTAGGGCATCCGTGGGTCACCAGGGTTTTCTAGGTTCCTCTGTATGGGCATCTCTACCATCGAGAGGTGGCCATATGGATAGGAGTTAGGGCCAGGAGCAGGGTTTTATAAGTGGTGGCCCTCTTCCTTCCCTAGCGGTGAGGCCTAGTGTCTTTCCCCTTCCTGACCTTCCACAGTTCCTGACCCTTTAAAAGTGACCTCCACAGCGCCCTGCCCCTTTAATGCTTGGGCTACACGACGACATGTATTGTGCAACATTTTGTCTCAACAATTTTTATAATGATAGGCTATGGTGTCGCACTGCGAAATGTGACATGCTGTGACTGCGACACGACAGTTGCAAAAAATCCATCCAAGACCTGGTCTAAAATCTTCACGGACACCTGATGTACCTGTGTTCCAAATTTGGGGAAGATCGGTCCAGTCGTTTGGTTGCACATAAAGAACCGACAGACAGACATCGGGACAGCACCAAAACTCATTGTGTATCGGCATGTTACCTCCACAGTATTCTTTCCCAGATAGTAAGTGATATGTGTACCAAGTTTAGTAGAAATTGATCAATGAGTTTTTGAGTTACAGAGCAATATGTGTGTAGAAAAAACAGTTGGAGCATACAAACTCCATGCAGCTGATGTGTAGGGGCATATGCCCCCACAAGATTTCTTTCCAGGTAGCAAGGGATGAGTATACCAAGTTTCGTTGAAATTGATGGTTGCGTTTATGAGTGATCGCAGAACATAAATACATACATACCCACACACATATAAATGTTATTCTTTTTATATATATATATATATATATATATATATATACTAGACATTACGCCCGTTACAATAATGGGCGCTAGAACATTAGTTCTGAAACTGTTATGGGGGATCTGTGGATGACACTATTATGGTGGATCTGTGGATGACACTATTATGGGGGGGGGGGATCTGTTGCTGACACTGTTATGGGGGGGTCTGTGGCTGACACTGTTATGGGGGGGTCTGTGGCTGACACTGTTATGAGGGATCTGTGGATGGCACACTGTTATGGGGGTCTGTAGATGACACACTGTTATGGGGGATCTGTGGATGGCACTGTTATGAGGAAACTGTGGGTGGCAGTGTTATGGGGGATCTGTGGCTGACACTGTTATGGGGGATATGTGGATGACACTGTTATGGGGGGTCTGTGGCTGACACTGTTATAGGGGGTCTGTGGCTGACACTGTTATGGGGGGGTCTATGGCTGACACTGTTATGTGAGTCTGTGGCTGACACTGTTATGGGGGGGTTTGTGGCTGACACTGTAATGGGGGTCTGTGGGTGTTTCTGTTCAGTATATGTTGGAGGTGTGGCAGCCTTCTTTTCAGTCATGCACACCTGGCTAGTTTGTTGGAAAATAATGGTATTTGCTTTTTTGGATCTGAGTTTTCACTCCAGTGTGCGGCCTCCCCCATTAAAATCATTGGTGGCAGTGGCCACAGGTTAACACCCGCCCCTCCCCCCCATCATTGGTGGCAGTGGAGCGGCAGTTCCGATCAGAGTCCCAGTGTAATCGCTGGGGCTCCGATCGGTTACCATGGCAGCCAGGATGCTACTGAAGTCCTGGCTGCCATGGTCACTTAGCAGCGTTATAGTTACCTGCGCTGTCTGTGTCCACCCGGCGCTCCTTCTGCTATAAGCAATGTGCCGCACAGACCTGTCACTTACCAGCAGAAGGAGTGCCGGGCGGACACAGACAGCGCAGGTAAGTATAATGCTGCTAAGTGACCATGGCAGCCAGGACTTCAGTAGCGTCCTGGCTGCCATGGTAACCGATCGGAGCCCCATCGATTACACTCAGACTCAGATCGGAACTGCTGCTCTGCTGCCACCAATGATGAGTGGGGGGGGGGGTTAACCTGTGGCCACTGCCACCAATGATTTTAATTAGGGATGGGGCACACACTGGCCATTAATGATTTTAATAGATGGGGGGGGAGGGCGGGCCGCACACTGGCCACCAATGATTTTAATACTGTGGAGGGAGGTCTGGTCTCTTACAGGGGTCTGTGATCCCCACAATTAACCCCTCAGGTGCGGCACAGGGGCCGGTATATACAGACTTCTCAGTATATTCTAACTTGAAGCGTCCCCATCACTATGGGAATGCCTCTGTGTTAGAATATACTGTCGGATCTGAGTTTTGACGATCTAACTCAGATCCGATGGTATATTCTAACATAGAGGCATTCCCAGGGTTATTATTAGCACAGTTATTCATAGTATTTCTACTCTGAGCGGGGCCCGGTGTAATATTTTAATCGTGAATATCGTCACTTCGAGATTTCATGAATATCTCGAATATGGGACAATATATTCGTCGAAACGAATATTCATTCATTCAGAAGCCTAACTATACACTAATACCATGTCTTCTTTCTTCGTCCAATCATACCCAGTCATTTCTAAACGCTTATAGCCCCAATGCGAAAATTGCGAAATTTTTTTAGAGATAGGTTAGATTTTTTAGGTGTTAGCTTAGTCTAGGTAGTGTTAGGTTAGTCAGGGATTTAGTCAGGGATTTATGGTCTGTGTTTGTCTGTCCGTGTTAGTTAGTTTCCCTTAGATTTATTTGTATTTAGTGTTGGTTAGTCTGTCTTGAGTAGCCAATGAGAAGGCTTAGCAACATAATTAGCAGCCAATCAGAAAGTAGCCTACCCCTTCACTATATAAATGAAGGCACACCCGACACACCCTGGTCGTGCTTGTTTGTTGCTAATATATTCCAGAACTCATATATCAAACTAATTTTAGCTAGTAAGTGTTAGATAGGGATTTGCTTTTAGGGCAGGCATGTCCAAACTGCGGCCCTCCAGCTGTTGCAAAACTACAACTCCCAGCATGCCTGGATAGCCTACAGCTATTAGGGCATGCTGGGAGTTGTAGTTTTGCAACAGCTGGAGGGCCACAGTTTGGACATGCCTGTTTAAGGGTAAAATTATTAGAGATAGGTTAGATTTGTTAGGTGAAAGACAAAGCTAGTTAGGACTGATAGGTTTAGAGCAGGGATCAGTGTAGGGCTTTAGGGCTAGGAAATATAGAGATAGAATATTAGTTTAGGTTATTGTTTAGGGCTAGTAATTTCTCAGTTTAGTTTAGTCTAGGTAGTGTTAGGTTAGTCAGGGATTTAGGGTCTGATTGTTGTGTCTGTCCGTGTTAGTTAGTTTCCCTTAGAATTATTTGTGTTTAGTGTTGGATCGTCTTGTCTTGTCTTGGCATCTGATTGTCTGTGTCTTTGTGTGTTAGTTAAAAAAAAAAAAAAGTTTATATTAAGTGTTTTCTGTTTAGTTTAATATTTCTCGCCTGCTCTTTACTGTCTGCATATTTCCGTATTAGTTTAATTTTCTTGTAAAAATGGAAAACAAAAAAATTTAGGTTTGCTTTTTGTTTAGTGTAGGGTTTTTTGTCTAGTTTGTGCGTCTGATTGTCTTCGTGTTTTAGTGTTAGTTTATAATCCCCCCAAAAAAAAAATCTTTAGTTTTTTCCTTGTAGTTCAAGTTTATCTGTCTTGTCTTTGCGTCTGATTGTCTGCATCTTTTGGTGTTTGTCTCAGTTGTTAAAAAAAAAAAAAAGTTTTTTTTCTTTCTTCGTTACATTTCAGTAGGGTTTAAATTTAGTGGGTTTCTTTATGTTACATTATTTAATTTGATTTATTTTCCTGCACACGTCCCCCATCACACACCTTTTATTTTTTTATTAAATTTTTTTATTTTAGATAAACTCTTTAGGTAGGGTCATATCTAAAATGAGTGGCCACGGTAGGGTCAATAGAGGAGTCTGTTCCAGTGCTGGACCGTTGCCAACACGGAGCCGCTCCTCCAGTCACGGACAGACGGGCGCAGATGGCAGTGGTGTCTGCCTGATCCGTGACATTTTTTGTTTGAGCAGTAGTCCCAGGGCCATCACGGTTGTTGGTTATTGCCCAACATCTGCTGCCTTACAATCTGGTTGACAGCAACCCATTTAGGCAGATGTTGGAGCAGGCACAACCCAGGTGGCATGTCCCCAGCCGCCATTACTTTGCCAGGACTGGCGTCCCTGTCCTACACCAGCACCTTGTGCAGAATGTATGCCTGTCGCTGGATCATGCTGTCAGCGACAATGGATGCTTGGACCAGTAGGCATGGGCAGAGAAGATGCATTAGCTTCACAACCCATTGGGTTTCCCTCCGAGGCACCGGGGAGGGATCGGCAGCATCTGAGTTTGTGGTGCTGCCCCGGGGTGTCCAGGGGAGAAGTGCTACTCTCCCTCAAGCCACTGTCTCCACTGCTGGTGAGCCCCCCAGCAAGCATCCCCGTAGCTACACAAGTGTTGGGCACGTGCTCTGCAAGGCCGTGCTCCAGCTTGTGAGCTTAGGAGACTGAAGACACACTGGACCTGATGTTCTGGCTGCACTACAGGATCAGGTCCAGAAGTGGCTGCCCCCCCGAAGGCTCCAGGCAGGTATGGTTGTCTGTGACAACAGCAGCAACCTACTCGCCACCCTTCAGGCTGACCTCCTGAACCTTGTGGAACAGAAATTCCTCCGTACATACCCAAGGTTGAGTGACATTGTGCTAAAGGTAAGTAGGATTGCAAGCCACTTCCAACACTCCCCAACCGCCGCCGCATCCCTGTCCAAACTGCAGCGAGACAACAGCCTGCCCGCGCCCCACAGGCTGATTGTGGACAGTGTGACATGGTGGAACTCCACCCTCCACATGCTGGTGAGGTTGTGGGAGCAGAGACGGGCAGTGAGGGAGTACCAGCTGGACCTAGGCACTCCAGGACCATCACACCCACTCCCCTACATCACTAATGCGGAGTTGGGGCAGAAACATCAGGTCTGCCATGTGTTTGCCCCATTGGGAGCAGGCAACAAAGATGGTCAGCTGGGAGCATGTTGGCCTTAATGACGTTCTCCCCCTAGTGTTACTGCTGGACAGGACACTAGATCGCCTGCTCGAGGCTGGGGAGAGTGCCTTGGTGGAGCATGACGAGTCAACCATCCTCCACCAGGCCGAGGACGAGGAGGAAGAGGAGGATGATGATTCAGTGGACATCCAGGAGCCTGGGGCTGGTCAGGAGGGAGAGCCGGTGATGGGGGCACCGTTGGTCTGGGGGTGAGGCATCTTAGACCGTGAGCAGCATTAGCATCAGGAGAAGGACCAAGAAGTCATGGGCCCGGGCAGTCATGAGGAGTCACAGCGGGCTGCACTCTTTCCTATGGCTGCCCATATGCTGAGATGCCTCAGGAGGGACCCCCCGGATAAGGAAAATTAAGGAGAGGGACGACTTTTGGTTGGCCACCCTTTTAGACATGTGTTGTAAGGGGAAACTGGAGCTGTTCATTCCAGACAGCCAGAGGCAGGCCCGTATTGCAAAATTGCGGGCCTGTCTGATCCCCCAGCTGGAGGAGGCAAACCATCGGGCTCCAGTTCTCCCCGCCCATCTCACCCACCAGGCAGCTGGCACCAGCAGGACCAGCTGAGCAGGTGACCTTCTGGGTGAGATAAGGCTCTTCTACCAGTCTGCGCGACCCAGTACCACCAGCAGCAGCTGCATCAGTCACCACCAGCGGATGGCCCGCATGGTGGATAACTACATGGGGTCGGTCGCAAGCTCGCTCAGTATGCACTGGAGCTATTGTCTTGCCCCCCCTCCAGTGTACGGTCTGAGGGGGCATTCAGCGCAGCAGGTGGGGTGGTCACGGACAAGCGGACCCGTCTGTCCACAGACTCTATGAACAGACTCACATTTATTAAAATTAATGAGTCCTGGATCGGCAGCGACTTTCTGGCCACGGCTGTCAGTTCAGGTAGTTGAAGGGTCCCTTGTCCATCCCTCTCCTTAGCTCTTCCTCCGAAAATCCGTTGTTTTTCAATCCTTCTATGTGTTTTTTTAATACGTTTTTAATTATTTATTTATGTTTTTATATGTGCATTTGTTTATTTATTTTGAATTTTTTATTTTAATCATGTATGAATTTCTTAATTTATTTAATTTTTTGTAATTACTTTAAAAAAAAAACAATTATGAACGTTTTAATCTACATATATGAATTTTTTTAAATCCAATAATGTATTTTTTTTTACTGTAAATGTATTATTATGAAATGTATATAACTTAAATTATTCACAATCATTTAGATAAAATGTAATATATATTATTTTTGATACGTTGCTTTTTAACAAAAATATAGATATTTTTGAAGTAATGTTGTTAAATTACTTTTATTATAATTAAATAGTGTCTATTGAATTTAAGACCTTTTTCGATAATATCCTTTTTTCCACTGAAAAAGATAAACTTTTACGCACATCAACTGTAACGCAGACCAAAGCGTTAATGCAGCATTACGCACCGTGTGTTGATTCCTCCTAGCCAGACGGCGGTAGGACTGCCAGGGTTTAGCTGAGGCTCTGTTGTCCTCTGTTTGTCTGTGCGAAGTCATGTGTACCTTCGCTCGCACCACCCATACACGATTGGTGATATACACTCTCAGAGCTAAAGACACGGACACAACCACGTCCTCCTCTGATCGTCTTAGGCTAGAAGGCAGTAGAGAAGTTGGTTGCTATGTGCCAGGTGTGTTAGTGTCCCCGATTCTGCTGCTGAGGTTAGTTTCTCCCCCCCTGGGTCATGACTCTGTCATGTTTCCCGTCCACTGTTGTGATCCTCAACAGCTGGCTGAAGTGTGCAGCCTGGTTCTGCTATCGCCGATCACGCAGCTGAATAAGCATTCTGTTGCGATACTTGACAACATACGGGGAATTGTGTCACACAGCCAGTGGCAGACTTCAACAACTAGAGTTGAGCGAACACCTGGATGTTCGGGTTCGAGAAGTTCAGCCGAACTTCCCGAAAATGTTCGGGTTCGGGATCCGAACTCGACCTGAACTTCACCCCGAACCTGAACCCCATTGAAGTCAATGGGGACCCGAACTTTTGGGCACTTAAATGGCTGTAAAATAGCCCTGGAAAGGGCTAGAGGGCTGCAAAAAGCAGAAAAATGTAGGGAAATGCCCTGCAAAAATATGTGAATAGGTAAATGACTTAAAATAAAATCAAATACAGAAAAATAATAAATAAACATTCTAAACTTGAGCCCAAGTGAGTGACAGTGGCACCTGCCACCCAGCAAACAGAGGATGTGGCAGCAACGCCACCACATCTGTCATTGTCACCAAGCATCACCAAATCCCATGGAAGTGTTCAGCTATCAGCTGTCCATCTCCCAAACACTGGAGAGAAAAAGAAATAGAAAGAGGAAGTACCCCCCTACCCATGGCTCTGAATGCCTTATTACAAACTTCCTGGTCCTTTGAAATGCTGTCATTCTGTCTGGTGGACAGTTTTGAAAACCTTATGGTGGCGGCTATCCCACAGTACGTGTCTCCCAGCCACTGCTACTTTTGCAGGCGAGCCATCCCTTCCCTGCACAACCAAGTGGCGGACAAAATCAAGTGTGCACTGCGCAACGCTATCTGTGGCAACGTCCACATAACCAACAACACAGTGGGTAAATGTAGTGGCTGGCACAAAGGTGGATAGCATTTTTGCGAATGTCCTTCCGCCCCCAAGGATTGCTAGGCATTTCTCTTTGTATCCTGTTACCTCCTCCTCCTCCTCCTACTCGGCTTCCTCCTCCTCTACCTCCCCCTCATCCACTTAGCGTAACACCTTCACCACCCACAGCAGCGCAGCCAGGGGGAAACGACAGCAGGTTGTTTTAAAACTTGTGTGTTTGTGGGACAAACCCCACACCGCGCAGGAGCTGTGGACAGGCATGGAACAACAGACCGACCATTGGTTGGTGCCACTGAGCCTCCAGCCCGGCCTGGTGTTGTGTGCTAATGAGCGAAATATGCTAGAAGGTCTGGGCCTAGCCGGTTTGACACACATCCCCTGACTGCCACATGTGCTGAATTTGGGGTGCAGAAATTCCTAAACCCCAGACAGTGAAAATCAATTCAGTTAATCGAACACACACTACACCACCACCCCCCCTTTCACTCAAACCATTAACAAACTATTTACAAATTTTCTTAAAAACATATTAAAATAACTATAATGCAGCTAAACTTACTATATAAACCAAAAAAACTTATACACGCCTTATCCTTAACTTAAGGCCAGTGACATCCAAGTGGCTCGAAGGGTGGGTTCCTGCCCCAACATAGTCCCTGGCCTGGAACACAATTGTCCAGCCAGGGCACAGTTCTGAAGGATGAGGAGGATAAGTAGGATGAGGAGGAGAAGGAGGAACCGTGTTCTCAGCAGGGTGGCACCCAAGCCAGTTCACAGGCAGCTGGGTCACCATCAGCACCTCAGAAGGCTGGGTTAGCATTGGCGAAATGTGGGAAAGCTTTGTCATCACACCACAACAACCTGCACCACTAGCAGATCTGGAACGTCTTAGCAGGAGGCAGCATTTCAGCAACATGGTGGAAGAGTACACATACTTACTGATGGGTTTGCCCAGGGGCGTAGCTACAGGGAAGCGTGGGAAGAACACTGTTTTGGGTCCCTGACCTAGAAGGGGCCAACCAGGAGAAGGAGGAGGAGGACTAAAAGACTTTGTCAGGGCCCCCTCAACAGTATTATACTGTACAATGAAATTACAGTTGTGTTCAAAATTATTCAACCCCCACTGAAATTGAGTGTTTTGGCCAGTTTGACATTGATTTTGATCATTTCAGTTATCTTGTTTACAATTAAATCAAAGAGGCACTTGTAAGTCAGACAAATATAACATAACATTTATAATGAAATAACCACAAATGTCTTTTTCTGTGCTTACATCATTATTAGTTTTATTCAACCCCCAAGTGACATTCAATCTTAGTACTTAGTACAACATCCTTTTCCAGTTATAACAGCTTTTAAACGTGAAGCATAGCTTGACACAAGTGTCTTGCAGCGATCTACGGGTATCTTTGCACATTCTTCATGGGCAAAAGCCTCCAGTTCAGTCACATTCTTAGGCTTGCGCACTGCAACTGCTTTCTTTAAGTCCCACCAGAGGTTCTCAATCGGATTTAAGTCTGGTGACTGCAATGGCCACTTCAAAATGTTCCAGCCTTTAATCTGCAACCATGCTCTAGTGGACTTGGAGGTATGCTTGGGATCATTGTCCTGTTGAAAGGTCCAACGTCTCCCAAGCCTCAGGTTTGTAACGGACTGCATCACATTTTCATCCAATATCTCCTGGTACTGAAGAGAATTCATGGTACCTTGCACACGCTGAAGCTTCCCTGTACCTGTAGAAGCAAAACAGCCCCAAAGCATGATTGACCCCCCACCATGCTTCACAGTAGGCAAGGTGTTCTTTTTCATAGGCCTTGTTCTTCCTCCTCCAAACATAGCGTTGATCCATGGGCCCAAACAGTTCTAATTTTGTTTCATCAGTCCACAGAACACTATCCCAAAACTTTTGTGGTTTGTCCACATGACTTTTGGCATACTGCAGTCGACTCTTCTTATTCTTTGGAGACAGCAAGGGGGTGCGCCTGGGAGTTCTGGCATGGAGGCCATCATTACGCAGTGTGCGCCTTATTGTCTGAGCTGAAACTTCAGTACCCGCATCTGACAAATCTTTTTTCAGTTCCTCAGCAGTCACACGGGGACTTTTCAACACTTTGCGCTTCAGGTAGCACACAGCAGTCAAAGTCAGCATCTTCTTTGTGCCACGACCAGGTAGCGTTTCAACAGTGCCCTTTGCCTTGAATTTGTAACTGATGCCTGCTTGGTATGTTTAACATCTTTGCAATCTTCTTATAGCCATTGCCCTTCCTGTGAAGAGAAATCACCTCTTCTCTTGTCTTCCTGGACCATTCTCTTGACTTCACAATGTTTGTAAACACACCAGTAAATGTCTAGAAGGAGCTGAGTATTAGAGTCATTTTAAATCTGCCTAATTGGTGCTTATTATGCTTGATTGCTGCTCCTTGACATACACAGGTGTTTTCAATACCTGATCGAAAACACTTGAATGAACCTCTGTTCTTAAGAGTGGTAGTCTTTAAGGGGTTGAATAATTGTGTTAATGAAGAAATCACTAAAAAAACATTTAATACCGTATTACAAAAACAATTGATGTCATTTTAGTTGCATTTGGTTCTTTAAAAAGTCCTTGTAAGATTTCATTCTGAACACAATTACAAATGTACACTAAATTCCCCAAAACCCTTTACAGCATTGGGGGTTGAATAATTTTGAACACAACTGTAGATAAAGTGGCAGTATAGACAGTGTAGAAAGCGGATGGAAAATAAACCCAAACAGCCTCACACCCTACACACTCAACACCCCCCCCCCCTTCACTCAAACCATTAACAAACTATTTACAAATTTACTTAAAAACATATTAAAATAACTATAAGGCAGCTAAACTAACCATATAAAGAAACAAAACTATATACACGCCTTATCCTTAACTTAAGGCCAACCAAATACAAGTGGCTCAGAGGGTGGGTATCTGCACCAACATAGGCCCTGGCCCGGAACACAATTGTCCAGCCAGGGCACAGTTCTGGAGGATGAGGAGGATAAGTAGGATGAGGAGGAGAAGGAGGAACCGTGTTCTCAGCAGGATACAGAGGACACAGACGATATACCTCCTTCAAAGAGAATAGCTTGTCCTTGCCTCTGGGCAGCCTGGCAGACATGAGCGACTACATGCTGCAGTGCCTGCGCAATGACCTCCCAGTTACTACCACATTCTAACTTTTGCTGACTACTGGGTGGCCACCCTGCTGCATCCCTGTTACAAGGACAATGTGCCGTCCTTAATTCCCTCACTGGAGTGTAATAGGAAGATGAGCCTGCTAGTAGACACGCTGCTGATGGCATTCACACCTGACACTGGGGACTCAGTGGAAGCACAAGGTAAAGGCAGAGGAGGAGGAGGAGGAGGAGGAAGAATTTGCCAACGCAGCTGGGTCACCAGCAACACCTCAGAAGGCAAGGTTAGCATGGGCAAAATGTGGAAAAGCTTCATCACGCCACAACAACCTGCACCACCAGCAGATCTGGAACATCTTAGCAGGAGGCAGCATTTCAGCAACATGGTGGAACAGTACACGTACTGACTGATGAGTCTGCCTAGGGGAATAGCTACAGGGGAAGCAACTGCTTTGGGGCCGTGACCTAGAAAGGTCCCATCCAGGAGGAGGGGGAGGACTAACAGTATTATACAATGAAATTATATACAGTGGCAGTATAGACAGTGTGGAAAGAGAATAGAAAAGCTGCTGGGCCTGGTCTGAGAGAGCGATCTTTAGCAGCCACAGGCATAGCGGCATGGAAGGAGGGGGTTTGCGCAAAAATTACTGGGGGAGAGGGGCCCCATTCAAAAATTTGCTGTGGTACCCTATCATTTCTAGCTACGCCACTGGGTGTGCCCCATTCAACTTTTGGGTCATCAAATTGGGCACATGTCCTGAGGTTGCTCTTTACGCCTTGGAGGTGCTGGCCTACCCTGCAGCCACGGTATTGTCTGAACGTGTGTTTAGCATGGCTGGTGGCATTATCACAGACAAGCGCAGCCACCTGTCCGCAGACAATGTGGGCAAGCTTTTGTTTATTAAAAAGAACTAGGCATGGATCCCACAGGACTTGTTTGTACCTTATGCAGAATTGACACGTATACCGGCCTCACCCAACCACTGTTATACTACCGTGCATTTGCACTTTGTTTTATTTTTTATATTTTCCCAATGTTTTGGGGTCTACACTAATTTATTTAAAAAAATTAAAAATAAAAAAACAGTTATTGGTGACTACCTTTGGCTTCACAGCCCAAAAAGGCTTTATTTCATGCAAGAATGTAACCGCCAATTGTAAGTTCCCTGTCAGTTATGAAGTGCAGGGGTTTGTACCTGGCAAAAATTGTAATATTTCCCCCAACAATTTAAAATCTATCCTTTGCCGGACAATATTAAACTTGGCCAGCCAAAGCTGGAACCACTGATTAACGGTATTAAAATTTTGGCAATTGAATTTCACGTCAGGACAAAATCTATCCTTTGCCAGACACGATTAAACTTAGCCAGCCACAGCTGAAACCACTGATTTACGGTATTGCTTTTTGGCAATTGAATTTCACCCCAGAACAAAATATATCCTTTGCCAGACACTATTAAACCTGGCCAGCCACAGCTGAAACCACTGATTTACGGTATTGCTATTTTGGCAATTGAATTTGACCCCAGAAAATTATCTCTCCTTTGCCGGACACTATTAAACTTGGCCAGCAACTGCTGGGACAACAGATTTAGGGGATTACTATTTTTGCAACTGAATTTCACCCCACAAAATAATATATCCTTTGACGGACACTATTAAACTTGTCCAGTCACAGCTGGAACACCAGGTTTACGGTATTTCTACTTTTGCAACTGAATTTCACCTCAGAAAATAATAAATCCTTTGACGGACACTATTAAACTTGGCCAGCCACTGTTGGGACACCAGATTTATGGTATTGCTATTTTGGCAATTGAGTTTCACCCCAGAAAAAAATATAGCCTTTGCCGGACACTATTAAACTTGGCCAGCCACAGCTGAAACCACTGATATATGGTATTGCTATTTTGGCAATTGAATTTCACCCCAGAACAAAATATATCCTTTGCCGGACACTAGTAAACTTGTACAGTCACAGCTGGAACACTAGATTTACAGTATTTCTATTTTTGCAACTGAATTTTACTGCAGAAAATGATATATCCTATGACGGACACTATGAAACTTGTCCAGTCACAGCTGGAACATCAGATTAACGGTATTGCTATTTTTGCAACTGAATTTCACACCAGAAAATAATATATCCTTTGACGGACACTATTAAACTTGGCCAGCCACAGCTGAAACCACTGATTTCTGGTATTGCTATTTTGGCAATTGAATTTCACCCCAGAACAAAATATATACTTTGCCTGACACTATTAAACTTGGCCAGACAGAGCTGAAACCACTGATTTATGGTATTGCTTTTTTTGCAATTGAATTTCACCCCAGAAAAAAAAAATATATCCTTTGCCGGACAATATTAAACGTATCCAGTCACAGCTGGAACACCAGATTTACGTTATTTCTATTTTTGCAACTGAATTTCACCGCAGAAAATAATACATCCTATGACGGACACTATTAAACTTGGCCAGCCACAGCTGAAACCACAGATTTATGGTATTGCTATTTTGGCAATTGAATTTGACCCCAGAAAAAATATATCCTTTGCCTGACAATATTAAACTTGGCCAGCCAGAGCTGAAACCACTGATTTATGGTATTGCTATTTTGGCAATTGAATTTCACCCCAGAAAAAAATGTATCCTTTGTCTGACACTATTAAACTTGGCCAGCCACAGCTGAAGCCAATGATTTATGGTATTGCTATTTTGGCAATTGAATTTCACCCCAGAAAAAAAATGTATCCTTTGCCGGACACTATTAAACTTGTCCAGTCACAGCTGGAAAACCAGATTTACGGTATTTCTATTTTTGCAACTGAATTTCACCCCAGAAAAAATCTATCCTTTTCCGGACACTATTAAACTTGGCCAGCCACAGCTGAAACCACTGATTTACGGTATTGCTATTTTGGCAATTGAATTTCACCCCAGAACAAAATATATCCTTTGCCGGACACTATTAAACTTTACCAGCCACTGCTAGGACACCAGATTTAGGGGATTGCTATTTTGGCAATTGAATTTCACCACAGAAAGAAAATCTATCCTTTGCCAGACACCAGACAGTATTACACTTGGCTAGCCACAGCTGGAACACCAGATTTAGGGGATTGCTATTTTGGCAATTGAATTTAACCCCTCAATAAAATATAGAAATTTCTATCCTGAGTTTCTAGGGGTGACAATAAGCACAGCCAAGCCCCTGATGTAGGAAATAGCAACAAAAAAAACCTAGTATTGATGGATTGATGGACTTGGTGGCAGCTTGTGCTGGTGCTCCACAAGACACAAAATGGCCACTGATCACCCCAGAAAAAAGTGACAGAAAAACGCTCTGTGCAGCCTAAAAAACAGTGAGCAATTAACTAGCAGAAGTTGAATGATTCACAGCTGTAGATCGATCACTTCATTAGGTGTTTTTGCTGAGTTTTCTCTACCTAATTTCACCCTCACAGCAGCTGCATCCTATCCCTACACTAATCAGAGCAGAGTGACGTGCGGCGCTACGTGACTCCAGCTTAAATAGAGGATGGGTCACATGCTGCACTCAGCCAATCACAGCCATGCCATTAGTAGGCATGGCTGTGATGGCTTCTTAGGGCAAGAAGTAAAACGCTAGCTGATTGGCTTCTGTTCAGCCCTTCGGAAAGCGGGAAGAAAACGCCGAACAATGAACCCGAACTTTTTTGAAAATGTTCGGGTCCGGGTCCCGAGCACCCCAAAATTTGGTACGAACCCGAACTATACAGTTCGGGTTCGCTCATCCCTATCAACAACACGACGGAGATGCTGACTGGCACAGTGAGGCACCTCATCTGTCATCCAGTACTGTAAATATTATGCTATGATTGTAAGCCACCATGCGGGCTGGAGTAACATTGAACTTCCGTTACATTCATCCCACTTAATCCTTTTTTTTTTTTATGTTAACTTGAAATCCAAATTACTCTCCTGTTTGCTCATTATCTTACAGTAATCCAGTTCTATACATTGATGATATCGTTTTTTATAAATGATGTTTTTTTAAATTTATAGAGATGGGGTATGCAGATATCTTATTGCATGATGGATCACTTGAAAATATCTACCTACATCATCTCTAATGGGAAAGACTGCAATATTCTTCCACTTTTGGATATCAGCCTTATATAGGCCTGGATTACTGTATTAAATTACAATTTCTTAAAATGAGAAATGTTTTATGAATAGAGTTGAGCGAACTGAACTGTATAGTTTGGGTTCGTACTGAATCATGGGGTGTTCAAGACACGCACATTTTCAAAAAAGTTCGGGTTTGGGTCCGTTGTACGGCGATTTCTTCCCGCTTTCTGAAGGGCTGCACAGCAGCCAATAAGCAAACGTTTTACTTCTTGCCCTAAGAAGCCATCACAGCCATGCCTACTAATGGCATGGCTGTGATTAGCTGAGTGCAGCATGTGACCCAGCCTCTTTGTAAGCTGGAATCACGTAGTGCCGCACGTCAGTCTGCTGAATTGAGAATTGAGAGAGCAAGGTTGCTGCTGGTGCGATCAGGGACAGAATAGGGCAGAAACCTGAAGAACCTGTGCAACTGTAATCCACAAGATACAGCACATAGTGATGGAGGGAGCCTCAGCAATCCAACATTTCTGCTCCCAGCCACTGCCAGGGAGATGTTTTTTGTAATCCATCTGTCACTGAGGTGGGGGTCGGCGGCCATTTTAGGCACTGCATTGTACTGCATGTTTGCCCGCCAGCCAGGGACATCAGCCTAATCCTATTTTGTAGCTCAGTGAAGGAAAAAAAACTTAACTTTTTATGGCTGCTCAAGTCCCCTATATTGCCATATGTATGTTTATTGAGTGACATAGTCCATTTTTCTAGCCTGGGCTCTGTGGTGCCACAGAGCACTTTTGTATACTATGCATTAAACCGTATATTCCATGTCAGCTATCAAATAGTGCATCAGTGTATTTTAGTTAAAAAAAAATGGTCATCCTGATCCACCATCCTGATCCACCAAGCCTATTTTACACAGCCAAAATATATATTTGACATTTCTGCTGTGAAATAGAGAATCCGTGTTATTTTGGGGGAAAACCCGTATTCCTTGTCCACAAAACAGTTCTGCATACACCGTCCAACGACATATTTCTGAATGGAAATAGTGCTTTTTTGTATTTTATAGAAAAAAAACGTTATTCAAGGTCCACCGAACAGTCTGAAATACCCATTACAACCACCTATTTTACATTGCTGCTTTGAAATACAGCATAAGTGTATTTTTTTGACTAAAGAGTGGTAATCCTGATCCACAGAGCAGCGTGACATACACTGCTTAAATACAGATTTCACATTACAGCTGAGAAATAGTGCATTATTCTTTTTTGTATGAAAAAAGCTATATTCTTGCTTCACAAAACAGTTGTACATGCACGGTATAAGCAGTAGAAAAATGCATTTTGGGGGTTTATTGAAAAAAGCTCTGTTTTAGCCCAAAAAAACTGTTGTGCATCAGTCGTTTAAATAATTGTTTCCAATTCATAGCAGTTAAATACTGCATTTGTGAATTTTGGTGTCCAAATCTGTGTTCTGGGTCCCCAAATCTGGTGTCCATACATAGTATAAATATCTACTTTTAATGTACAGAAGTTAAAAACTGCATTTTGGGGTTTTATTGAAAAAAGCTGTGTTTTAGGCCGAAAAAACTATTGTGCATCCGTCGTTTAAATAATTATTTCCAATTTATAACAGTCAAATACTGCATTTGTGAATTTTGGTGACCAAATCTGTGTTCTGGGTCCCCAAATCTGGTGTTCATACATAGTATAAATATCTACTTTTAATGTACAGCAGTTAAAAACTGCATTTTGGGGTTTTATAAAAAAAAGCTGTGTTTACGCTGAAAAAACAATAGTGCATATTGCGTATAAATAATTAATTTCAATTTACAGCACTGAAATACAAATTTTTAGTATTTTATTACAAAAATACTTGTTCTTGTTCCACAAACCACTTGTGCATACAGCTTATCAAAACATTTTTTTACATTTCCGCATAGAAATTTAGAATCAGTGTATTTTGGGCACAAAAAACATTATTCTGGGTCCACAGAGCATTTTTTTGACACTGGCACTGCCTTAGCGAACGTAATTGTCGACTAGTGGCAGGTAAATTGACACCGGAGAGAGACCAATCTTTCAGCTTGGTGGGTGAACACAAATAATGAGGAGAACATCAATTAAGGGATGTGGGCATGGTCGTGGAGCTCCTGCTGCTGGGAGAGGATGTGGCCATTCAGCGCCAACTACCGATCCAAGTGAAAACACCTTCCTCTGGTGCGAGTAGGCGACAGAATCTGCAGCCTTATATGATAGGCCCAAATGCCGCTCTACGGATGGAGAAGCCAGAACATGTACAGGCGACAGTAGATTGGGTGGCTGACAGTCCTCTGCAGAAAACTCAGGGTTGGCACCTGCAGCCCATGCCAATCAGTCTTCCACCTCACCCCCTTGCAAATCAGCCAAGCAATGAGAGCCCCAAATCATGCAGGAAAGTCTCATGCTTTTTGATAACTCTGTTGGCAGGGTGTAACGAGGCGCCGAAGGTGCACTCGGTTTCCCATCAGCCGCAGACCTGCTGCTTAACTTCAGGAGGAAGGATCTGTGTTCAGCCTTGTTCCCAGGGCAGCTTTGCTAGCTGGGAGGCTCCCTGCTCCTAGGTCTGCCTTGAGCACCGAGCTGATCACTCGGTGCTCGACTTATCTGTCTGTCGGTCATGTGACGCTGGCCACGTCACATGACCCTCACTCCCCACTATAAATACAGGCAACCTGCTGGCCACAGGTTGCCTGTGATACTGGTCTATTGGAGCTTCCTTGTCCTTTGGTTCTAGTCTGCAGCTGCTTATCTGATTGACCTCCTGACCTTGTGACCTCGGCTCGTTCTTTGACCTCGACTTCGTCTCATCCTTTGTACGTATTTGCTCTCCTGGATTGACCTCGGCTTTGACTGTTGACCTTGCTTTTGCTCGTTCCATTTGTACGGCTCGCTTCTCCTGGTTCTGATCTTTGGCTTGTTGACCCTTCTTATCTTTCCTCTGTGCACTTAGGTTAAGTAAGGGACCGTCGCCCAGTTACGCCCTGTCGCCTAGGGCTGGTAGTATGAGTAGGCAGGGACAGGGGTTGAGGGTGGGGTCAGAGTGCACCCTCTTTCCTTCCTCTCTGATCCCTGACACAGGGTTTCCCCGGCCCATCCACCTAGCCTTGCCCTAGAAGAGGAAGACCTTGAATGCACTAATGCTCACCCACATTTGTTGCAGGAGGAGGACATGGGAATACCGCGACAAAACGTCTCTGATGATGACGAAACACAGGTGCAGTGCAGACCGACGAGGAGGGCAGGGTTCATGAATGGGTGGAAGATGATGTGGAGGATAATGAAGTCCTAGACCCAGACTGGACTGAAGGTCGTGCTAGTGAGGCTTGCAGTTCTCAGGAAGAGGCGGTGGTCACACAGAAGCAACAGCACAGCAAAAGTGGGAGCAGAGTGCAAAAGCGCAGCGGCCGTTCCAGAGACAGTACGCCTGCTACTGTCCACCACACCAAGACACGAGCACACCAAGGCCTGCTCCAAGGAGTTTATTGGTGTGACAGTTCTTGACACAATGTCCTGATGACTAGAGATGAGCGAACACCTGGATGTTCGGGTTCGAGAGGTTCGGCCGAACTTCCGGAAAATGTCCGGGTTCGTGATCCGAACTCAACCTGAACTTCATCCCGAACCCGAACCCCATAGAAGTCAATGGGGACCCGAACTTTTGGGCACTAAAAAGGCTGTAAAAGACTCCCGGAAAGGGCTAGAGGGCTGCAAAAGGCAGCAAAATGTAGGTAAATCCCCTGCAAACAAATGTAGATAGGGAAATGATGACTTAACATAAAATAAAATAAAATTAACCAATATTAATTGGAGTTAGGTCCCATAGCACAGAATCAGGCTTCAAATCAACCACCAATGGAGAAGGTCGCTTACTATTATTTCGACCCCAGCATCCAGACAAAGGAAAGAGGTCCCATAGCAGAGAATCTGGCATCATATCAACCACCACAGGAGAAGGCCACTTTCAGTGACTTAGGCCGTAGCACCCAGACAGAGGAGACATGTCAGATAGCACAAGCATTACATTTATACCATCCAGCACAGGAGAAGGCCACTTTTAGTTACTTTGACCCCTGCACCCAGAAAGAGGAGAGAGGCCCCACAGCACATATTCAGGCATCATATCACCCACCACAGGAGTAGGCCACCATTTAGTTAATTTGACCCCTGCACCCATGTCAGCTGGTACAAGCATCAGTTTTACATCACCCAGCACAAGAGAAGGCCACTTTTAGAGACTTTGACCCCTGCACCCAGACGGAGGAGAGGTTTTCACAGCAGAGAATCAGGCATTTAGATCACCCACCACAGGAGTAGGCCATCATTTAATGGGACCCCGGCAACCATGTCAGATGGCACTTGTATCACATTTATATCACCCAGCACATGACAAGGCCACTTTCAGTGAGTTAGGCCTTAGCAACGAGACAGAGGAGACAGGTCAGATAGCACAAGCATCAGTTTTACTGATCACCCACTACAGGAGTCGGCCACCTTTAGTTAATTTGATAGCTTCAACCATGTCAGATGGCACTTGTATCACATTTTTATCACCCAGCACATGACAAGGCCACTTTCAGTGAGTTAGGCCTTAGCACCGACACAGAGGAGACAGGTCAGATAGCACAAGCATCAGTTTTACATCAACCACCACAGGAGAAGGGCACTTTTAGAGACTTTGACCCCTGCAGCCACACGGAGGAGAGAGGTCCCACAGCAGAGAATCAGGCATCATGTCAACCACCACAGGAGTAGGCCGCCTTTTGTTTCTTTGACCCCTGCACCCAGAAAGAGGAGAGAGGTCCCACAGCAGAGATTCAGGCATTTATATCAGCCAGCACAGGAGAAGGCCGCTTTCAGTGAATTTGGCCCCCTGCACCCACACAAAGGAGACATGTCAGACAGCACAAGCATCAGTTTTACATCAACCACCACAGGAGAAGGGCACTTTTAGAGACTTTGACCCCTGCAGCCACACGGAGGAGAGAGGTCCCACAGCAGAGATTCAGGCATTTATATCAGCCAGCACAGGAGAAGGCCGCTTTCAGTGACTTAGGCCTTAGCACCGACACAGAGGAGACAGGTCAGATAGCACAAGCATCAGTTTTACATCAACCACCACAGGAGAAGGGCACTTTTAGAGACTTTGACCCCTGCAGCCACACGGAGGAGAGAGGTCCCACAGCAGAGAATCAGGCATCATGTCAACCACCACAGGAGTAGGCCACCTTTTGTTTCTTTGACCCCTGCACCCAGAAAGAGGAGAGAGGTCCCACAACAGAGATTCAGGCATTTATATCAGCCAGCACAGGAGAAGGCCGCTTTCAGTGACTTTGGCCCCCTGCACCCACACAAAGGAGACATGTCAGACAGCACAAGCATCAGTTTTACATCAACCACCACAGGAGAAGGGCACTTTTAGAGACTTTAACCCCTGCAGCCACACGGAGAGAGAGGTCCCACAGCAGAGAATCAGGCATCATGTCAACCACCACAGGAGTAGGCCACCTTTTGTTTCTTTGACCCTGCACCCAGAAAGAGGAGAGAGGTCCCACAGCAGAGATTCAGGCATTTATATCAGCCAGCACAGGAGAAGGCCGCTTTCAGTGACTTTGGCCCCCTGCACCCACACAAAGGAGACATGTCAGACAGCACAAGTATAACATTCATATCACCCAGCACAGGAGAAGGACACTTTCATGTACTTTGGCCCCGGCACCCAGACAGAGGGAAGGTTCATTCAACTCTGGGTTGCACACCAAGATCCTACTTAATTTCAAAAATTGATTTTTCAATGAAGAAGTGGCCAGGAGTACAAGACAACATGGTTTAAGGCAGTTATTAAGGACTACTCTGCACAAGGGAGGGTCAGGTCTTGTGGGATCCATGCCTGGTTCATTTTTATAAACGTCAGCTTGTCCACGTTGGCCGCGGACAGGCGGCTGCATTTGTCAGTAATGACGCCCCCTGCCGTGCTGAATACACGTTCAGATAAAACGCTGGCCGCCGGGCAGGCCAGCACCTCCAAGGCATAACATGCTAATTCTGGCCACGTGGACAATTTGGAAACCCAGAAGTTGAATGGGGCCGAACCATCCGTCAGTACGTGGAGTTGTGTGCAGACGTACTGTTCAACCATGTTAGTGAAATGTTGCCTCCTGCTAACACGTTCCGTATTAGGTGGTGGGGCAGTTAGCTGTGGCGTGGAGACAAAACATTTCCACATTTCTGCCATGCTAACCCTGCCCTCAGAGGAGCTGGCCGTGACACTGCTGCGTGGGTGACCTCTAGCTCCTCCTCTGCCTTGGCCTTGGCCTTCCACCTGTTCCCCTGTGACAGTTGGGAATGCTCTCAGGAGCGCGTCTACCAGTGTGCGCTTGTACTCGCGCATCTTCCTATCACGCTCCAGTGCAGGAAGTAAAGTGGGCACATTGTCTTTGTACCGTGGATCCAGCAGGGTGGCCACCCAGTAGTCAGCACACGTTAAAATGTGGGCAACTCTGCTGTCATTGCGCAGGCACTGCAGCATGTAATCGCTCATGTGTGCCAGGCTCCCCAGAGGTAAGGACAAACCGTCATCTTCCTCTGTATCCCCCCCAGCCATGCACCAGGGATGTGCCTGCGCTGTGCTGGGTGCCACCCCGCTGTGAACCTGCTTCATCCTCATCCTCCTCCACCTCCTCCTCATCCTCCTCGTCCTCCAGTAGTGGTCCCTGGCTGGCCACATTTGTACCTGCCCTCTGCTGTTGCAAAAAACCTCCCTCTGAGCCACTTCTAACAGACTGGCCTGAAAGTGCTAAAAACGACCCGTCATCCTCCTCCTCCTCCTCCTGGCCCTGGCCCACCTCCTCTTCCATCATCGCCCTAAGCGTTTTCTCTAGGAGACATAGAATTGGTATCGTCACGCTGATAACAGTGGCATCGCCACTGGCCATGTTGGTGGCGTACTCTAAACAGCGCAACAGGGCACACAGGTCTCGCATGGAGGCCCAATCATTGGTGGTGAAGAGGTGCTGTTCCGCAGTGCGACTGACCCGTGCGTGCTGCAGCTGAAACTCCACTATGGCCTGCTGCTGCTCGCACAGTCTCTCCAGCATGTGCAAGGTGGAGTTCCACCGGGTGGGCACGTCGCATATTAGGCAGTGAGCGGGAAGGCCGAAGTTCCGCTGTAGCGCTGACAGGCGAGCAGCGGCAGGATGTGAACGCCGGAAGCGCGCACAGACGGCCCGCACTTTATGCAGCAGCTCTGACATGTCTGGGTAGTTGTGAATGAACTTTTGCACCAAATTCAGCACATGCACCAGGCAAGGGATGTGTGTCAAACTGGCTAGTCCCAGAGCTGCCACGAGATTTCGCCCATTATCGCACACCACCAGGCCGGGCTTGAGGCCCACCGGCAGCAACCACTGGTCGGTCTGTTGTTCAATACCCCGCCACAACTCCTGCGCGGTGTGGGGCCTGTCCCCCAAACATATGAGTTTCAGAATGGCCTGCAGACGTTTACACCGGGCTGTGCTGAAGTTGGTGGTGAAGGTGTGTGGCTGACTGGATGAGCTGGTGGAAGCAGAGGAGGAGGAGGAGGAGAAAGCCGAGTAGGAGGAGGAGGCTACAGGAGGCAAAGAATGATGCCCTGTGATCCTTGGCGGCGGAAGGACGTGCGCCAAGGAACTCTCCGCCTGGGGCCCAGCCGCCACTACATTTACCCAGTGTGCAGTTAGGGAGATATAGCGTCCCTGGCCGTGCTTACTGGTCCACGTATCTGTGGTTAGGTGGACCTTGCCACAAATGGCGTTGCGCAGTGCACACTTGATTTTATCGGACACTTGCATGTGCAGGGAAGGCACGGCTGTCTTGGAGAAGTAGTGGCGGCTGGGAACCACATACTGGGGGACAGCCATGGCCATCAGCTGTTTGAAGCTGTCTGTGTCCACCAGCCGGAATGACAGCATTTCAAAGGCCAGTAGTTTAGAAATGCTGGCATTCAGGCCAAGAGGCTCGAGGGTGACTAGGTGGGAATTTGCGCTTCCTCTCAAAGGTTTGAGAGATGGAGAGCTGAACGCTGCTGTGTGAAATAGTGGAGGCGCTAGGTGACGGTGGCGGTGGTGGTGGTGGTGTCGGTGGCACATCCTCTGTTTGCTGCTCGGCAGGTGGCAACATTCCTCTCGAGGCGGAAGCCGAGGCAGCAGCGCTAGAGGGAGCAGGGGAGCCTGAGCGGGTTCCTTGTTTTTAAGGTGTGTACTCCACTGCAGTTCATGCTTTGCATGTAGATGCCTGATCATGCAGGTGGTGCTCAGGTTAAGAACGTTAATGCCTCGCCTCAGGGTCTGATGGCACAGCGTGCAAACCACTCTGGTCTTGTCGTCAGCACATTGTTTGAAGAAGTGCCATGCCAGGAACTCCTTGAAGATGCCTTTGGGGTGCTGGGTCCCTGTTGGCGCTGGCCAATAGCAGGCGAACTCTCTGGACGGCGGCTGTTCTGCTTTTGCCCCCTGCTCCCTCTTTGGCTTCGCTGTTGTCTCGGTCTCACCACTGCCTCTTCCTCTGAACTATTTAAGTCAGCGGCACGACCTTCAGTCCATGTGGGGTCTAAGACCTCATCGTCCTCTGCATCGTCTTCCACCCAGTCTTCCTCCCTGACCTCCTCCTGTTCAGTCTGCACACTGCAATAAGACGCGGCAGTGGGCACCAGTGTTTCGTCATCATCAGAGACTCGGTCACTCTGCTGTGGTGGTATTCCCATGTCCTCATCATCTGGATACATAAGTGGTTGTGCGTCAGTGCATGGAATGTCTTCCACCGCTGGGGAAGGGCTAGGTGGACGCCCTGGAAAACCGTGGGAGCAGAGTCTTCAAACAGAATAAGAGACTGCTGCATAACTTGAGGCTCAGCCAGTTTCCCTGATATGCATGGGGGTGATGTGACAGACTGATGGGCTTGGTTTTCAGGTGCCACCTGTGCGCTTTCCGCAGAAGACTGGGCGGAAGACAATGTGGTGAACGTGCTGGAAGCACTGTCGGCCACCCAATCGACTAATGCCTGTACCTGCTCAGGCCTTACCATCCTCATAACGGCATTGGGCCCCACCAAATATCGCTGTAAATTCTGCCGGCTACTTGAGGAGTTGGTTCACTACTTTGTGCGCCTGAGGCCGAACGGCCACGTCCTCTGCCAGCAACAGAGGCTCCACGGACACCACCACGACCGCGTCCTCGTCCCTTAATAGAATGTTTCCTCATTGTTGCGATTCAACTCGCACCACAATAAAATATATTATTTTTAGCCCCAAAATTCCCACACTGGAAGATATAATTCCTTTTTCGGTATTAATTACAAGAAGACTGCTGCTAATTAGACACCAGAATTTTTAAAATGCTAGTTTTGGTACATAGATTCCCACACGGGGAGATATAATTCCTTTTACAGGAGTAAAAGCGTGCGGCCTACTGTTTCTGGTCTAACTAACACCAGATTGATTAAATTGGCCTTTTTTTCACCAAAATTACAACACTGGACAATGTAATGCCTTTTGCGGTATTAATTACAAGAAGACTGCTGCTAATTGGACACCAGAATTTTTAAAATGCTAGTTTGTGTACATAAATTCCCACACTGGAAGATATAATTCCTTTTTCCGGTATTAATTACAAGAAAACTGCTGCAAATTGGACACCAGAATTTTTAAAATGCTAGTTTTGGTACATAGATTCCCACACGGGAGATATAATTCCTTTTACAGGAGTAAAAACGTGAGGCCTACTGTTTCTGGTCTAACAAACACCAGATTGATTAAATTGGCCTTTTTTCACCAAAATTACAACACTGGACAATGTAATGCCTTTTGCGGTATTAATTACAAGAAGACTGCTGCTAATTGGACACCAGAATTTTTAAAATGCTAGTTTGTGTACATAAATTCCCACACTGGAAGATATAATTCCTTTTTCGGTATTAATTACAAGAAAACTGCTGCAAATTGGACACCAGAATTTTTAAAATGCTAGTTTTGGTACATAGATTCCCACACGGGAGATATAATTCCTTTTACAGGAGTAAAAACGTGAGGCCTACTGTTTCTGGTCTAACAAACACCAGATTGATTAAATTGGCCTTTTTTCACCAAAATTACAACACTGGACGATATAATGCCTTTTTGCGGTATTAATTACAAGAGAGACTGCTGGTATTTCAGAACACCAGAATTTTTAAAATGCTAGTTTTGCTAGATAAATTTCCCACACTGGGAGAAATATTGCCTAAGCCTTTTTACAGTATTAATTACAACAGGAGTGCTTCTTCTGGTCTAACACCAGAATAATTTTATTATTGCGGTGAAAGCTTTTTCTAATTTATATTTCTGGCACATAAAAAAAAAAAATATTTCTGGCTGACAGTATTGGACAAAGTAGTGGCACTGGCTAGCCTAGCTGGAACAGCACATTCATGGGATTTGCTATCCAAGTGGGTTACTTTCAGTTTCACCACTGATATATTAAATATCTTTGCAGTTAGTATGTAACATAGTAACATAGTATATAAGACCGAAAAAAGACATTTGTCCATCCAGTTCGGCCTGTTTCCTACAAGTTGATCCAGAGGAAGGCAAAAAACCCCTGTGAGGCAGAAGCCAATTTTCCTCACTTAAGGGGAAAAAAAAATTCCTTCCCGACTCCAATCAGGCAATCAGAATAACTCCCTGGATCAACGACCCCTCTCTAGTACCTATAGCCTGTAATATTATTACACTCCAGAAATAAATCCAGTCCCCTCTTGAATTCCTTTATTGTACTCACCATCACCACCTCCTCAGGCAGAGAGTTCCATAGTCTCACTGCTCTTACAGTGAAGAATCCTTTTCTATGTTTGTGTACAAACCTTCTTTCCTCCAGACGCAGAGGATGTCCCCTTGTCACAGTCACAGTCCTGGGGATAAATAGATGATGGGACAGATCTCTGTACTGACCCCTGATATATTTATACATAGTTATTAGATCTCCCCTCAGTCGTCTTTTTTCTAAAGTGAATAACCCTAATTTTGATAACCTTTCAGGGTACTGTAGATCCCTCATTCCAGTTATTACTTTAGTTGCCCTCCTCTGAACTCTCTCCAGCTCTGCTATGTCTGTCTTGTTCACAGGAGCCCAGAACTGTACACAGTACTCCATGTGTGGTCTAACCAGTGATTTGTAAAGTGGTAGGACTATGTTCTCATCACGGGCGTCTATGCCCCTTTTGATGCAACCCATTATCTTATTGGCCTTGGCAGTAGCTGCCTGACACTGGTTTTTGCAGCTTAATTTGCTGTTTATTAAAATTCCTAGATCCTTTTCCATGTCAGTGTTACCGAGTGTTTTACCATTTAATATGTACGGGTGACTTGCATTATTCCTTCCCATGTGCATAACTTTACATTTGTCAGTGTTAAACCTCATCTGCCATTTTTCTGCCCAAGCCTCCAATCTATCCAGATCCCTCTGTAGCAGAAAACTGTCCTCTTCAGTGTTAATTACTTTACACAGTTTAGTGTCATCTGCAAAAATAGATATTTTACTGTGCAGGCCTTCTACAAGATCATTAATAAATATATTGAAGAGAATAGGGCCCAATACTGACCCCTGAGGTACCCCACTAGTTACAGTGACCCAATCTGAGTATCTACCGTTAATAACCACCCTCTGTTTTCTGTCACTCAGCCAGTTACTTACCCACATACAGACATTTTCTCCCAGTCCGAGCATCCTCATTTTATATACTAACCTTTTATGAGGTACGGTGTCAAATGCTTTGGAGAAGTCCAGATATACGACATCCATTGATTCGCCGCTGTCAAGTCTAGAACTTACCTCCTCATAGAAGCTGATTAAATTTGTTTGGCATGACCGATCCCTCATGAAGCCATGCTGATATGGCGTTATTTGCTTATTTTCATTGAGATACTCCAAAATAGCATCTCTTAGAAACCCTTCAAACAGTTTACCAACAATAGATGTTAAACTTACCGGCCTATAATTTCCAGGCTCTGTTTTTGGACCCTTTTTGAATATTGGCACCACATTTGCTATGCGCCAATCCTGTGGAACATTCCCTGTTATTATAGAGTCCGTAAATATCAGAAATAATGGTCTGGCTATGACATCACTTAATTCCCTTAGGATACGGGGTGTATGCCATCCGGTCCTGGCGATTTGTCTATTTTAATCTTTTTAAGTCGCTGTTGTACTTCTTCCTGGGTCAGACAGGGCACTTTTAATGGGGATTTACTTTTACATTCTGCATTTCATCTGACAGTTTATTTTCCTCAGTGAATATAGTGGAGAAAAAAATATTTAATAGTTTTGCTTTATCCTCGTCGCTCTCTGCAACACCCCCTCATTGCTATGTAGAGGGCCGACTCCTTCAGATTTATATTTTTACTATTTATATAATTGAAGAACATTTTAGGGTTAGTTTTACTCTCTTTGGCAATTAATCTCTCGGTCTCTAGTTTGGCAAATTTTATTAGTTTTTACATATTCTATTTTTTTCCTTATAGTTTATCAGTGCTTCCTGACTCCCCTCCTGTTTTAGCGATTTATATGCTTTCTTTTTGTCATTTATTGCCTTCTTTACGGTTCCATTTATCCACATTGGTCTCTTATTGTTCCTTAGCCTTTTATTCCTATAAGGTATGTACCTCTCACAATTAGATGTTACAATGCTTTTAAAAATCTCCCATTTTATGGTTGTATTTTTATTTTTGAGGACTTTGTCCCAGTTAGTTAGGCCTATGGCCTCGCTTAGTTGGCTAAATTTTGCTTTTTTGAAGTTTGGTATTTTTGTTCCTCCCTTTAGAAACTCTCGTTTGAAGGATAATTGGAAGGTTATAACTTTATGGTCACTATTTCCCAGGTGTCCCCAACCTGCACATCTGTTGTTCTATCAGGTCTATTGGTTAATACTAAGTCCAGTATGGCCGTCCCTCTAGTGGGGTCCTGAACCAGTTGGGAAAGGAAATTGTCTTTGGCTATTGCCAAGAACCTGTTTCCTTTATGGGATGTACAGCTTTCAGTTTCCCAGTCTATATCTGGGTAGTTGAAGTCCCCCATGATAACGACTTCATTATGATTTGCCGCCTCGTCTATCTCGTTTAGTAATAGATTTTCTGTGGACTCTGGTATATTAGGTGGTTTATAATACACTCCTATTAGTATTTTATTATTGTTTTTGCTCCATGTATTTCTACCCACAGTGACTCCACATGTTCATGTCCCTCAGAGATGTATTCTCGAATTACGGGATTTAGACACGACTTCACGTAGAGGCAGACCCCTCCACCTCTCCGGTTTTGACGATCCTTTCTAAACAGATTGTAACCTTTTATATTAACTGCCCAGTCATAGCTATCATCCAGCCATGTCTCAGTTATTCCCACTATGTCATAGTCCTCCTCACACATCACTAATTCCAGTTCACCAGTCTTGTTAGTCAGGCTTCTGGCATTAGTATACATACATTTGACAGGTTTATGTGTATTTTTACCCTACATCTTTCATTCTGAGCTGTTCTAGTCCCCCTTCCATTCCTCCCCCAGACACACTACCTCGCCCCTGGTCTCTATCTGCACTATCTTCCCCTCCTATAATGTAATTACCCTCCCCCAGTCCCTAGTTTAAACACTCCTCCAACCTTCTAGCCATCTTTCTCCCCAACACAGCTGCCCCTTCCCCATTGAGGTGCAGCCCGTCCCTACGGTAGAGCCTGTAGCCAACAGAGAAGTCGGCCCAGTTCTCCATGAACCCGAACCCCTCCTTCCTACACCAGTTCTTGAGCCACTTGTTAACCTCCCTAATCTCCCGCTGCCTTTCTTGTGTGGCTCGTGGTACAGGCAGTATTTCAGAAAATACTACTTTTGAGGTCCTTGCCCTAAGCTTTTGACCTAAATCCCTGAAATCATTTTTAAGGACTCTCCACCTTCCTCTAACTTTGTCATTGGTTCCGATATGGACCATGACCGCTGGATCTTCTCCAGCCCCTCCCAGTAATCTGTCAACCCGATCCGCGATGTGTCGAACTCTAGCGCCAGGAAGACAGCACACTGTTCGGCGATCACGATCTTTGTGACAGATTGCCCTATCTGTACCCCTAATAATTGAGTCTCCCACTACCAGCACCTGTCTGGCCTGCCCTGCTCTCCTGGTCCCCTGCTTACTGGAGCTGACATTCCCCTGACTGGCAGAGGAAGTGTCTGGCTGCAGCGGTGCCGTCCCTGAACTGTCATCCCCTCATCTGCCAACCGTGCAAACTTGTTGGGGTGTGTCAGATCAGGGCTAGCCTCCTGGCACTCTTCCCTCTACCCCGCTTTCTTACTGTTACCCAGCTAACTACCTCACTCTCCTCAGCCTCCTCGCTACCACCCTCCCCCACATCTACCCCATAGAGTGCTTGCTCAGTGAGCAGCAAACTCTTTTCCAAATTGTCAGTGGCTTTCAGTGTTGCAACTCGCCTGTTTAGAGACTCGATGTGCGATTCCAAGCGGGTAATTTGCTCACATTTTGAACAAACATATACACCCTCGAACGGCTGTTCCAGGACTGCATACATCATACAAGATGTGCACTGGACGGCGCTGTCAATAATCGAAGTCATACTAAATGGGGATTACACAGGAAAAGAGAGGGAAAAAAATAAATAAATACAATATAGAGCAGTGATATCAAGATTCTTACTTACTGTGGTCCCTTACAGCAGTAGGAAGACTAGCTAGAATCAAACCAACTGTATACAAGGATGATCTAATGAATCTCTGTTTCTTGCTCCTTTTCCTAAACTCCGGTTTCTTCAACTCCACTTATGAAAGCAGCCACTTAGTAATGCAGGCCTCAGGTAGAGCAGGCTCTGGAAGAGTTGAGTGGTCTAATTTATAGCACCTGTTAGGCCAAGCCACTCCCCCTCACCAAGCAGAGAAAAAAAAAACTGCTTTAAATGACACTACACAGCAGAGAGAAAAAAGCGGTTTTAAATGGCAGAACTAAACTGCAAGCACTTAACTTTCTAGGTAAGCAGCTTCACACCACACTCAGACACTTGCAGTCCCAACAAAAAGACACTCAGCAGAACTCCGGTTTCTTCAACTCCACTTATGAAAGCAGCCATAAGTGGAGTTGGAGTGTATGGGTGACACAAGCACAGCCAAACCTCTGATGTAGTATATCTATGAAAAAATCGACTATTACATGAGATTAATGGACGTTGTGGCAGCTTTTGCTGTAGCACCACAAGTCCCAAAATGGCCGCCGCCTATCAGCCCAGTAACATGTGCCAGAAAACGGTCTGCCCAGCCAGAAAAAAAATAGACTTTGACTGAGCAGCTGAATCTCTGTTGTTCTGATTCACAGGTGTAGATTTTTCACTTCTTTGGAGCTTTGGTTTAGACTCTGTGGCAGCTTGTGCTGGCGCACCACAAGTCCCAAAATGGCCACCGCCAGTCAGCCCAGTTACATGTGCCAGTAAAAATTGCTCTGGCCAGTCTCAACAAAATAGTGACTTTCAGTGAACAGCTCAGCTGAGTTGTTCTGATGCACAGGTGTAGAAAGGTAGATCATTCAATCACTTCTTTATCCCTGCCTATCTCGCCCTCACAGAAGCTGCATCCTCTCCCTACACTAGTCAGAGCAGTGTGACGTGCCTCCAGCTTAAATAGAGGCTGGGTCACATGCTGCACTTGGCCAATCACAGCCATGCCATTAGTAGGCATGGCTGTGATGGGCTCTTAGGGCAAGAAGTAAAACGCTAGCTGATTGGCCTTCAGAAAGCGGGAAGTAATCGACGAACACCGGACCCGAACCCGAACTTTTTTTTAAAATGTCCGGGTTCGAGTCCGTGTCACGGACACCCCAAAATTCGGTACGGACCCGAACGATTTTCGAACTGTTCGCTCAACACTACTGATGACAAGACACAAGTGGTTTGCATGTTGTGCCATCAGAGCCTGAAGCAAGGCATAAACGTTCTTAACCTGAGCACAACCTGCATAACCAGGCATCTACATGCAAAGCATTAACTGCAGTGGAGTAAACACCTTAAAAACAAGGAACTCTCTCATGCTCCTCCTGCTCCCTCTTCTGCTGCTGGCTCGGCCTCTCCCTCCACCTCTGGCGTCACCGTGGCACCTGGCGACCAGCAAACAGAGGATGTTCCACAAACACCACCACATACGACACCATCACCAAGCATCTCCACCATGTTACACGGCAGCATTCAGCTGTCCATCTCCCAAACATTGGAGAGAAGGAGGAAATACTCACCTACCTACAGAAACTCGAGCCTTTGCCCTGAATGCCAGCATTTCAAAATTACCGGCCTTTAAGTCTGGTGGAGACTGTTTTAAACATCTGATGGCGGTGGCTGTCCCTCAGTGCGTTGTTCCCAGCCGCCACTACTTTTCCAGGCGAGCCGTCCCTTCCCTGCACAACCAAGTGGAGGATAAAATCAAGTGTGCGCTGAGCAACGCCATCTGTGGCAAGGTCCACATAACCACAGATACATGGACCAGTAAGCACGGCCAGGGTCGCTTTATCTCCCTAACTGCACACTGGGTAAATGTAGTGGTGGCTGGGTCCGAGGCGGATAGCGGTTTGGCGCATGTCCTTTCACCACCGAGGATCGCAGGGCATTATTCGTTGCCTCCTGGTGCTTCCTACTCCAAATCATCCTCCTCCTCCTCCTCTTCTACCACCCCCACATACGGTCATCGAAAGAACCTCACCCCCAACTTCAGCACATCCTTGGGTAAATGTCAGCAGGCGATTTTAAAACTTATGTGTTGGGATGACAAACCCCACACCGCACAGGAGCTTTGGAGGGGCATAGAACAGCAGACTAATGAGTGGTTGCTGCTGGTGATCCTCAAGCCCGGCCTGGTGGTGTGCGATAATGGGCGAAATCTCGTTGCAGCTCTGGGACTAGCTGGTTTGACGCACATCCCTTGCCTGGCTCATGTGCTGATTAGTGATGTCCCGAACTATTCGCTGGCGAACGGTTCCCGGCGAACATAGCTTGTTCGCATTTGCCGCGGCGGGCGAACATATGCGATGTTCGCGTTCGCCCCTACACTTTATCATTGAGCAAACTTTGACCCTGTACCTCATAGTCAGCAGACACATTCTAGCCAATTATCATACTCTCCCACCTCCTAGCAAAAAGCAAGGACGTCATCCATCTTATATTCATTCTGAAGCTGCAGTGTTAGTAGTTGTAATCCCAATGCGATTAATATAACCTGTATTAATCGCATTGCGAAATCAACTTAGAGCTGAGTTCCTAATGGTTGTATTGGTAGAATATAACGAATATCACGAATATAGCACTATATTCTCAATGTTCGTTATATTCTAGCAACAACCATTAGGAACTCAGCTCAAGTTGAATTCGCAATGCAAACATATACTCGCATCGCGAATTCAACTTAGAGCGGAAGTTCCTAATGGTTGTATTGCTAGAATTGATGAAGATAAAGAATATCACAAATTCACGAATATAGCACTATATTCTTAATCTTCGTTATATTCTAGCAATACAACCATTAGGAACCCAGCTCGAAGTTGAATTTGCAATGCGATTAATGCAGTTTATATTAATCGCATTGCTAATTCAACTTAGAGCTGGGTTCCCATTGGTTGTATTGCTAGAATTATATAACGAAGATTGAGAATATAGCATTATATTCTCAATCTTCGTTATATTCTAGCAATACAACCATTAGGAACCCAACTCTAAGTTGAATTTGCAATGCGATTAATGCAGGTTAATTCAACTTACCACACTCTGCGTCAACTACGTAATTTTACATGGGAGTTTTGCCATGAATCCACCTCCGGCATGCCACAGTCCAGGTGTTAGTCCCATTGAAACAACTTTTCTATCACTATTGTGGCCAGAAAGAGTCCATGTGGGTTAAAATTCACCTGTCTATTGAAGTCTATGGCGGTTCACCCTGTTCGCCCGTTTGCAAACATTTGCAGAAGTTCACGTTCGCCGGTCGCGAACGGAAAGTTTTATGTTCGCGACATCTCTAGTGCTCAATCTGGTGGTGCAGAAGTTTCTTAAAAACTACCCAGACATGTCAGAGCTGCTGCTAAAAGTGCGGTCCGTGCTGTGCTGCTGCTCGCATGTCTGCGCTGCAGCGTAACTTTGGCCTTCCTGCTCACCGCCTTATATGCGACATGCCCACCAGGTGGAACTTCACCTTACATATGCTGGAGAGACTGTGCGAGCAGCAGCGGGCAATAGTGGACTTTCAGATGCAGTATGCATGGGTCAGTCGCTCTGCGGATCAGCACCACATCACCACCAGTGACTGGGCCTGCATACGAGACCTGTGTACCTTGTTGCAGTCTTTGGAGTACTCAACTAACATGGCCAGTGCTGATGACGCCATTGTTAGCATTACAATACCCCTTCTATGTCTCCTTGAAAAAATATTACGGTGATGATGGAAGAGGATGCGGCACAGGAGGAGGAGGAAGAGGGGCATTTCACTGGGTTTCAGGCCGGTCCTACAGAAGTGTCTCAGAGGGTGGGTTCCTGCACCAGCAGAGGCCAGGTACACACTTCTAGAGGATGAGGAGGGGGAGGTTGAGGAAGAGGAACCTGTTTCACTGCAGGATGGCACCCTACGCAGCTCAGGGCCATCACTGGAGTGTGGCTAGTGGGATACAGAGGACACAGACGATACACCACCTACAAAGGACAGCTTATCGTTACCTCTGGGAAGCCTGGCTCACATGAGCGACTACATGCTGCAGTGCCTGCGCAACGACAGCAGAGTTGCCCACATTTTAACTTGTGCTAACTACTGGGTTTTCCTTACGGACCCTGTCAAATATTGTACACGTGTACAATCATGGTACAGGTATATTGATGATATCCTGTTTATTTGGCAGGGGTCCCAAGATGAATTGCGGCACTTTATGGAAATTTTGAACATCAATTCAATCAATATTAAATTAACATACAAGACGGGCCGATCAAAAATGGATTTTTTGGATTTGATTCTGGATGTGGACCAAGCAGGATATATCCAAACTGATTTGTACCGTAAACAGACATCTGTGAACAGTTTGCTACAAGCGAGGTCAGCCCACCCACATAAACAAATATCTAATATACCAGTGGGTCTGTTCTTGCGAATACGACGTATCTGTTCAAGAGAAGAGGATTTTAAGCATCGTGCAAGTGATTTGAGTGACAGGTTTAGATGGCGAGGTTATGATGAACCCTCAATCAAAAGAGGTTTGGCAAGGGCTGCCAGCGTGAAGAGAGAGTCCCTGATATACTCACGGAAGAAAGCCAACACTAAAAATAAAAATAATGACCAGGTACGCTTTATCACCACATACTCAAGTGACCATGAAAAAATCAGACGATGCATGATCAAGTACTGGGGTGTACTTACTTCGGATGGTGTTCTAAAAAACTACTTAACGGCAGTACCTAGGATTACCTACAGGAGGAACAAAAATTTGAAAGATTTACTTACTAGGAGCCACTATGTGGGGGAGAGACCAGAGA
Source organism: Bufotes viridis (assembly GCA_033119425.1). Classification (NCBI taxonomy): domain Eukaryota; kingdom Metazoa; phylum Chordata; class Amphibia; order Anura; family Bufonidae; genus Bufotes; species Bufotes viridis. Next base: position 114,142,811 of record CM065593.1, on the reverse strand, counting down.
GGGCCTTTGGTTCCAGGGGCCCCAGCTGGGGATGTCGACCATGTGGAGCATGTGTGGCGTGTCCGAACGTGAATCGTTCTATAAGTTTCTCTGATTCTGCAAACAAAGAAGAGTACACAATTACGCATCAGATCACGTGTAATACCACAAGAGTTATATATGTGGCGAGCTGCCCATGTAAATTGTTATATGTGGGCATGACCACAAGACAACTGAAAAAGAGAGTACGTGAGCATGTGTTGGGTATCGCTGCGGCAAAAGAAGAACGGGGTTTGAGTTCCTTGAAAACCATCCCTAGACACTTTAGAGACTACCATAACTGCAATGAACACTTATTGAAAGTAAGTGGCATCGATCGGGTTTTCTTCGATCAAAGGGGTGGGAATTGGAAACAGTTATTAGCTCAGCGAGAGTTAAAGTGGATATACAAACTTTACACGGTGTTCCCGAAGGGTCTCAATGAGGATTTTAATTTTGCTCCATTTTTGTAATTATGTCCAGGGTCATAGTGGGATATTGTAGGGGCTTCTCTCCTATATTACCACCTAATGGTGGCTTTTATGATTGTTATTATTGTCTTTTTAAAAAAATTTGTGTTTTTGTCATTGCCCCCGGTTGTCCTGTTATATTCTGATAGGTATGTGGATATGATACTAATGTTGTTTTCTATTATCATAGATACCCGGTCATTCTTCATCCTGGCATTCTGGAATCATGAATTGATGACATCTAACTGTGAATATTTAATCACAAGTGTTTTTGCACCATAATGGTGTTTTTTTTTTGTTTTTTTCATATCTTATCATGTATTTTGTGATTTTTTCCTATATCCTATCATCTGTTTTGTGATTTTTTTTGTGATTGCTGTGATTTTGTAACTTTTTAAAAAAAATTTATTGACCACATAAATTTTTATTGACCACATAATTATGTATACAATACTGTTTTTTAGGCACTATTTCACTTTATTTGCTATTATTTCGATATGGATGTGTTATTTAATTCACGTATAGTGGCCAACTTCCTTTTTATTGCCGATCACTTGTGCACTTTATTAGTTTCACCTTATTCACAGCACTTGCACTTTTATTCATTCTTTGCACTGCTGCACTTTTTCTATTATGCTTCAAATGCAGGGTATGAGCTTGTATATACTTTTATTCGCTAGTTCTCATCTTATATTACATTATCTCAGTGGCCTTAGCGTATGTTGAGATCGGGGCGGCCGCCCCATGATCGCCGTGGTTTGCCTTTACCTGGTCCGGCTGACGTGCGCTCCAAGCTGAGACGCACGCCTGCCGTTTCCAGGAAGTGACGTATGCGCTCAAGTCTGAGCCGCATGACGTCACATCCTGTGGCTTACAACCAGGCGATTTGCTTCAGGTGTGTTTAACGTTAGTGACCTATCAGTTTGATGGGCGGGGGATATATACAGGGGAGAGGGATGCAGTATCTTCACAGCACTTTATACCCTTGAAGAAGCCGCTCTTGGTGAAACGTACGTCGGGTTGGGGACGCAGGAGATTGTTACTTGTTCACACCAGGTAGTCTGACCTCTTTGGAGATCATCCTTTTACTTATGTCGCACTAGGCACTTTATATTTGATTATGTGTTTCCTTATATAGGTCGATTATCTGATATTATACGCTGTTATTTGCACATCATTTGCACATTTTTCTCCTGATATCCCTCTGGTGCTTTTTATACCACCAGCTCTAGTTTACTGCTATTTTTATGTTGTCATCATGATTTTATATATATGAATATACTAATAAAGATTATTTTGTTTATTCCGGATGAATTTTTTGGTGTTCTAACTACTGGGTTGCCACCCTGCTGGATCCCCGGTACAAGGACAACGCTCCCACCTTAATTCCCACACTGGAGCGTAATAACAAGATGCGTGACTACAAGCGCACGCTGGTAGACGCGCTCCGGAGCGCATTCCCAAAGGGGGGACAAGTGGAAGCCCAAGGCGAAGGCAGAGGTGGAGGAGGAAGAGGACGCCAACGCAGCTGTGTCACGGCCAGCTTTTCAGACAGCAGGGTTAGCATGTCCGAGCTGTGGAAAAGTTTTGTCACCGCGCCACAGCAAACTGCACCACCAGCTGATAGGGAACGTGTTAGAAGGAGGCAGCATTTCAACAACATGGTGGAACAGTACGTATGCTCATGCCTCTACATACTGACTGATGGTTCTGCCCCATTCAACTTCTGGGTCTCCAAATTGTCCACACAGCCAGAGCTTGCCCTTTATGCCTTGGAGGTGCTGGCCTGCCCTGCGACCAGTGTATTGTCTGAATGTGTATTTAGCGTGGCACGGGGCGTCATTACAGACAAACGCAGCCGCCTGTCCACAGCCAACGTGGACAAGCTCACATTTATTAAAATGAACCAGGCATGGATCCGACAGGACTTGTCCGTACCTTGTGCAGAATAGACAATTATAACTGCCTCGCCCTCAACCATACATTCTTGTACTCCAGGGAACTTCTTTATTGAATCCTCTTTTTTTAATACTACCATATTTTTGGGGGCAGCCCCAAGTTGAGCGAACCTTTATTCTGTCTGGGTGTCAGGGGCCTAAAATTCTATTAATTGCCTGCTGCTTTGGCGGGTGACATCAAGCTTGATTTTCTGCTATGGGACCCCTCTCCTCTGCCTGGCTGCTGGGGCCTAAATAACTGAAACTGGCCTTTTCCATTGCTGGGTTACATAAAGACTGATTTTCTGCTATGGGACCTCTTTCCTCTGTCTGGGTGCCAGGGGCCTACATTTCAGATAATCACTTTTTCCTTTGGTGGGTGACATTAACCTCTTTTTACTGTCATATGACCGCCCCATTGTCTGGTTGTCAGTGGCCTATATTTCTTTTAATCGCTTGCTGCATTGGTGGGAGACATAAACCTCTTTTTACTGTCAAGTGACCTCTCCTCTGTCTGGGTGTCAGGGGCCTACATAAATGATAATGGCGTGTTCCATTGCAGGTTGACCTGAGGCCTGTGTTGCTGTTATGGGACCGCTCTCCTCTTTGCGGCTGCCATGGTCCTGAATTAGTGAATGAGGCCTGTAGCACTACTGGGTGAAATCAATACTCTTTTGGCATGATTGTAACTCTCCTCTTTATGGGTGACATGGCTCTGAATCTGTGAATGAGGCCAGTGGCATTGCTGGGTGAAATCAATACTGTCTTGGCGTGATTTTAACTCTCCTCTTTGTGGGTCTCGTGGGCCTGAATGTTTGAATGAGGCATGTGGACCTGCAGGCAGACATGATTCCTTCTTGGCTGTGATGACAACCTCAACTCCCATGTATGGTTGCCATTGGCCTGAGTCTGTGAGTGAGACCTGTGACACTGCTGGCAGACATGAATCCTTCTTGGCTGTGATGTGAACTTCAACTCCCATAGCATTCCCACTTGACGCCACCCCAACCTCCTATTCCTCCTCCTCCAAGTTGCCAATTGATATTGGTAAATTTTTATTTATTTTATTTTAAGTAATTTCTGAATCCACATTTGTTTGCAGGGGATTTACCTACATTTTGATGCCTTTTGCAGCCATCTAGCCCTTTCCAGGGCTATTTTACAGCCTTTTCAGTATCCAAAAGTTCGAGTCCCCATTTACTTCATGTTCGTGAAGTTCGTCCAAACTTCTCAAACCCGAACATCCAGGTGTTCGCTCATCTCTACTTAATACAGAAAAAAAAGCATACCTAATTCTGCCTCTTTTATTTAATGGCACTTCATTGTAACTACAACACACATGGTGGCTTACAGTCAAAGGGTACTATTTGCTCTGCTGGATTATAGTTGAGGTGCTCCACTGTGCCTGTCAGCCCCTCTGTGATGGTGGAGAAGTTTGCCCCGGGCTGGGTGTCACTAATCCTCGTTTGTAGTCAAGTCTCGCAGCTGAATGCTTATTCGGGCGCATGTTTGGCGATAGCTGAACCAGGCTGCGCACTTTAAGCCAGCCGCCGAGGACCCCAACAGTAGATGATTACCATGGCAAAATCATAACCATGGGGGAGAGGAACTAACCTCAACAGCAGAACTGGGGACACTAACACACCCGGCACATGGCAAACCACTTTTCTACTGCCTCCCTTTTTTATATCCAAATCCTGCTGCTGCTATTGTTGCTCCTGCTTGTTACATTTGGCCCTTATAACATTACATCTACTGCTGCTGCTGATGATTTGAGATCATGATCATGTAGCCCTCATACTACACATCTGACTTTCTGTTGCTGCTAGTTATGACCATTTTGAGTTACATTTGGCCCTTATTACATTACATCTACTGCAGCTGCTGCTGAATTGAGGCAAGTGCAATGTGGCCCTCATACTGCAACTCTGAATTCCTGCTGCTAATTGTTATGACCATGTTGACTTATATTTTGCCATTTTAACTTTAATATTAATGCTACTGCAGCTAAATTGGGGCCACCTCCATGTGGCCATGATACTACACCTCTTATTTCTTCATTTAAAAGTTATTAACTTGTTGAGTTACATTTGGCTCCAAAAAAAATTACATCTACTGCTGCTGCTACCTGTCCATTATATATTCTCTGTATGTGTTCTATTACTGGAATACCTTGGTCATATCTAATGCCATGTGACGTTCCCTCTATGTATTACACTTATCTGTAATTAGACAAACTTTGTAAATTTTATTCATGTTCTTTGTACTATTTTATTGTTGAGCCATAATTGATTATTTACTTATACTCTCACAGGCCTTAACCACTTGGCGCCACGCTAACGCCGATGGGCGTCAGCGCGGCGGCTCTCTCAGGTCTCAATCACGCCTATTGGCGTCATCTCGTGAGACCCGAGATTTCGCATGAACGCGTGTGCAAAGGGGCCCAAATTCCAACGAGTACCTTTAGGTTTTACATGGCTGCTTACAATTTAGCCCCGCCCAAAATGCCAGAACAGTAAACACACCCCACAAATGACCCCATTTCAGAAAGTAGACACCCCAAGGTATTCACTGAGGGGCATAGTGAGTCCGTCTGAGATTTTATTTTTTTTTGCCAGAAGTTAGCAGAAATGGAAACTTTATTATTATTTTTTTTCCTCAGAAAGTGTCATTTTCCGCTAACTTTTGAAAAAAAATGAAATGATACATGAACTCACCATGCCCCTCCGCGAATACTTTGGGGTGTCTTCTAGAGATGGCCCGAACTATCCGCCGGCGAACATAGCTTGTTCGCGTTCGCCTCTGCCGGGCGAACATATGCGATGTTCGGTCTGTCCCCTATACATCATCATTGAGCAAACTTTGACCCTGTACCTCACAGTCAGCAGACACATTCCAGCCAATCAGCAGCATACCCTCCCTCCCAGACCCTCCCACCTCCTGCACAGCATCCATTTTAGATTCATTCTGAAGCTGCAGTCATGGTGAGAGGAGGGAGAGTGTAATTGCTGCTGATTTAATTGGGAAATCGATAGCTAGGCTAGTGAATTCAGTGTCCACTCCAGTCCTGAAAGACTCATCTGATCTCTGCTGTAAGGACAGCGTCCTGACAGCACCCCAAAAAGCCCTTTTAGGGCTGCAACATTAGTCTGCTTTTTTTTTACTTTATATGCATATTGCAGTTGCCTGGCCTGCCTGTGTGTGAGGAGCTGCAGGCCCACAGACTGTAGTGTGCCCACTGCCAGTGCCCACCCCTGTCATCCCGTGTGGCACAGGACTTTGCATCAAAAAAGGCATTTAATTTTTACACTTTAATCTAAGGTTAGTTGCCTGCCAGTGTGTGTCAGGCTGACTTCCAGTGACTGTAGTGTGCCCACTGCCAGTGCCTACCACTCATACCGGCTGGCAGAGGACTTTGCATCAAAAAGGCATTTCATTTTTACACTTTAGTGTCATTTCAGCTGCTTGCCTGCTGCTAGTGTGTGTCAGGCCCACTTCCACTGACTGTAGTGTGCCCACTGCCAGTGCCCACCCCTGTCATCCCATGTGGCACAGGACTTTGCATCAAAAAAAGGCATTTAATTTTTACACTTTAATCTAAGGTTAGTTGCCTGCCAGTGTGTGTCAGGCTGACTTCCACTGACTGTAGTGTGCCCACTGCCAGTGCCCACCACTCATACCGGCTGGCACAGGACTTTGCATAAAAAAGGCATTTAATTTTTACACTTTAGTGTAATTTCAGCTGCTTGCCTGCTGCTAGTGTGTGTCAGGCCGACTTCCAACTGACTGTAGTGTGCCCACTGCCAGTGCCCACCCCTGTCATCCCGTGTGGCACAGGACTTTGCTTAAAAAAAGGCACTTAATTTTTACACTTTAATCTAAGGTTAGTTGCCTGCCAGTGTGTGTCAGGCCCACTTCCACTGACTGTAGTGTGCCACTGCCAGTGCCAACCACTCATACCGGGTGGCACAGTAGCTTGTCGCATAAATAAGGCATTTAATTTTTAGACACGTTAGTCTAAATTCAGTTGCTTGCCTGCTGCCAGTGTGTGTCAGGCCCGCTTCCACTGACTGTAGTGTGCCCACTGCCAGTGCCAACCACTGATACCGGGTGGCACAGTAGCTTGCCGATAAATAAGGCATTTAATTTTTAGACAGTAGTCTAAATTCAGTTGCTTGCCTGCTGCCAGTGTGTGTCAGGCCCGCTTCCACTGACTGTAGTGTGCCCACTGCCAGTGCCAACCACTCATACCGGGTGGCACAGTAGCTTGCCGATAAATAAGGCATTTAATTTTTAGACAGTAGTCTAAATTCAGTTGCTTGCCTGCTGCCAGTGTGTGTCAGGCCCTCTTCCACTGACTGTAGTGTGCCCACTGCCAGTGCCAACCACTCATACCGGGTGGCACAGTAGCTTGCCGATAAATAAGGCATTTAATTTTTAGACAGTAGTCTAAATTCAGTTGCTTGCCTGCTGCCAGTGTGTGTCAGGCCCTCTTCCACTGACTGTAGTGTGCCCACTGCCAGTGCCAACCACTCATACCGGGTGGCACAGTAGCTTGCCGATAAATAAGGCATTTAATTTTTAGACAGTAGTCTAAATTCAGTTGCTTGCCTGCTGCCAGTGTGTGTCAGGCCCTCTTCCACTGACTGTAGTGTGCCCACTGCCAGTGCCAACCACTCATACCGGGTGGCACAGTAGCTTGCCGATAAATAAGGCATTTAATTTTTAGACAGTAGTCTAAATTCAGTTGCTTGCCTGCTGCCAGTGTGTGTCAGGCCCTCTTCCACTGACTGTAGTGTGCCCACTGCCAGTGCCAACCACTGATACCGGGTGGCACAGTAGCTTGCCGATAAATAAGGCATTTAATTTTTAGACAGTAGTCTAAATTCAGTTGCTTGCCTGCTGCCAGTGTGTGTCAGGCCCTCTTCCACTGACTGTAGTGTGCCCACTGCCAGTGCCAACCACTCATACCGGGTGGCACAGTAGCTTGCCGATAAATAAGGCATTTAATTTTTAGACAGTAGTCTAAATTCAGTTGCTTGCCTGCTGCCAGTGTGTGTCAGGCCCGCTTCCACTGACTGTAGTGTGCCCACTGCCAGTGCCAACCACTCATACCGGGTGGCACAGTACCTAGCACGCGTAGTACCACTTATCTAAAAAAAAATGACAGGCAGAGGCAGGCCAATCCCGCAGGGGCCGTCGTGGTCGTGGTGCTGTGATTTCCACTGTCCCTGGAATAATGCCCAGTTTTCAGAGGCCACGCACTCATGAACCCGAAAAATTCAGAGGACGTAGTTGACTGGCTTAGACAGGACACCCAATCTTCAACAGCTTCCGCTAAGAACCTTGACGCACCATCCTCCTCCAGCTCAGCTTCGGTCACCTGCTCTCAAGTTACCACGCACCCGCCCGTCGCCACCACCACCACTACCACCACAGCCACCACAGCCGCTTCACTTGATCCGTCAGAGGAGTTATTTACACATCAGTTGGATGCAATTAGTGATGCGCAACCATTATTGCCAGATGATGTAGATTACGGGATATGTCTCAGTCAGGCAGGATTACACACATGGACGTACAGTGTGATGATGATGATGATGATGTTGTACCCGCTGCTGCTTCCTTTGCTGAGGTGTCAGATACAAGTGAAGCGGTTGATGATGACGATGTGTCCACGGATGCCACGTGGGTGCCTGCTCGAAGAGAAGAAGAGGGGGAAAGTTCTGAAGGGGAGACAGAGAGAATGAGGAGACGAGTTGGAAGCAGGGGAGGTCGTCGCAAGGAGTTAGTGGCACAGTCAGACAGCATGTATCGGCACCTGGGGTCAGCCAGACAGCACGCCAGTCAACGCATGCTGTTGCCACCACTAGAATGCCGTCATTGCAAAGCTCAGCAGTGTGGCATTTTTTTGTGTGTCTGCCTCTGATAAAAGCAATGCCATTTGCAACCTGTGCCAAAAGAAACTGAGTCGTGGGAAGTCCAACACCCACCTTGGTACAACTGCTTTGCGAAGGCACATGATCTCACATCACAAACGCCTATGGGATCAACACATGAGTACAAGCAGCACACAAACTCAAAGCCACCATGCTCCTCCTGGTCCAGCATCTTCAGCCACGCCAACCACTGCTGTCCTCCCTGCCCCCTCTCAACCACCCGCCACTCCATCTCTCACCTTCAGCAGTTCCTGCTCATCTGCCCACAGTCAGGTGTCTGTCAAGGACATGTTTGAGCATAAGAAGCCAATGTCACAAAGTCACCCCTTGCCCGGCGACTGACAGCTGGCTTGACGGAACTCTTAGCCCGCCAGCTTTTACCATACCAGCTGGTAGAGTCTGAGACGAAATTTTTTTTCAAAAAAGGCAATCCCAAACCTCTACCATGTCATTGAAAAGGAAGTCATGGCATCTCTGGCATACAGTGTTGGGGCAAGGGTCCATCTGACCACTGATACCTGGTCTGCAAAGCACGGTCAGGGCAGGTATATCACGTATACTGCGCATTGGGTCAACCTGCTGACGGCTGACAAGCATGGAATGCGTGGCTCCGCAGCGGAGTTGGTGACACCACCACGACTTGCAGGCAGACCTACTGCCACCTCCTATACTCCTACTCCATCCTCTTCAATATCCTCCTCGGCTGAGTCCTCTTCTGCTGCGGCGCCTGGCTGCACATCAACTGATTCCCCAGCTCCCCAGGGGCTATTCCACATCCCGGATACGACAGTGTCACGCTATCTTGGGGTTGACTTGCCTGAAAGCAGAGAGCCACACAGGACCAGCACTCCTGTCCGCCCTGAACGCACAGGTGGATCAGTGGCTGACCCCGCACCAACTGGAGATCGGCAAAGTGGTGTGTGACAATGGAAGCAATCTGTTGGCGGCATTAAATTTAGGTAAGTTGTCACATGTGCCGTGCATGGCACATGTGTTGAATCTCATCGTACAACGTTTTGTGTCTAAGTACCCAGGCTTACAGGACGTCCTCAAGCAGGCCAGGAAGGTGTGTGGCCATTTCAGGCGTTCCTACACGGCCATGGCGCACTTTTCCGATATTCAGCGGCGAAACAACATGCCAGTGAGGCGCTTGATATGCGACAGCCCGACACGTTGGAATTCAACACTCCTAATGTTCGACCGCCTGCTCCAACAAGAAAAAGCCGTCAACGAGTATTTGTATGACCGGGGTGCTAGGACAGCCTCTGCGGAGCTGGGAATCTTTTGCCACGTTACTGGACACTCATGCGCAATGCCTGTAGGCTCATGCGTCCTTTTGAGGAGGTGACAAACCTAGTCAGTCGCACCGAAGGCACCATCAGCGACCTCATCCCATTTGTTTTCTTCCTGGAGCGTGCCCTGCGAAGAGTTCTGGATCAGGCTGTAGATGAGCGTGAAGAGGAAGAGGAAGAGTTGTGGTCACCATCACCACCAGAAACAGCCTTGTCATCATCGCTTGTCGGACCTGCAGCAACGCTGGAAGAGGAGTATGAGGAAGAGGAGTCAGAGGAGGAATGTGGCGGCTTTGAGGAGGAGGAAGACCAACCACAGCAGGCACCCCAGGGTGCTCGTTGTTGTCACCTATCTGGGACCCATGGTGTTGTACGTGGCTGGGGGAAGAACAGACCGTCAATGACATCAGTGAGGACGAGGAACGGGAAATGAGTAGCTCTGCATCCAACCTTGTTCAAATGGGGTCTTTCATGCTGTCATGTCTGTTGAGGGACCCACGTATAAAAAGGATAAAGGAGAACGATCTGTACTGGGTGGCCACGCTACTAGACCCCGGTATAAGCAGAAAGTGGCAGAAATGTTACCAAATTACCGAAAGTCGGAAAGGATGCAGCAGTTCAAAACCAAACTAAAAATATGCTTTACACAGCTTATAAGGGGGATGTCACAGCACAACGGGAATCTAACAGGGGAAGAGGTGAGTGTAATCCTCCTCCTACCACGGCGGCAAGGACTGGACGATTTACAGATGTGTTGTTGATGGAGGACATGCGGAGCTTTTTCAGTCCTACTCATCGCCACAGCCCTTCGGGATCCAGCCTTAGAGAACGACTCGACCGACAGGTAGCAGACTACCTCGCCTTAACAGCAGATATCGACACTCTGAGGAGCAATGAACCCTTCACTACTGGGTGTGCAGGCTTGACCTGTGGCCTGAGCTATCCCAGTTCGCGATAGAACTTCTGGCCTGCCCTGCTTCAAGTGTCCTGTCAGAAAGGACCTTCAGTGCAGCAGGAGGCATTGTCACTGACAAGAGAAGTCGCCTCGGTCAAAAAGTGTTGATTACCTCACCTTCATAAAGATGAATGAGGCATGGATCCCGAAGGGACTGACAGTGGGGATACGCTTGACTAACAAAAGGCCTGATTACATGCCTTGGCCTCAAAATGGTCCCCACGCTGCTGTATTTAATGTCTGCATACCGGATGACTTTCGTGAATTCTCCACCACCAACTAGGGTTCAAGCCGCAATGTTTTAGTCACTTTTCTGCCTGGAAAACATAAATTTTTCCGGCCGCTGCTACAATAGCGGCTGCAACAGTGCCATTATTTTTCAGGCATGTGTACATGCCTAATTTTTCTGTCCTATGGTGCAGCACTGTGGCTGCAAAAACAAACCAAAAAAAGGCACATACAAGTGTCAATTCCCCTTCGTGATCGTTACCTTGTTGTGGTGAAGGGGCTTGCGTATCACAATGAAGCAATCATCATCACCTCTATAAGTGTGTTGGCAATGTTGCCACACCCCAGATGATAAGGCCGTTGTTTCATTATGGTCAGACCAAAAGCGATCGGACGGCTGGATAATATTTCATAGAAAAACATTAATTTACCTTTTTTTTTATATGTTGTATGGGTTTTTAATACATAAAATAAAAATCATAATAAAGTCTCTTAATAGTTTATTAGAAATGATGCAGGCAATTAAAAAATCCCCATCAATTCCAATACAAAGCAAGTACAGAGCTCAGAACTAAATTATTTCATGATGTCGTAATGGTTCGCTAATTCGACAATGGTTAATCAATTCGACCGGATAGGGTCCGTAACAGGGATTAAACTGATAGGAATAGTACTAGTTAAGACACCACTCATATAGGGTGTCACAGCACATTGCTCTGTGCACGCGCAGTGCCCCAATTTGGGAGTAAGAGGACCGACCAAGCTGCTTTTTCCATCTCCCGGTTCCTGAAATCAATTCAGTTTAGTGTATGAGAGTTTGGTCTGTCACCGTGAAGGCAGTCGAAGGTACCCGGCCTAAATTTTTTTTTCTCACAAAGGCAATCCCTGATATGGGACGTAACAGGGATTAAACTGATGAGAATAATACTACAGAAAATACCACTCATATCGGGTGTGACAGTAAATTGCACGGCGCAGACGCTAGTCACCGTGGTTTAAAACAGAGTGGAGGGAGCCAGCGTTTTTTAACCATCTCCCCGTTCGAAAAATCTATTCAATAAATGGCCCTCAGATTGGGGACGTTAGAGGATTAAACTGATGAGAATAGTACTACAGAAAATACCACTCATATCGGGTGTGACAGTAAATTGCACGGCGCAGATGCAGTGACCGTGGTTTAAAACAGAGTGGAGGGAGCCAGCGTTTTTTAACCATCTCCCCGTTCGAAAAATCTATTCAATAAATGGCCCCCAGATTGGGGACATTAGAGGGATTAAACTGATGAGAATAGTACTACAGAAAATACCACTCATATCGGGTGTGACAGTAAATTGCACGGCGCAGACGCAGTCACCATGGTTTAAAACAGAGTGGAGGGAGCCAGCGTTTTTTAACCATCTCCCCGTTCGAAAAATCTATTCAATAAATGGCCCCAGATTGGGGACGTTAGAGGATTAAACTGATGAGAATAGTACTACAGAAAATACCACTCATATCGGGTGTGACAGTAAATTGCACGGCGCAGACGCAGTGACCGTGGTTTAAAACAGAGTGGAGGGAGCCAGCGTTTTTTAACCATCTCCCCGTTCGAAAATCTATTCAATAAATGGCCCCCAGATTGGGGACGTTAGAGGGATTAAACTGATGAGAATAGTACTACAGAAAATACCACTCATATCGGGTGTGACAGTAAATTGCACGGCGCAGACGCAGTGACCGTGGTTTAAAACAGAGTGGAGGGAGCCAGCGTTTTTAACCATCTCCCGTTCGAAAAATCTATTCAATAAATGGCCCCCAGATTGGGGACGTTAGAGGATTAAACTGATGAGAATAGTACTACAGAAAATACCACTCATATCGGGTGTGACAGTAAATTGCACGGCGCAGACGCAGTGACCGTGGTTTAAAACAGAGTGGAGGGAGCCAGCGTTTTTAACCATCTCCCGTTCGAAAAATCTATTCAATAAATGGCCCCAGATTGGGGACGTTAGAGGGATTAAACTGATGAGAATAGTACTACAGAAAATACCACTCATATCGGGTGTGACAGTAAATTGCACGGCGCAGACGCAGTGACCGTGGTTTAAAACAGAGTGGAGGGAGCCAGCGTTTTTTAACCATCTCCCGTTCGAAAAATCTATTCAATAAATGGCCCCCAGATTGGGGACGTTAGAGGGATTAAACTGATGAGAATAGTACTACAGAAAATACCACTCATATCGGGTGTGACAGTAAATTGCACGGCGCAGACGCAGTCACCGTGGTTTAAAACAGAGTGGAGGGAGCCAGCGTTTTTAACCATCTCCCCGTTCGAAAAATCTATTCAATAAATGGCCCCCAGATTGGGGACGTTAGAGGGATTAAACTGATGAGAATAGTACTACAGAAAATACCACTCATATCGGGTGTGACAGTAAATTGCACGGCGCAGACGCAGTCACCGTGGTTTAAAACAGAGTGGAGGGAGCCAGCGTTTTTTAACCATCTCCCGTTCGAAAAATCTATTCAATAAATGGCCCCCAGATTGGGGACGTTAGAGGATTAAACTGATGAGAATAGTACTACAGAAAATACCACTCATATCGGGTGTGACAGTAAATTGCACGGCGCAGACGCAGTCACCGTGGTTTAAAACAGAGTGGAGGGAGCCAGCGTTTTTAACCATCTCCCGTTCGAAAAATCTATTCAATAAATGGCCCCCAGATTGGGGACGTTAGAGGGATTAAACTGATGAGAATAGTACTACAGAAAATACCACTCATATCGGGTGTGACAGTAAATTGCACGGCGCAGACGCAGTGACCGTGGTTTAAAACAGAGTGGAGGGAGCCAGCGTTTTTAACCATCTCCCCGTTCGAAAAATCTATTCAATAAATGGCCCTCAGATTGGGGACGTTAGAGGGATTAAACTGATGAGAATAGTACTACAGAAAATACCACTCATATCGGGTGTGACAGTAAATTGCACGGCGCAGACGCAGTCACCGTGGTTTAAAACAGAGTGGAGGGAGCCAGCGTTTTTAACCATCTCCCGTTCGAAAAATCTATTCAATAAATGGCCCCCAGATTGGGGACGTTAGAGGATTAAACTGATGAGAATAGTACTACAGAAAATACCACTCATATCGGGTGTGACAGTAAATTGCACGGCGCAGACGCAGTCACCGTGGTTTAAAACAGAGTGGAGGGAGCCAGCGTTTTTTTAACCATCTCCCCGTTCGAAAAATCTATTCAATAAATGGCCCCCAGATTGGGGACGTTAGAGGGATTAAACTGATGAGAATAGTACTACAGAAAATACCACTCATATCGGGTGTGACAGTAAATTGCACGGCGCAGACGCAGTCACCGTGGTTTAAAACAGAGTGGAGGGAGCCAGCGTTTTTTAACCATCTCCCCGTTCGAAAAATCTATTCAATAAATGGCCCCCAGATTGGGGACGTTAGAGGGATTAAACTGATGAGAATAGTACTACAGAAAATACCACTCATATCGGGTGTGACAGTAAATTGCACGGCGCAGACGCAGTGACCGTGGTTTAAAACAGAGTGGAGGGAGCCAGCGTTTTTTAACCATCTCCCGTTCGAAAAATCTATTCAATAAATGGCCCCCAGATTGGGGACGTTAGAGGATTAAACTGATGAGAATAGTACTACAGAAAATACCACTCATATCGGGTGTGACAGTAAATTGCACGGCGCAGACGCAGTCACCGTGGTTTAAAACAGAGTGGAGGGAGCCAGCGTTTTTAACCATCTCCCCGTTCGAAAAATCTATTCAATAAATGGCCCCCAGATTGGGGACGTTAGAGGATTAAACTGATGAGAATAGTACTACAGAAAATACCACTCATATCGGGTGTGACAGTAAATTGCACGGCGCAGACGCAGTCACCGTGGTTTAAAACAGAGTGGAGGGAGCCAGCGTTTTTTAACCATCTCCCGTTCGAAAAATCTATTCAATAAATGGCCCCCAGATTGGGGACGTTAGAGGGATTAAACTGATGAGAATAGTACTACAGAAAATACCACTCATATCGGGTGTGACAGTAAATTGCACGGCGCAGACGCAGTCACCGTGGTTTAAAACAGAGTGGAGGGAGCCAGCGTTTTTTAACCATCTCCCCGTTCGAAAAATCTATTCAATAAATGGCCCCCAGATTGGGGACGTTAGAGGGATTAAACTGATGAGAATAGTACTACAGAAAATACCACTCATATCGGGTGTGACAGTAAATTGCACGGCGCAGGCGCAGTCACCGTGGTTTAAAACAGAGTGGAGGGAGCCAGCGTTTTTAACCATCTCCCCGTTCGAAAAATCTATTCAATAAATGGCCCCCAGATTGGGGACGTTAGAGGATTAAACTGATGAGAATAGTACTACAGAAAATACCACTCATATCGGGTGTGACAGTAAATTGCACGGCGCAGACGCAGTCACCGTGGATAAAAACAAGGGGAGGGAGCCAGCGTTTTTAACCATCTCCCCGTTCGAAAAATCAATTCAATTGACCTTTCGGGGACCCTTGGTGTTGTACGTGGCTGGGTGGAGGAAGAAACCTTCAATGACATCACCGGGACGTGGCTAGCTTGGTATCCAACCTTGTGCAAATGGGGAGTTTGCAGTTGTGCAAATGAACTGTTTGCGGTGCATTAAAAGGGAGTTTGGTCTGTCAATGTCTGTGAAGCGGGCGTAACCCTTACACTACCTGATCGATACAACATCATACCTGATCGTATACACACACTGGATGTTTTAAAGCACGTTATTCCAAACAATTTAGGAATGTTAGTTGATTTATGCCCTTTATGGATTAAAACCCGACTCTGCGTCCACTACGTAATTTTCCATGGGAGTTTTGCCATAGATCCCCCTCCGGCATGCCACAGTCCAGGTGTTAGACCCCTTGAAACAACTTTCTCATCACTATTGTGGCCAGAAAGAGTCCCTGTGGGTTTTAAAATTCGCCTGTCTATTGAAGTCTATGGCGGTTCGCCCGGTTCGCCAGTTCGCGAACATTTGCGGAAGTTCGCGTTCGCTGTTCGCGAACTGAAAATTTTATGTTCGCGACATCACTAGTGTCTTCTACCTAAAATGGTGTGATTTGGGGGATATTTATACTATCCTGACATTCTAGCACGTGAAGAAACATGACAGGTGCTCAGAAAGTCAGAGCTGCTTCAAAATGCAGAAATTCACTTTTTTGCACCATAGTTTGTAAACGCTATAACTTTTATCCAAACCAATAAATATACACTTATTGGATTCTTTTTTATCAAAGACATGTAGAACAATAAATTTTGTGAAAAATGTATATAGAAATGTAGTTTTTTATTTTACAACAGAAAGTGAAAAATGTCATTTTTTTGCAAAAATGTCGGTTAATTTTTATTAATAGCAAAAAAAGTAAAAATGTCAGCAACAATGAAATACCACCAAATGAAAGCTCTATCAGTGAGAAGAAAAGGAGGTCAATTTCATTTGGGTGGTAAGTTGTATGACCGAGCAATAAACGGTGAAAGTAGTGTAATGCGGATTTGTAAAAAAGGGCCTGGTCACTAGGGGGGTATAAACCTGTGGTCTTCAAGTGGTTAATCAAGGTCCCGGGCGGACCGAAACGTTGGCCCTGCACTGATCCTATGATTTTCTGTCAATCCGGTGGTGGCTTTCAATAAAGTTCTATCTACCTTCGTAATTGTGTGTGCCGTGAAATTTGAAATAGAATGCTGATTTGGGGACAACGTCTTGAGTCCCTCATAGTACACCTCTTATGACTTTTTGCTGCTGCTAGTTATGACCATTTTGAATTACATTTGGCCCTTATTACATTACATCTACTGTTGCTGCTGCTGAATTGGGGCTACCTCCATGCGGCCCTCATACTACACCTCTTATGAATTCATGCTGCCAATGGTTATGACACTGTTGAGTTACATTTGGTCTTTCTAACATTACATCTACTACTGCTGCTACTTTGGGGATACCATCTTGTGCCACTCATACTACACCTCATATGAATTCCTGCTCTCAATAGTTAAAATCCTGTTGAGTTACATTTGGGCTTTATGACATGACATCTACCGCTGCTGCTGCTGATTTGGGAACAACAACTTGTGGCCCTCATAGTTCACCGCTTAAGAATTCTTGCTGCTAATAGTTTATGACCGTTTTGTGTTAAAATTTTGCCCTTATTACATTACATTGACTGCTGCTGCTCATAAATTGTGGCTACCTCCAAGTGGCCCTCATACTACACCTCTTATAAAGTTAATAGCAGCTTGAGTTAACTTTTGCCCATAGAACATTACTTTTACTGCTACTGCTGCTGAATTGGGGCTATTTCCATGCGGCCCTCTTAAGAATTTCCACTGCAAATAGTTATGACCATGTTGAGTTACATTCTGGCCTTATAACTGTACTAATAATGCTGATGCTGCTGAATTGGGGGTACCTCCATGTTTCCCTAATACTATACCTCTTATTACTTCCTGCTGCTTATAGCTTTGAAAATTTTGAGTAGCATTTGGCCCTTATTACATTACATCTACTGCTGCTGCTTAAATGGGGGCAATGAACATGTGGTCCTCACAATAATCCTCTAAAGAATTTATGCTGCTGCCAATTATGATCATGTTGAGTTAAATTTGGCCCACTACGGCGTGATTACGTGAACAGCGCACGTCGCGCTCTCCTCCTCCTGCTCTCCTCCTCCTGCTCTCCCTCCCGCTCCCTAGCTTATGCCTGCAACCTGGTTCCCCGGCTGATGCTTGAAGCCTGAGCACGCTGGACCTCCGACGGCCTCCTCCAGCCTCGAGGGTGCCGGACCCTCCCACGGCCTGCTGTTGCCCACCGTTGCCGCTCACAGTGAGCTTGCTGCCGGTCTCATCTCTCACCCCCTGCCTCGGCTCCATCTGGCTCTCTCCGCTCCCCCGCTCCCCGGCTGGCCTTGCCGCTTCTGCTCCTTCCTCCTGCTGGTGCCGACGCCTGGATCCCGCCTGCTTTGCTCCTGGTGGGTCTCGGCTCTTGCTTCTGCCTTCTGCCTGTTCCCGGACTGCTGGGTGAAGACGCCAGACACGTGAGAAAATAGAAGGAACGATTGGTTGATGTATTTACACTTGCCATTATTTCCCTTCTTCTCATACAGTTATGTACTTTTTCCGCTGTCTGCTGAATATCATTGATACCATAGACTTTGGTTTTGGCACCTGAAGAAAATAGGGGAATAAAGGATAAAAAAAAAAAAGGGGGGTGCTTAACTAAAGGTTAAAATAAAGGTTAAAGATTAAGATAAGAATCCTAAACCAGTGCTATTCCAGTGCTGAAAAGGTAGAATAAAGGCAGGAGTGAAAGGAGGAAAAGAGGGGAGAGGAAGAGGGGTAAGAAAGGAAAGAGGAGAAAAAGGAGAATAATTACATAATAAAAAGAAGGAGAGAGAAACGAACTGAAAGGGGTTCAACAAAAAAAAAGGGGGGGGGGGCCCTCAAAGACTCCCTACAACCAAAGAAGGAAAAAGAGGGAAGAAAGAAAAGAGGAAAAAAATTATTATTTTATTGAGAAGGGTTCTAAACGACTAATGGCTCCAGAGCGGCAATCAGTGGACTCTTCTGGAACAAAGTTAGGGTCTAAAACACCAGAGAGCAAAATTGATAAGTTTCCCTCCCTAAATGAAAAGGGTGTAATCAAAGGGAAATTGAGCGCCAACCCTAAGAAAAATGCTAAAACTCCCCAAGATGAAGAACTCCCTGAGGATGGGTCACTGGAGGTAGGCCAGGAAGGAGGGGAGGAATGTCTGCTAACGCAAATAGAAACCAAATATGACACTTCAGCTCTGGAAAAAATCCTGAGCGCTGTTAAAAACAATGGCATTCTAGCGCAAGGGGTGTCTACTCAATTGGGGTCAATGCAGAGTGACATATCCTTAATAAAAGAAGACTTGGCAAAAATCTGCGATCGGGTTCTTAATGTGGAAAAGACAGTCGACTCTCTGCTACTTAATATGGATATGGTAAAATCTAAGACTCTGTCCCTGGCTTCAGAAACCCATCTTTTACAGAATAAGTTAGAGGATTTGGAAAATAGATCAAGGCGGTATAATATCCGCATAGTTGGATTTCCAGAAGGAGTGGAAGGTCGGCAGCTAGTTGAACAACTTAAGGAGGTGATTTTGGAAAACTTGGGCAGTGAACATTTCTCCCCTATGTTTCAAATAGAAAGAGCCCATCGGATCCCAGGGGGGAAACCCATTCCAGGAAGGCCGCCGCAAGCAATTTTAATGAAGCTGTTATTGTCCATGGACAGAGACATGATATTGAGAAGAGCAAGAGAATGCTCACCCATTGACTATCAGGGCACTAAACTGCTGTTTTTTCCTGATTTTGCTCGGCAGACTCAGGAAAAAAGAAGAAGCTTTATTGAGATAAAGAAATGCTTGGCGTCCAAGGATATTAAATATTCCTTACAGTATCCAGCGAAATTAAGATTGATTTACAATGGGACTTTCCAATTCTTTGAAAAACCGCAACAAGTACTGGACTGGATGGAGCAACTGGGCATATGAAACTTTGTAATATTGTGATGGAGGGGGTGGAGGGGGGTTGGGGTTAGTGAGGGGAGAATGGCCGGGAGGAAGAGGTTTTCTGACGAGATCGGGCGGACCAGTAAGGGGGGGGGGGAAGCGGGGGAGGGAATTCACCATGCAGAGAAATGGGGAAAACCTTTTTTTTTTTTTTTCCCATGGTCTTAGTTAATGTCTATTAGAATTGTCTCTTGGAATGTTAGAGGCCTTGGGGAAAGAGTTAAGAGGCAAGATATTATGGATGCAATAAAAAGATACCTTCCTGCAAATATTTGCATAGTGGAAACCCATCTCATCAAAGAGACGGTGACCCGCTTGATGACGGGATGGCATTCTCAATCCTATCATTCCACCTTTAGTAGCGCCTCTAGGGGCGTTTCGGTTTTGATTCACAATTCCGTAGATTTTACTTTAATAGACTCCTACATAGACGATCAGGGTAGATTTATTTTTTTGTATGGTAGGCTTTATGGTTATAGCTATACTTTCGCCTTTTTTTATATACCGCCGCCATTCTCGATGTATCCACTTACCAAACTATTGTGTTTTTTGGAAAAGAAACCAGAATGTCAGCTTGTCCTGATGGGATATTTTAACGCCGTTATGGATCAGACTGACTTTAGACGCAGATCGGGGAAGGAACACTTGCAATTCTCCACTGCCTCAGTTTTGTTCGGAAGTTGGATTGGTGGATATATGGGAACATGTTGGTGGAGGAAAGAGAGTATACTCCTGTGTTAGCAGAGGAGGCAGAGCAATGTCTAGGATTGATTTGGCGCTTACTAATGAGAATAACTTGAATAATATTAAAAGGATACGATATGGAGTAAGAACAGTTTCAGACCACTCACCTGTTTCAATTGAGGTTCGCATTGGGGAGAACAAAGATAATAGGGGACTTGGTTTTAAGCTGAATCCATACTGGCTTACCATTATGGATAATTATCAGTCTATCAAATTACATGTATCCTTCTTTTGGGAGGTGAATCTCCCCTCTGCTAACATCAATTCAGTTTAGGATGCTCTGAAAGCATATCTGAGTGGGGTCCTCATAAGCGATATCACTGCTGTGAGGAGATAATTTAGGAAAAAAGAGGAGGACCTGGTTAATACCGTGGCATCCACAATGGAGCGATTTATCAATCAATCTACTGAAGATAATAAAGAAGAGATGCAGAAGGCTAGTTGTTCTCTGAAGGAATACATAATCGAGAAAGCAAATCATAGATTATTTTTTAAGGGACAGAAGTATTTTTCAGAGTCCGGACGTCCTGGTAAGCTTTTAGCTAAAATAATTTCACAACAGGATAATAAAAAAAAAGCTATTACTTCGATCCGTAATTTAGATGGTGTAATTATTTCAGACCCAGAGGGAATTAGAGATACTTTTCTGCAATACTTCTCTCGGATATATAGAGCTTCTCCTGGTTTGCCACCTGATCTGGCGAGGCAGTTCCTGGAGAAAATTTCTCTTCCGATGTTAACGGAAGTCCAAAAAAAATCTCTGTAAAGAGAACTGTCTCTTGTGGAGATTCTAGAGGCCCTGAGGTATATCTCTGGGAACTCATCGCCAGGGTCAGATGGTCTTCCATATGAATTTTATCGTAAGTATAGTGATGTCATCCTCCCCCATCTATTGGAGGTGTTTTCTCAAGCATCGCAGGGAGGGGCTCTGCCACAGTCCATGATGGAAGCCTTGATAGTCTTAATCCCTAAAAAAGATAAAGATCTGGTGGATTTGAGCTCATACAGACCAAGAACCTTATTATCAAAGGTTCTGGCTAAGAGGCTCTCTCAGGTTATGTCTTCTGTGATTAATCCAGATCAAAATGGCTTTATGCCAAAAAGGGGCACCCATCATAACCTGCACAGGTTTTTTACTAATATTCAGTCTCCTGGGAGCGGCGCCCGCTCGGTCCTGTCGTTGGATGCCACTAAGGCGTTCGACAGGGTCGAGTGGGCGTTTCTCTGGGAGGTGATGAAAAGAATGGGTTTTGGCCCCAAATTTATGGTGATGGTTCAGTTGTTATATAAATGTCCAGTGGCCAGGATCAGGATTAATGATATGTTGACAGAGAGCTTTGTATTGGGAAGAGGTACTCGTCAAGGATGTCCTCTCTCCCCTCTTCTATTTAATATCTATATTGAACCTCTTGCAGCTAGTATAAGGCAGGATTCGAGAGTGGCTGGTTTTGGTGTAATGGAGAAACAGGACCGTACATCCCTCTATGCAGATGATATCTTGTTTTTTATTCATCAAACAGAAAACACACTTCCTCGAATATTGGAATTAGTCAACCAATTTTCTGATTCTTCTGGCCTGGAGGTTAACTGGGAGAAGACTGCTCTTCTCCCCGTAGATGAATTGCGAAGTTCTATGGAAAATTTTGCCAATCGGTTATTGATCTCCGATTCAATAAAATACCTGGGGATAACAGTTTCTGCCAAAATTCATGATTATCTTCAACTCAATTTGATTCCTTTACTGTCAAAGTTGAGATCTAAAATTAAGATATGGCGAAAAATTCTGCCTGCAAGAGTGGACAGAATTTCATTAATAAAAATGGTGGTGCTGCCCCAGGTTCTTTATGTCCTTCGCAATTTGCCTGCATGGATTGAAGATAAGTATTTTAGATTGATAGAGCGGATGATTAACGATTTATTATGGGGGAGGAAGCGCGTGAGACTAAAGGCGCTTTATTTTTCCATGCCCTACAATAGGGGAGGCCTTAACCTCCCCTATTTTAGGGGTTACTTTATGGCCTCTCAACTCTGCTTTTTTAATGACTGGGAAAATAGCCATCTCTGTAGAAAATTGGTGAAAGACTCAGGTTTTTCGGATTTATTCACAGTATTAGAGTCCGACTATTTACTTAATACACAGATTGGCTATAAACCTTTCTGTAGAATGGCTACAAAGGCCTGGCTGGTTATAAAGAGCTGGTTTAAAATCAAGGCATCACTTATTTGTACTCCACTATGGCATAACTCAAAGCTTTTGAATTTAGATGATCCAAATTGTTGGCAATATTGGAGGATGAAATATATTCAATATCTGAACCAGGTGGTTAAAGATGGCCAAATCCTTTCTCTTATGGAGCTAAAACAAAATTTAAATGTAGGTGAGGTGGCTTGCTATGCATATTTTCAATTGAGGTCGGCACTTCTTAGTATTGCAGATAACCATTTACTTGATATAGACACTCCTGAATTTCTGCACAATTTGATTTGTAAGAAAGGTGGTATGAAAGTTAAATTATCACATTGTTACAGACACTTGATGAAAAGTTTTATTTTGGAATGTTTTTCTCCAGGACAGAGATCCTGGTCTGTTTTACTGTCAGAGGTGGGCTCCCCGGATTGGGAGAACGTAGAGGATAATTTAAGTCAGGTTTAATTTTAATCATACTGTTGTACAGTTTAATATTATACACAAAATATATGTGACACCTTTATGGCTCCATAGGAGGGGATTTAGAGCCTCCTCTGATTGCCCCCGCTGTGGGGACCCCAGGGCAGATCATTTACATCTGTTCTGGGACTGCCCGATAGTGAGCAAGTATTGGAGAACGGTTCAAATAACTTTGGTTCAGAGACTTAATATAGACATTCCTCTATCTCCCAAGGTATGGGTTTTGGGGATTTATCGGAGGTTAATTGCCAGCCCCTGAAGTGCCGACTGTTGACTAAAGTGCTGTTTCTGGCCAGGCTTCTTGTAGCCAGAGAATGGTTTTCCCCCTCTGCTCCAGACTGCAATAATTGGTTATGTTTAGTTAACAAGTTGAAAATCTATGAGAGGAACTTGTATAAACAAAGAGGGTCCAACGCAAAGTGGGGTAGTATTTGGAAGGATTGGGATGGTTAAGTAAAATATTTTTTTTTTCTCTTCTTCTCTCTTCCTCTGCAGGGTTGGGGGGTGGGGGCGGTTAAGGGGGGTGGGGGGATGGGGATGATTTTGTAATTCTGTTTTGTGGATTGTGTTTTTCGAGATGACTAAAATAAAAATTTATATAAAAAAAAAAATAAAAAAATATTTGGCCCTATCGACATTACAAATGCTGCTGCTGATGCTACCCGTGCTGCTGATTTGGGGCTATCTACACGAGGTCCTCATACTACTCCTCTTAAGAAATCCTGCTGCTGCTGATTACGATCATGTTGAGTTGGGCCTGATTACTTTAATAATGCTGCTGCCTGTGCAGATGAATTGGGGCGATGAACACGTGGTCCTCATACTACTCCTGGGAAATCCTGCTGCTACCGATTAGGCTCATGTTGATTTTTATTAGGGCCTATTGACATTATAAATGCTCTGCCTGCTGCTGCTTGAGCTGCTGAATTTTGGCTATCAGCACATGGCCCTCATACTACAACAGTAATCAAATCCTGCTGCTGCCCGTTTTGAGTTACATTTGGCCCTTTTGAAATTACAACTAATGCTACTGCTGCGGTTGGCTGTGCAACTGAATTCTTTTAAGCTTCATGGGCCCTCGAGTAGACCACTGTAGAAATATTGATGTTGGTGCTGCCGCCTGTCATGATCATGCTGCGGAATCTATGTTAATTTCCACACAACATTATATTACATGCTTGGTTTTATTTATGAAATTCATGTTCTTTCCTTATATCTTTAAACTTAGAATGTTGAAGTGTGACAGCATACTTGCTTGGTTGGGCTAATGCGTTTCTGAATGAAAAATTGCTGTTTCAATACACTTACTTTTGCCTAAATGTTACAAAATCACTACTTAATGTGAATAAGATATCAGTTACAATTCGACTTTTGGAGACTTAATGCAAGGAAAGACAATTTTTGTTTTTGTTTTTAATTTTTTTTGGTAGTTAGTGTAAAGTAAAAGAAACAAATAAACACAAAGACAATCATACAATAGACAAATAACCCTGAATCCCAAAATAAAAACATAGAAAATTTGTCAAATTTCTTTTTTTTTCTTTTTATTTATTTTTTTATCAGCAGGCTTCATACTTTACGGGTTATGTATGTCGTAATTTTATCCGAGTTAGTAATGTGACATTATGAATCGCCATTCTAATTACGTATGACCTGCAGCTGATGTCTGGGCGAATTCTGTGGAGTTAACCAGCATGGATCTTGTTTTCTCCCTTAACATTATCTATTATATAATTATGAATTCTCAAAACTTGGTTTTCATGTGTTTTATTCTAGCATGTGCAATGCTAATTTTTTATTGCCAATATTTTGATATTTAACTATGTTTATGTAAAAAATTAATATTGTCATTCATACTTTGGCTTCAATCACAAAATCCCTTTTTTTGGCCTCATGCACACGACCGTTGTTTGATTCCGTGTCCGTTGCTCCGTTTTTCGTGATTTTCTGCGGACCTATTGGTTTTCAATGGGTCCGTGGAAACCTCGGCAAATGCACCGTTTGTCCTCCGCGTCCGTGGTCCGTGATTCCAGTCCATCAAAAAAATATAACCTGTCCTATTCTTGTCCGTGAAAAACGGTTCACGGACCCATTCAAGTCAATGGGTCCGTGAAAAATGCGGATGGCCATCCGTGTGTCATCCGCGTTCCGTGTCCGTTTTTTTTGCGGATCCCTTGGCAGGCACTTGGGAAACATTGTCAGTCTGTCTTTTGGTAAATTCTTTTGGGTCATGTCCGTTAAAAAAACGGAAGACACACGGAAACACAACGGAAGGCAATAACGGACACGGATCACTGAACAACGGAACCCCTTTTTGCGGACAGCATAAAAAAACGGTCGTGTGCATGAGGCCTTTAATTTACTTTTTCTATTTTTTTTTCTATTTGTTTTTATTTAGAAAAAAGTGTAGTTTGGGGCATACCTGTTGTGGTACATGCCCTAGCAAGGTGTGTACCGCATATGGGCTTCCCTTTTTCAAACGGTCTGGTGCAGTTAACACTGTACAGGACTGATTGATGAACCTACTTATGAACCTTTTATTTTGGTTCATTTTATTTATTTATATTTAGTTTAACCCTTTAAGGACCGGAGGTTTTTTACTTTTTGAGTTTTCGTTTTGCGCTCCCTGTCTTCCCATAGCCATAGCTTTTTTATTTTTCGGTTCACATAGTAATATGAGGGCTTGTATTTTGCGGGACAAGTTGTACTTTCCAACGCCACCATTTAATATTGCATATGATGTAGTGGGAAGTGGGGAAAAAATTCCAAATAGGGTGAAATTTCAAAAAAAAAAGCAATTCCACCACAGTTTTGCGGCTTTTTAAATTCTGACGTTCGATGTGCGATAAAACTGACCGGTTAATTTTACTCTACATGTCAGTACGAATCCGAAGATACCCTATATGTATAGGTTTTCTTGCGTTTTGATAGTGAAAAAAAAAATTCAAAAGTGGGAAAAAATCAGTTTTACTTTTTTTCACCATGTTTTGACCCCTATACCTTTTTTGTATTTATATATATAGAGCTGTATGGCAGTTCATTTTATGCGTCATAATCTTATCTTTTTATTGATACCATTTTGGGGTGTGTATGACTTTTTGATCACCTTTTTATGTAATTTTTTGTGGAAAATGAAGCGACCAAAAATGGCGAATCCGCCATTTGGACGCTTTTTTCCGTTTTGCTGTTTGACGTATGGGGAATATTTTTTTATATTTTTATACTATGGGCGTTTTCGCACATTGCGACACCCATGATGTGTATTTTTTTAATTTTTTTTAGTTTTTTTTTTATTTTAGCAAAAGGGGGGTTGTTTGAACTTTTATGTTTTTTTTTTTTATTTATTTTTTCAACTTTTATGTTTTTTTTTTTTTACACTTTTATATAGTGCCCATAGGGAACTATAACTTACAATTAGAGATGAGCGAACATTTAAAAAAAGTCCGTTGTTCGGGGTTCGGGTGGTGGTTAATTGCGCATCCCGTTATGGATTCCACAATAGCGCATATGGAATCCATAAGGGGCGGCTGCCACCAACCCGAACTGTAGAACAGCTGAAGGACCTGGCGTGACGTCACTGTCATGTGATCAGTGCAGGGGGCGTGGCTCAGCACGGGATTTGATCCCGTGCTGAGCCACGCCCTGCACTGATCACATGACAGTGACGTCACACCAGGTCCTTCAGCTGTTCTACAGTTCGGGTTGGTGGCAGCCGCCCCTTATGGATTCCATATGCGCTATTGTGGAATCCATAACGGGATGCGCAATTAACCACCACCCGAACCCCGAACAACGGACTTTTTTTAAATGTTCGCTCATCTCTACTTACAATCATCTGATTGCGATTTTCATACATTCCAATGCAATAGCATTGGAATATATAAAAAAATCGCATATTTCCTATGAAGCCTATTACAGGCAAGGCTCCATAGGAAATACTACAGAGCAGCCTGGGTTTCATTCATAGAGACCCAGGCTACTACAGGAGCGCTCCGGCTCCTCCGATCGCCACACGGGGGAGCCGGAGCGCAAACCGAAAGTAAAACTTTCGGTTTGTGCGCACTCAGATGTCGTGGTCAGGATTGACCACGGCATCTGAGGGGTTAAATGTCCGCGATCGGCATCGCTGCCGGTCGCGGACATTAGCCGCGGGTGTCTGCTACAGGAACCATGCAAACACCCGCGGCTAAGGCGCCCGCATGGAGCAGGAGCGGGCGCCATCTTTAAAGACCGGACACAGGACGTACATGTACGTCCTGTGTCCTTAAGAGGTTAAATACGGATTTAGGTTCGAACACTGTGTCGTCTGTTGTCCTGGGAGGGATGGCTGACTTCTTTGTTGACCTCTCTACATGGTTGGCTGTAACTGGCGTTATTCTCATCCATGTGGAAATCCGGTTTTGTGAATGGAGCCGTATTATAACCTATAAATATGCCGAGATACTTTTATCGTTTTTAAAAATTATTGGCGTTAATGTAATGAGAATTTGCACATGCATGAAATATTTAATCAATGTATTAAAAAGATGAACATAAAATTTTGAATATAAGGCCTCTTTCACACGGGAGTCATGTTTGTCGCCCGGATAAGAGGCGGGTGCGTTGCGGGAATATGCGCGATTTTTCCGCGAGGGTGCAAACGTTTGTAATGCGTTTTGCACGCGTGTGTGAAAAATCGCCATGTTTGGTACCCAGACCCGAAGCCGGACTTTATCACAGCACCATGGTAAGATGGACCATGTGATTGGACCATGCGATGTGACGTCATCACAGGTCCTTTAGTTGTTAACTGATGCTGGAAAAGAAAAGACAGATCGCAACTACGCGATCAAGTGGCTAAGGTAAGTTAACTTTAATTATTTTTAACCCCTTCATCTTCATTTTACTAAGCATTCTTTATTAAGAATGCTATTATTTTCCCTTATAACCATGTTATAAGGGAAAATAATAAAGATCTGGTCCCGTTGCTAAGCAACCTTGCGGGTAAATCGTACTGCATCCGCACTTGTTTGCGGATACACCTACAAAAAAGGCCCCAAATTAACTCATAAACGGCTGTGGCCGAAGACCAAAGTATAACAACCAATAATTGCTCGGCAAGAGCAAAAGAAGGCACAGCCCAAGTATGCAAAAGTATAAAGATTTATTAAACAAATAAATAAATAGACAATAAGTACATACACATTAATTGTGCAGTGGAGGAGCACAGAATGAATGCCCAAGAACCACCACTAACACTGGGTATCCCCACACCACAAAGATGGTTAAGTATTCAATGATAAAGCAACGGCAAGGTTAGAGGTCATGATAAACCCCAGAGAGTTAAACAAATTAGCCAAAATATGCATAACATAATCAAAACAATCTAAGGCGCAGGTAACATACCGTTAGCCATGGTGTACAGGGGATAGTCAGTGCCAGTGGAACAGAACACCCTCGACGCGCATTTCGCACTTCGCTTCGTCAGGAGGTACCATCTAAGGCGCAGGTAACATACCATGGCTAACGGTATGTTACCTGCGCCTTAGATTGTTTTGATTATGTTATGCATATTTTGGCTAATTTGTTTAACTCTCTGGGGTTTATCATGACCTCTAACCTTGCCGTTTCTTTATCATTGAATACTTAACCATCTTTGTGGTGTGGTGGTTCTTGGGCATTCATTCTGTGCTCCTCCACTGCACTATTTATTTGTTTAATAAATCTTTATACTTTTGCATACTTGGGCTGTGCCTTCTTTTGCTCTTGCCGAGCAATTATTGGTTGTTATACTTGTTTGCGGATGCTTGCGATTTTCCTGCAGCCCCATTCACTTCTATGGGGCCTGCGTTGTGTGAAAAACGCACAATATAGAGCATGCTGTGATTTTCACGCAACGCAGAAGTGATGCGTGAAAATCACCGCTCATGTGCACAGCCCCATAGAAATGAATGGGTCCGGATTCAGTGCGGGTGCAATGCGTCCTCCTCATGCATTGCACCCGCGCGGAAAACTCGCCCGTGTGAAAGGGGCCTAACATGTTCTCGAGGACATGTGACCAAATAGAGAATTCATATACGCAGAGTAATGTCTTTCCATATTTCTGGTTAAAAAGAAGAAGCAATTTAACTTTAATCGATGTAGAAAAAAAATGATATTATATTTAAGATACATGCTGGTTTGTTCCTTACTTCTATCGGTATAATTTTTGTACATAGTTAATTTTCTTAATTTTTTTTGTGCTATAAAAATTTTTTATTGTTGGTTTTGTTATTGAATACTAAATGTTCCTATTGTAAGGGAACAGCTCTGGTCTCGGGGATCATTCACACAAAGATCTTCATCACCACTTGATTTCCGGTCCAAACAGTGTGATTTATTTTGGCACACAGCATAATAAAATAAACATAAACAAAAAACACCTTGCCCGTCTGGGCTATGCCTAAACATTTACGGTTCCCTACCTCACCTCTAAGTAGGGCTTAGTACCGGTCAGTGTCTCAGGCTCCAAGCCTTGGCAGGTTTCGCTTATCAGCGACAGTCCACACCGCGGATAGATCAGGCTTTGCATAACCTTGTGGTCACACAGTCCACCTGACTGAGAATACTTCACACAGAGCCTCTGCTCTAGGCCTCTGTGTCACCAAAGACTCTCTCCTCAGAGTGAGCACCACCCAGAATTTTTTATTTTAGGCCAAGGGAGTATATGCTCCAAAAATTAGACATTCACCTGACAGAAAAGAACTTGGGATTATGTGGCTGGATGCAGGGCCGGCTCCAGGTTCATGTGGACCCTTGGAGTATAAACCCCAGTGGGCCCCCTTGGGGCATTTTTGAACATTTACATGTCCCTCTGTGACTTCCACACGATATAATGACCATCAGTGGCCCCTATACAGTATAATGACCACTAGTGGCCCTTCACACAGTATAATGACTCCCAGTGGCCCCACACACAGTATAATGACCCCACAGTGGCCCTTAATTCAGAATAATAATGCCCATTCACACTGGAGTACAGGCCCCCAAACTTAGGCATTCACCTGACAGAAAAGAACTTGTGATGATGGGGCTGGAGCTACATTAGGCGGTCACTGGATAAAAATTTTACTGTAGGCCACTGGAGTACAGGCCCCAAAAATTAGGCATTCACCTGACCAAAAAGAACTTGTTGTGATTATGTGGCTGGAGGTACATTAGGCGGTCACTGGATGAAATTTTTACTGTAGGCCAGTACAGGCCCCAAAAAATAGGCATTCACCTGACAGAAAAGAACTTGAGATGATGTGGCTTGAGGTACATTAGGCGGTCACTGGATAAAAATGTTTACTGTAGGCCACTGGAGTACAGGCCCCAGAAATTAGACATTCATCTGACAGGGAAGAACTTGTTGTAATTATGTGGCTGGAGGTACATTAAGCTGTCACTGGATAACAATTTTACTGTAGCCCAGTAGACCTAAAATATTAGGCATTCACCTGACAGAAGGGAATTTGTGATGATGTGGCTAGAGGTACATTAGGCGGTCATTGGATAAAATTTTACTGTAGGCCACTGGAGTATGGCCCCCAAAAATTAGGCATTCACCTGACAGAACAGAACATATTGTGATGATGTGGCTGGAGGTATATTAGGCGGTCACTGGATTAAAATTTTACTGTAGGCCACTGGAGTACAGGCCCCAAAAATTAGGCATTCATCTGACAGACGTCTCACAACTATAAGATATAAGTTCTATTATATCTTGTAATATCACAGCCTGGGAGAACGTATGTAAGAAAAAATAATACAATTTTATTCCTATATCATTAAAAAGACCTGGGATTTTGTATATCTCTTCAGTATGTATCAGGCAACCAGAATCATCTTGTGTGGAGAGGGATCAGTGCATAACCATCCATACCTGATGCCGCCTGGACAAAAATCCATGTGCTTGCTAGCAGGCTGTTGTTAATTGTGTGCAAGATCAAGGATATGGGCACGGTTCTAAATATGTATTCACAGGACGCAAGGATAATGGGTCAATGTCTACCTCCAAAGCCTATTAACCTGAGGCAAAGGAGTGAGGGATAGCCTAATACCTAAAATTGTATCAAAACTCCTGCCTTCATTAGCTGCCTTTGGTACTGGTTTGTAGCTTATGAGTAGACATTCATACATCATACAGCTCCATGAAACTGTTGTTGATAAATTTATGTGTCATTCAGAGGCTTGCCTTCTTCCCAACCACACTGCTGTATTAGCGCCATGGGATTGACGCCTAAGGAGAAATGCTCAGCACTGTTGCATGCATAGGCTCCGGCAGCGTGATGGCCGTATGTGGCCGAACACACGACGGGTAGATATCAATATAGCACCTCCTCCCAGAGAATTGCGCCAGTGCGGGCAACCAGTTAGAAGGTGGGGCGTGTCCAAAGTTAAAGCCCTCCAACTCGGCATGCGCACCGATAAGCTGTATAGCTCTGGGAAAGCAGCGCATGTGCGCTAAGTTGTAAGGGGGGGGAAACTAGTCCGCAGTAATAAGTCAAAAGCCAGATGCCAACGTGGTTTAATAGCAGGGACCCGAAAAGGGTGGGGGGGGGGGGGGCTGGGGAGGAGCGGTTAGACAGCTAAATATTGTGATACAGTTGCTATACAAAATATTAGCCGTGTACAAGTTTAAGCACAAAGGTGCTTAAATTTCATGGTCTTGATAATCGATTATGTAGCTTATATTGCAACATCATATAAGCACTACATGATTAAAAAAGGGAATTGCGTACAAAATTGCAGTATGGTATATATGAGTGTATGGTGCACCCCTAGGATTTCTGGGTGTCATTACGGTGCAGGGGGAAAATATCATGTTCTTTTTGATGTAGGACCACCCCCTACTAATACAACATAACCATGTTGGGTAAGTAGGGACTGTGTCAAAAGGTGACCGCTGGAGCTGATGCCATCTTAATGAATTATATCTGGATTATAACATTTTTACTGTAGGCCACTGGAGTACAGGCCACAAAAATTAGGCATTCACCTGACAGAAAATAACTTGTTGTGATTATGTGGCTGGAGGTACATTAGGTGGTCACTGGATAAAAATTTTACTATAGGCCAGTACAGGCCCCAAAAGTTAGGTATTCACCTGACAGAAAGGAACTTGTGATGATGTGGCTTGAGGTACATTAGGCGGTCACTGGATAAAAATGTTTACTGTAGGCCATTGGAGTACAAGCCCCAAAAATTAGACATTCACCTGACAGAAAGGAACTTGCTGTGATTATGTGGCTAGAGGTACATTAGGCGGTCACTGGATAAAAATTTTACTGTAGGCCACTACAGGCCCCAAAAATTAGGCATTCACCTGACAGAAAAGAACTTGAAATGATGTGGCCTGAGGTACATTAGGCGGTCACTAGATAAAAATTTTAATGTAGGCCACTAGAGTACAGGCCCCAAAAATTAGACATTCACCTGACAGGGAAGAACTTGTTGTGATTATGTGGCTGGAGGTACATTAGGTGGTCACTGGATAAAAATTTTACTATAGGCCAGTACAAGCCCCAAAAGTTAGGTATTCACCTGACAGAAAGGAACTTGTGATGATGTGGCTTGAGGTACATTAGGCATTCACTGGATAAAAATTTTACTGTAGGCCACTGGAGTACAGGCCCCAAAAGTTAGGCATTCACCTGACAGAAAAGAACTTGTTGTGATTATGTGGCTGGAGATATATTAAGCGTCACTGGATAAAATTTTTACTGTAGGCCAGTACAGGCCTCAAAAGTTAGGCATTCACCTGACAGAAAAGAACTTGTGATGATGTGGCTGGAGGTACATTAGGCGGTCACTGGATACAAAGTTTACTGTAGACCACTCGAGTACAGGCCCCAAAAATTAGGCATTCACCTGACAGAAAAGAACTTGTTGTGATTATGTGGCTGGAGGTATATTAACTGCCTCCTGACCGCACGGATGCATCCAGGCGGCAGGTTTGTTCCTGCTGGACGCATCCGCGCGTAATCTCGCGAGAGGCGAGATTTGCTGTGAACGCGCGCGCTCACAGCAGTGCACAGCTCTGCAGTGATTCTACAGCCTGCCAGCGATGATCAATCAAAGAAAAAAACTCGTGATGATATGGCTGGAGGTACATTAGGCAGTCACTGGATAAAATTTTTTACTGTAGGCCACTGGAGTACAGGCCCAAAAAAATCGGCATTGACCTGACAGAAGATAACTTGTTGTAATTATGTGGCTGGAGGTACATTAGGCGGTCACTGGATACATTTTTTTACTGTAGGCCAGTATAGGCCCCAAAAATTAGGCATTCACCTGACAGAAAATAACTTGTTGTGATTATGTGGCTGGAGGTACATTAGGCACCTGACAGAAAAGGCCATTTATGCTGCTGTATTTACATAAGACAAGGACCATTCTTTGTTCTGGGTGATGGCTTGGTTGTCACAGGTGTTTAATTCTTCCGAGATTTATTCCTCATTCATTTTTAGAAATGTGAGGTAGCCCACACTGTAGTGAGCTAAGGGAGTGCCCTTATAGGTCACGATCCCCCTGCTGTGCTGAACGTCCTTTCGGACAGGACACTCGAGGAGGGGCAAGCCAAAGAGCTCCATGGCAAATTGTGCCAGCTCTGGCCACAGGTCAAGCCTGTGCACTTTGTAGTCCAGGGGTTCCTCGCTTCTCAAAGCATCCACATCAGCCGTTAACCCGGTGTAGTCGGACACCTGTCAGTTTATGTGTTCCCTGAGGCTTGATCCGGAGGGTGGCCGTCGATGGGTTGGCTGCAAGAATTATCTCATATCCGAAGTTAACCAAACACATCTTCAAACCGCCCTCTTCTTGCAGGTGCGGTAGGATGGGTATCCGCACCTGTTTCGCTGTGGGTGGTAATTCCTCTGCCAGCGCCCACAACAGCAGAATGCAGCTTCACTCACAGCAAGGCCTGGAAATTCTGCATTGTGCCGGCCATCTGTGATGCTGGTAAGTACTTTGCCCTTCTGGTCCTTGCCCTTTATGCTTTTTATATGGGGGTCCCTCTTCAAACACTGGAGCATGAAGGCCCCCATTTGCACTAAACTGGAATGGGTGGAGCGCCTTGCCTCCTGCTAATCGCCTAGGAGAATGTCACCCCCCACATCTCCTCCCCCCAGCCACGGACAACACCAGGGACCCCCGAAAATGTAAAACTTTAAAGTCCCCCTAGAAGTCTGCTCTTCTTGCTCCTCCTCCCCTCCCCCAAGCCACTATCCTCCTCTGACTCCTCTTCAGACTCCTGCTGACTTGCTTCAGATGGATTAGCCCCCCGGGAATTCATTCAGCATTTCGACTTCCTCATCTTCCAGCTCCTGCTCCTTGATGGTTTGATCATTGATGCGACGCAATGCACGCTCCAGAAAGAAGGTGTAAGGTACGATGTCACTGATGGCGCCCTGGCTGCGACTGACCAATTTGGTGATCTCATCAAATGGCAGCAGAAGTCTGCATACATCGTGCATGAGCGGCCACTGGCCCGTTGAAAAGAAACCAAGCTCCCCAGAATCTGTCCTGCTGCAGAGTTCGTTCAGGTAGTCGTTAATGGCACGTTGCTGCTGGAGCAGCCTATCAAGCATATACAAGGTGGAGTTCCAGCGCGTCGGGCTGTCACAAATCAGACGTCTGACGGGCTAGTGGTGTCGGCTCTGAACGTCAGCAAGGCGAGCCATGGCTGTGTAAGATTTTTCTGGCCTGACGCAAGACGACCGGGACCCCAGGGTATTTGCTTGGTACATGCTTGACGGCCATCAGAAGGTTCACTCAGTGGGCAGTAAAAGTTATGTACCTTCCCTGCCTGTGTTTGCTAGACCACGTCTGTGGTCAGATCATATCTTGACACTGACACTGTGTGCCAGAGTTATATTCACTTGCCGCTGAACGTGGCCATATAGCTCTGGGATGCCCTTCTGGGAGAAATATTTCCTTCTGGGAACCTTCCATTGCGGTGTGCCAATGGCCACAAATTTTCTAAAGGCCTCCAAGTCCACTAGTTTATATGGCAGTAGTTGGCGGGCTAGCAGTTCTGACAAGCCAGCAGTCAGCCATTGGGCATGTCAGAATATTTATGCTGTCTCCGATTAACAGTCTATATTATTTATGTAAATAAGTTAGAATCTATAAGGGAGGGGATTCAAAATTATTATCATAAATACCAAGCTGAAACGAACTCGTGATCTGCATTAAATTAAAGACAAAAACCCATTTGTAAACAAAATATATATATAATTTATTAATACAATTTTTAGTGCAAAATAATATATAATATAACGTAATATAAAGTGGGTGACAATCAAATAATATTCAATTTAAAATCAGTAACAACAATTAAAAATATGTCATCAGGAACACAAGATAATTCAAAAGAATATACCGTATTTTTTGCCCTATAAGACGCATCTGCCCATAAGACGCAGCTAGGTTTTAGAGGGTGAAAATATTTTGAACAAAAGTGGGGTCACCTTAACAGGCGTGAGATCGCTTTATTAGGCTACCTTCACATATGCGTCAGAAATTCCAGCAGAGGAATTCACCGGCTTCAGCACTGCTGGATGCAGACATGGGGTCCATCCCCAAACTGGAAGAAAGCTGCATCATATGAATGAGGTCCAAGACATGGCACATGTGTGGCATCCGTGACAATCACCAATTACAGTGCTGCTCCTGCTGTTGCAAAGCTGCAACTTTCAGTGTGGTAAGGCATGCTGGGAGCTTTAGTGCCACAAGTTCCACATAACATGCCCAGTATAGAGGGGGTAAGTTGTGCCAGTCACGTCATTTACAATTACGGTCTTGCCCCAGCATGGTGTCACTCACATGTGGTCCCTCTATACACCCTATGGCCAGGACACTGCATTTTGCAGTCTATGGAGGAAGATCAATGATGAGACATCAGCTGGCATCACATGGCACTGCCACCCGTCATCAGTGCCCTCCAGGCCCATGGCAAGGTACAGCTTAACACCCTCTGCCCTCCCATCTGTCCCCGTGTACACAGCTTTGTGCCCTCGCCTCGGTAACCAGCACTAGCACCCCCTACTGTATTACCTGCCACCACCGGCTCTTGATGGAGAATGGCTGCGGCGGCCCCTTACCCTAGGCTTTGTGAGCCGGCAGCTCTGTAAGGAGGCAGACCCACAGGCTCAACACAGCATCACTGACAGTAGACGCCGTGTTCTGGAGCAGGTATGCTCCGGCACTCCTATCAACTTTCTTCCTCCTCAGTCCTCCATAACAATGCTTCGGGTCCCTAGCACAGACAGCCCACAGAGACGTCCAGCCCCTGTTCTTCAGCCACAGCCAGCACACTCTGGGATTTGGATATGCAAAATAGATACTGACTGAGACTGTGTGTGTGCCAGTCAGGGCAGGAAGTGATGATCTGATATGGTGGAAGGATTATGCTGTGAGGAACTGAATCCGATTCCATCCTGGATTGCAGATGGCTGGCAGTTAATGGACACTCAAAAGAAGGAGAGTAACTGTTATATCCTGATTGAATCCAGACATTTTGGAAGAGTGGTGGTCCCAGGAAGATCAGTTCAGTGTGTGTATAGAAGGCCTCACCATCAAGCTAGGCTGCACGGTTGCTGAGAGATCGGTGGCCATCCCTAGTAGGCTGCATCCTCGGGCCCAGAACGGACACAGGTCAGTGCACCCGGTTACGGATTGCAATAAATTGTGTGGCGCCTGAAGCAACAGAGACTAGCCTAGGCCCTTGCATTAGTCAGTTAGTTAGTTAGGAATATATAGTTTTGCTAGGCTTTCTGTACGGGACTGCAGCGCAGTTATTGACTTGCAGGCTCTGCTGCGTCTGCCACCGGCTAGGGGGTGTCCTCTGTAGCGGCACAGCATGACTTGAAGGCTCTGCTGTGTCCGCCATCGGCTAGGCCTGTCCATAGGGCAGGGACATTGACTGTGGGGCTGGAATATAGTGTTTTTCTATGCATGTTTGCATTGTTCTGGTCATGTTTGTGATATTACTTTTTGCATAAGTAAAGTTTCTGTTCCTGCAAATTAAGCAGTGTCGCTTTTCTGGTCTGTGATTTCACTGTATCCTGGGGAGCCCACCCCGGTACATGGCTTACACCTGCATTGCCATCAGCAGTGGGGCATGATCCCAGCCCCTGAACACCCACAGCGCGTCCAGCTCCTTCCTCCAAGCAGCAGTGCGGCCGGCCGCAGCACAGCAGGTACAGTAACTTCAGAGGTCACAAGCGCAGGACATGTTTTTTTTCCTACATTCACCACTATATTCACCCGATAAGACGCACTAACTTTCCCCCCCCACTTTGGGGGGGGGGGGAGTGCGTCTTATAGGGCAAAAAATACGGTACGCTTATTAAGGATATCTTAATAACACATTTCCATACCGTACCCTTGATCTCCCCCAGCCAACAGATAGATCAGATGTTCATTATATTTCCATATCTATATATATAATATAAAGCTAATTTATAGAAATGTATACTATATCGGATAATCTGACTGGAAAGATCAGCGTCACGGTTCAGGGATATAACTGGGATTTTCAAATAAATGGAGATTTGGATGGAGCCACTTGGATAGTAGGATAGCTGGTCAGATGGTTTCCCCAGGTAAGTTAACCAGATGGATCAAGAAGTGGATTCTTGTCACGAAAAATTGGATCCTTCTGTCCTCAAGATGACCATCCCAAGCTGATTCAAGAAGATGATCCCCTCTGTCAGCCCATACCATCTTTTTATTCCATCTAAAGTGTGATTGGCCTAGTTCGATCATTTACTTGTGACATCACTTTATAACTAATAGGACCTCCCCTATTGAAGAAGAAGCAGTTGTAGAGTACTATATGACAAGAGGAGAAAGATCTGGATACTTGGTACATTATCGAACTGGAGTCAAGTATACATTGGAGGGGAGGGTCATTTGGAAGAAAAGAAGGGGAGGGGTAACAGAAGGGGGTGGTTTGCTTATGTTAAGGACTTGAGAGTGTATTGTATAGAGCGTGGTAAAGAAATGTCAATATGTAGTCCAGGGGGCCCAAACAAGTTGAAAGGCACCATGTGTTTTTGGCTCCCAGCTAGCAAGTTCCTCCAAAGATACAGTAAATCCACTTTATCTAGCCAAAGGTTGAATGGCGGAGAGTAATCTGCTTTCCACAAAGTGGGTATCAGTATCCAGGCGTCCGCCAATAGGTGCCTAAGAAGCTTCACTGTAGGTTTAGGTATCTTGTGCGGAAACAGATGCAGAAGACATACCTCAGGGGTTAAGGGCAAGTTCGTACCAACAAGTGCATTGATTTGGTATATAATATGTGACCAATAAGGTACTATACGCTGGCAAGTCCACCACAGGTGAAAGTAGGTCCCTATGTGCTGACCACATCTCCAGCAATAGGGGCTATAACTAGGGTTGTATTTGTGTAGCAGAGGCGGAGTTAAATGCTATCTTGTCAAAACCTTATACCCGCTTTCTTGCATCCTAATGCATCTTGAAGTCAGTTTAGGGGCAGCAAGAAGTACTTGAACTTCTGACTCAGAGAACTCTCGTGTTATGTCGACCTCCCATGCCTTAATGAAAGTGTGTGTCAGTGGAGTCAATAAGAATTTGATAAAGATTGATACAACTTTCTTAGGCGGTTTAAGTTGTGCTAGTGAGGATTTAAATTGAGTCATTGACCTCTGTAAATCATTGGTATGGAGTAATTGTTTAAAGGTGTGCACGAACTTAGTATACGTTAGCGGAGCTATCAAAGAGCAGTTTAGGCACCTAGACAATGTCTCATTCGAAGGGATTGTACCTGCAACTAGTAGCTAGTCGACAGTAGCATCATTAAGTTTGATTTCTTTGGGGATGGAGCAGCGGGGAAGGATATGGAACGCATCTCGAGTGGATACTTGTCATATTCCAGCTTCTGCT
This sequence comes from Bufotes viridis, assembly GCA_033119425.1. Taxonomy (NCBI): domain Eukaryota; kingdom Metazoa; phylum Chordata; class Amphibia; order Anura; family Bufonidae; genus Bufotes; species Bufotes viridis. Next base: position 114,104,076 of record CM065593.1, on the reverse strand, counting down.
GCTTTCAGAGGTGAGTGCATTATATCTTGGGAGAGGGGGAGGTCGATTGGTTCAATAAAATGATATGTCTTAGCGGGTATCGAAGAATATCTTCCTCTATGAATACCCACCCCTTGTGCGAAGGTCTTCTTACCCAGTCAATAATCCTGTTCAAATGTATCGCTTGAACAAAGGCCTGAGGGGCTGGCATATCAATCCGACCATGCTTCTGAGGTAGTTGGAGGATGGAGTATTTAATTCTAGATTTTTTTGAGTCCCAAATGTAACGTGATAGGATCCTATTTAGCCTCACGTAGAAGGTATTGGGGATGCGACTTGGTAGAGCTTGTAGTAAATAGTTTACTTTGGGCCATATAAGGCATTTAGCGATGTTTTTCCACCCAAACCACAAGATATACGGGGTAGGCCACGCGGCAAAAATCTTGGATATGTCTTGCAAGAGAGGTATGAAATTATTCTTATATATTTTTGAAATGTCAGGTGGTATTTTAATACCCAAGAATTTAATAGAAGGTTGGGACCAATCGAAGGGTGAAATGTTAAATGAGAATCCAGTGGGCCAGGCAGGGAGATATTAAGCGCCTGAGATTTGCTCAAATTAACTTTGAAGTTGGACAGCATACCAAAATCTTTAAATATAAGCTCAATAATCGGTAGAGCCTCAGAAGGGTTAGTGACCAGTAGTAAAAGATCATCAGCGTATGCTGCCGCCTTGTGCTCCCTCTCCCCGCAAGAGATATTCTAGACTCCAATCTAAGTTTTTGCAGCAATGTTTCCATTGTCAGTACAAATAGCAGGGGAAACAATGGACATCCTTGTCTCATGCCATTAGAGATCGGAAACACAGGTGACAGCACACCATTGGCCAGTACCCTGGCGGAAGGACGGTCATACATGGAGAATATAGCCTGAACAAACCCAGGAGGTATACCAAAGCTATTAAAGAGGCCTTCAGATATCCACTCTATCGAACGCCTCTTCGGCATCTGTGCTTAGGAGGAGGAGTGGAGTATCTGACTGCTGAGCATAGGTGATGAGTTGGAGAACTCTATATACATTATTTTTCCCCTTCATACCCGCCACAAAACCCACTTGGTCAGGTGCTCCTAAAGAAAGGAGCAAAGCTTGAAGCCTACGAGCTAGAATTTTCACGTAGACTTTAAGGTCAACGTTCAGTAGCGAGATGGGGTGGTAGTTGCCACAAGAGCTTGGGTCCTTACCGTCTTTATGAATAACAGTGATTTGAGCTATTGAGGTCTGTTCATGGAAAGGGGTTCCCAAAAGTGCAGCATTATATACCTTGTCCAGGTATGGAGAAAGAGTATCCCAACAGGAAGTTTAATAGAATGCAGTTAGACCGTCAGGTCCGGGGCTTTTATTTTTCGGTGATGAGGTAACTGCCTCTCTAATTTCTGTCAATGAGATAGGAGAGCAGAGATTTTGGATTTGCGTGGGGGTAGCCTGGGGAAGAGCAAGAGATGTTAGAAAGTTTGATATTAATTCTGCTTTGGATTTTCGCGCTGGGGATTTTCCTGGGAGCATCTAAATTATACAATTGTTTATTAAAGGCCCTGAACTCACGAGTGATGTCGCTTGTTTTATGAAATATTGCGCCCGATGGGCTTTTTATATTTGCTATAAAGGATTTTACTTTCCTCTGTTTAATCTGGGCCAGCATAAATCTGGTGGGCTTGTCACCGTGTGCGTAATGTTTAAATTTTGCTAGTAGGTAGGCTTTTTCTAACCCCAAATTAAGGAGATTTTTTAACTCGGTCAGAAGGGAAGTCAGCTCTTCAAGATGAGACGCCAATAGGGATTTCTTGTGCAAACATTCCAAGTGGGAAATTTTCTGTTGGAGTTCAGATACTTCCTTATTCCTCTTTTTACGGACGTATGCAGAGAGGGATATAATTTAGCCCTCTTACATTATAACATATTATTTTGATACTTGACATAATGACGTTCGGCTGATAGGAGAGTCCGCGTTGTAGGCATCCAAATGACGGGAGTCCATGGCAAGTATTGGGAAAGAGGGAGGGGGAGGGGAGGTTGAAACAACAGGGTAAGACAAAAACAATTAGCCAGGTATATCAAACCCCTTAATCAGTATTTTGTGTAAGCAGGTATATCGCAGGCAGGGGCGTAGCTAGAACTGACCCCATAGCAAATTTTTGCACGGGGCCCCCTATTCATGACCATCCTGGCAATGCATGTGTGCATATGTAAGAGCGGGTTCACATCACCTTTTTACCATCTGTTTGATGTATACGTTGGAAAAAAGTGATACAAAAACTTAGCACACCACGCTTTTGTATCCTGAGTCTGGCAAAAAAGTGTACTTTCTTTTACAATGGAATCCTTTATATGCCACTGTATGACATCAATCTGAGTCATCTGTTAAGGTATACATTTTTGTATATGTTAAACGCATGGCAAAAAGGTTATGTGAACACAGCTTAAGTGTGCCAAAATAAGCATTAGTACACAGCGGAGCAACATGGCAGAGAAGGGAGGCTGCCATGTACTGTAAGCTATATTACAAAAGGCTGGTCCTGGTGGTCGGTGGAGTGGACTGTGTTCTACAAGGCTCATTTACTATACTGGGAAATAAAGGCCACACTACAGCATAATATACTCGAATATACAGACCGCCATGCAATGACCTGACAATGCCTCCATACAGGGACCGGATAACACCTACATACAGTGATTGGATGACGCCACCATACAGTGACTGGATGACGCCGCCATACAGTCACTGGATAACACCTAAATACAGTTACTGGATAACACCGCCATACAGCGACTGGATAACACCACCATATTGGATAACAGTGCTATATGGTGACCGGATGATGCCACCATACAGTGACTGGATAACACCGCCATACAGTGACTGAATAACGCCGCCATACAGTGACTGGACAATGCCGCCATACAGTGACCGGATAACGCCGCCATACAGTGACTGGATAACGCCACCATACACTGGATAGCACCTCCTTACAGTTACTGGGTAATGCGATATAGGGTATAAGGGTCACAGTATGGAGTATTAGAGGGCACAGTACAGGGTATAGTAAGGGGGCACAATGGAGGGTAAAAGAGGGCATAGTACAGAGTAGGAGGCATTTTATAAGTTATAAGGGGGCATATTAGGGGTTAGGAGGCACCGTACAGGTGTATCCCCTTGTATTGTGCCACCAACAGTGTATGTTTAGGTGGCACAGTCCAGTGTTGGGTGGTGCGCAGTCCTGGGTATCAGACTCACCAAATCTGGCAGGTAGTCTGAAGCAGGAGGGTCCTGACTCCTGACTCTGGCAATTCAAAGCTGCAGCTTGACAGGCATACAAACGTGCGTCTGGCCGATTGGCCCTACAACATGGCTGGGTGGAAGGGCGGACAGCCATTCAACAGTGCCGGGTGGCTGTGCAAGAAGACAGGCAGCTTCGGGGCCTGAGCTGAGGAGGGGCGCAGGAGCAGCAGCAGGGGGGGGGGGCATCAGGAAACAGGTATATCGAACCCCTTAATCAGTATTTTGTGGAAGCAGGTATATAGCAGGCCTCAATCAATATTTAGTGGAAGAAGGTATATCGAACCACTTAATCAGTATTTTGTGGAAGCAGGTATATCACACCCCTTAATTTTTTTTTTTGCCACAACAGTTATGTCACACCACTCTGTTTATTTGGGGCAACAGGTATATCGCAGTCCTCAATCAGTATTTTGTGGAAGAAGGTATATCACAACCCTTAATAATTTTTTTGGGGGCAACAGGTATATCAGACCCATTGCAAATAGTTGTTCCAATATCACTTGTCCCTCTATATAGGTGCTGTATCCCAGCAGAACCACACACAACTGCTGCACAATACAAATACCCTATATACTTTCTATGTTAGAAAGTATATTATTGGTATATCACACCCCTCAATCAATATTTTTTGGGGCAACTGATGTATCACACCAGTTGCAATTAGTCGTTCCAATAGCGTTTGTCCCTCTATATAGCTGCGGTATCAGAGCAGAACCACACACAACTGCTGCACAATACAAATGCACTATAATATACTTTCTATGTTAGAAAGTATATTATAAGTATATCACACCCCTCAGTATATCAATATCACACCTATTGATAGCACCCTACACCAGTCCTTAAAAAGACTTTTGTGGCCCTATTAGCTAGCGTTTGGTGTCCCTAACAGCCTGTCCCTGCTCCACAAAGCAACCTCTCCATACACTGGCAAAACACAGAATGTAAAATGTCTGCCACCTGATGGATAGGACAGAAAAATGTGCATGAGCCCTAAGACTTATGTCAAGTCATTTGACCAAGTGACTGGGTTTTGACTACTAACAGTAAGAACTATGGGGGTCATTTATCAAACTGGTGGTAAATTGAACTGGTTTAGTCACCCATAGCATCCAATCAGATTCCACCTTTCATTTTCCAAAGGAGCTGTGAAAAATGAAAGGTGGAATCTTAATGATTGCTACGGGCAATTAAGCCAGTTCTGCTTCACACCCAGGGCCGGCGCGTCCTATACGCGGAATAGGCCGCCGCGTAGAGCGCCCCTTGGGAAGGGGCGCTGCTAGGAGCGCCGGCCCTGCCTCATGCTGCAGCCGCCCGAGCGCTCTGAATTGAGCCTCAGGCAGCTGCAGCACTGCCCGGGCTGGTGTGTCCATGAGGGCGCACCGCCCGGGCGCAGCATGAAGAGAGGAGCTGACAGGAGGGAAGCGCTCAGCGCTCCCTCCTGTCAGTTCCTCATTGTAGCGTGGCCGAGCTGTTTAAGGTCCGCGGGTACAGGAGCATCTGTCTCCTGTACCCGGCCGGACTGACATGAAGTGCGCACAGAGTGTGCACTTCATGTCAATCCCCTCGGGTACAGGAAACTAAAGCTCCTGTACCCGTGCATAAAGAGCTCGGCCGCGCTACACTAGAGGTAAGGGGGGGGGGGAATGACAAGGGGGGTGGGGAGAATGACAAGGGGGGTGGGGAGAATGACAAGGGGGGTGGGGGAGAATGACAAGGGGGGTGGGGGAGAATGACAAGGGGGGGGGAGAATGACAAGGAGAGGGGGAAAATTAGAAACTATCTAGCGGCTGCTTCTTCCTAGAGCGACCCTGCAAAGGAATGACATTCAATCTGAGAAATAACAGCCCTCCAGAGAGGAGTTAAATCTGATTTTATAAACTTTGCCACTGTCAGGGGGCATTATTTCTTGGAAATCTGTACCATAAAAAAAAAAAAAAGCAGCACATATTGCAGCCTCTCTACATCCCCTACAAGCTTTCAATAGGAAATAAATCCCAGAAGAGTAAGTTGAACGTCTTAACGTTTAACCCCTTCACATCTGGAGAGGATAAATCAAGCTCCTTCCTCCTCCTAGGTTATTAGCAAAACGGATGCTGTGATATATTATTGCAGGGATGACATTGACTCTCTTTGGCAAGTTCAAAGAGGACCTTTCACCGATTTAAAAACTAAAAACTAACTATACCTGTGGGCAGAGCAGCGCCCAGGGTCCCCTGCACTTACTTGTATGTCTGGGCGCCGCTCCGTTCGCCCGGTATAGGCTCTGGTGTCCGAGCTCCCTCTGTTGTATGGGGCGGGGACTTTGTATCAGGCGTGTCCCTTGCTGCAGAGCTGGCCAATCACAGCGCACAGCTCATAGCCTGGCTATGAGCTGTGCGCTGTGATTGACCAGCTCTGCAGCAAGGACACGCTGATACAAAGTCCCCGCCCATACAACAGAGGAGCTCGACACCGGAGCCTATACCGGGCGAACGGAGCGGCGCCCAGACATACAAGTAAGTGCAGGGGGACCCGTGGGCGCCGCTCTGCCCACAGGTATAGTTAGTTTTTAGTTTTTAAATCGGTGAAAGATCCTCTTTAAACTGATGATCTATCCTCTGTTCTCAAACAGCTGATTGGCGGGGGTCCCGGGTGTCGGACCCCTGCGATCAGTTTAAATAAACTGCAGAACCCCTTTAATATGGCAGATCATATGGGTGGGGCATTGTGATGTCACATGGGGGGGGGGCGGCAAACTTTTCTTTTGCCTAGGGCGGCAAAAATCCTTGCACCGGCCCTGTTCACACCAGTTTAATAAATGACCCCCTATGTTCACACTTGGTATTTGAACAATGTATTTGCACTTGTGATTCATGAACTTATTTCTGAACATTGGGAAATAAATGCTAATGTAAATATTGAGGTAATTACTATGGTTATTAGAGTAGAACAGTACAATAATAGATTGTTTTGTTTTTAAATGTATGATTTTAATTATGTTACTGACATGAGGCTCCTGCCATACTATTTGTAAGTTCTCTCTCATGAATAGTCAAAACTAAGGCCTCATGCATATGACTGTTTCAGTTTTTGTGGTATGCAAATCGTGGATCTGCAAAACACAGATACCGGTCATGTGCGTTCCGTATTTTCTGGATCTGCACATCCTCCCCTTTGTTAGAAATGTCACTTTCATATTGGCTCATTTGTATTTTTAGGTTGTAAAAGTAACACCCAGGGCTTTGCTAATAAAGAGGAGTCTTCTGCCGTTTGGAGTTGGAAGAGGTGGAAGAAGGTTTAACCACCATGAGTCATGTCTTCTCATTCTTTTACCTCTAGACTAAATTTTAAGATTTGGAGTATTACATGCAACATGGTTAGATCCCTTGTTTAGGGCTCATAAACAAATTCTACCAGCGAACGGCGAACACTAACTTCCGCAAATGTTCGCGAACGGGCGAACCGGGCGAACCGCCATAGACTTCAATAGGCAGGCGAATTTTAAAACCCACACGGACTCTTTCTGGCCACAATAGTGATGGAAAAGTTGTTTCAAGGGGACTAACACCTGTATGCATGTAGCATGCCAGATGGGGATCCATGGTAAACTTCTTATGGAAAATTAAGTAGTGGACGCAGAGTCGGGTTTTAATCCATAAAGAGCATAAATCAACTAACATTCCTAAATTGTTTGGAATAACATGCTTTAAAACATCCAGTGTGTGTATACGATCAGGTATGATGTTGTATCGATCAGGTAGCGTAAGGGTTACGCCCGCTTCACAGACATTGACCGACCAAACTCCCCTTTTAATGCACCGCAAAAAAACGCAAACAGTCCATTTGCACAACCACAAACTTCCGATTTGCAGAAGGTTGGATACCAAGCTAGCCATGTCCCGGTGATGTCATTGAAGGTTTCTTCCTCCACCCAGCCACGTACAACACCAAGGGTCCCCGAAAGGTGAATTGAATTGATTTTTCGAACAGGGAGATGGTTAAAAAAATGCTGGCTCCCTCCCCTTTGTTTTAATCCACGGTCACTGCGTCTGCGCCGTGCAATTTACTGTCACACCCGATATGAGTGGTATTTTCTGTAGTACTATTCTCATCAGTTTAATCCCTCTAACGTCCCCAATCTGGGGTCCATTTATTGAATTGATTTTTCGAACGGGGAGATGATTAAAAAAACGCTGGCTCCCTCCACTCTGTTTTAATCCACGGTCACTGCGTCTGCGCCGAGCAATTTACTGTCACACCCGATATGAGTGGTATTTTCTGTAGTACTATTCTCATTAGTTTAATCCCTCTAACGTCCCCAATCTGGGATCCATTTATTGAATAGATTTTTCGAACGGGGAGATGGTTAAAAAAACGCTGACTCCCTCCCCTTTGTTTAATCCATGGTCACTGCGTCTGCGCTGTGCAATTTACTGTCACACCTGATATGAGTGGTGGGCACTGGCAGTGGGCACACTACAATCAGTGGAAGTTGGCCTGACACACAATAGCAGGCAAGCAACTGAAATTACACTAAAGTGTAAAAATTAAATGCCTTTTTTTGATGCAAAGTCCTGTGCCACCTGGTATGAATGGTTGGCACTGGCAGTGGGCACACAACAGTCTGTGGAAGTCGGCCTGACAAACACTGGCAGAAGGCAAGCAGCTGAAATTAGACTAATGTGTAAAAATTAAATGCCTTATTTATCGGCAAGCTACTGTGCCACCCGGTATGAGTGGTGGGCACTGGCAGTGGGCACACTACAGTCTGTGGAAGTCGGCCTGACACACACTGGCAGCAGGCAAGCAACTGAAATTAGACTAATGTGTAAAAATTAAATGTCTTATTTATCGGCAAGCTACTGTGCCACCCGGTATGAGTGGTTGGCACTGGCAGTGGGCACACTACAGTCTGTAGAAGTCAGCCTGACACACACTAGCTGGCAAGCAACTGAAATTAGACTAAAGTGTAAAAATGTTTTTTTTTAATGCAAAGTCCTGTGCCACACGGTATGAGTGGTGGGCACTGGCAGTGGACACACAACAGTCAGTGGAAGTGGGCCTGACACACACTGGCAGCAGGCAGGCAACTGCAATATATATATAGAGAAAAAAAAAAAAAAAAGCAGACTAATTTAGCAGCCATAAAAAGGGCTTTTTGGGGTGCTGTCAGGACGCTGTCCTTATAGCAGAGATCAGATGAGTCTTTCAGGACTGGAGTGGACACTGAATACACTAGCTTAGCTATCGATTTCCCAATTAAATCAGCAGCAGCTACACTGTCCCTCCTCTCAATAAGACTGCAGCTTCCGAATTAATCTAAAATGGATGCTGTTCAGGAGATGGGAGGGTCTGGGAGGGAGGGTATGCTGCTGATTGGCTGGAATGTGTCTGCTGACTGTGAGGTACAGGGTCAAAGTTTGCTTAATGATGATGTATAGGGGGCGGACCGAACATAGCATATGTTCGCCTGCCGCGGCGAACGCAAAGAAGCTATGTTCGCTGGGAACTGTTCGCCGGCGGATAGTTCGGGCCATCTCTATCTACCATTCTCCCTCCTCACTGCAGGACAGAAAACAAGACCAACTCATTAGAAAGTCTATGGACCCATGTCTCTTCAGTCCTGTTCCATTAAAAAATATAATAAAATATTTACAAAATTTGTTAGCGGTGTACTCACTTTTAAGAGATAATATATATATATATATATATATATATATACAAAATGCGGGGAAGGCAGCACTCCAGGAAAAATCAAAGTTTTATTCACCCAGTGTCAGCAATGTTTCAACTGCTCAATGCAGCCATTTTCAAGCATACAAATGTGGTACATACTGAAATATATGTAGGTGAAATTCAATCAACAATAATGCACATCAATTAATATATTAGGCTAAAACTCAATCACTTATCAAACATAAGATCAATTAAAATCAAGTACATGATCTACTTGTGTAACACAACATAAATATTGTGCCATGATTAATAAAAAAGTGTCACAAAGTGCTCAAGTAAATTATTGGGATAACGTTCTGCCACAGATTAGACTGCATATAGACTGTGACAGGTTCACTTTAAAGGAAGCTGCTGTATATGTAATCCATACTATAATATATATTCAGTACTGCACTTTGTGTATATCGCCAAAAATCTATATAAACATTATTTTCATTTGTATAACACATAAACATGGGCTTTGCAAATTCTGCGCCCAGAGGCATTCTCAATATTAAATATTTTGTCATTTGTCAGTACTACCAAATGGAGGAGTCAAATGATCTTAATGACAAATGATATATGCAGTGAGGCCAATATGAATCGTGGAATTAGATTGCCATTTTTATACAATTGAAACCACATTTCACTCTACAGATTAGTCATAAGGGTAATTTAATAAGAAACAAAATGTTACCTATAAATCTTATTACCTGAAATGCAGTTTTATTCTCCTTTTCAATTAGACTAAACTAATCAGAAATATCATTGTCATAAGTCAAACCATGGGTAGGCACAGTATTTATTGATTTATTTATTTTTGACTCTATTTCTGCAATACATTCAATATTAGCATCCAGAAAAGTGTTCAAGAGGTATAATTACAAGTATCATTTTTGATAATCAAATTCCTTGCAAAAAAAAATAAAAAATTAAATGCAGCTGCACAAGTATGACCTCTTAATCTCAACATACAATTTTATTGTACTTAATATTTGAAATTAATTTCCATTTTACAGAAAATACTCTTTGTCATTATGTGTCTCACTCCATCTATTAAACACAAGTGGTTACAAAATATGTATGGTGCACTGGAGGAACAGTGTAACGTTTCATTTAGACCTCATGCACACAACCATATCTTTGGTCCTCATCCGATCTGCATTTTTTCGGATCAGATGTGGGCCTATTCATTTCAATAGGACCGCAAAAGATGCAGACAGTACACCATGTGCTGTCTGCATTTGCACATCCGTTCTGCGACCCCACAACAAAAGTTAAAACATGTTCCTATTCATGTCCGCAAAACGCAGATAAAAAAAACTATGGATGATTTGTTTTTTGCAGATCCATTGATGTCAATGGGTCAATGATCAGCTTTTGCGGTCAAGAATAGGTTGCAGACCGGATGTATGGATGCGGAAGGCGCGCGGAAGTCTTCTGTGTGTTTTCCGTACAGGATAGTTTAGACCAGGGATGCTCAACTTGCGGCCCTCCAGCTGTTGTAAAACTACAACTCCCACCATGCCCTGCTGTAGGCTGATAGCTGTAGGCTGTACAGAGATGCTGGGAGTTGTAGTTTTGCAACAGCTGAAGGGCTAGTGTGCTAGTAAAAAAAAAAAAAATTATTCTAGTAAAGTACATACATAAAAAAATAAAAGCCATGGGTCATTTGTATTATCAGATACATAATTGTTCCTATTAGTTCCAGCCACAGTTTTCCCATTTTATTGACATACATATATTTCCCCTCATCCTTGCCAGTGAGTTTCTACCCCACTAATACAACCCACTGAATGTCCCCTTTACTGATAAAAGTTCCTATGATAGTATCAGCCATGCCAGCCTATTATTGCCAGTCTGTTTCTCCCATTTCTCTATTCTCCCAATATTAATGCCAGCCATAGTTTACTCCTTTTATTGATAGATTTCTCCATTAAAGTGCATCTGTCTGCAGAATTTTACATACAAAACTGGCTGATCTGTTGGATGTGCATGGCATCTGAAAGCATCTGTGTCGGTCCCATGTTCATATGTGCCCACATTGCATGAAGTTTTAGTATATGCAAATAAAGGCATTGCCGTTACACCTAGGAGCTCTGCTCTCTCTTCAACTGTTGCGCCCTCTGCACTATAATTTGCAGGTCCATGTCAATCAAAGTGACCTGTCAATCAAAGTGCAGAGAAAGTAAAGCCTCTAAGAGTAATGGCAACACCCCTGTTGCTCCTAGCGGCTCATTTGCATATATTAAAACCTTGCTTTCTCAGCAATTCAGGCACAAATGAACATGGAACCAACACAGACGCCTTCAACTGCCAAGCGCATATGTAACAGGTCAGCTAGTTTCATAGGTACAAATCTGCTGACAGATGCCCTTTAATGACAGTTTGCCATTGCAAAGAAGAGAAAGTTTAAAGGTTTTTTGGGGATTTATATGCTCATGTAGTTGCGTACATCATGGACATCTTCCCCATACTTTTTTTTTCAAATTAGCCTTTTATAACCCCTTTTTTCCTGTATGTAACGTTTCTGGTTGCTATATCCAACTAAACCCATTATGCCTTTCTCATTTCTTTGCTACAGTGCTAGCACTCCCCTAACAATGTTCAGATTATGGCTCCTACCACCCAGCTAGGTACATAGACACTGCCCTATCACTGCCCCTGTTGCTGCTTTGACATGCCCATGGACCTCACATCACGGGAAATAAGAAAGATCTGCATAGACATGGTCATGTGACCACAGCCTAAAATGGAATATAGGAGCAATAAGGGTAAAGTAAATGTATTGCAAAATTACAGCTATCTTCAGAAATGTTTATTTTAAAGACCGTTGATACAAACCAGAAAACACATTTAAAGGGGTTGGCCCATCTAAGACATTGATGGCTTATTTATAGGATATGCCATCAGTGTTAGATAAGTGCAGATCCTACCTCTAGACCCCAGAAGTAAAGGAAACCACATTGAATCTCTATTCACTTGTATGAGAATTCCAAAAACAGCCGAGAAAGTGCACTTCAGAAGTCCCATAGATGTGAATGGAGAGCACACGGCTCATGCATTGCCATCTCTTTATTTATTGCTATAGGACTACCAGAAATAGCTGAGCCAGCTCTCGGCTATTTTCAGAACTCCCATAGTGGTGAATGGAGAGTAGCTGAGCTTGCACATTATGCTCTCTTTTACTATTACCGTTCTCGAGATAGGACCCACATCTACCGTATCTGAAATTGCTGGCATGGCCTAGCAATATGCCATCAAAGTCTGAGATGAGAATACCCTAGAGATCAGTAAACAGACACATGCCACTAATGTAGTGTGACAGGGAAAATTTAGGGAGAGAGCAAGGAGGGAATATGATTGGAATAAGATATGATACAATTGGGTAGATTTTAGTAAAATTTGATCAAGGAAAGCTTTAGGGAAAGCTTTGATGGAATGAGGAGCTGGTCACACTGTTAAATAGAGCTACTGATGGCAGCTAGTTCAACATTACAAACCCATTACACAACCCCCTGCAAGAAAATGAAACTCATTTATTCTGTATACGAACAGACAAGCAGCTTTCATTAAAAACAAAAAACAACTCAAGTTTCTATAGTTCATAGGCTTATTGCGAGCAAATCACTAGCATTCTGCTGCAAACTGTAAACAGTTGCCCATATTTTTTCTTCTAAAAATCATTTCAGTGTCTCATATTCGTTAATTTCTACCGATAATTTGTTTTCCCTTAGTCCTAACAGCAGCACAGATGGGGTTAACTGCCCCCTGTGGACTGGTAGGACCGGCGGAATTTTTAATGAGCCCAAGAACCAATAAGCGATCTTCAGCTCCCTCAAAGGGAGGAGACCACCCCCAGCCAACCGTGTCTATAACAAGAATAATGTACTTTAGGGTGGGGAATTTGTGTGCTGCTGTTAGGACTAAGGGTAAACAAATTATCGGTAGAAATTAATGATTCCCTTACGTCCTACCAGCAGCACAGATGGGGAGATAGCAAGAAGAATCCCCTAGGGAAGGTCCTCATGCCTGGCAGAACTAAGGATCGTCTGAACAAAAGCCGAAAACTCTGCCACCTTAGTATCTCCAAGAAGCCGCTTTACAGATCAACTCTAATGGGAAAAGTCTTCTCTCCGCCACAGAGGTAGAGACGGCCCTAGTAGAATGGGCCCTCACAAACTCCAGAGGATCTAGAGATTGGGAGACAAAAGCCTCCCTAATGGCTTCCTTGATCCAGCGACTAATGGTAGCTTTAGACGCTTTACGGCCTTTAGACTTACCGGCAAACAGGATGAGAAGATTCTCGTCTATCCTGAATTCCTTGGATCTATCCACATAGACCTGGAGGCATCTCGAAATATCCAGCGGGTGTCTGGCTGGAGTATCAGAGGAGGAGGCTGAAAACAAAACTGTCATAAACTCAAGTACCGACAAGTCAACCGTCAGTGGGTCAGGTATAAAGTGATATAGCTGAATAGAAAATCACTGTGAAAATATCCCTAAAATTATATCCCTAAAATTTACAGGTTGTTTAGATATATTACCATCAGTTCGGTTTGAATGCATATTATGACTGATAGGTTATAAGGAGCAAGGAAAACTTTTCACAGCGCGGACCCAATATGTGATGACCGAGACACGAGGGAATACGCAAGTATCGCGGTCTATTGACCGAGTCATTTACCTATCAGTCATAATATGCATTCAAACCGAACTGATTTACACTTATGGTAATATATCTAAACAACCTGTTTTTGCTGTGAGTAGGGACATCCGTCTTATGTGTGATGTGATGATCCTTATACATTGAGTAAATAACTAAGTATTCATATATCTGCTCTTATTAACATCAGCTGTGTCTATTTGAGGATTTTTACCTTATATACAACTATCTGGTCAGTTTTTGTTTATAGTTGTGGTGCTTTGATATCTGGTACACTGGGCCCATTGCATTGCTGTATTTTGGTCCCCTGATGATCTGCTACCATGCTTGGTGAGCAGTGAAACGCGTCGAGACGGGAGACTAATATTGTGTACTGGAACAACGGTTTCCTTTCAGATATATCAGTACTATTGGATTTTGCACCTGTGTAATATTCATACATTGTATATAAAGTAACTGTCTCAACTGTAACAGACATTGACGGACATCTTTTGACTAGACTGATTATTACTAATCTGCACTGGTGTTGGGTTCTATACTGTGTCAGGGACTGGCAGGGATTACCCTATGCCATTCCGTTTTTTAGGCAAGGCAATACAGTTGCTGAGGGTCAGATATAGGGTAAATTTTTCTCCCCCTGCCCCTCCTGCCTATACGCAATGGTGGTGTCACATTATCAAGATTGAATATTAAACGAGTTTCAATAAAAGTTACATTTTAGTGATATTTTCAAGGTGATTTTGAAAACAAAACTGGTAAAGAAAATTACCTGGTTAATATTTTAAAAGGTTGGAACCTCAGGCCTGAAGTAAGGTAAGACCTTCAGGAGTACTCTGTCCTGCAAAAAGATGATGTAAGGGTGCATCACAGAAAAAGCTTGTAGTTCGGAGATCCTTTTGGCTGAAGCTACAGCCAGAAGGAATACTACTTTTAAGGTCAAAAATCTTAAATCTACCTCCTCCAATGGCTTGAAGGGGGGAGATGCTAACCCCCTGAGCACCACTGAAAGATCCCACTGGGGAATTGGTTTCAGTATAGTAGGCTTCAGTCTTTCAGCTCCCTTCAGGAAGCGTTTGATGAGCGGGTCCCGAGAATGTGGCCTGTTAAGGCAGGCCGAGATGGCACAAATCTGTACCCTCAAGGTAGCTGGGGAGAGACCTTTATCTAGTCCATCTTGAAGGAATTGTATTATCGCAGGAAGGGGCGGATCTGCAGACGCTACCTGTTTGGAATCACACCATGAGTATCTCATGATTCTGGAGTAGGCCTTCTTCGTAGACTCTGCTCTAGAATGCGACAAAGTTCTTAGAACCGACTCAGAGAGCCCTTCTACGTTGGGAAGGGACTAATCAACCTCCAGGCTGTCAGGTTGAACCTGTGCAGATCTGGGCAGAGGTGAGTGTCCCACGACACCAGGGTCTGCTCTGGGGGGAGTCTCCAGTATTGTCCCTGGCTCATTAGAATGATCTCCTGGGCCAGAACGTTATGATGGCTGAGGCCTGATTACCGAGGCCTGATGCTGACGGATTTTCGTCAATACCCTCGGTATCATGGAAAACGGAGGGAAGATGTAAGCCAACCTGAACCTCCACGGTATCGACAGAGCGTCTATCGCCAGGGGGTTGTCTTCCCTGTATAGGGAACAGAACCTCTGCACCTTGGCGTTGAACCTGGTCGCCATGAGATCCACCTCTGGCATACCCCATCTGTGAACTAACTGCCTGAAGATCTCCGGATGCAGAGACCACTCCATGGTCGGTAATCCTCGACTTAGGCGGTCCGCAATCATGTTGAGGGAGCCTCGAATATGAGTGGCAGATAGATGGTAAAGGTTCATCTCCGCCCACTGTAGAATTACCCTGATCTCTGACAGAAGGGGTAATGATCTTGTGCCTCCCTGCTTGTTTATGTAGAGAACCGCAGTCATGTTGTCTGACTGGACTTTTACTGCTTTTCCCCGGATCTGAGGGGCGAAGTGGAGGAGGGCTAGCTGGTTAGCTCGCATCTCGTGAAGATTGGAAGAAAGATGCCGCTCCTGAGGAGACCAAGATCCCTGGACTAGGGATCCGTCTAGATGGGCACCCCAGCCTACAAGGAACGCGTCCGTAGTCAATATGAGCCAAACCGGTTGGGTCATAGACCTCCCTGCTGGCAGATGGAACCACCATCTGAGGGAATTTCGGGTTTGGTTGGACAGGGAGCACAGGGAATCTAGCCTCGCAGGGCTGCCGTTCCATAAGTCGAAGACCTCCGATTGAAGGGGACGGAGGTCCCATAAAGCCCAAGGGACTGCGTCCACAGCCGCTGACATGAGCCCCAGCATCTTCATGAGCGTTCGAATAGAGACTTGACGTGGGACAGAAAGGATCCTTGCCAGGTCCTGAATCCATGCTCTCCTTTCTAGAGTCAACTGGAGAGACATCTCCGCAGAGTTGACCATGAATCCTAAATAATGGATTGAAGTTGATGGGCTCACGTTCGACTTTTGCCAGTTGATAATCCAGCCCAGGCGGAAGAGAAAGGAGATTGCGACCTGAAGATGGTGGGTAAGGATCGGTACTGAAGAGGCTATGAGAAGCCGATCGTCCAGATAAGGAACAATGGTCAGTCCCTGAAGTCTCAGAGCTGCCACCACCGACACCACCACCTTGGTGAAGATAAGAGGGGCAGATGAGATTACGAAGGGAAGAGGGGCAAACTGAAGGTGCCTGCGAACCCCTGAGATCTGGACCGCGATCCTGAGGTATTTCCGGGAGGCAGAATGGATTGGGATGTGGGGGTAATCATCCTTGAGGTCCAGAGTAGCCATGACGTCCCCAGGGTTGAGGATGTGGCTGACTGACCTTATGGTTTCCCTCCGGAACCTGGTTTTCCTTACGAATCGATTGAGAAACCTCAAATCGATGATCATCCGGAGATCTCCTGTCTTTTTGGGAACCAGGAACACTGGAGAATAAATCCCTAGACCTCTCTCCCCTGCCGGTACCTCCTCCAGGGCTCCCTTGGAGATATAGTCCTTTAAGTAGGACTCTAGAATCCTCTGTTTGGCAGGGCCGAAATTTCGAGTAGCGATAAATCTCTCTGGGGGGAGAGAGAAACGAGATCTACCCGATAACCGGCAGAGACTATACCTTGAACCCAGGGGTCTACAATTTCCTGGGCCCATATGTGTTTGAAATGGGAGAGACGGCCTCCCACGGGAATCTGGGGGAAGGGTAAGGGAAAATCTAGAGGCGTCACGGCAGGGGCAGCAGGGTTTAACCAAGAGCCTCTGGGAGGCCAATAGTCAGGAGTGTTTCGCCTCCTTGGTGGATCTTCGAGACTGCCCCCCCAATCTCTACATGCCCTAGCCTGCTGTCTTGATCGGCCTCCGCGATCCTGCCTGCTGCGGCCCCGAAAGGGCTGTTGGGGAAGACTCTTCCCTTTTTTGTCGGAGAGTCCCTCCATGATTTTGTCCAACTCGGATCCGAACAGCTGATCCGGCTCGAAGGGGAGCCCGCATAAATTAAATTTGGAAGCGTTGTCCGCATTCCATGGTTGCAGCCATAATGGCCTACAGGCGGCTGAAACTAGAGCCATTGTCTTGGCTGCCAACTTCAATTGCATCTGAGCAGTATCGCACAGGAAATCCATGGCCAGATTGACCGATTTGAATGCGGTCAGGATGTCGTCTCGGAAACGCTTTGGTCAACATCTGTCTGAATCTGGTTCAGCCTGGAACGTAAGAAGGAGGCGACTTCAGTGGCCGCAATAGATGTCGAGGCGGAGGCAGCAGCTGCCACGTAACCCCTTCTCAGGGTGCACTCTGCCCTCCGATCTAGAGGGTTCTGCAGACTAGACCAATCGTCTTCAGGGACCAGAGTGCACCTGGAAAATTTGGCTATAGCCATGTCCACCTTGGGAATGGAACCCCACGATTCCACCAAGGGTTTAGCCATCGGAAACATTAATTTAAATTTTCTGGTGAGAACTGGACCTTTTTCTGGCTTTCTCCACTCTGTGTGCATCACAGAAAGAAGGGTCTCATCTGCCCTAAAGACACGCTGTGTCCGCCCGGTGGGATCGGAGGACTCCCCCACGTCAACATCATGGTCCCCCGACCTGATGGACTTCAATAACTTCTGTGTTTTCTCTGGTGGAAAGAATCAAGAAGTTAGTTCTTCCTCCTCAGAAGAAGATGACCCCACCGAACAGGGTGTGGGTCTCTCTACAGGTACGGCGACTTGCATAGGAGCTTGGAAGGGTACTGGTAGCCTCTCATTGAGTAGGCGCACTACTCCCTATATAGAGTCGTCCACATAAATTTTGGTCCACTGGAACATCTCCTGCATAGTGGGTTCTGTGGTCGTTTGTGTACGACAACTCTCGCCCCTGGAGTAAGGGCAGTTGTCGTCCAAGGGTGTGTTACAGTCGTAACAGGCCAGATGCTTTCTCTTAGCCCCAGACTTCCGCTGCTTATCCGAATCTCTAGGGGAAGCCATCACTGTAACAAAAAAGGATAAATTACAAACCCCATCAAGGATAAACAAAGGTGACCAACAACACCATGTGAGATGCCCACCAACACCGGAGAAAATAGAGCTGGAAAAGCACAATCCGCAATGAATTTCCCAAAAACACAGGGGACTCTGGAGCTAGCTTGTCAAAGCAACGCAACCAGAGACTGAATGACAGGCTCTGGGAGTTTAAGAAGGGAAAGCTCTGCCCCAAGGGTGGGACTGCCTCTGAGAACTGCGCCCAGAACTCGGATAACCTCTAAGAAGCCGAGTTACCGGCTCAAAAACGTAACAATAATCGCACAACTATAATACTAACTTATTATGATGTCCCCTGTGAGGGAATACCGCACGGCAACAGAGAAAATTCTGCGCCACCGGCGGGGAAGGGAGAAAGCGGAAGTGACTTTGGGATCACGCGCTTCACTTTCGGAAGATGGCGGCGCCCAGGCCGCTGACACCAGCGCCGCGTCCCTCAACACCAGCGCAGAAAAAAAGGGGAACCGCCCCTCCAGGTAACCATAAGTAAATATTAGTGCACCTCTTCGTACTAAATACGCGCAGCAATAGTAGACAAAAAAGAAAGGTGGAGGGAACTACACTCTGAAAAAAGAGAGAGAGAGTTCCCCCATCAAACCAGAAATCTCCTGCTCCCCCTGAGGGGGAGCCTCATGCCAGTCCACCTGTCCAAAGGACAGAAAAAGACACGGTGGGCTGGGGGGTGATCTTTTCCCTTTGAGGGAGCTAAAGATCGCTTATTGGATCTTGGGCTCATTAAAAATTCCGCCGGTCCTACCAGTCCACAGGGGGCAGTTAACCCCATCTGTGCTGCTGGTAGGACGTAAGGGAATAGTGTTATTAAATGAGTGGCATTATAGAAAAAGCATTTTAAGGAATTTTTCTACCTGTGTTATTAAACACATCGTTCAAAGATATTTTACCACAAAAATTTGATTTTTATATCTGTGTTAGAAAACGCATTACTGCAGCAGACCATGTAGTTCAAAGACATTTCTCCACATGAACTGGGCATGCTGGAGAGAATTGCAAGCTATATGTTTGCTTGCTTACTTCAAGATTCAAGAGTATCCTTATCATCAAGCAAGCTGATGATTACTGTCTAGCCATGCTTTTAGACCTTTGCTATCAAAGCATGATGGGGGAATGATTTGGTAGGCCAAATTACTTTATTACCAGGATACACTTTGTGCTTGCTGCAGCTTTCGGCAAGCAGTTGTCTGCTGCCTGCATGACTGACCCACACCACACCCACAGAGTCACTCACCTCATGTCCTTTCTGTGGACAGATTGTCTTTAAATACATATGGTGTTATAAGAAAAAAACTGTGGCTTGTTGGGACCAAGCATCCAAAAGGTATGCCTTAACGGGGTGAATACCTGCTCCTGTTTATACACACACACACACACACACATGTTAATATCATGAGAAACAATGGCTTGTTATGCACAAATATACAAAAATTATGTGTTAAAGGGGGTAGAAGGCCTGCCTGTATTTATACACAAACAAGTGTTAATTGTCAGAAAAAAACAGTGACGTGTTCTGAACGAGCCTGGAAAAAATCTTCCTATAAAATTGGGAGCAATAGCAGTGTAGTGTGGATAAGGTAGGGTAATAGTGGCATGTGTGTGGCTATTTAGTACCTGAGTATATGTCATTTGTCTCTGTTAAACTGCCACTGCATAACCTGCATACAACAGATACTCCTGCTGAACTGGTCTGGTGCATAACAAAATCATGTTTCGTCCTTGATGCACTTTAGCAACTTATCGGCTGTGTGGCTACTCTTGCGCAGCTCTAGCACATAATGACAACGCTTCACTTTCATATGATAGGAGGGAAGTAGAGTGGGAACGACACTCTGCCCTACTTCAGTTGGGGACAGGAGAATGTCCATGGAGGAGGATGTGGAAGAGACATGATATGGGAAGCAGAACAACAAAAATGTTGAGATGTCAATAGAACCTAAGCTGGCCTTCTTGCTGTGGTGCTGCCTCTTCGCTGCCATGAAAAACATTGACCCAGAGGGCCATGAAAGACATTTACTGTGCCAGCCCATAACAGCTGCTCCAGGTTTCCATGGTGACATGCATCTTGCCACAAAGCAAGAACTGCAAGGAACGGCCCACATTATGCGGCATATGACAGTTCTAGGCAGGGGTGGCTTTTTTGAAGAAATAATGCCTACTGTATCTTTCAGTGAGGCTGAGCGCATGCCATCAGTGCCCTCAAGGCAGCAACTGAAATACCAACAATGCGGCCATGTGGGAGTTAAGCTTGCTGGTTTTGAATAGTTTACTCATGTCCACACATTCCATTATAGATGTCTCAAGATGAGTGGGGTACAATGAGGAGGTGAATAGAGATGGCCCGAACTATTCGCCGGCGAACAGTTCCGGGCGAACATAGCTTGTTCGCGTTCGCCTCTGCCGGGCGAACATATGCGATGTTCGGTCCGCCCCCTATACATCATCATTGAGCAAACTTTGACCCTGTACCTCACAGTCAGCAGACACATTCCAGCCAATCAGCAGCATACCCTCCCTCCCAGACCCTCCCACCTCCTGCACAGCATCCATTTTAGATTCATTTGGAATTTGCAGTCTTAGTGAGAGGAGGGAGAGAGTAATTGCTGCTGATTTAATAGGGAAATTGATAGCTAGGCTAGTGAATTCAGTGTCCACTCCAGTCCTGAAAGACTCATCTGATCTCTGCTGTAAGGACAGCGTCCTGACAGCACCCCAAAAAGCCCTTTTTAGGGCTGCAACATTAGTCTGCTTTTTTTTTACTTTATATGCATATTGCAGTTGCCTGGCCTGCCTGTGTGTGAGGAGCTGCAGGCCCACAGACTGTAGTGTGCCCACTGCCAGTGCCCACCCCTGTCATCCCGTGTGGCACAGGACTTTGCATCAAAAAAAGGCATTTAATTTTTACACTTTAATCTAAGGTTAGTTGCCTGCCAGTGTGTGTCAGGCTGACTTCCAGTGACTGTAGTGTGCCCACTGCCAGTGCCTACCACTCATACCGGCTGGCAGAGGACTTTGCATCAAAAAAGGCATTTCATTTTTACACTTTAGTGTCATTTCTGCTGCTTGCCTGCTGCTAGTGTGTGTCAGGCCCACTTCCACTGACTGTAGTGTGCCCACTGCCAGTGCCCACCCCTGTCATCCCATGTGGCACAGGACTTTGCATCAAAAAAGGCATTTAATTTTTACACTTTAATCTAAGGTTAGTTGCCTGCCAGTGTGTGTCAGGCTGACTTCCAGTGACTGTAGTGTGCCCACTGCCAGTGCCTACCACTCATACCGGCTGGCAGAGGACTTTGCATCAAAAAAGGCATTTCATTTTTACACTTTAGTGTCATTTCTGCTGCTTGCCTGCTGCTAGTGTGTGTCAGGCCCACTTCCACTGACTGTAGTGTGCCCACTGCCAGTGCCCACCCCTGTCATCCCATGTGGCACAGGACTTTGCATCAAAAAAAGGCATTTAATTTTTACACTTTAATCTAAGGTTAGTTGCCTGCCAGTGTGTGTCAGGCTGACTTCCAGTGACTGTAGTGTGCCCACTGCCAGTGCCTACCACTCATACCGGCTGGCAGAGGACTTTGCATCAAAATAGGCATTTAATTTTTACACTTTAGTGTAATTTCAGCTGCTTGCCTGCTGCTAGTGTGTGTCAGGCCGACTTCCACTGACTGTAGTGTGCCCACTGCCAGTGCTCCACCCCTGTCATCCCGTGTGGCACAGGACTTTGCATCAAAAAAGGCATTTCATTTTTACACTTTAATCTAAGGTTAGTTGCCTGCCAGTGTGTGTCAGGCTGACTTCCAGTGACTGTAGTGTGCCCACTGCCAGTGCCCACTACTCATACTGGCTGGCACAGGACTTTGCATAAAAAAGGCATTTAATTTTTACACATTAGTCTAATTTCAGTTGCTTGCCTGCTGCCAGTGTGTGTCAGGCCGACTTCCACTGACTGTAGTGTGCCCACTGCCAGTGCCAACCACTGATACCGGGTGGCACAGTAGCTTGCCGATAAATAAGGCATTTCATTTTTACACATTAGTCTAATTTCAGTTGCTTGCCTCCTGCCAGTGTGTGTCAGGCCCACCTCCACAGACTGTAGTGTGCCCACTGCCAGTGCCAACCACTGATACCGGGTGGCACAGTAGCTTGACGATAAATAAGGCATTTAATTTTTACATCATTAGTCTAATTTCAGTTGCTTGCCTGCTGCCAGTGTGTGTCAGGCCCACTTCCACAGACTGTAGTGTGCCCACTGCCAGTGCCCACCACTGATACAGGGTGGCACAGTACCACTTATCGAAAAAAAAATGACAGGCAGAGGCAGGCCACCCCGCAGGGGCCGTCGTGGTCGTGGTGCTGTGATTTCCACTGTCCCTGGAATAATGCCTAGTGTTCAGAGGCCATGTACCCTGAACCCGAAAAATTCTAAGGACGCAGTTGACTGGCTTTTCATTTCGTTTTTAAAATTCGCCTGTCTATTGAAGTCTATGGCGGTTCGCCCGGTTCGCCTGTTCGCGAACATTTGAGGAAGTTCGCGTTCGCTATTCGCGAACTGAAAATTTTATGTTCGTGACATCACTAGAGGTGAAGTCTGAGCAGGAGAAGAAGCAGATGATGCTATTGACAAGGACACTGTACTACATGGGGATCAGGTTTGGCTGCCACAAAGAAGATTGGGAGAAAGAGGAAAAACTTGATCCGATTTGGAATGCTGGACAGTTCTGTTTTCCCACAGGATCTGGTGATGTCTCCTTATGTGCTACAATAGAACAGGGATATCTATGTTAATGTTTGCATGCCCCTTGGTTTGTTTTTAACTTGTAAAAGGTAGAGATGTCACGAACTATTCGCCAGCGAACAGTTCCCAGCGAACAGTTCCCAGCAAACATCGCTTGTTCGCGTTCGCCACGGAGGGCGAACATATGCAATGTTCGGTCCGCCCCCTATACGTCATCATTGAGCAAACTTTGACCCTGAACCTCACAGTCAGCCGACACATTCCAGCCAATCAGCATACCCTCCTTCCCAGACCCTCCCACCTCCTATCAAAAAGCAAGGACAGCATCCATCTTAGATTCATTCTGAAGCTGCAGTGTTAGTTAGAGCAGAAGGAGTGCTGCTGCTGCTGCTAAATTAATAGGGAAAGCGTTAGCTAGGCCAGTGTTCTGTGTCCACTCCAGTCCTCAAAGACTCATCTGCTGTAAGGACAGCGTCCTGACAGCACCCCAAAAAGCCCTTTTTAGGGCTGGTACATCAGTCTGCTTTTATTAATTTTTTTCTATATATATTGCAGTTGCCTGCCTGTGTGTGAGAGGCCGCAGGCCCAGAGACTGTACTATGTGCACACCACTCATATAGGGTGGCACAGTACCTTGTAGATAAAAAAAAGTAATTACATTTTTACCCTTTAATATAATTGCAGTTGCCTGCCAGTGTGTGTCAGGCCCACAGACTGTACTGTTCCCACTGCCAGTGCCCACCACTCATATCGGGTGGCACAGTACCTTGCAGATAAAAAAGTAATTACATTTTTACCCTTTAATATAATTGCAGTTGCCTACAAGTGTGTGTCAGGCCCACTGACTGTACTGTGCCCACTGCCAGTGTCCACCACTCATATCGGGTGGCACAGTACCTTGCAGATAAAAAAGTCATTAAATTTTTACCCTTTAATATAATTGCAGTTGCCTGCCAGCATGTGTCAGGCCCACTGACTGTACTGTGCCCACTGCCCACCACTCATATAGGGTGGCACAGTACATTGCACGGCGCACGCGCAGTGACCTAAAATTCAAACAAAGCGGACCGAGCATGGGTCTTTTTCCATCTCCTGGTTCCAAAAATCTATTTACTACACCGGCCCTGGCCCTGATAGTGAACAAAACAGAGATTAAACTGATAGGAATAGTACTTAGTTAAAACTAGTTGCATTGGTGGCAAATTCCATTGCAAGTGCCCAAAATTAGAAGATTAAAATGGTAAGAATAGTAGTGTTCACACTATTTGTATTGGTGGCACAGTACATTGCGCGGCGCTCGTGGAGTGCCCCAAATTGGAAGTAAGAGGACCGACCAATCATCTTTTTCCATCTCCCGGTTCCTAAAATCTATTCGATACACGTCCCCTGATAGGGGACGTAACAGGGATTAAACTGATAGGAATAGTACTACTTAACACACCACTCATATAGGGTGGCACAGTACATTGCACGGCGCATGCGCAGTGCCCCAAATTGGAAGGAAGAGGACCGACCAACCATCTTTTTCCATCTCCTGGTTCCTAAAATCTATTCCATACACTGGCCACTGATAGGGGACAAAACAAAGATTAAACTGGTAAGAACAGATTTTTTTAATTTAAAAAAAAGAAGACAGCCTCTGCGGAGCTGGTTATTTTTTGGCCGCGTTACTGAACGCACATGCACAATGGCTGTAGGCTCATGCATGCAGAGGTGACAAATCTGGTCAGTTAAACCCAAGGCAACATCATCGACCTCATCCCATATGCGTTTTTCCTGGAGCGTGCCCTGCTAAGGGTGCTGTATCAGGCCATAGATGAGCATGAAGAGGAAGAGTTGTGGTCACCATCGCCACCAGAAGCAGCCTTGTAGCCGTCGATTGCTGAACCTGTGTATTTTGCAGCATCAGTGTATTTTAGTTTAAAAAAATTGGTCATCCTATCCACCAACCCTATTTTACACCGCCAAAATATATATTTGACATTTCTGCGGTGAAATAGAGAATTCGTGTAATTTTGGGGGAAAAAAACGCATTTCTTGTCCACAAAACAGTTCTGCATACACCGTCCAACGATATATTTAATATTTCTGCATGGAAATAGTGCTTTTTTGTTTTTTATAGAAAAATAATGTTATTCAAGGTCCACCAAACAGTCAGAAATACCCATTACAACCATCTATTTTACATTGCTGCTGTGAAATACAGCATAAGTGTATTTTTTTGACAAAAAAGTGGAAATCCTGATCCACAAAGCATTTTGAAATACACCGCCAAAATAACGATTTCACATTACAGCTGAGAAATAGTGCATTATTCTTTTTTTTGTGTGAAAAAAGCAAAATTCCTGCTTCACAAAGCAGTTGTACATACACGGTATAAATATCTAATTTAAATATACAGCAGTAAAAAAATGCATTTTGAGGTTTTATTGAAAATAGCCGTGTTTTAGGTTGAAAAAACTGTTGTGCATCCGTCGTTTAATTATTTCCAATTTATAACATTAAAATACTGCATTTGTGAATTTTGGTGACCAAATCCGTGTTCTGTGTCCCCAAATCTGGTGTCCATAAATAGTATAAATATTTACTGTTAATGTACAGCAGTCAAAATCTGCATTTTGGGGTTTTGATGAAAAAAGCCGTGTTTTTTGCCGAAAAAAAAAGTTGTGCATCGGGTGTATAAATAACTAATTTCAATTTACAGCAGTGAAATACAAATTTTCTGTATTTTATTACAAAAATACTTGTTCTTGTTTCACAAACCAGTTGTGCATATAGCGTAACAAAAAAAAGAATCAGTGTATTTTGGGCACAAAAAACATTATTCTGGGTCCACAGAGCATTTTTATGACACGGACACTGCCTTAGCCAACATAATTGTCAAATAGTGGCAGGTAAATTGACACCGGAGAGAGACCAATCTTTCAGCTTGGTGGCTGAACGCAAATATGAAGAGAACGTCAAATAAGGGACGTGGGCGTGGTTGTGGTGGTGTTGGTGGAGCTCCTGTTGCTAGGAGAGGACGCGGCCGTTCAGCGCCAACTACCGCTCCAAGTCAAACACCTTCCTCTGGTGCGAGTAGGCGACAGAATCTGCAGCGTTATTTGATAGGCCCTAATCGCCCTAATGCCGCTCTACGGATGGTGAAGCCAGAACATGTACAGGCGATAGTAGATTGGGTAGCTGACAGTGCCTCCAGTTCCTTCACAGTATCTAACACCCAGTCCTCTGCAGAAAGCTCAGAGTTGGCACCTGCAGCCCATGCCCATCAGTCTTTCACCTCACCCCCTTGCAAATCAGCCAAGCAGTCAGAGCCCCAAATCATGCAGGAAAGTCTTATGCTTTTTGATTACACTGTTGGCATAAACGTTCTTAACCTGAGCACAACCTGCTTGACCAGGCATCTACATGCAAAGCATGAACTGCAGTGGAGTAATCACCTTAAAAACAAGGAACTCTCTCATGCTCCTCCTGCTCCCACTTCTGCTGCTGGCTCTGGCTCTCCCTCCACCTCTGGCATTACCGTGGCACCTGGCGACCAGCAAACAGAGGATGTTCCACCAACACCACCACATATGACACCATCACCAAGCATCTCCACGATGTCACACGGCAGCATTCAGCTGTCCATCTCCCAAACATTAGAGAGAAGGAGGAAATACCCACCTACACACCCTCGAGCCCTGGCCCTGAATGCCAGCATTTCAAAATTACTGGCCTTTGAAATGCTGTCATTCCGTCTGGTGGAGATTGACTGTTTCAAACAGCTGATGGTGGTGGCTGTCCCCCAGTACGTTGTTCCCAGCCGCCACTACTTTTCCAGGCGAGCCGTCCCTTCCCTGCATGACTAACTGGAGGATAAAATCAAGTGTGCGCTGCACAACGCCATCTGTGGCAAGGTCCACATAACCACAGATATATGGACCAGTAAGCACGGCCACGGTCGCTATATCTCCCTAACTGCATATTGGGTAAACGTAAAGGCGGCTGGGCCCGAGGCGGATAGCAGTTTGGCGCATGTCCTTCCACCACCGAGTATTGCAGGGCATTATTCGTTGCCTCCTGTTTCTTCCTCCTCCTACTCTGCATAATCCTCCTCCTACTCCTCTTCTACCACCCCCACTTCCGGTCATGGAAAGAACCTCACCCCCAACTTCAGCACAGCCCGGGGTAAACGTCATCAGGCGATTTTAAAACTTATGTGTTTGGGTGACAAACCCCACACCGCACAGGAGCTTTGGATGGGCATAGAACAGCAGACTGATGAGTGGTTGCTGCCAGTGAGCCTCAAGCCTGACCTGGTGGTGTGCGATAATGGGCGAAATCTCGTTGCAGCTCTGGGACTAGCCGGTTTGACGCACATCCCTTGCCTGGTGCATGTTCTGAATCTGGTGGTGCAGAAGTTTCTTAAAAACTACCCAGACATGTCAGAGCTGCTGCCAAAAGTGCGGTCCGTATGTGCGCACTTTCGGCATTCTCACCCTGCTGCTGCTCGCCTGTCTGCGCTGCAGTGTAACTTCGGCCTTCCTGCTCACCACTTCATATGCGACATGCCCACCAGGTGGAACTCCACCTTACATATGCTGGAGAGACTGTGCGAGCAGCAGGGGGAGGTAGTGGAGTTTCAGATGCACTATGCAGGGGTCAGTTGCTCTGCGGATCAGCACCATTTCACCACCAGTGACTGGGCCTGCATGCGAGACCTGTGTACCTTGTTGCGGTCTTTGGAGTACTCAACCAACATGGCCAGTGCTGATGACGCCGTTGTTAGCATTATAATACCCCTTCTATGTCTCCGTGAAAACAATATTACGCTGATGATGGAAGAGGATGCGGCACAGATAAAGGAGGAAGAGGGGCATTTCACAGTGTTTCAGGCCGGTCATACAGAAGTGTCTCAGAGGGCGGGTTCCTGCACCAGCAGAGGCCAGGTACACATGTGGACAGCCAAGGCACACTTCAGGAGGACGAGGAGGATGAGGTAGAGGAGGAGGAGGAACTGGTTTAACTGCAGGGTGCCATCGAACGCAGCTCAGGGCCATCACTGGAGCATGGCTGGGGGGATACGGAGGACACAGATGATACACCACCTACAGAGGACAGCTTATCGTTACCTCTGGGCAGCCTGGCACACATGAGCGATTACATGCTGCAGTGCCTGTGCAACGACAGCAGAGTTGCCCACATTTTAACTTGTGCTGACAACTGGGTTGCCACCCTGCTGGATCCCCGGTACAAGGACGTGCCCAACTTAAGATTCGCGACTACAAGCGCGCGCTGGTAGACGCACTTCTGAGGGCATTCCCAACTGACACAGGCAGATAAGTGGAAGCACAAGGCGAAGGCAGAGGACGAGGAAGAGGAGGAAGAGGTCGCCAATGCAGCTGTATCATGGCCAGCTCCTTAGACGGCAGAGTTGGCATGGTCGAACTGTGGAAAAGTTTTGTTACCGAGCCACAGCAAACTGCACCACCAGCTGATAGGGAACGTGTTAGCAGGAGGCAGCATTTCAACAACATGGTGGAACAGTACATGTGCAAATTCTGCATGTGCAAATGCATCTGCCCCATTCAACTTTTGGGTCTCCAAATTGTCCACATGGCCAAAGCTTGCCCTTTATGCCTTCGAGGTGCTGGCCTGACCTGCGACCAGTGTATTGCCTGAAAGTGTATTTAACATGGCAGGGAGCGTCATTACAGATAAACGCAGCCGCCTGTCCACAGCCAACGTGGACAAGCTCACGTTCATTAAAATGAACCAGGCATAGAACTCACAGGACTTGTCCGTACCTTGTGCAGAGTAGAAATTTGTAACTGCCTTGTCCTCAATCATACATTCTTCTACTCCAGGGCACTTCTTTATTGAATGCTCTTTTTTTTTTTTTTATTGTACCATTATTTTGGAGGCAACCCCAAGTTGAATGAATCTCTCCTCTGTCTGGGTGTCAGGGGCCTAAAATTCTGTTAATGGCCAGCTGCTTTGGCGGGTGACATCAAGCTTGATTTTCTGCTATGCGACCTCTCTCCTCTGTCTGGCTGCTGGGTCCTAAATTACTGAATGTGGCCTTTTCCATTGCTGGGTGACACGAAGATTGATTTTCTGCTATGGGACCTCTCTCCTCTGTCTGGCTGCTGGGGCCTAAATAACTGAAAGTGGCCTTTTCCATTGCTGAGTGACATGAAGACTGATTTTCTGCTATGGGACCTCTCTCCTCTGTCTGGGTGCCAGTGGCCTACTTTTCAGATAATCACCTGTTGCTTTGGTTGGTGACATTATCCTCTTTATACTGTCAAATGACCTCTACAGGGAGTGCAGAATTATTAGGCAAATGAGTATTTTGACCACATCATCCTCTTTATGCATGTTGTCTTACTCCAAGCTGTATAGGCTCGAAAGCCTACTACCAATTAAGCATATTAGGTGATGTGCATCTCTGTAATGAGAAGGGGTGTGGTCTAATGACATCAACACCCTATATCAGGTGTGCATAATTATTAGGCAACTTCCTTTCCTTTGGCAAAATGGGTCAAAAGAAGGACTTGACAGGCTCAGAAAAGTCAAAAATAGTGAGATATCTTGCAGAGGGATGCAACACTCTTAAAATTGCAAAGCTTCTGAAACGTGATCATCGAACAATCAAGCGTTTCATTCAAAATAGTCAACAAGGTCGCAAGAAGCGTGTGGAAAAACCAAGGCGCAAAATAACTGCCCATGAACTGAGAAAAGTCAAGCGTGCAGCTGCCAAGATGCCACTTGCCACCAGTTTGGCCATATTTCAGAGCTGCAACATCACTGGAGTGCCCAAAAGCACAAGGTGTGCAATACTCAGAGACATGGCCAAGGTAAGAAAGGCTGAAAGACTACCACCACTGAACAAGACACACAAGCTGAAACATCAAGACTGGGCCAAGAAATATCTCAAGACTGATTTTTCTAAGGTTTTATGGACTGATTAAATGAGAGTGAGTCTTGATGGGCCAGATGGATGGGCCCGTGGCTGGATTGGTAAAGGGCAGAGAGCTCCAGTCCGACTCACACGCCAGCAAGGTGGAGGTGGAGGTTTGGGCTGGTATTATCAAAGATGAGCTTGTGGGGCCTTTTCGGGTTGAGGATGGAGTCAAGCTCAACTCCCAGTCCTACTGCCAGTTTCTGGAAGACACCTTCTTCAAGCAGTGGTACAGGAAGAAGTCTGCATCCTTCAAGAAAAACATGATTTTCATGCAGGACAATGCTCCATTTCACGTGTCCAAGTACTCCACAGCGTGGCTGGCAAGAAAGGGTATAAAAGAAGAGAATCTAATGACATGGCCTACTTGTTCACCTGATCTGAACCCCATTGAGAACCTGTGGTCCATCATCAAATGTGAGATTTACAAGGAGGGAAAACAGTACACCTCTCTGAACAGTGTCTGGGAGGCTGTGGTTGCTGCTGCACGCAATGTTGATGGTGAACAGATCAAAACACTGACAGAATCCATGGATGGCAGGCTTTTGAGTGTCCTTGCAAAGAAAGGTGGCTATATTGGTCACTGATTTGTTTTTGTTTTGTTTTTGAATGTCAGAAATGTATATTTGTGAATGTTGAGATGTTATATTGGTTTCACTGGTAAAAATAAATAATTGAAATGGGTATATATTTGTTTTTTGTTAAGTTGCCTAATAATTATGCACAGTAATAGTCATTTGCACACACAGATATCCCCCTAAAATAGCTAAAACTAAAAACAATCTAAAAACTACTTCCAAAAATATTCAGCTTTGATATTAATGAGTTTTTGGGTTCATTGAGAACATGGTTGTTGTTCAATAATAAAATTAATCCTCAAAAATACAACTTGCCTAATAATTCTGCCCTCCCTGTACATTGTCTGGTTGTCAGGGGCCTATATTTTGTTTCATCGCTTGCTGCATTGGTGGAAGATATTAAACTCTTTATACTGTCAAATGACCGCCCCATTGTCTGGTTGTCACGGGCCTATACATCATTTCCTCGCTTGCTGCATTGGTGGAAGACAATATCCTCTTTTTACTGTCAAATGACTGCCCCATTGTCTGGTTGTCAGGGGCCTATATTTCGTTTCATTGCTTGCTGCATTGGTGGGAGACATTTTCCCCTTTATGCTGTTAAATGACCTCTACATTGTCTGGTTGTCAGGGGCCTATGTTTCCTTTCATCGGTTGCTGCATTGGTGGTAGACATTATCCTCTTTTTACTGTCAAATGACCCCCCATTGTCTGGTTGTCAGGGGCCTATATTTCATTTCATCACTTGCTGCATTGGAGGGAGACATTATCCTCTTTATGCTGTCAAATGACCTCTACATTGTCTGGTTGTCAGGGTCTATATTTCGTTTATTCGCTTGCTGCATTGGTGGGAGACATTATGCTCTTTATGCTGTCAAATGACCTCTACATTGTCTGGTTGTCAGGGGCCTATATTTCTTTTCATCACTTGCTGCATTGGCGGGAGACATTATCCTCTTTATGCTGTCAAAGGACCGCCCCATTGTCTGGTTGTCAGGGGCCTATATTTCGTTTCATCACTTGCTGCATTGGTGGGAGATATTAAACTCTTTATACTGTCAAATGACCGCCCCATTGTCTGGTTGTCAGGGGCCTATATTTCGTTTCATCGCTTGCTGCATTGGTCGGAGACATTATCCTCTTTTCACTGTCAAATGACCGCCCATGTCACCCATAAATAGGAGAGTTACAATCATGCCAAAACAGTATTGATTTCACCCAGTAGCGCCACAGGCCTGATTCACTAATTCAGGACCACTAATTCAGCAGTCCCATAACAGCAACACAGGCCTCAGGTCAACCTGCAATGGAACAGGCAATTATCATTTATGTAGGCCCCTGACACCCAGACAGAGTAGAGGTCATTTGACAGTAAAAAGAGGATAATGTCTCCCACCAATGCAGCAAGCGATTAAACAAAGTATAGGCCCCTGACAACCAGACAATGAAGCGGTCATTTGACAGCATAAAGGGGATAAAGTCTCCCACCAATGCAGCAAGCGATAAAACAAAATATGGGCCTCTGACAACCAGACAATGTAGAGGTCCTTTGACAGCATAAAAAGGATAATGCCTCCCACCAATGCAGCAAGCGATGAAACGAAATATAGGTCCCTGACAACCAGACAATGTAGAGGTAATTTGACAGCATAAAGAGGATAATGTCTCCCACCAATGCAGCAAGCGATGAAACAAAATATAGGCCCCTGACAACCAGACAATGGGGCGGTCATTTCACAGTAAAAAGAGAATAATGTCTCCCACCAATGCAGCAAGTGATGAAACGAAATATAGGCCCCTGACAACCAGACAATGGGGCGGTCATTTCACAGTATAAAGAGTTTAATATCTCCCACCAATGCAGCAAGCGAAGAAACGAAATATAGGCCCCTGACAACCAGACAATGTAGAGGTCATTTGACAGTATAAAGAGGATAATGTCACCCACCAAGGCAACAGATGATTATCTGAAATGTAGGCCCCTGGCACCCAGACAGAGGAGAGAGGTCCCATAGCAGAAAATCATTCTTCATGTCACTCAGCAATGGAAAAGGCCACTTTCAGTTATTTAAGCCCTAGCAGCCAGACAGAGGAAAGAGGTCCCATAGCAGAAAAACAGTCTTCATGTCACTCAGCAATAAAAAGGCCACTTTCAGCTATTTAGGCCCCAGCAGCCAGACAGAGAAGAGAGGTCCCATAGCAGAAAATAAAGCTTGATGTCACCCGCCAAAGCAGCAGGCGATTAACAGAATTTTAGGCCCCTGACACCTAGACAGAGGAGAGGTTTATTCAACTTGGGGTTGCCCTCAAAATAATGGTACAATTAAAAAAAAAAGGATTTAGTAAAGAAGTGCCCTGGAGTACAAGAATGTATGGTTGAGAGCGAGGCAGTTATAAATGTCTACTCTGCACAAGGTATGGACAAGTCTTGTGGGATCCATGCCTGGTTCATTTTAATGAATGTGAGCTTGTCCACGTTGGCTGTGGACAGGCGGCAGAGTTTGTCTGTAATGATGCCCCCTGCCGTGCTAAATGCACGTTCAGACAATACACTGGCCAGAGGGCAGGCCAGCACCTCCAAGGCATAAAGGGCAAGCTCTGGCTGTGTGGACAATTTGGAGACCCAGAAGTTGAATGCGGCAGAACCATCAGTCAGTACGTGGGGGCATTTGCACACGTACTTTTCCACCATGTTGTTGAAATGCTGCCTCCTGCTAGCACGTTCCCTATCAGCTGGTGGTGCAGTTTGCTGTGGCGCGGTAACAAAACTTTTCCACAGTTCGGCCATGCTAACCCTGCTGTCTGAGGAGCTGGCCGTGACACAGCTGAATTGGCGACCACCTCCTCCTCCGCCTCTGCCTTCGCCTTGTTCTTCCACTTGTTCACCTGTGTCAGTTGGGAATGCCCTCAGGAGCGCGTCTACCAGCGTGCGCTTG
Source organism: Bufotes viridis (assembly GCA_033119425.1). NCBI lineage: Eukaryota > Metazoa > Chordata > Amphibia > Anura > Bufonidae > Bufotes > Bufotes viridis. The sequence continues at coordinate 114,070,655 of CM065593.1, read as the reverse complement.
TAGTCGCGCATCTTCCTATCACGTTCCAGTGCGGAAATTAGGGTGAACACATTGTCCTTGTACCGGGGATCCAGCAGGGTGGCAACCCAGTTGTCAGCACAAGTTAAAATGTGGGCAACTCTGCTGTCGTTGCGCAGACACTGCAGCATGTAGTCGCTCATGTGTGCCAGGCTGCCCAGAGGTAACGATAAGCTGTCCACTGTAGGTGGTGTATCGTCTGTGTCCTCCGTATCCCCCCAGCCACGCTCCAGTGATGGCCCTGAGCTGCGTTCGGTGCCACCCTGCAGTGAAACTGGTTCCTCCTCCTCCTGTACCTCATCCTCCTTGTCCTCCAGAAGTGTGCCCTGGCTGTCCACATGTGTACCTGGCCTCTGCTGGTGCAGGAACCCACCCTCTGAGACACTTCTGTATGACCTGCCTGAAACCCTGTGAAATGCCCCCTCTTCCTCCTCCTCCTGTGCCGCATCCTCTTCCATCATCGCCATAATATTTTTTTCAAGAAGACATAGAAGGGGTATTGTAATGCTAACAACAGCATCATCAGCACTGGCTATGTTGGTTTAGTACTCCAAAGACCGCAATAAGGTACACAGGTCTCGCATCCAGGCCCAGTCACTGGTGGTGAAGTGGTGCTGATCCCGAGAGCGACTGTCCCGTTCATACTGCATATAAAACTCCACTATCGCCCGCTGCTCGCACAGTCTCTCCAGCGTATGTAAGGTGGAGTTCCACCTGGTGGGCATGTCGTATATGAAGTGGTGAGCAGGAAGGCCGAAGTTACGCTGCAGCGCAGACAGGTGAGCAGCAGCAAGGTGAGAACGGCGAAAGCGCGCAAATACGAACCGCACTTTTAGCAGCAGCTCTGACATGTCTGGGTAGTTTTTAAGAAACTTCTGCACCACCAGATTCAGCACATGCACCAGGCAAGGGATCCCAGAGCTGCAACGAGATTTCGCCCATTATCGCACACCACCAGGTTGGGCTTGAGGCTCACCGGCAGCAACCACTCATCAGTCTGCTGTTCTATGCCCCTCCTGAGCTCCTGTGCGGTGTGAGGTTTATCACACAAACACATGAGTTGCTGACGTTTACCCCGGGTTAAGCTGATGTTGGGAGTGAGGTTCTTTCCATGACCGGATGTGGGGGTGGTAGAAGAGGAGTAGGAGGAGGAGAAGGATGATGCCGGGTAAGAGGAGGAAGCAACAGGAGGCAACGAATAATGCCCTGCGATCCTCGGTGGTGGAAGGACATGCGCCAAACTGCTATCCACCTCGGGCTCAGCCATCACTACGTTTACCCAGTGTGCAGTTAGGGAGATATAGCGACCGTGGCCGTGCTTACTGGCCCATGTATCTGTGGTTATGTGAACCTTGCCACAGATGGCGTTGTGCAGCGCACACTTGATTTTATCCTCCACTTGGTTGTGCAGGGAAGTGACGGCTCGCCAGGAAAAGTAGTGGCGGCTGGGAACAACGTACTGGGGAACAGCCACCACCATCAGCTGTTTGAAACAGATGGTCTCCTCCAGACGGAATGACAGCATTTTAAAGGCCAGTAATTTTGAAATGCTGGCATTCAGGGCCAGGGCTTAAGGGTGGGTAGGTGGGTAATTCCTCCTTCTCTCCAATGTTTGGGAGATGGACAGCTGAATGCTGCCGTGTGACATCATGGAGATGCTTGGTGATGGTGTCCTATGTGGTGGTGTTGGGGGAACATCCTCTGTTTACTGGTCGCCAGGTGCCACGGTGATGCCAGAGGTGGAGGGAGAGCCAGAGCCAGCAGCAGAAGAGGGAGCAGGAGGAGCATGAGAGAGTTCCTTGTTTTTAAGGTGTTTACTCCACTGCAGTTCATGCTTTGCAGGTAGATGCCTGGTCAAGCAGGTTGTGCTCAGGTTAAGAACGTTTATGCCTCGCTTCAGGCTGTGATGGTACAACATGCAAACCACTTTTGTTTTGTCGTCAGGACATTGTGTAAAGAACTGCCATTCCAATGAACTCCTTGGAGCAGGCCTTGATGCGGTGGACAGTAGCAGGCATACTGTTTCTGGAACAGGCGCTGCAATTTTGCACTCTGCTCCCTCTTTTGCTGTGCTGTTGCCTCTGTGCGACCACCGCCTCTTCCTCAGAACTGCACGCCTCACTAGCACGACCTTTAGTCCAGTCTGGGACTTCATCATCTTCCACATCATCTTCCACCCATTCATGACCCCTGCCCTCCTCGTCGGTCTGCACATTGCAGAAAGCCACAGCAATTGGCACCTGTGTTTCGTCATCATCAGAGACGTTTTGTGGTGGGATTCCCATGTCCTCATCCTGCAACAAAAGGTGTTGAGCATCAGTGCATTCAAGGTCTTCCTCTTCTGGGGCAGGGCTAGGTGGATGCTGTAAATTGAAATGATTTATACGCGGGATGCACAAAAGATTTTTCGGCCTAAAACACGGCTGTTTTTAATAAACCCCAAAATGCAATTTTTAACTGCTGTATATAAAATGTAAATATTTATACTATGTATGGACACCAGATTTGGGGACCCAGAATACGGATTTGGTCACAAAAATTCACAAATGCAGTATTTGACTGTTATAAATTGGAAATAATTATTTAAACAGCGGATGCTCAACTGTTTTTTTCGGCCTAAAACACGTCTTTTTTCAATAAATCCCCAAAATGCAGTTTTTGACTGCTGTACCTTAACAGTACATATTTATACTATGTATGGACACCAGATTTGGGGACCCATAACACGGATTTGGTCGCCAAAATTCACAAATGCAGTATTATACTGTTATAAATTGAAAATAATTATTTAAACAACGGATGCACAACTGTTTTTTTCGGCCTAAAACATGGCTATTTTCAATGAAATTTTAGGGCAAGAAGTAAAGCGCTTGCTGTTTGGCTGCTGTGCAGCCCTTCAGAAGGCGGGAATAAATCGCTGAACAACGGACCCGAACCCAAACTTTTTTGAAAATGTTCGGGTTCGGTTCCGTGTCCCGAACACCCCAAAATTTGTTACGAACCCGAACTATACAGTTCGGGTTCGCTCAACACTACTCATGTTCCATCCATCATTAGCTGAGAGCTGTCAGGCAATTCATACAGAAGGCAACAACACACAGCAGCTGCTAGTCTGCATGGGCCACAGTCATATGCAGGGAACATCAGTACTGGGGTTCTAAAAGTTGACGGGAATTGTGGATGTGAAGCTACACCCCATCCATTTTACTAGAGGCCCAATGTGGAATGCAGAGTATTAGCATTTATAACCCAAGCAGAAGAAGAATTACAGTCACAGTGAAAGCTAACTGTGTTGGTTTACTAGAATGGAACAGGTGAAACACTTTCCTTGTATAAATGTAAGAAGCAGTAAGATGTAAATGGCCAGGAGAGCAACCAGAAGAAAGAATGTCTGTGTGAGGTCAGTGACTACTGGGAGGAGCTGCAGCATGAGAAGATCAGTCTGTGTCAGCTAAAAGCAGCAAGACAGTGCAGGGAGAGAGGAAAGGCAGTCTTAGCTGACACCCCCCAAATATTTATACGAAGAACATTACACCCTCATAGCTCTGCAACTGCATATAAACAAAGGGGTCAAAGCAGTACTTAGTATGTGTGTACATAGCATTTTATTTTGCTAGACCTTAGATATCTAATGTATATATTCCTGACCATCAGGAGTGTCACTTTTTTCTGCAACTTGGACAACCTCTTTAAAGACAGTGGCATAATTAAATGTCTCTTCCCTGCTACAGTCAAGAACACAAGCAAAGGGACAGTACAATCCTTGGTCATAAGTCTCTAGTAATGATGTGGCGGTGCAAGTGATGTTGGATCCCGGTCTCTAATACCTGTTTTCAAGAAGATTGTACCACAGCACTCCTGTAGTTGATCTTTAACTCCTTGTTATTGCCCCAGAATGCGACGTTTCGACTCAGTGAACATACATTTATATACAAATGTACCCAATCCTGGGGTGAGTAGGTGGAGTATCCACCCCCTTCCGTCCCACCCCTAACATTCTACCAATGCTGGCACATTTTACAAACATCAATCGTGATAACCACCAAAATTAAAGTGTCTTACTGGAGGCTGAGGAGGGTCCAATTTGCATTGCGCAGTCCAGTGTGTTCCCTGCTCCTCCCGGAGACACATGATTTCAGCGTCTAGTGCGGCCGGTAAAGCACTTCACCCTGCTGCATTATCTCAGTTCCGGTCACATGTTTCAATGCTTTCAGCGTCTCATGCGGTCAGCGGGGTTCTTCCGCCCCCTATATTGCATCACTTCCCGTCACATGTTCCAGTATGTTTATTGTTACTAGGCAGCCGGATGGTTCGAACTTATCCTGAACTTAACCCCAAACTCCATTAAAGTCAATGGGGACCCAAACTTTTGGGCACTAAAAAGGCTGTAAAATAGCCCTGGAAAGGGCTAAAGTGCTGCAAAAGAAAGCAAATGTAGGTAAATGCCCTGCAAACAAATGTGGATAGGGAAATGATTTAAAATAAAATAAAAAAAATTAAACATTATTAATTGGCAACTCGAAGGAGGTGGATGTGAAGTTGGAGGTTGAGGAGGCATAAGGTGGGAATGCCCTCAGCAGCGCATCTACCAGCGTGCGTTTGTAGTCACGCATCTTTTGATCAGTAACAGACGTTTTTACAAAATTGAGTTCCCTGCCAGCAGGGGCTTATCACTGGCAAAACTGGGTTAATGTCACCCACCAATGGAACAGGTGATATTCAGAAATGTAGGCCCCCGGCACCCAGACAGAGGAGAGGTTCATTCACTGCCAAACAGGCTTCATGTCATCCACCAATGGAACAGGCAATTGTCACTAATATAGGCCCCTAGCATCCAGACGGAGGAGAGGTTCATTCACGGCAAAAAGAGGATAATGTCACCCACCAATGGAACAGGCGATTTTTAGTAAGTTAGGCCCCTGGCACCCAGATAGAAGAGAGGTTCATTAACGGCAAAAAGCGGTTAATGTCGCACACCAATGGAACAGTCGATTTTTAGTAAGTTAGGACCCTGGCACCCAGACAGTGGAGAGGTTCGTTCACGACAAAAAGAGGTTAATGTCACCCACTAATGGAACAGGCGATTTTCAGTAAGTAAGGCCCCTGGCACCCAGACAGATGAGAGGTTCATTCACGGCAAAAAGAGGTTAATGTCATCCACCAATGGAACAGGCGATTTTTAATAAGTTAGGCCCCTGGCACGCAGTCAGAGGAAAGGTTCATTCACGCAAAAAGCGGTTAATGTCACCCACCAATGGAACAGGCAATTTTCAGTAAGTTAGGCCCCTGGCACCCAGACAGAGGACAGGTTCATTCACGGCAAAAAGAGGTTAATGTCACCAAATAATGAAACAGGCGATTTTTAGTAAGTTAGGCCCCTGGCACCTACACAGAGGAGAGGTTTATTCACGGCAAAAAGCGGTTAATGTCACCCACCAATGGAACAGGCGATTTTCTGAAAGTTAGGCCCCTGGCACTCAGACAGAGGAGAGCTTCATTCACGGCAAAAAGAGGTTAATGTCACCAACAAATGGAACAGAAGATTGTCACTGATGTAGGCCCCTGGCACCCAGACAGAGGAGAGGTTTATTCATAGCAAACAGAGGTTAACGTCACCCACCAATGGAACAGGCGATTTTTAGTAAGTTAGGCCCCTTGCACCCAGACAGAGGAGAGGTTCAATCACAGCAAAAAGCGGTTAATGTCACCCACTAATGGAACAGGCGATTTTCAGTAAGTTAGTCCCCTGGCACCCAAACAGAGAAGAGGTTCATTGAAGGCAAAAAGAGGTTAATGTCACCCACCAATGGAACAGGCGATTTTCTGAAATGTAGGCCCCTTGCATCCAGACAGAGGTGAGGTTTATTCACGGCAATAAGAGGTTAATTTCACCCACCAATAGAACAGGCTATTTTCAGTAAGTTAGGCTCTGGCACCCAGACAGAGGAGAGGTTCATTAATGGCAAAATAGGCTTCATGTCATCCACCAATGCAACAGGCGATTTTCAGAAATGTAGGCCCCTGGCAACCAGACAGAGGAGAGGTTTATTCATGGCAATAAGAGGTTAATTTCACCCACCAATAGAACAGGTTATTTTCAGTAAGTTAGGCTCTGGCACCCAGACTGAAGAGAGGTTCATTCACAGCAAAAATAGGTTTACGTCACCCACCAATAGAAAAGGCAATTTTCAGTAAGTTAGGTCCCTGGCACACAGAGAGAGGAGAGGTTCATTCACGACAAAAAGATGTTAATGTGACCCACCAATAGAACAGGCAATTTTTAGAAATGTAGGACCCTGGCACCCAGATAGAGAACAGGTTCATCCACTGCAAAACAGGCTTCATGTCCTCCACCAATGGAACAGGCCCCTGGCACCCAGACAGAGGAGAGGTTTATTCACGGCAAGTTTTGGGCACAAATATGGCTGTAACAAAGTCCTGCAAAAGGCTGCAAAATGTGGATATGTGCCCTGCAAACAAATGTGGATAGGGAAAAAACTTAAAAGAAAATAAAACAAATAAAAATCTTAAAAGTTGCGTGTACACCAAGATTTTGGAAGGGCACTCCGTATTTGTAATATACCGTGTAAAAATAAAAATAAAAATAAAAACTTGTATCAATATACAAACAATTTAATTCTAATGATAAAATAACATAAAATGACATAAAATGACATAGATCGCATAAAAAACCTGGATATTTCACTGTTCGCAACTCAAGTTAATAGTGGATGTCCACAATCAGTAGTGGCTGTGATGGAACGTCCTCGCTTTATATCCTTTGTTCATCCAATAATAAAAGCTTCGACAAATAATGTCTATTAACTTCGCTATTGGATAAGACTTCTTGAAATTAGGTAAAATTGTCGAGTACTCACTATTGGATTGATCGGAGCGGCCGTGGCGTCCCACGTTTGATCTCCGGACTACGCGCTCTTTGATAGTAGCGCTCTTTGGTAGTAGCGCTGGATCTCGCGAGAGGATCTGCGTGGTAATCAGCGGGTTCACGTACGCTGGCAATTACAATGTTTATAGAGATGTCTCTCTGTAGCTGACTGCTAGCAGTAGTTTTTGAGGGTATTGGTACGCACTTCAATATTGTCAATTGTCAGACGCGTTTCGGGACTATTAGTACGTCCTGTCCCTTCCTCAGTGACATGATTTGAAGTGCCTAAAACCCCTCATTTTATAGACTTGCTCCTCCCCTTTCTTTCTCCCTTAATTCGGGATTCTGTAATCGATGGCATGGATTTCTGTGGATACCTGTCCGACCAGGTGAGCAGAAGTATCAATCCACTTAGTCTTATCACATATGAAGTTTATACATCCAAATGATTGATTGGTGGTTATAACGTTCTCTATTTAAAATCACAAAAATCACAAAAACGTAACAAATTCCATAGTGCGGTTTCCATGCGGTTTTTTAAAAATTGCGTTTTTATGTGTAAATTTTGCATTGCTACATGACAATAAATTTCCATAATTTTCTTTTTGTATAATGATCATAAATCACAAATAACTTCAAAAAACTTCACAAAAAATAACTTCACAAAAATAACAAGTTCATACAATCCGGACCTATAATTCATTCCCGATACTTATAATTCATTATTCATACATCTGTTCCAATATTTATGTGAAAATAGTTTTAATTTTGGTTCCCATATTTCTCATCTTGATCTTCCGAATCCCTTCCAAAATGTTTCCAGAACATTTGCGGAAAGTTCCTACATGGTTGAGGGATGGGGTACCACAACCGAGGAGACCCGAATGAGATGTTAACCTCGGGTCATCTGTCAGCTGCGGGACCCCAACCCGAACCTCACAGGAACCCAAAATCTCGAAGTCCTTATTTAAGCCGAACGGTACCATTGTGTTAAATTCAAAAATATAACGGGATTCAACCCTTGACATTTGTCTAATGATGTCCCCTCCCTCCAGAGTACATTAATTTGTTCGATTGCTGTAAATCTCAAACTCGTGGGATCTCTATTATGATATTCTTTAAAATGTTGTGATAACGTATGTTTTGCATATCCATTCCGAATATTGGTCACGTGTTCTGCCAAACGTTTTTAACATTCGTTTAGTACGGCCTATATACTGTTTGCCGCAAGGGCAACTGAGCATGTATATAACCCGTTCTGAACTGCAGGTAAGGAAGTCAGTGATTTTGTGTTTATATCCGTTACTGAAAGAAACAATTTCAGAGGTCTTTTTTGAAAAAGAGGTCATTGTGCACAGATTACATTTTCCACATTTATAGAAGCCTTCCAATCCTGCCCACTTGGTTATACTATGGTGGTTTTTAGGGTCTTAATCGTTGGTGCTATTTTTACAGAAAGACTAGGTGCTCTTGTGAAACTAATTAACGGTTTATTTGGAATGAATTTTCCAATATATTGATCCTTCTGTAGCAAATACCAATGGTTGGAAATGCTTGTCCTAATGTCTTTATAATTGGTATTGAATGGTAATACTATTCTGATTTGTTGATCCTTTTTTCTTTATGTTCTTTTTTGGGGAGAAAAAGTTTCCCTTTGTATTCCTCTTATTTTTCCAACGATTTTTCGACTTGTTCTGTTGGATACTGTTTTTCTTTAAATAATAATTTTAGTTTGGAAGCTTCCTGTTCAAATGAATCTTGTAAGGTGCAGTTCCGTTTAATCCTACGGAACTGCCCCTCCGGTACGTTCAACAACCATCTCGGCATGTGGCAACTGTTAAACAGTATGTATCCATTTTTAGCGACTGGTTTATTATAAGTGGAGCAGATAATCCTATTTCCATCCACCGTTATCAATAGGTCCAAAAATTCAATCGCACCTTCACTAACCTTTGATGTGAATCGTAGATTCCTATCATTCACATTGATTTGTTCAAAAAATTCCATAAGTGATGTTTTGTCTCTTTTCCAAATCAAAATCACATCATCGATGTAACGGCGCCAGAGCACCAGGTCCGTCCCCAGTCTGGGTATAACTTGATCTTTCTCCCAGTATGCCATAAACAAATTTGCATAACTGGGGGCGAACCTGGTGCCTATGGCTGTCCCCCTAATTTGCATATAATATTGCTCATTAAAAAACATATAATTGTTATTCAATATATATTTGATACTGGCTGATAGAAAATTGATCTGCTCCACTTCTAGGCGCCCTTACAAGATTCATTTGAACAGGAAGCTTCCAAACTAAAATTATTATTTAAAGAAAAACAGTATCCAACAGAACAAGTCGAAAAATCGTTGGAAAAAATAAGAGGAATACAAAGGGAAACTTTTTTCTCCCCAAAAAAAGAACATAAAGAAAAAAAGGATCAACGAATCAGAATAGTATTACCATTCAATACCAATTATAAAGACATTAGGACAAGCATTTCCAACCATTGGTATTTGCTACAGAAGGATCAATATATTGGAAAATTCATTCCAAATAAACCGTTAATTAGTTTCACAAGAGCACCTAGTCTTTCTGTAAAAATAGCACCAACGATTAAGACCCTAAAAAACCACCATAGTATAACCAAGTGGGCAGGATTGGAAGGCTTCTATAAATGTGGAAAATGTAATCTGTGCACAATGACCTCTTTTTCAAAAAAGACCTCTGAAATTGTTTCTTTCAGTAACGGATATAAACACAAAATCACTGACTTCCTTACCTGCAGTTCAGAACGGGTTATATACATGCTCAGTTGCCCTTGCGGCAAACAGTATATAGGCCGTACTAAACGAATGTTAAAAAAACGTTTGGCAGAACACGTGACCAATATTCGGAATGGATATGCAAAACATACGTTATCACAACATTTTAAAGAATATCATAATAGAGATCCCACGAGTTTGAGATTTACAGCAATCGAACAAATTAATGTACACTGGAGGGGAGGGGACATCATTAGACAAATGTCAAGGGTTGAATCCCGTTATATTTTTGAATTTAACACAATGGTACCGTTCGGCTTAAATAAGGACTTCGAGATTTTTGGGTTCCTGTGAGGTTCGGGTTGGGGTCCCGCAGCTGACAGATGACCCGAGGTTAACATCTCATTCGGGTCTCCCTCGGTTGTGGTACCCCATCCCTCAACCATGTAGGAACTTTCCGCAAATGTTCTGGAAACATTTTGGAAGGGATTCGGAAGATCAAGATGAGAAATATGGGAACCAAAATTAAAACTATTTTCACATAAATATTGGAACAGATGTATGAATAATGAATTATAAGTATCGGGAATGAATTATAGGTCCGGATTGTATGAACTTGTTATTTTTTGTGAAGTTATTTTTTGTGAAGTTTTTTGTGAAGTTATTTGTGATTTATGATCATTATACAAAAAGAAAATTATGGAAATTTATTGTCATGTAGCAACACAAAATTTACACATAAAAACGCAATTTTTAAAAAAAAACGCATGGAAACCGCACTATGGAATTTGTTACGTTTTTTGTGATTTTTTGTGATTTTAAATAGAGAACGTTATAACCACCAATCAATCATTTGGATGTATAAACTTCATATGTGATAAGACTAAGTGGATTGATACTTCTGCTCACCTGGTCGGACAGGTATCCACAGAAATCCATGCCATCGATTACAGAATCCCGAATTAAGGGAGAAAGAAAGGGGAGGAGCAAGTCTATAAAATGAGGGGTTTTTTAGGCACTTCAAATCATGTCACTGAGGAAGGGACAGGACGTACTAATAGTCCCGAAACGCGTCTGACAATTGACAATATTGAAGTGCGTACCAATACCCCCAAAAACTACTGCTAGCAGTCAGCTACAGAGAGACATCTCTATAAACATTGTAATTGCCAGCGTACGTGAACCCGCTGATTACCACGCAGATCCTCTCGCGAGATCCAGCGCTACTACCAAAGAGCGCTACTATCAAAGAGCGCGTAGTCCGGAGATCAAACGTGGGACGCCACGGCCGCTCCGATCAATCCAATAGTGAGTACTCGACAATTTTACCTAATTTCAAGAAGTCTTATCCAATAGCGAAGTTAATAGACATTATTTGTCGAAGCTTTTATTATTGGGTGAACAAAGGATATAAAGCGAGGACGTTCCATCACAGCCACTACTGATTGTGGACATCCACTATTAACTTGAGTTGCGAACAGTGAAATATCCAGGTTTTTTATGCGATCTATGTCATTTTATGTCATTTTATGTTATTTTATCATTAGAATTAAATTGTTTGTATATTGATACAAGTTTTTATTTTAATTTTTATTTTTACACGGTATATTACAAATACGGAGTGCACTTCCAAAATCTTGGTGTACACGCAACTATTTCTACTCAGATTTGGGGAATCTGTGGTTGGAGCACCCACCCGTCTCTGGTAAACTTGTCGAGCCACACTATCTGTATTATTTTTACCAATTTTTTAACCCCATCAGTGTGTGCTCACAGTCATATCAGTGATGGATATTTGGAATTATGCCGAAAATAAAAAGAAATTAGTTGATACCTACTCTTTCGTCGAAGTTGACAATGAAGCCAATACTTGTCTCGAATCCATGACTCAGTTATTTAGGGAAGTCGAAACACTCATGATAAAACAATTAAAACAAAGGTGGGAAATAAAAAGTTTGCAGGAATATTTGATGAGGGAACATGTCCCCAAAGGTCTGCAGATCATTAAACTCCCAGCCCAAGATTTATGGAATGACGAATTTGGGAAGGAGTGGAATGACCTGTTGAAAGAACAATCGTTGGCCTTGATTAGATTAATCATCAAACGAAGAACCCAAATGTTGGAAGAAATTAATGTTAAATTAGATATATTAAAAGGAAAGCTGGAACAACTACCAAAAACGATGAGTATAACAATTGGCAACTACTAATTTGTAAAAGTTTAGATAAGGTCGAGCAAGAGATAATGTACAAAAAAAGAAAGAAAATTAACTATTCCAAAAATGGGGATACAAACTATAGGAAGGAGACAAAGGACACCGTTTCACATGAATCAATGATTCACACACAAAATGAGAGGACAATTGAATACAATGTCCCAGTAAGAAATAGATATGAGGCACTCACGGAAGAATCTTTTTAGATGTGACACCCCACACCACAGATCGAGACGGGTGGGGAAAACACAGAAGTCACCAGACACGCATTGCCACCACAAAACACCGATAATTGCACATCAGGGGTAACTCACAGGGAACACCCATACAATCTGAGGGAGAGACATACGTACTCCCCACAGAAACAACAATCCAAAATCTATCACCAAACACGGGAATATCACAATCAATACACACAGAGGGGACAATACAACCAATCACAAGGAGAAAGAAGAAGATTAGGAGGGGAGGAAGATATAAGATCAAAGAAACACAGATATTAACACAAAAGAACACAGCTATAGTTAATTTGAGCAAAATCACATTATCCCCAGCACAAATTTCTCTTTTAGATAAGGGTCTTAAATTTGCTCCCTCTAAACAAATGAACAAGTTTGATGTCTTCATAGGGGTAGAGAAATTTATGAGACAATTGTGTCTTAAAAAATATTATGTAAAAAATCCTCTAGAACAACATGTAAACAGCGAAAGGAAAGGAAAATTTCAACATACGGAATTAAAACTAAAATCAGTGAAATATCCTCGACAAGAACTAGGTCAAGAAATGATAACGTTTAAAAATAATGTGGAAAATGACATACGACTAATGACGAGTAAAAAGAAAAAATTTGACAATCTGAGTAAAAAAGAGAAAGAAGCTATAAGACAATTACAAATACAAGATAATGTGGTCATACGTCCGGCCGATAAGGGCGGAGCAATAGTAATATTGGATTGTGATAAGTATGAGGATGAGTGCCAGAGACAGTTGGACGACCGGGAAACTTATCAAAAACTTCAAAAAAATCCAACAGAAGAATGCCAATATAAATTGGTGGAATTATGCAAGATAGGACTATCAAAGTCTATACTTACAGAACAAGAATATAAATATATCACTTCCACTCAACAAAGACTACCAGTGTTTTACTGTATTCCAAAATTACATAAGGATCCATTAAACCCACCCGGTCGTCCAATTGTTTCAGGTATCGGCTCAGTGTCATCGAACCTGTCGTGCTATATAGATAAACTATTACAACCCACGGTGAAGAATACACCTACGTATTTGAAAGATACTACTCAGATTGTCAAATTACTTGAAGCTTTAGAATTTGATCCGACTTGGATAATATGTACATTGGACGTACAATCATTGTACACAATAATAGACCATACTCAAGGTATAGAGGCAACAGCCAACTTATTGTTAGATGAAGGGCGCCTAGAAGTGGAGCAGATCAATTTTCTATCAGCCAGTATCAAATATATATTGAATAACAATTATATGTTTTTAATGAGCAATATTATATGCAAATTAGGGGGACGGCCATGGGCACCAGGTTCGCCCCCAGTTATGCAAATTTGTTTATGGCATACTGGGAGAAAGATCAAGTTATACCCAGACTGGGGACGGACCTGGTGCTCTGGCGCCGTTACATCGATGATGTGATTTTGATTTGGAAAAGAGACAAAACATCACTTATGGAATTTTTGAACAAATCAATGTGAATGATAGGAATCTACGATTCACATCAAAGGTTAGTGAAGGTGCGATTGAATTTTTGGACCTATTGATAACGGTGGATGGAAATAGGATTATCTGCTCCACTTATAATAAACCAGTCGCTAAAAATGGATACATACTGTTTAACAGTTGCCACATGCCGAGATGGTTGTTGAACGTACCGGAGGGGCAGTTCCGTAGGATTAAACGGAACTGCACCTTACAAGATTCATTTGAACAGGAAGCTTCCAAACTAAAATTATTATTTAAAGAAAAACAGTATCCAACAGAACAAGTCGAAAAATCGTTGGAAAAAATAAGAGGAATACAAAGGGAAACTTTTTCTCCCCAAAAAAGAACATAAAGAAAAAAGGATCAACAAATCAGAATAGTATTACCATTCAATACCAATTATAAAGACATTAGGACAAGCATTTCCAACCATTGGTATTTGCTACAGAAGGATCAATATATTGGAAAATTCATTCCAAATAAACCGTTAATTAGTTTCACAAGAGCACCTAGTCTTTCTGTAAAAATAGCACCAACGATTAAGACCCTAAAAACCACCATAGTATAACCAAGTGGGCAGGATTGGAAGGCTTCTATAAATGTGGAAAATGTAATCTGTGCACAATGACCTCTTTTTCAAAAAAGACCTCTGAAATTGTTTCTTTCAGTAACGGATATAAACACAAAATCACTGACTTCCTTACCTGCAGTTCAGAACGGGTTATATACATGCTCAGTTGCCCTTGCGGCAAACAGTATATAGGCCGTACTAAACGAATGTTAAAAAACGTTTGGCAGAACACGTGACCAATATTCGGAATGGATATGCAAAACATACGTTATCACAACATTTTAAAGAATATCATAATAGAGATCCCACGAGTTTGAGATTTACAGCAATCGAACAAATTAATGTACACTGGAGGAGGGGACATCATTAGACAAATGTCAAGGGTTGAATCCCGTTATATTTTTGAATTTAACACAATGGTACCGTTCGGCTTAAATAAGGACTTCGAGATTTTTGGGTTCCTGTGAGGTTCGGGTTGGGGTCCCGCAGCTGACAGATGACCCGAGGTTAACATCTCATTCGGGTCTCCTCGGTTGTGGTACCCCATCCCTCAACCATGTAGGAACTTTCCGCAAATGTTCTGGAAACATTTTGGAAGGGATTCGTAAGATCAAGATGAGAAATATGGGAACCAAAATTAAAACTATTTCCACATAAATATTGGAACAGATGTATGAATAATGAATTATAAGTATCGGGAATGAATTATAGGTCCGGATTGTATGAACTTGTTATTTTTGTGAAGTTATTTTTTGTGAAGTTTTTGTGAAGTTATTTGTGATTTATGATCATTATACAAAAAGAAAATTATGGAAATTTATTGTCATGTAGCAACGCAAAATTTACACATAAAAACGCAATTTTTAAAAAACCGCATGGAAACCGCACTATGGAATTTGTTACGTTTTTGTGATTTTTGTGATTTTAAATAGAGAACGTTATAACCACCAATCAATCATTTGGATGTATAAACTTCATATGTGATAAGACTAAGTGGATTGATACTTCTGCTCACCTGGTCGGACAGGTATCCACAGAAATCCATGCCATCGATTACAGAATCCCGAATTAAGGGAGAAAGAAAGGGGAGGAGCAAGTCTATAAAATGAGGGGTTTTAGGCACTTCAAATCATGTCACTGAGGAAGGGACAGGACGTACTAATAGTCCTGAAACGCGTCTGACAATTGACAATATTGAAGTGCGTACCAATACCCCCAAAAACTACTGCTAGCAGTCAGCTACAGAGAGACATCTCTATAAACATTGTAATTGCCAGCGTACGTGAACCCGCTGATTACCACGCAGATCCTCTCGCGAGATCCAGCGCTACTACCAAAGAGCGCTACTATCAAAGAGCGCGTAGTCCGGAGATCAAACGTGGGACGCCACGGCCGCTCCGATCAATCCAATAGTGAGTACTCGACAATTTTACCTAATTTCAAGAAGTCTTATCCAATAGCGAAGTTAATAGACATTATTTGTCAAAGCTTTTATTATTGGATGAACAAAGGATATAAAGCGAGGACGTTCCATCACAGCCACTACTGATTGTGGACATCCACTATTAACTTGAGTTGCGAACAGTGAAATATCCAGGTTTTTTATGCGATCTATGTCATTTTATGTCATTTTATGTTATTTTATCATTAGAATTAAATTGTTTGTATATTGATACAAGTTTTTATTTTTATTTTTATTTTTACACGGTATATTACAAATACGGAGTGCCCTTCCAAAATCTTGGTGTACACGCAACTATTTCTACTCAGATTTGGGGAATCTGTGGTTGGAGCACCCACCCGTCTCTGGTAAACTTGTCGAGCCACACTATCTGTATTATTTTTAAAAATCTTAAAAGGTTTTATTTATTTATTTATTTATTTATTGTTTTTAAAATTGGGGTAGCCCCTAAAATAATAGTACAAATATTAAAAAGAATTCAATTAATAAGTGCACTGGAGTACAAGACTGTATGGTTGAGGCGGTTATAAATGTCTATTCAGCACAATTTACGGACATGTCCCGTGGGATCCATGCCTGGTTTATTTTAATGAATGTGAGCTTGTCCATGTTGGCTGTGGACAGGCGGCTGCTTTTGTCTGTGATAACGCCACCTGCCGTGCTAAATACACGTTCAGACAATACACTGGCAGGCCAGCACCTCCAAGGCATAAAGGGCAAGCTCAGGCCATTTGGACAATTTGGTGACCCAGAAGTTGAATGGGGCAGAACCATCAGTCAGTACGTGTAGGCGTATGCACATGAACTGTTCCACCATGTTGTTCAAATGCTGCCTCCTGCTAAGACGTTCCATATCAGCTGGTGGTGCAGGTTTCTGTGGCGTGGTGATAAAGCTTTTCCACATGTCGGCCATGCTAACCCTGCCTTCTGAGGTGCTGCCCGTGACACAGCTGCATTGGCGACCTCTTCCTCATCCTCCTCTGCCTTCGCTTTATGCGTCCACTCCATAGTGAGTTGGGAATGCCCTCAGGAGCGCGTCTACCATTGTGCGCTTTTAGTCACGCATCTTCTTATCAAGCTCCACTGTGGGAATTAAGGAGGGCACGTTGCGCAGGCGAGTTAAAATGTGGGCAACTCTATGGTCGTTGTGCAGGCACTGCAGCATGTAGTCGCTCATGAGTGCCAGGCTGCCCAGAGGTAACAATAAGCTGTCCTCTATAGGTGGTGTATTGTCTGTGTCCTCCGTATCCCCCAGCCATGCTCCAATGATGGCCCTGAGCTGCGTTCGGTGCCACCCTGCAGTGAAACCGGTTCCTTCTCCTCCTCTACCTCCTCCTCCTCATCCTCCAGAAGTGTGCCCTGGCTGTCCACATGTGTACCTGGCCTCTGCTGGTGCAGGAACCCACCCTCTGAGACACTTCTGTATGACAGGCCTGCAGTTCTCCAGTGTTTGGGAGATGGACAGCTGAACGCTCGCGTGTGACATGGTGGAGATGCTTGGTGATGGTGACGGAGGTGGTGGTGGTGTTGGTGGCACATCCTCTGTTTGCTGGTTGGCAGGTGCCATGGTGACACCAGAGATGGAGGAAGAGGCAGAGACAGCAGCAGAAGAGGAAGTAGAAGGAGCCTGAGACCTTTCTTGGTTCTTAAGGTGTTTACTCCACTGCAGTTTGTGCTTGCATGTAGATGCCTGGTCATGCAGGTTGTGCTCAGGTTTAGAACGTTTATGCCTCGCTTTAGGCTCTGATGTCACAACGTGCAAACCATTCGTGTGTTGTTGTCAGGACATTGTTTGAAGAACTGCCACGCCAATGAACTCATTGGAGCTGGCCTTGGTGTGCTCGGTCCCTGGGTGCAGTTGGCAATAGCAGGCATACTGTCTCTGGAAAGGATGCTCCACTTTTGCACCCTGCTCCCTCTTTTGCTGTGCTTTTGCCTCTGTGCGACCACCGCCTCTTCCTCAGAACTGCACGACCTTGAGTCCAGTCTGGGTCTAGAACTTCATCATCCTTTACATCATCTTCCACCCATTCTTGACCCCTGCCCTCCTTGTTGGTCTGCACATTGCAGAAAGCCACAGCAATTGGCACCTGTGTTTCGTCATTATCAGATACATGCTGTGGCGGTCTTCCCATGTCCTCATCCTGCAACATAAGTGGTTGGGCATCTGTGCATTCAATGTCTTCCACTTCTGGGGCAGGGCTAGGTGGCTGGGCCGTGGAAACCCTGCCAGCAGAGTCATCAAATAGCATAAGAGTTTGCTGCATGACTTGGATCTCCGAATGCTTGGCTAATTTGCAAGGGGCTGAGGTGAAAGACTGATGGGCATGGGCTGCAGGTGCCAACTCTAAGCTTTCTGCAGAGGAATGGGTGGTAGATACTGTGAAGGAACTGGAGCCACTGTCAGAGACCCAATTTACTATCGCCTGTACTTGTTCTGGCCTCACCATACATAGAACGGCATTCGGGCCTACAAAATAACGCTGCAGGTTCTGCTGCCTACTCGCACCCAAAAAATACACTGATGCTCTATTTTACTGCTGAAATTGAAAATTTGTTTTGGTGTGTTGTATGCACAAGTGTTCTATAGCATCACAATACAAATTTTTCCCCAGACTACAGAAATGGACTACGTCACCCCTAAATTATACAAAAAGGTAATGTAGGGGACTTGACCTGCCAGAAAAAGGATTTTTCCTTCACTGAGCTACCAAAAGGATTAGACTGATGTCCCTGGCAGGCTGGCACACATGCAGGTCAAATGCAACTCCAACGACACTGCAGTGGCTAAAATGGCCACCGACCCCCACCTCAGTAACAGATGGATAAAAAAAAAACACTTTGCAGTATCACTGGGATCAGGGCTGGGTACAAAAATGTAGGATTGCAGTTGCACCCTCCTTCAATAATTGCTGTAGCTTAAAGATTTCACACCACCAGGTTTAACAGATTTCTTTCCGAATCTCTTCCTGAGAGCATTGGCAGCAACCTTTCCCTATACTAAAAGCAGCAGAGTGACGTGCGGCACTACGTGACAACAGCTTATAAAGAGGCTGGGTCACATGCTGCACTCAGCCAATCACAGCCATGCCATGAGTAGGCATGGCTGTGATGGCTTCTTAGGGCAAAGATGTAAAACGCTTGCTGATTGGCTGCTCTTCAGCCTTTTAAAAAGCGGGAAGAATCGCCAAACAACAGACCCGAACCCAAACTTTTATGAAAATGCAACTATACAGTTCGGGTTCGCTCAACTCTAATCCTTTCAGGTCGCCAGTTAAATACAGAATGGTGTTCTATGAGGTTCTCAGCAAAAGGACCCTCCTGAATCCTACCACTGACAGGCTTATCAGGCTTTACGTCAGTCTCTGAGCCAAACATGGAATTCCATTCCTCCACTTCCTCCAGGTGTCATGTGATCCTTAATCTTCTTCCTCTCTTCTGGTTTTCCTTGACAATTTTCAAAGTGAAAAGGTGTTGGGTGGTGTTTTTATGTGATTTGTCAAAAATGAATAGTCAAAACTTCAGATTCATTTGGCAACAATTTTTGTAAAATTCTTAACGAATCTATTTAGAATATAACTTAAATAAGTTTAAGAAAGTCTCAGTCCTATCTCCCACCAATTTTCAAAGTGAAAAGGCACTGGGTGCCATTTTTGCAGTTTGTGAATCGTCAAATCTTCGGATTCATTTGATGATACACTTTTTGTGAAAATTTGCAACTAATCTTTTTAGAACAGATATGGTCATCTCTAGAATGCCCTTTAAGTTTTAAGGCTTTTAAGGCCTTATCTCTTCAAACACCTCTTGTAACTGCCATCAGCAACACAGTGAGTAATAATGTGTATGAGGGCATTAAAGGGGTTGACCAGCTTTGGAGCTGACAGCCCCAATTGTCCAGGCCTATGCCCATGAATAGAGATGAGTGAATTTTTATAGTGGTGTAGAATACTGTGCCTTGCAATAACACGCATAGGGAGTCTGCTTTGATAGTGAAATAATACTGTAAGTCTGTATGACATGCAGATGACAAGCTTCGCTTTTAGAATCACTGCATACTTCACTTATTTGGGCAGTCACGGGTCTAAAACTGACCAAATAACTGAAGTATCAACTCAGCCTTACAGGTAGATTTTAGCGTCAAGAAGAGGTGCACTCCTTTTACACCCTCGTCAGCTAATTCCACATAGATGTCTACAGAACCTGTTCTATTAAATGCTTATACAAATAAAGCCCCCGACAGAGTGGAGATGGTGTCAGTAGTAAGATTGTGTTGAAATCACTGATTAATTTTCCCCATTCTCTGATCTGTCAGAACAATTAACCAGAAAAAATGGATCCTGTCTTTGGAACATATGCCTTCACTCGGTCAACATTTGCTCAATAATTCATCAATATTGCTAAAGGCAAAAAAAAACGGTGTGGATCTATAACAGAGATGTCACCATAGATGATCTAGTCTGATGCATCAGGCATTGGTGTGTGGAAATCCTGGCTGATCTACGCCTGATTCATCTTGATGCAGTGTCCCACTATGTGCTATATGTGGGCACCTTAAAGTCTTGTTAAATGTCATATCAAATGCATTGTGGTACCCTGCTGTTATTCCCTTTAACAGGCTGGCAGTGTCATTTACCTTTATTCGCTCCTAGGTGGTGCTGGCACCACTTATATATAGCTTGGGGCGTGTAAAGTAAGTGTGTCCGATGATAATGAAGAGATGAGGAAGTTAATGGAGGAGGTGGAAATTTGTATTTCCATCTAAATAAATCCCAAAAGATTTTCCCGCATATAAGTGGAGCGCTTAACGTAGAATACAAGATTTTTTCCAACGAAATAATTTCAAAAAGATTTTGCCTCATAAGTGCAGCGCTAATGCGCAATAAAAGTTTTTCCTCCGAAATAATTCAAAAAGATTTTACTGCATATAAGTGTAGCGCTTAACGCAGAATACAATATTTTTCCACCGAAATAAGTCACAAGAGATTTTACCACATATAACAGAATCGCCGAATACAAACTCCTGGGAAGGTCATGTAGCATACCAGTCATCCAGCATCTATTCGCTCCGCTGAAGGATTATTTTGAAAAGTGTGTAGAAGCCACACAGGGGCCCCCACGCTGTAGATTTATCATAAAGACATCATAGAGATTTTACCACATGTAATTTACCACATGAAATGCTGAATACAAGATTTTTCCACCAAAATAATTAAAAAAGATTTTACATATAACTGCAGCGCTGAAAGCCAAATATCTTTTTCTTTTCTACTGATATATGCCACTAACGGCTTTTCAACAGAGGGTTATAGGCTGTCAGTTTAAAAAAACAACTTCGCCTGAGGTGGAGTGATCTGCAGTAAATGGGACTTAGCGGAGGAAGTAGGTCCACGCTGGAAGAGCGAGACGTTGTCCTGGTGCGGTTTCTGTGCTGCAGAAATGTCCCCGTAATGTCCAGTAAGCAATACCGCAGATAGATGCGGGCTGGTGTGAATTAATTTGTGTATCTTTGTGCAGGGTTAGTGCATAGTGTACTCACCTATATTAGTGCACCGCTCTTATAGACGTCGTCATGTAAGCACCCAGTGTGTGAAACGTAAATACAAAATTTCACCACAACATAATTCAGTTCATACCGCAAAAGGACTTTCCCACATATAGTTGCAGTGCTGAACACTGAATATATTTTTATTTTTCTACTGATATACGTCAATAAAGGTTTTTCAAGATATGAGTGCAGCAGCGAATGGCGAATGTATATTTATTTTTCTACTGATATACGTCCATAAAGGTTTTTCTACATATAAGAGCACCAGCGAATGGCAAATGTATATTTACAGTGAACTGAGAATATATTGTTCTTGTAGTACTGAAATATGCCCCTATACTCCTTCACCAGGAATAACTGCAACAGTGCAGTGCGTATAAATATTCTTTTTTACTGTAATACGCCCCTATACGCTTTCACCAAAAATAACAGCAGAAGTGACCAGAGAATATATTTTTCTTGTTGGACTAAAATACGCCCTATACGCGTTCACCAAAAATAACTGCAACAGTGCAGTACATATATATATATTTATATTTTTTTACAGTAGTGCGCCCCTATACGCTTTCAACTGAAATAACTGCAACAATGCAGTACGTATATATTTTTCTTTTTTATTGTAATAAGTCCCTATACGCTTTTACCAAAAATAACAGCAGAAGTGACCAGGGAATATATCTTTCTTGTTTGACTGAAATACGCACCTATACTCTTTCACCAGAAATAACTGCAACAGTGCAGAACATATATATATTTTTTTCTTTTTTTTTACAGTAGTACGCCCTATACGCTTTCAACAGAAATAACTGCAACAATGCAGTACGTATATATTTTCTTTTTTATTGTAATAAGTCCCTATACGCGTTTACCAAAAATAACAGCAGAAGTGATCAGGGAATATATCTTTCTTGTTGGACTGAAATACGCCCCTATACTCTTTCACCAGAAATAACTGCAGAAGTGAACTGAGAATATATTTTTCTTGTAGTACTGAATAAGATACTTTGATTCAAGCCACTAAAGGCTTTTCATAACACTTGCAGCCCAACAAAAATCTGGCATGACAGAGCTGTCTAATGACTATCTGGATCCCCAAATAATCTTTCCCTGCACTTGTGAATCAATTCCTATAAATGTTCCTAGCGCCTTCTGATGTCTCTCTCTGCACTAAGATGCTGTTAACTAATTCCTCCCTATCCTTTCCCTGCACTTATAAATAGTTTTTTCTGTCTTTTTTTTCCACAATCATTTTTCCACTTACTGTCCCTAGCGCCTTCACACTTCTGTCCCTGCACTCTGAACGCTGGAAAATGTCTGACTGTAAGATGGCCGCCATATTTATAAGGCTGTGACATCACAGGGCTTGCTGGCTGCTGATTGGCTACATGCAGGCATGTCAATCTGGGTGATCCCGCCTTCCCAGAGTTCCCTGCCCCATGTCCTCAGTCCTCACACATGTAGCCGGCACTTTAAGAAAATTGTGTTTTGTTCCCACGAAGCGCGAGGAAATTCGCATTCGCTGCAAATCTAATTTTTCCTGAAATTCTTAATGAATTCCACTTCGTCAGCTTTGATTAGATTTTTTTTTTGCAGGAAAATGAGCATCAGTTGTAGGGCCAAATTGTACAACAACCACCTGTTGCAAGAGTAATATTATGAAGCATGATTCAATGCTATCAGGTAACATGAAGATAATTTAAACTAATGAGTAGAGCTGTATGGTGATTCTGTCTTCATACGTGTTCACACATTGTGCAGTCTGACATTCAGCATAAACTATTCCTGTCTTCCAAATAAGAGGACTGTTCTTTGTAGTCTAACTTGTTTATTGGTCAACAGATCGTATATATGTGTTTGATTGATTATTTATGTTTGATGATTGATTGATTAATTGATTGATTGATAAAACAGGATTGTTTGGTAAAAATTTAAGAATACAAATAACATGTATAAGTAGTGAGCATGGATAGCATGTTCTATAACATTTACAATGACAGTGAAAGCACATGGTAAAATGGCTGCCTATACATAGGATTACATGTCTGACAACAGTTATAACTCCCTGAATAACAATTGCAACTGACTGAATAGCAATGCATCACACAATATCCCTGAAACAAAGGTAGATCTGTCACCAGATATGAGTTTACAAGGATGGTGGATTTTAAATAAGAGACATGCATAGGACAGCTCTGCTGATATGTCCTGGAGACTGGAGACTTCTCTTTCCTAGGATACTTTGCACTCTGACAATGCAGTGCACGACCTACAATGCAGTAGTATTGTAACAGAAAAAACAAAGTGTAATACAACTTAAAACCGCTAGATGGTGCTACAGTTGTGTTCAAAATTATTCAACCCCCAATGCTGTACAGGGTTTTAGGGAATTTAGTGTACATTTGTAATTGTGTTCAGAATGAAATCTTACAAGGACTTTTTAAATAACCAAATGCAACTAAAATGACATCAATTGTTTTTGTAATACAGCATTAAATGTTTTTTTGTGATTTCTTCATTGACACAATTATTCAACCCCTTAAAGACTACCACTCTTAAGAACAGAGGTTCGTTCAAGTGTTTTCGATCAGCTATTGAAAACACTGGTGGATGTCAAGGAGCAGCAATCAAGCATAATAAGCACCAATTAGGCAGATTTAAAATGACAGTGATACTCGGCTCCTTCTAGACATTTACTGGTGTGTTTACAAATATGGTGAAGTCAAGAGAATGGTCCAGGAAGACAAGAGAAGAGGTGATTTCTCTTCACAGGAAGGGTAATGGCTATAAGAAGATTGCAAAGATGTTAAACATACCAAGAGACACCATAGGAAGCATCATTCGCAAATTCAAGGCAAAGGGCACTGTTGAAACGCTACCTGGTCGTGGCAGAAAGAAGATGCTGACTTCGACTGCTGTGCGCTACCTGAAGCGCAAAGTGGAGAAAAGTCCCGTGTGACTGCTGAGCAACTAAAAAAGATTTGTCAGATGCGGGTACTGAAGTTTCAGCTCAGACAATAAGGCGCACACTGCGTAATGAAGGCCTCCATGCCAGAACTCCCAGGCGCACCCCTTGCTGTCTCCAAAGAATAAGAAGAGTCGACTGAAGTATGCCAAAAGTCATGTGGACAAACCACAAAAGTTTTGGGATAGTGTTCTGTGGACTGATGAAACAAAACTAGAACTGTTTGGGCCCATGGATCAACGCTATGTTTGGAGGAGGCCTATAAAGAAAAGAACACCTTGACTACTGTGAAGCATGGCGGGGGTCAATCATGCTTTGGGGCTGTTTTGCTTCTACAGGTACAGGGAAGCTTCAGCGTGTGCAAGGTACCATGAATTCTCTTCAGTACCAGGAGATATTGGATGAAAATGTGATGCAGTCCGTCACAAACCTGAGGCTTGGGAGACGTTGGACCTTTCAACAGGACAATGATCCCAAGCATACCTCCAAGTCCACTAGAGCATGGTTGCAGATTAAAGGCTGGAACATTTTGAAGTGGTCATCGCATTCACCAGACTTAAATCCGATTGAGAACCTCTGGTGGGACTTAAAGAAAGCAGTTGCAGCGCGCAAGCCTAAGAATGTGACTGAACTGGAGGCTTTTGCCCATGAGGAATGGGCAAAGATACCCGTAGATTACTGCAAGACACTTGTGTCAAGCTATGCTTCATGTTTAAAAGCTGTTATAACTGGAAAAGGATGTTGTACTAAGTACTAAGATTGAATGTCACTTGGGGTTGAATAAAACTGATAATGATGTGAGCACAGAAAAAGACATTTGTGGTTATTTTATTATAAATGTTATGTTATATTTGTCTGACTTACAAGTGCCTCTTTGATTTAATTGTAAAAAGATTAATGAAATGATCAAAATCAATGTTAAACTGGCCAAAACACTCAATTTCAGTGGGGTTGAATAATTTTGAACACAACTGTATAACCACACTAAACACTTCAGAATTACCAAGACTGAGGCAGACATGATCTGTAATGATTCTCTTACCCTGCTAGGCAGAACAGTGATAGTAATAGATGATCCAAACCGCAAATGAATTTGGTTAGTAGAGATAAGCGAATTAATTGTAAATCAATCAAATTTGTTTAGATTTTCCCCAAAATGTATCTTCTAGACAAAGCTGCTCGAAATGGCATCTGCTATTTTCCATATCACAGTACAGTAGTGAGCACAGCAAGGTAGGGAAGATAAAGATGGAAGATCACATAATTATGGACAGAGTCTTAGCTGGCTGCCTTACAAATAATGCCTTGCAGTCAACCTCATTTAATCAAGAGGGACAATATAGACATATGCCAGAGGCATTATGATTAGAGTTGAGCAGACACCTGGATGTTTGGGTTCGAAAAGGTCGGTGAACTTCACGGAAATGTTTGGGTTCGTAATGCGAACTTGACCCGAACTTGACCCCGAACCCCATTGAAATCAATGGGGACCTGAACTTTTGGGCACTAAAATGGCTGTAAAATAGCCCTTGAAAGGGCTAGAGGGCTGCAAAAGGTAGAAAAATGTGGGTAAGTGACCTGCAAACAAATTTGGATAGGGAAATAACTTAAAATAAAATAACTAAACATTAAACAATATTAATTGGCCAACTCGGAGGAGGAGGAGGTGGAATAGGAGGTTGGGGAGGCGTCAGGTGGGAATGCTATCAGCAGCGCATCTACCAGCGTGCGTTTTGTAGTCAGTAGTCACGCAAAACTTGGTTTCCTGCCAGCAAAGCACAACTTTGGCTTATCACTGGCAAAAATGGGTTAATGTCACCCACCAATGGAACACGTGATATTCAGAAATGTTAGGCCCCTGACAACCAGACAGAGGAGAGGTCAATACTCGGCAAAACAGGCTTCATGTCACCCACCAATGCAGCAGGCGATTATCAGAAATGGAGACCCCTGGCACCCAGACAGAGGAGAGAGGTCACATAACAGAAAAACAGGCATCATGTCATCCAGCAATGCAGCAGTCGATTATCATAAATGTAGACCCCTGCCACCCAGACAGAGGAGAGGTCATTGGACGGCAAAAAGAGGTTAATGTCACCCAACAAAGCAACAGGTAATTATCTGAAATGTAGGCCCCTGGCACCCAGACAGAGGAGAGAGGTCAATGCATGGCAAGACAAGCTTCATGTCATCCACCAAAGCAACAGGCCATTTTCAGTCATTTAGGCCACAAGCACAAATACAGAGGAGAGGTCCCTTAACAGCAAAACAGGCTTTATGTCACCCAGCAATGGAACAGGCCACTTTCAGTAATTTAGGCCTAGCAACTGACAGAGGAGAGAGGTCCCATAACAGAAAACAGGCTTCATGTCACCCAGCACTGGAAAAGGCGATTATCATTAATGTAGGCTGCAGGCAACCAGACAGAGGAGAGAGGTGAATGCACGCCAAAACAAGCTTCATGTCATCCACCAAAGCAACAGGCCATTTTCAGTAATTTAGGCCACAGGCACCCAGACAGTGGAGAGAGGTCCCGTAACAGTAAAACAGGCATTATGTCACCTAGCAATGGAACAGGCCACTTTCAGTAATTTAGGCCCTAGCACCCTGACAGAGAAAAGAGGTCCCATAACAGCAAAACAGGCTTCATGTCACCCAACAATGGAACAGGCGATTATCATTAATGTAGAGCACAGGCACCCAGACAGAGGAGAGGTCAATGCACGGTAAAAAGAGGTTAATGTCACCCACCTAAGCAACAGACGATTAAATGAAATGTAGGCCCCTGGCACCCAGACAGAGGAGAGAGCAATGCACAACAAAAGAGGCTTCATGTCACCCATCAATACAGCAGGCCACTTTCAGTAATTTAAGCCTTAGCACCCTGACAGAGGAGAGAAGTCCCGTAATAGCAAAAGAGGCTTCATGTCACCCAGCAATGAAACAGGCGATTATCATCAATGTAGGCCGCAGGCACCCATACAGAAGAGAGAGGTCCCATAACAGCGAAACAGGCCTCATGTCACTCAGCAATGGAACAGGTGATTATCATTAATGTAGTACGCAGCCACCCAGACAGAGGAGAGAGGTCAATGCACAGCAAAACAAGCTTCATGTCACCCACCAAAGCAACAGGCCATTTTCAGTAATTTAGGCCACAGGCGGCCAGACAGAGGAGAGAGGTCACGTAACAGCAAAACAGGCTTCATGTCACCCAGCAATGGATGAGGCCATTTTCAGTAATTTAGGCCCTGGCACCAAGACAGAGGAAAGAGGTCAATGCACGGCAAAACAAGCTTCTTGTCACCCACCAAAGCAACAGGCTATTTTCAGTAATTTAGGCTGCAGGCACCGAGAGGATAGGTTCATTCAAATTAGGGTAGCCCTCGAAATAATGGTACAAATAAAAAAGGATTCAATGAATAAGTGCACTGGAGTACAAGAATATATGGTTGAGGTGGTTATAAATGTCTATTCTGCACAAGGTACAGACAAGTCCTGTGGGATCCATGCCTGCTTAATTTTAATGAACGTGAGCTTGTACATGTTGGCTGTGGACAGGCGGCTGCATTTGTCTGTAATGACGCCCCCTGCCGTGCTAAATACACGTTCAGACAATACACTGGCCGCAGGGCAGACCAGCACCTCCAAGGCATAAAGGGAAAGCTCTGGCCATGTGGACAATTTGGAGACCCAGAAGTTGAATGGGGCAGACCCATCAGTCAGTACGTGAAGGCATGTGCACATGTACTGTTCCACCATGTTGTTCAAATGCTGCCTCCTGCTAAAATATTCCGTATCAGCTGGTGGTGCAGGTGTCACGACCCGGGTTCGGAGTCGTGGCTCTGTTCCACATGCAGTTGCCGGCGTCGAGGTGTTGCCGCAGGTGATTATTTTTGCATGTGGTTTTTCCCCTGTTTGCACTGTGTTTTGTGTGGCGTTCACGGGGTTAAGGTGTGGCTGCTCTGTATGGTGGGTGTGGCCTCAGGCCTCCTTAAATATCAGTGTGTGGAGCCTGAGGTCAGTGTTGTTTGTCCAGCCATCGTGGGAGCATGGCTGGAGTGTGTCTCTTCCCACCTGTATGTCTGTGTGAGCCACCCTTATTTGTTATATTGTATGCTTATTGTTTTCTTTGCTGTTTCCCTTCCTCAGTGTGTGTCTGTGTTCCCCATCCCCACCTGGTGTAGCTGTATGGTTGGGTATGTGTGGGTTTATTCACTGTGTGATGCTCCGGAAGGGGCCTGCCCACCCGGAGGGTGTGGTACCTACCTGACGGTGTGCTGTCTGGCCTGGATCCGTTCCCATGCAGTAGACCTCCGCATGGGATCCATGGAGGGTTTGGATCCGCTTTCACTTCTGCCGTGCGGCAGGTAAGAGTCTGTTGTTTATGCTCACCTGTTGTTCTGCTGCACACTGTCAGGATCCCGGCTGCAGAGGGGCCTCTGGAGACTCCTGCTCATCCGTGTCCCTGGGTGAGCAGGTGGTCTCTGCCCTGTTTTATCCAGGGTGAAACAGGGATTAGCAGGGCTACAGGTTCCTGTCGTATGGGCCCTCCTACCTTCGGGTCGGCCCATACAGTTAGGAGACCAGGGCCAGCGATAGGGACGTGCTAGTCCGCGGTTCCCTTCTCCCTGTTTTTAGCCCTTTTGGCCCGACAGCCGTGGAAATTGCACGGCGGGCGTTTCCCCACGCCCGGCCGTGACATTATAACAAATAACGGCTCCGCAGCTTCTTTTGCCTGCGCAAGTGGGCGCAGCATGCGTCGCCGGCTCTCTGGGCACGCATGCGCGTTCTCCGGAGGGAGAGCGTTCCGGGATTTCCACCGTTTTCGGCGGGGTTGGTGGCATTTCCCCTGTCACCTTCCTTACCGTGTCCGTGGTGGTGTTCCCCCTCCTCCTTGTCCTTTTCAGGTGTCCTAGCTCCGGTTGTTGGCTCTCTACATCTCCCTTGCAGTCTGGCTGAGTGCGGACTTGGGACTATGGCTGAGGGCAATGACCTGGAGTAGGAGTTTTCCCCTGAGCTCGACGAGGTCTCCAGGTCTCAGGGTTCCTAGCTCCGGTCGGGGTCCTCTACATTACCCTCGTAGTCTGGCTGCGTGCGGACTTGGGCCTATGGCTGAGGCCAACGATCTGGAGTGGGAGCTTTTCCCTGAGCTGGATGAGGTCTCTGTTTCCCCTCAGATCTCCTGGTTTGTCGACAGCCTGGGACCTTTGTCTGCGGTCCAGGTAGGTCGGCGGGAGTGTTGAGGTGGAGACTGGCACCTTCTGGGCAGTGTTTCTGGTGGTCTCTTTTCTTTTGTTTTCGCTACCGGCAGCCTGGGACCTATTCCCGGTCCAGGTGTGTTGGCGGCTGTTTTTGAAGGAGACACCGGTGCTTTTGTTGCATTGCCCCTCCCCCTCCCTTTGTTGTTTGCCCTTCCAACCTCTCCTTTTCGGTTGGGGGGCTTTGAGGGGTGGGAGTGTCACGACCCGGGTTCGGAGTCGTGGCTCTGTTCCACATGCAGTTGCCGGCGCGAGGTGTTGCCGCAGGTGATTATTTTTGCATGTGGTTTTTCCCTGTTTGCACTGTGTTTTGTGTGGCGTTCACGGGGTTAAGGTGTGGCTGCTCTGTATGGTGGGTGTGGCCTCAGGCCTCCTTAAATATCAGTGTGTGGAGCCTGAGGTCAGTGTTGTTTGTCCAGCCATGGTGGGAGCATGGCTGGAGTGTGTCTCTTCCCACCTGTATGTCTGTGTGAGCCACCCTTATTTGTTATATTGTATGCTTATTGTTTTCTTTGCTGTTTCCCTTCCTCAGTGTGTGTCTGTGTTCCCCATCCCCACCTGGTGTAGCTGTATGGTTGGGTATGTGTGGGTTTATTCACTGTGTGATGCTCCGGAAGGGGCCTGCCCACCCGGAGGGTGTGGTACCTACCTGACGGTGTGCTGTCTGGCCTGGATCCGTTCCCATGCAGTAGACCTCCGCATGGGATCCATGGAGGGTTTGGATCCGCTTTCACTTCTGCCGTGCGGCAGGTAAGAGTCTGTTGTTTATGCTCACCTGTTGTTCTGCTGCACACTGTCAGGATCCCGGCTGCAGAGGGGCCTCTGGAGACTCCTGCTCATCCGTGTCCCTGGGTGAGCAGGTGGTCTCTGCCCTGTTTTATCCAGGGTGAAACAGGGATTAGCAGGGCTACAGGTTCCTGTCGTATGGGCCCTCCTACCTTCGGGGTCGGCCCATACAGTTAGGAGACCAGGGCCAGCGATAGGGACGTGCTAGTCCGCGGTTCCCTTCTCCCTGTTTTTAGCCCTTTTTGGCCCGACAGCCGTGGAAATTGCACGGCGGGCGTTTCCCCACGCCCGGCCGTGACATTATAACAAATAACGGCTCCGCAGCTTCTTTTGCCTGCGCAAGTGGGCGCAGCATGCGTCGCCGGCTCTCTGGGCACGCATGCGCGTTCTCCCGGAGGAGAGCGTTCCGGGATTTCCACCGTTTTCGGCGGGGTTGGTGGCATTTCCCCTGTCA
Source organism: Bufotes viridis (assembly GCA_033119425.1). NCBI lineage: Eukaryota > Metazoa > Chordata > Amphibia > Anura > Bufonidae > Bufotes > Bufotes viridis. Next base: position 114,039,999 of record CM065593.1, on the reverse strand, counting down.
CCTTCCTTACCGTGTCCGTGGTGGTGTTCCCCCTCCTCCTTGTCCTTTTCAGGTGTCCTAGCTCCGGTTGTTGGCTCTCTACATCTCCCTTGCAGTCTGGCTGAGTGCGGACTTGGGACTATGGCTGAGGGCAATGACCTGGAGTAGGAGTTTTCCCCTGAGCTCGACGAGGTCTCCAGGTCTCAGGGTTCCTAGCTCCGGTCGGGGTCCTCTACATTACCCTCGTAGTCTGGCTGCGTGCGGACTTGGGCCTATGGCTGAGGCCAACGATCTGGAGTGGGAGCTTTTCCCTGAGCTGGATGAGGTCTCTGTTTCCCCTCAGATCTCCTGGTTTGTCGACAGCCTGGGACCTTTGTCTGCGGTCCAGGTAGGTCGGCGGGAGTGTTGAGGTGGAGACTGGCACCTTCTGGGCAGTGTTTCTGGTGGTCTCTTTTCTTTTGTTTTCGCTACCGGCAGCCTGGGACCTATTCCCGGTCCAGGTGTGTTGGCGGCTGTTTTTGAAGGAGACACCGGTGCTTTTGTTGCATTGCCCCTCCCCCTCCCTTTGTTGTTTGCCCTTCCAACCTCTCCTTTTCGGTTGGGGGGCTTTGAGGGGTGGGAGTGTCACGACCCGGGTTCGAGTCGTGGCTCTGTTCCACATGCAGTTGCCGGCGGCGAGGTGTTGCCGCAGGTGATTATTTTTGCATGTGGTTTTTCCCTGTTTGCACTGTGTTTTGTGTGGCGTTCACGGGGTTAAGGTGTGGCTGCTCTGTATGGTGGGTGTGGCCTCAGGCCTCCTTAAATATCAGTGTGTGGAGCCTGAGGTCAGTGTTGTTTGTCCAGCCATGGTGGGAGCATGGCTGGAGTGTGTCTCTTCCCACCTGTATGTCTGTGTGAGCCACCCTTATTTGTTATATTGTATGCTTATTGTTTTCTTTGCTGTTTCCCTTCCTCAGTGTGTGTCTGTGTTCCCCATCCCCACCTGGTGTAGCTGTATGGTTGGGTATGTGTGGGTTTATTCACTGTGTGATGCTCCGGAAGGGGCCTGCCCACCCGGAGGGGTGTGGTACCTACCTGACGGTGTGCTGTCTGGCCTGGATCCGTTCCCATGCAGTAGACCTCCGCATGGGATCCATGGAGGGTTTGGATCCGCTTTCACTTCTGCCGTGCGGCAGGTAAGAGTCTGTTGTTTATGCTCACCTGTTGTTCTGCTGCACACTGTCAGGATCCCGGCTGCAGAGGGGCCTCTGGAGACTCCTGCTCATCCGTGTCCCTGGGTGAGCAGGTGGTCTCTGCCCTGTTTTATCCAGGGTGAAACAGGGATTAGCAGGGCTACAGGTTCCTGTCGTATGGGCCCTCCTACCTTCGAGGTCGGCCCATACAGTTAGGAGACCAGGGCCAGCGATAGGGACGTGCTAGTCCGCGGTTCCCTTCTCCCTGTTTTTAGCCCTTTTGGCCCGACAGCCGTGGAAATTGCACGGCGGGCGTTTCCCCACGCCCGGCCGTGACAGCAGGTTGCTGTGGCGCGGTGAGAAAACTTTTCCACATGTCGGCCATGCTAACCCTGCCTTCTGTGGAGCTGGCCGTGACACAGCTGCGTTGGCGACCTCTTGCTCCTCCTCCTCCTCTGCCTTTGCCTTGTTCTTCCACTTGTCCCCCGTGTCAGTTAGGAATGCCCTCAGGAGAGCGTCTACCAGTGTTCACCTGTACTCGCACATCTTCCTATCACGCTCCAATGCGTTTTGTTTGCAATGAACCCGGATCTTCCTCTACCTCATCCTCCTCGTCCGTCAGAACTGTGCCCTGGCTTGCCACCTGTGTACCTGGCCTCTGCTGGTGCAGGAAACCACCCTCTGAGCCACTTCTGAATAACCGTCCTGAAACCCTGTGAAATGCCCCTCTTCCTCCTTCTTCTCTGCCACATCCTCTTCCATCATCAATGTAACAGATTTTTCAAGGAGACATAGAAGTGGTATTGTAATGCTAACAATGGCGTCATCAGCACTGGCCATGTTGGTTGAGTACACCAAAGATCGCATCAAGGTACACAGGTCTCGAATGCAGGCCCAGTCACTGGTGGTAAAGTGGTGCTGATCTGCAGAGCGACTGACCCATGCGTGCTGCATCTGAAACTCCACTATCGCCTGCTGCTGCTCGCACAGTCTCTCCAGCATATGCAAGGTGGAGTCCCACCTGGTAGGCAAGTCGCATTTGAGGCGGTGAGCTGGAAGGCCGAAAATATGCTGCAGCGCAGACAGGCGAGCAGCAGCATGCTGAGAACGCCGAAAGCGAGAACAGATGGACCGCACTTTCTGCAGCAGCTCTGACATGTCTGGGTAGTTTTTAAGAAACTTCTGCACCACCAGATTCAGCACATGCGCCAGGCAAGGGATGTGCGTCAAACCGGCTAGTCCCAGAGCTGCAACGAGATGTCACCCATTATCACACACCACCAGGCCGGGCTTGAGGCTCACTGGCAGCAACCACTCATTGGTCTGTTGTTCTATGCCACTCCAAAGCTCCTATGCGGTGTGGGGTTTGTCACCCAAACACATGAGTTTAAAATCGCCTGCTGGCACTTACCCCTGGCTGTGCTGAAGTTGGGGCTGAAGTTCTTTCAATGACCGGATGTGGGGGTGGTAGAAGAGGAGGAGGATGCGGAGTAAGAGGAGGAGGCAACAGGAGACAAAGAATAATACACTGCGATCCTCGGTATTAGAAGGACATGCGCCAAACAGCTATCTGCCTCGGGCCCAGCCGCCACTACGCTTACCCAGTGTGCAGTTAGGGAGATATAGCAGCCCCAGCCCTTACTGGTCCATGTATCTGTGGTTATGTGGACCTTGCCACAGATGCCGTTGCGCAGCGCACACTTGATTGTATCCTACACTTGGTTGTACAGGAATGGGACCGCTCATCTGGAAAAGTAGTGGCGGCTGGGAACTACATACTATCCACCAGATGGAATGACAGCATTTCAAAGGCCAGCAATTTTGAAATGCTGGCATTTAGGACCAGGGATCGAGGGTGGGTAGGTGGGTATTTTCTCTTTCTCACCAGTTTTTAGGAGATAGACAGCTGAATGCATGCCTGTGAGATGTTTGAGATGCTTGGTGATGGTGACGGAGGTGGTGTTGGCGGGACATCCTTTGTTAGCTGGTTGCCAGGTGACACGTTGATGCCAGAGGTGGATGAAGAGGCAGAGACAGCAGCAGAAGAGGGAGTAGGAGGAGCCTTAGATCTTTCATGGTTTTTAGGGTGTTTACTGCACTGCAGTTCGTGCTTTGCATGTAGATGCCTGGTCATGCAGGTTGTGCTCAGGTTAAGAACGTTTATGCCTCGCTTTAGGCTCTGATGGCACAACGAGCAAACCACTCGAGTCTTGTCGTCAGGACATCGTGTGAAGAACTGCCACGCCAAATAACTCCTTGGAGCAGGCCTTGGTGTGCTCGGTGCCTGGGTGTGGTGGGCAGTAGCAGGCGTACTGTCTATGGAACGGCCGCTCCGCTTTTGCACTCTGCTCCCTCTTTTGCTGTTGCCTCTGTGCGACCACCGCCTCTTCCTCAGAACTGCACACGTCACTAGCATGACCTTGAGTCCAGTCTGTGTCTAGGACTTCATCATCATTCACATCATCTTCCACCCATTCATGACCCCTGCCCTCCTCGTCGGTCTGTACATTGCAGAAAGCCACAGCAGTTTGCACCTGTGTCCTCATCAGAGAAGTCTGGGGCAGGGCTAGGTGGATGGGCACCCTGCCAACAGAGTAATCTAAAAGCATAAGAGTTTGCTGCATGACTTGTAGCTTTGACTGCTTTGCTGATTTGCAAGGGGTGAGGTGAAAGACTGATGGGCATGGGCTGCAGGTGCCTACTCTGATCTTTCTGCAGAGGACTGGATAGGAGACATTGTGAAGAAACTGCAGGCACTGTAAGCCACCCAATCTACTATCGCCTGTACTTGTTTTAGCTCCACCATCTGTAGAGCGGCATTCAGGCCTACCCAATAACGCTGCAGGTTTTGTCGTCTACTCGCACCAGAGGAAGGTGTTTCACTTGGATCGGTAGTTGTTGCTGAACGGCCACATCCTCTCCCAGCAACAGGAACTCCACCAACACCACCATGACCATGCCCATGTCCCTTATTTAATGTTCTCCTCATTATTTGCATTCACCCACCAAGCTGAAAGATGGTTTCTCTCCAGTGTCAATTTAACTGCCAATTGTCAACAATTAGGTTCACTAAGGCAGTGCCCTTGTCATAAAAATGCTCTGTGGACCAAGAATAAAGTTTTTTGGCCTAAAACACACTGATTCTCAATTTCACTGCAGAAATGTAAAATTTGTATTTGTACACTGTATGCACAACTGTTTGGTGAACACAGTAAAGCACTATTTTCGTGCTGCAATTTAAAATTGGTATTTGTACGCTGTATGCACAAGTGGTTTGTGGACCAAGAACAAGGATTTTTGTAATAAAACACAGAAAAGCAGTATTTCACTGCTATTAATAAAATGTAGCTATTTATATGGTTTATACAAAAGTGGTTTGTGGACCCAGAACACAGATTTTTCAATAAAACACAGAAAATCAGTATTTCACTACTATTAATAAAACGTAGCTATTTCTACTGTTTATGCAAAAGTGGTTTGTGGACTCAGAACAAGGATTTTTAATAAAACACAAAAAAGCTGTATTTCACTGCTATTAATAAAACGTTGGTATTTCTACGGTTTAAACAAAAGTGGTTTGTGGACCCAGAACACGGATTTTTTCAATAAAACACAGAAAATCAGTATCTCACTGCTATTAATAAAATGTAGCTATTTCTACGCTTTATGCAAAAGTGGTTTGGGGACCCAGAACAAGGATTTTTTAAATAAAGCACAGAAAAGCAGTTTTTCACTGCTATTAATAAACTTAGCTATTTCTACGGTTTATGCAGAAGTGGTTTGTGGACCCAGAACAGGGATTTTTCAATAAAACACAGAAAATATGTATTTCACTGCTATTAATAAAACATAGCTATTTTTACAGTTTATGCAAAGTGGTTTGTGGACCCAGAACACTGATTTTTTTAATAAAACAGAGAAAAGCAGTATTTTACTGGTATTAATAAAATGTTGGTATTTCTACGCTGTATGCACAAGTGGCTTGTGGACCCAGAACGAGGATTTTTGTTATAAAACACAGATAAACATTGGAATTTCTATGCTGTATGCACAACTGTTTTGTGAAGCAAGAATATTGCTTTTTCCCACAAAAAAATTAATCAATTCTCTATTTCACAGCAGAAATGTCAAATGTGTATTTGGGTGGTGTATTTGGAACTACTTTGTGGACCAGGAATACTTCTATTTTTCCCAAAAATACACTGAGGCTCTACTTCACGGCAGAAATGTCAAATGTTTATTTGGGCGGGGTATTTCAAACTGTTTTGTGGACCAAGAATAACGTTTTTTACCTGAAACACCCTGATGCACTATTTTCCTGCAGAAATATGAAATATGTATTTGTACCCTGTATGTACAACTGCTTTGTGAAGCAAGAATATTGCTTTTTCCCACCAAAAAAATAATTCTCTATTTCACTGCAGAAATGGTCCTGAGTGGCCAGTGGTAAAGTTGTTGCTACAACTTGGTGTTGGCTTGCTTGTCGTTCAGAACTTTATTGATGGTTCCCATTCTTGTTTGCAGTGGGAGCGTTTGTCATGCCCGGGCTTGCTTTGGGTCCTGCTGGAGAAACTGAAGCTAGGTTGATCTAATCATCTTTGGCCCCTGGTACTTGGACTATTATTCCTCCTTCCTACTATTCCTCTGCATGTTGGGAGAGCTGGTGAGCCATGTTGGGTGTGGCGACAGAAATCTTGAGGTTACTTTGCTTTGGTTTCTTTGGCATTGTAAGGATGAGGGTGGTCAGTTGTCAAGTTGAATCAGTGAATGGCAGGCTTGGCTTGTTTCAAGTTGAGGAGGTTGCCAGATGTCACAAATGGGGTCATTTATTAAGACTTAGGCACCTCCACCGCCAGCGTACAATGGCCTTAAAGAGTATGTACATGTTTGGTGGCATTTTTTAAAATTATTGCATTGTATTCATTTTGAACTAAAACTAGTTTTTCAATTGATCTTTATTAAAAATATGGAACCTCTTTCCCTGCACAGCTGTGAGTTTACCTAGTAGCTCGCTCTGAATTTTCTCTCTCCTCTATCAGGCAGGGAGCTGACGGGTTCCTTATCTCGGATCTCTGACCTTATAAACACTCAATATAGCTCAGTTCTTATCTTACTGATAAGAATTTGGTTTGAGTAAGTGTTTATGACGTTTTAATAATTTACAGATAAGGGTTATTAGATGACCAGCACAAAGTGAAAGTACCATTCACACAGCTAGAAAAACAGTTAACCCTTTGTAATGGCTCAACATTTTTAATAAAGAGCAATTTAAAAAATGTTTAGCCCAAAATCAGTAAGATGCAATCATAATAAAATTGCCTGAAGGTGTACATAGCCTTTAAATCTACGCTAGCTCCCTTGTTGGCATAGATTTAAATGATTTTTCTAATAACTGGCGAATAAAATGATAAATGAGATGGGTCTGCCAGCCTGCCCTCTTCCCTGCCCATGCCAAGCCCCCCTTTTTTTTGTAGAATTGGTGTGTGTGGCATGGTGTTTAGGGAGTACTGGTTGGAAGAAAGGAGTGCAGATGTGCCCCTTTTGGTTTATGCTTATGGTACCTTTTTGTCATTTTTTAGTAGTGTTGAACAGGCACCCAAGTGCTCTGGTGTTAGTGTGCTCGGGTGCTTTACCGAGAGCACCCAAGTATAATGGAAGTCAAGGGAGAACTCAAGCATTAAACCAGGCAACCCCTGCTCTGAGGAAGGAAGGTGACTAGTTTATTGGAAAAGTTCAGAAATTGATGGAAACACCACCGAAATGGTTCGGGAACAACATGGGGAGGATGTCTGGATGCATCTTGAACTCCCAGGTCACTGCTGGGAACGATGTTGTCTGAGTAGTACGCCACTTTTACAGACTGACAATAATATGCACAAAACCAAAGATAAAATCGATTTTAGAGGAAAAATTGTTAGGAAACATTCTTTCCTGTATATTAACTTGTATATAAAGTGCAAGTGCTGCCAAAATTTACAAGCAAGAGGGACCCCTACACTCATAAAGCCTATGCACCAGGGCTGTAGATAATTTTTTTTCCTGTGGGGGGTTCCCAGACTGTCATTACTAGCTGTGGCAGACAGATGCAAAAGTGGCACTCACTGACTCAGTAATGCATTTGGACAGCCTATCTTAATGTATTACTGAGTCAGTGACTGCCAATGCTGCGTCTGTCTGCCACAGCTAGTTATGACTGCCAGAGGGAGTAGTGGCGGGAAAAAACGTACCATGGGGGGGAGGGGGGAGATGTTCTGTTGTCAGCCCAGGCCCATGGAGGTGGAAAACTTGCCCGTGCTTGAAGCCTATCTTAGGCATAGGCATCAAGCAGGGGCACATTTTCCCCCTCCATGGGCCTGGGTTTGCAGGCAGTGTATCTCCTACCCCCCAGTCTACCGGCCTCCATGATGGCAGCAGGGCAGGCAGGCAGTGTGTGGAAGACGCAGAAGTACGACAAGAAGAAGAAGTGCTGCAGCTAGCCTAGCCTGGAAATTCAGTGACAGCAGGAGCGGTGCATGTCAGTCTCACCTCTTGACGCACACAAACTCAGTGTGTACGACACAGAGACTGGTCACTTTAGTTAGGCGATCGATCCGGATTCCGGGCAGGCGGGCGATGTGGGTGGCAATCAGCCGGCTTGTCTTGACAGCACTGGGGCGAGCGCACGCACTGCAGGCAGCTCTGCTCTGGAAGACTGCCTGTGCGCGCAGCCCGCACCATGTGACTTATGCTGGAGATTACTGCGCCGCACGGGCCCGGCCTGACACAGAGCGGCAGCTGAGCCTGAGCGGTAGGGCAACCGCGCAATGCGCATTAAGAAGAAAAAGTGCCAACCAAAACTTAGGAGGACAGACACTCTGGGCGGGTCTGAACCCTCTATCCCCCTTATCTACGCCCTGCTATGCACTACGTGAAAGGGCTACCAAAAATTACAAGAAAACTGCACTCCAATACACCTTTTGTTACACATAAAGGAGGGCATCATATACACCAATGAAAATTATGATTGATGGCCTCCTGGTGACCCTCAAAAACATTTGGAGCAAGGGCCTGCTGATCTGACCATCTAAAACATTAGGGGCGAGGGCCTGCTGCTGAGCTGACCCTGTAAAACATTAGGGGTGAGGGTCTGCTGCTGAGCTGACCTCTAAAAGATTGTAGGTGAGGGCCTGCTGGTGAGCTGACCCTGTAAAGATTGTAGGTGAGGGCCTGCTGGTGAGCTGACCCTGTAAAAGATTGTAGGTAAGGGTCTGTAGGTGAGCTGACCATGTAAAACATTACATGAGAGGGCCTGCAGGGGAGCTGACCCTGTAAAACATTATTTGAGAGGGCCTGCAGATGGGCTGACCGTGTAAAAATTATATGTGAGGGCCTACAGATGAACTGACCCTGTAAAACATTATATGCAAGGGCCTTGGCTACTGAGACTGGACTTGGTGGAAGACAGGGTGATGCTTAACCGACTGGAAGCATTATCTGCTGCAATCCAACAGACCACCTGGTTGCACTGGTCTGACTTCAAGAGTGGTGTCCTGCGCCGCCCTGCAAATTGGGACATGAAGCTAGGTATCGTGGATGATTGTTTTCCTTGTGCTCTGGCAGCAGGCACAGTTTCAATGCGTACAGGGCCACGGCCTGTATGTGCACCATCAGCATCACGGCTACTTCAAAGTCCCTTACTGCTCGCCTTCTTCATATTAAATTTTATATATGCTTGAAAGCATGTCACAAATACAGTAGTGTAGGATTTGGAAGTGTATGCGCCATTTTTTGAAAAAATTTGTGATGTGGAAACGTCACACAAGAGATATCCCGCAGATAATGTCAATGCTGTCACCAGCAGCTAATAAAAATTATAGGGAATGTCACAGGTATTTGGGATGAGGAAACGTTATACAGGACAGGTACCACAAGTAATGTCACTGTTCGCAGCGTCTACGGAAAAAGTACACTGTATGTCACAGATACATTTTTCAAACACACACGTTACACTTTAGATGTGGCCCTGGTAATGTCACTCTCCACAGCAGACAACGTCTACAGAAAAAGTACACTGGATGTCACTGATATTTTAGGGATGCCCACACTTTACACGGGAGATGTGGCGTTGATAATTTAACTGTCCGCAGTGGTCACCATCTCCGTAAAAAGTACACTGGATGTCACTGATATTTTAGGGATGCACACACTTTAGACAGGAGATGTGGCACGGATAGTTTAACTGTCCACATCGGCCTATTAGACGATATTTAGCTCAGGATGCGCTAACAATATATATTGCTGCTTTCACACACAATAGTCCTTAGAAGGACTTTTGGGTCTCTGAAAAGTTTTTCTAATAAAAATCTTCCAATAACACTCCCTACAGTTTGAATGAATGACCAGAAAAAGACGCTGAGATGGGGACACTGAGCCACAGACCATGGGTCACCAGCCCTGTGACCAAGGGGCCACACAGACTACTGATCCACAGACCGTGGACCTCCAGCCTTTGGCAAGGGTACCAGCCTTTGAGAGAGAGAAAGACAGCTAGCTCAAGCCTTTCCTCAGCATCAAGACCTTCTTCTGTCTGGGAGGAGATTGGAGAAGCCAGCCCTATGCCTTGCTTGTATTGTTTTGTACCTGAATTCCTCCAGTAAAGAAGCACGTTGGTAAACTGCAGACTCTGACTCTCTGGACATATTTCCCATTAGGGTGCACCATGCCTTACCTTCATTTCTAGAGAGCAGCAACACATAATGACACCTCAACAGTGTCCAGGGGCCCAGCATAGCGTTGGGGCTATCCCAAACCCGGCCACTGCATGTACAGCCTTGGGGAAGTAGTTATCCATCGTATTGGCATTGGGAGTCAGTTTGGTCCTGGTCATATATGAAGCCCAGTTGGTTAAAACCTGGGGTGGGGGTGAGTTTTTCGGAATTTTGGTTCTCTTGCTGGTGCCACTAGTTTTTTTCCTGTGTTCTTTCTTTTTTCAAGTTTTTCTATGGCTCTTGTTTGGATCCTTGGGCACTCATATATTTACTTTTTCGGGGGCTTTGCATGCTCCAGTGTGGCCGAATGGGTGTCAGATTGGGTTTTCCAGGGAGTCTGCAGTACTGCAGGGGCTTGGTTGTAGAGGTATATTGTAGCTAATGCCAGAAGTCCACTGTTTTGTGCAGCTACATAGGCCACAGGATGTCCTAGTGATGCATGTTGGAGGAAATGATTTGGGCATATGGCCTGGTCAGTTGTCAAGTTGAATCAGTGAATGGCAGGCTTGGCTTGTTTCAAGTTGAGGAGGTTGCCAGATGTCACAAATGGGGTCATTTATTAAGACTTAGGCACCTCCACCGTCAGCGTACAATGGCCTTAAAGAGTATGTACATGTTTGGTGGCATTTTTAAAATTATTGTATTGTATTCATTTTGAACTAAAACAATTTTTTCATTTGATCTTTATTAAAAATATGGAACCTTCCTCCCTGCACAGCTGTGAGTTTACCTAGTAACTCGCTGTGAATTTTCTCTCTCCTCTATCAGGCAGGGAGCTGACGGGTTCCTTATCTCGGATCTCTGACCTTATAAACACTCAATATAGCTCAGTTCTTATCTTACTGATAAGAATTTGGTTTGAGTAAGTGTTTATGACGTTTTAACAATTTACAGATAAGGGTTATTAGATGACCAGCACAAAGTGAAAGTACCATTCACACAGCTAGAAAAACAGTTAACCCTTTGTAATGGCTCAACATTTTTAATAAAGAGCAATTTAAAAAATGTTTAGCCCAAAATCAGTAAGATGCAATCATAAAAAAAATTGCCTGAAGGTGTACATAGCCTTTAAATCTGCGCTAGCTCCCTAGTTGGCATAGATTTAAATAATTTTCTAATAACTGGCGAATAAAATGATAAATGAGATGGGTCTGCCAGCCTGCCCTCTTCCCTGCCCATGCCAAGCCCCCACACTTTTTTTGTAGAATTGGTGTGTGTGGCATGGTGTTTAGGGAGTACTAGTTGGAAGAAAGGAGTTCAGATGTGCCCCTTTTGGTTTATGCTTATGGTACCTTTTTGTCATTTTTTTAGTAGTGTTGAACACGCACCCAAGTGCTCTGGTGCTAGTGTGCTCGGGTGCTTTACCGAGAGCACCCACGTATAATGGAAGTCAAGGGGAGAACTCAAGCATTAAACCAGGCAACTCCTGCTCTGAGGAAGGGAAGGTGCCTAGTTTATAGGAAAAGTTCAGAAATTGATGGAAACACCACCGAAATGGTTCGGGAACAACATGGGGAGGATGTCTGGATGCATCTTGAACTCCCAGGTCACTGCTGGGAACGATGTTGTCTGAGTAGTACGCCACTTTTACAGACTGACAATAATATGCACAAAACCAAAGATAAAATCGATTTTAGAGGAAAATTGTTAGGAAACATTCTTTCCTGTATATTAACTTGTATATAAAGTGCAAGTGCTGCCAAAATTTACAAGAGGGACCCTTACACTCATAAAGCCTATGCACCGGGGCTGTAGATAATTTTTTTTCCTGTGGGGGTTCCCAGACTGTCATTACTAGCTGTGGCAGACAGATGATGTGTGGCACTCACTGACTCAGTAATGCATTTGGACAGCCTATCTTAATGTATTACTGAGTCAGTGATCGCAATGCTGCGTCTGTCTGCACGCTAGTTACTGACTGCCAGAGGGAGTAGTGGCGGAAAATCGTACTCATGGGGGAGGGGGAGATGTTCTGTTATCAGCTCCAGGCCCATGGAGGTGGAAAACTGCCCGTGCTCTTGAAGCCTATCTTAGGCATAGGCATCAAGAAGGCACATTTCTCCTCCATGGGCCTGGGTTTGCAGGCAGTGTATCTCCTACCCCCCAGTCTACCGGCCTCCATGATGGCAGCAGGGCAGGCAGGCAGTGTGTGGAAGACGCAGAAGTACGACAAGAAGAAGAAGTGCTGCAGCTAGCCTAGCCTGAAATTCAGTGACAGCAGGAGCGGTGCATGTCAGTCTCACCTCTTGACGCATCACAAACTCAGTGTAGTGCGCACACAGAGACTGGTCACTTTAGTTAGGCGATCGATCCGGATTCCGGGCAGGCGGGGCGATGTGGGTGGCAATCAGCCGGCTTGTCTTGACAGCACTGGGGCGGCGCACGCACTGCAGGCAGCTCTGCTCTGGAAGACTGCCCTGTGCGCGCAGCTCCGCACCATGTGACTTATGCTGGAGATTACTGCGCCGCACGGGCCCGGCCTGACACAGAGCGGCAGCTGAGCCTGAGCGTAGCGGCAGACCATGACGCATTAAGAAGAAAAAAGTGCCAACCAAAACTTAGGAGGACAGACACTCTGGGCGGGGTCTGAACCCTCTATCCCCCTCATCTACGCCCCTGCTATGCACTCACGTGAAAGGGCTACCAAAATTACAAGAAAACTGCACTCCAATACACCTTTTGTTACACATAAGGAGGGCATCATATACACCAATGAAAATTATGATTGATGGCCTCCCTGGTGACCTCAAAAACATTTGGAGCAAGGGCCTGCTGATCTGACCATCTAAAACATTAGGGGCGAGGGCCTGCTGCTGAGCTGACCCTGTAAAACATTAGGGGTGAGGGTCTGCTGCTGAGCTGACCTCTAAAAGATTGTAGGGTGAGGGCCTGCTGGTGAGCTGACCCTGTAAAGATTGTAGGTGAGGCCTGCTGGTGAGCTGACCCTGTAAAGATTGTAGGTGAGGGTCTGTAGGTGAGCTGACCATGTAAAACATTACATGAGAGGGCCTGCAGGGGAGCTGACCCTGTAAAACATTATTTGAGAGGGCCTGCAGATGGGCTGACCGTGTAAAAATTATATGTGAGGGCCTACAGATGAACTGACCCTGTAAAACATTATATGCAAGGGCCTTGGCTGCTGAGACTGGACTTGGTGGAAGACAGGGTGATGCTTAACCGACTGGAAGCATTATCTGCTGCAATCCAACAGACCACCTGGATTGCACTGGTCTGACCTCAAGAGTGGTGTCCTGCGCCGCCCTGCAAATTGGGACATGAAGCTAGGTATCGTGGATGATTGTTTTCCTTGTGCTCTGGCAGCAGGCACAGCTTCAATGCGACAGGGCCACGGCCTGCATGTGCACCATCAGCATCACGGCTACTTCAAAGTCCCTTACTGCTCGCCTTCTTCATATTAAATTTTATATATGCTTGAAAGCATGTCACAAATACAGTAGTGTAGGATTTGGAAGTGTATGCGCCATTTTTTGAAAAAAATTTGTGATGTGGAAACGCTCATCATCAAGAGATATCCCGCAGATAATGTCAATGCTGTCACCAGCAGCTAATAAAAATTATAGGGAATGTCACAGGTATTTGGGATGATGGAAACGTATATACAGGACAGGTACCACAAGTAATGTCACTGTTCGCGTGCGTCTACGGAAAAAGTACACTGTATGTCACAGATACATTTTTCAAACACACACGTACACTTTAGATGTGGCCCTGGTAATGTCTACTCTCCACAGCAGACAACGCCTACAGAAAAAGTACACTGATGTCACTGATATTTTAGGGATGCCCATACTTTTACACGGAGACGTAGCTGATAACTTAACTGTCCGCAGTGGTCACCATCTCCGAAAAGTACACTGGATGTCACCGATATTTAGGGATGCACAACACTCTGCATCAGGAGATGTGGCACGGATAAGCTTAACTGTCCACACGGCCTATTGGACGATATTTAGCCAGGATGCGCCAGCAGGTAGTTGTTGCCACACACCAGTCCCAGAAGGACTCTTGCTCTTGAAAGTTTTTCTAATGTAAATCTTCCAGTCAACACTTCCACGCTTTGAATGAATGACCAGAAAGACGCTGAGATGGGGGACACTGAGCCACAGACCATGGGTCACCAGCCCTGTGACCATGGGCCACACAGACTCACTGATCCACAGACCGTGACTTCCAGCCTTGGCAAGGGTACCAGCCTTTGAGAGAGAGAAAGACAGCTAGCTCAAGCCTTCCTCAGCATCAAGACCTTCTTCTGTCTTGGGAGGAGATTGGAGAAGCCAGCCCTATGCCCTTGCTTGTGTATTGTTTTGTACTCTGGAATTCCTCCAGTAAAGAAGACGTTGGTAAACTGCAGACTCTGACTCTCTGGACATATTTCCCATTAGGGTGCACCATGCCTTACTCTTCATTTCAGAGAGCAGCAACACATACGACACCTCAACAGTGTCCAGGGGGCCCAGCATAGTTGCTGGGGTTATCCCAAACCCGCCACTGCATGTACAGCCTTGTAAAGAAGTTATCCACCGTGACTACATTGGGAGTCAGTTTGGTCCTGGTCATATATGAAGCCCAGCTGCAAAAACCTGTGTGAGCTTTTTCGGAATTTTGGTTCTCTTGCTGGTGCCACTAGTTTTTTTCCTGTGTTCTTTCTTTTTTTCAAGTTTTTCTATGGCTCTTGCTTTGGATCCTTGGGCACTCATATTTACTTTTACGGCTTTGCATGCTCCAGCGTGGGCTGAATGGGTGTCAGATTGCTCTTCCAGGGAGTCTGCAGTACTGCAGGGGCTTGGTTGTAGAGGCACATTGCAGCTAATGCCAGAAGTCCCACTGTTTTGTGCAGCCAATAGGCCGGCCAGGATGTCCTAGCGATGCATGTTGGAGGAAATGATTTGGGCATATGGCCTGGTCAGTTGTCAAGTTGAATCAGTGAATGGCAGGCTTGGCTTGTTTCAAGTTGAGGAGGTTGCCAGATGTCACAAATGGGGTCATTTATTAAGACTTAGGCACCTCCACCGCCAGCGTACAATGGCCTTAAAGAGTATGTACATGTTTGGTGGCATTTTTTAAAATTATTGCATTGTATTCATTTTGAACTAAAACTAGTTTTTTCAATTGATCTTTATTAAAAATATGGAACCTCTTTCCCTGCACAGCTGTGAGTTTACCTAGTAGCTCGCTCTGAATTTTCTCTCTCCTCTATCAGGCAGGGAGCTGACGGGTTCCTTATCTCGGATCTCTGACCTTATAAACACTCAATATAGCTCAGTTCTTATCTTACTGATAAGAATTTGGTTTGAGTAAGTGTTTATGACGTTTTAATAATTTACAGATAAGGGTTATTAGATGACCAGCACAAAGTGAAAGTACCATTCACACAGCTAGAAAAACAGTTAACCCTTTGTAATGGCTCAACATTTTTAATAAAGAGCAATTTAAAAAATGTTTAGCCCAAAATCAGTAAGATGCAATCATAATAAAATTGCCTGAAGGTGTACATAGCCTTTAAATCTACGCTAGCTCCCTTGTTGGCATAGATTTAAATGATTTTTCTAATAACTGGCGAATAAAATGATAAATGAGATGGGTCTGCCAGCCTGCCCTCTTCCCTGCCCATGCCAAGCCCCCCTTTTTTTTGTAGAATTGGTGTGTGTGGCATGGTGTTTAGGGAGTACTGGTTGGAAGAAAGGAGTGCAGATGTGCCCCTTTGGTTTATGCTTATGGTACCTTTTTGTCATTTTTTTAGTAGTGTTGAACAGGCACCCAAGTGCTCTGGTGCTAGTGTGCTCGGGTGCTTTACCGAGAGCACCCAAGTATAATGGAAGTCAAGGGGAGAACTCAAGCATTAAACCAGGCAACCCCTGCTCTGAGGAAGGGAAGGTGACTAGTTTATTGGAAAAGTTCAGAAATTGATGGAAACACCACCGAAATGGTTCGGGAACAACATGGGGAGGATGTCTGGATGCATCTTGAACTCCCAGGTCACTGCTGGGAACGATGTTGTCTGAGTAGTACGCCACTTTTACAGACTGACAATAATATGCACAAAACCAAAGATAAAATCGATTTTAGAGGAAAAATTGTTAGGAAACATTCTTTCCTGTATATTAACTTGTATATAAAGTGCAAGTGCTGCCAAAATTTACAAGCAAGAGGGACCCCTACACTCATAAAGCCTATGCACCAGGGCTGTAGATAATTTTTTTTCCTGTGGGGGTTCCCAGACTGTCATTACTAGCTGTGGCAGACAGATGCAAAGTGGCACTCACTGACTCAGTAATGCATTTGGACAGCCTATCTTAATGTATTACTGAGTCAGTGACTGCCAATGCTGCGTCTGTCTGCCACAGCTAGTTATGACTGCCAGAGGGAGTAGTGGCGGGAAAAACGTACCATGGGGGAGGGGGAGATGTTCTGTTGTCAGCCCAGGCCCATGGAGGTGGAAAGCCTGCCCGTGCTTGA
The DNA here is from genome assembly GCA_033119425.1 of Bufotes viridis. Lineage (NCBI taxonomy): Eukaryota > Metazoa > Chordata > Amphibia > Anura > Bufonidae > Bufotes > Bufotes viridis. Next base: position 114,023,624 of record CM065593.1, on the reverse strand, counting down.
AGCCTATCTTAGGCATAGGCATCAAGCAGGGCACATTTTCCCCTCCATGGGCCTGGGTTTGCAGGCAGTGTATCTCCTACTCCCCAGTCTACCGGCCTCCATGATGGCAGCAGGGCAGGCAGGCAGTGTGTGGAAGACGCAGAAGTACGACAAGAAGAAGAAGTGCTGCAGCTAGCCTAGCCTGGAAATTCAGTGACAGCAGGAGCGGTGCATGTCAGTCTCACCTCTTGACGCACACAAACTCAGTGTGTACGACACAGAGACTGGTCACTTTAGTTAGGCGATCGATCCGGATTCGGGCAGGCGGGCGATGTGGGTGGCAATCAGCCGGCTTGTCTTGACAGCACTGGGGCGAGCGCACGCACTGCAGGCAGCTCTGCTCTGGAAGACTGCCTGTGCGCGCAGCCCGCACCATGTGACTTATGCTGGAGATTACTGCGCCGCACGGGCCCGGCCTGACACAGAGCGGCAGCTGAGCCTGAGCGGTAGGGCAACCGCGCAATGCGCATTAAGAAGAAAAAGTGCCAACCAAAACTTAGGAGGACAGACACTCTGGGCGGGGTCTGAACCCTCTATCCCCCTTATCTACGCCCTGCTATGCACTACGTGAAAGGGCTACCAAAAATTACAAGAAAACTGCACTCCAATACACCTTTTGTTACACATAAAGGAGGGCATCATATACACCAATGAAAATTATGATTGATGGCCTCCTGGTGACCCTCAAAAACATTTGGAGCAAGGGCCTGCTGATCTGACCATCTAAAACATTAGGGGCGAGGGCCTGCTGCTGAGCTGACCCTGTAAAACATTAGGGGTGAGGGTCTGCTGCTGAGCTGACCTCTAAAAGATTGTAGGTGAGGGCCTGCTGGTGAGCTGACCCTGTAAAGATTGTAGGTGAGGGCCTGCTGGTGAGCTGACCCTGTAAAAGATTGTAGGTAAGGGTCTGTAGGTGAGCTGACCATGTAAAACATTACATGAGAGGGCCTGCAGGGGAGCTGACCCTGTAAAACATTATTTGAGAGGGCCTGCAGATGGGCTGACCGTGTAAAAATTATATGTGAGGGCCTACAGATGAACTGACCCTGTAAAACATTATATGCAAGGGCCTTGGCTACTGAGACTGGACTTGGTGGAAGACAGGGTGATGCTTAACCGACTGGAAGCATTATCTGCTGCAATCCAACAGACCACCTGGTTGCACTGGTCTGACTTCAAGAGTGGTGTCCTGCGCCGCCCTGCAAATTGGGACATGAAGCTAGGTATCGTGGATGATTGTTTTCCTTGTGCTCTGGCAGCAGGCACAGTTTCAATGCGTACAGGGCCACGGCCTGTATGTGCACCATCAGCATCACGGCTACTTCAAAGTCCCTTACTGCTCGCCTTCTTCATATTAAATTTTATATATGCTTGAAAGCATGTCACAAATACAGTAGTGTAGGATTTGGAAGTGTATGCGCCATTTTTTGAAAAAAATTTGTGATGTGGAAACGTCACACAAGAGATATCCCGCAGATAATGTCAATGCTGTCACCAGCAGCTAATAAAAATTATAGGGAATGTCACAGGTATTTGGGATGAGGAAACGTTATACAGGACAGGTACCACAAGTAATGTCACTGTTCGCAGCGTCTACGGAAAAAGTACACTGTATGTCACAGATACATTTTTCAAACACACACGTTACACTTTAGATGTGGCCCTGGTAATGTCACTCTCCACAGCAGACAACGTCTACAGAAAAAGTACACTGGATGTCACTGATATTTTAGGGATGCCCACACTTTACACGGGAGATGTGGCGTTGATAATTTAACTGTCCGCAGTGGTCACCATCTCCGTAAAAAGTACACTGGATGTCACTGATATTTTAGGGATGCACACACTTTAGACAGGAGATGTGGCACGGATAGTTTAACTGTCCACATCGGCCTATTAGACGATATTTAGCTCAGGATGCGCTAACAATATATATTGCTGCTTTCACACACAATAGTCCTTAGAAGGACTTTTGGGTCTCTGAAAAGTTTTTCTAATAAAAATCTTCCAATAACACTCCCTACAGTTTGAATGAATGACCAGAAAAAGACGCTGAGATGGGGACACTGAGCCACAGACCATGGGTCACCAGCCCTGTGACCAAGGGGCCACACAGACTACTGATCCACAGACCGTGGACCTCCAGCCTTTGGCAAGGGTACCAGCCTTTGAGAGAGAGAAAGACAGCTAGCTCAAGCCTTTCCTCAGCATCAAGACCTTCTTCTGTCTGGGAGGAGATTGGAGAAGCCAGCCCTATGCCTTGCTTGTATTGTTTTGTACCTGAATTCCTCCAGTAAAGAAGCACGTTGGTAAACTGCAGACTCTGACTCTCTGGACATATTTCCCATTAGGGTGCACCATGCCTTACCTTCATTTCTAGAGAGCAGCAACACATAATGACACCTCAACAGTGTCCAGGGGGCCCAGCATAGCGTTGGGGCTATCCCAAACCCGGCCACTGCATGTACAGCCTTGGGGAAGTAGTTATCCATCGTATTGGCATTGGGAGTCAGTTTGGTCCTGGTCATATATGAAGCCCAGTTGGTTAAAACCTGGGGTGGGGGTGAGTTTTTCGGAATTTTGGTTCTCTTGCTGGTGCCACTAGTTTTTTTTCCTGTGTTCTTTCTTTTTTTCAAGTTTTTCTATGGCTCTTGTTTGGATCCTTGGGCACTCATATATTTACTTTTTCGGGGGCTTTGCATGCTCCAGTGTGGCCGAATGGGTGTCAGATTGGGTTTTCCAGGGAGTCTGCAGTACTGCAGGGGCTTGGTTGTAGAGGTATATTGTAGCTAATGCCAGAAGTCCACTGTTTTGTGCAGCTACATAGGCCACAGGATGTCCTAGTGATGCATGTTGGAGGAAATGATTTGGGCATATGGCCTGGTCAGTTGTCAAGTTGAATCAGTGAATGGCAGGCTTGGCTTGTTTCAAGTTGAGGAGGTTGCCAGATGTCACAAATGGGGTCATTTATTAAGACTTAGGCACCTCCACCGTCAGCGTACAATGGCCTTAAAGAGTATGTACATGTTTGGTGGCATTTTTTAAAATTATTGTATTGTATTCATTTTGAACTAAAACAATTTTTTTCATTTGATCTTTATTAAAAATATGGAACCTCCCTCCCTGCACAGCTGTGAGTTTACCTAGTAACTCGCTGTGAATTTTCTCTCTCCTCTATCAGGCAGGGAGCTGACGGGTTCCTTATCTCGGATCTCTGACCTTATAAACACTCAATATAGCTCAGTTCTTATCTTACTGATAAGAATTTGGTTTGAGTAAGTGTTTATGACGTTTTAACAATTTACAGATAAGGGTTATTAGATGACCAGCACAAAGTGAAAGTACCATTCACACAGCTAGAAAAACAGTTAACCCTTTGTAATGGCTCAACATTTTTAATAAAGAGCAATTTAAAAAAATGTTTAGCCCAAAATCAGTAAGATGCAATCATAAAAAAAATTGCCTGAAGGTGTACATAGCCTTTAAATCTGCGCTAGCTCCCTAGTTGGCATAGATTTAAATAATTTTCTAATAACTGGCGAATAAAATGATAAATGAGATGGGTCTGCCAGCCTGCCCTCTTCCCTGCCCATGCCAAGCCCCCCCCCACACTTTTTTTGTAGAATTGGTGTGTGTGGCATGGTGTTTAGGGGAGTACTAGTTGGAAGAAAGGAGTTCAGATGTGCCCCTTTTGGTTTATGCTTATGGTACCTTTTTGTCATTTTTTTAGTAGTGTTGAACACGCACCCAAGTGCTCTGGTGCTAGTGTGCTCGGGTGCTTTACCGAGAGCACCCACGTATAATGGAAGTCAAGGGGAGAACTCAAGCATTAAACCAGGCAACTCCTGCTCTGAGGAAGGGAAGGTGCCTAGTTTATAGGAAAAGTTCAGAAATTGATGGAAACACCACCGAAATGGTTCGGGAACAACATGGGGAGGATGTCTGGATGCATCTTGAACTCCCAGGTCTAGAGATGGCCCGAACTATCCGCCAGCGAACAGTTCCCGGCGAACATAGCTTGTTCGCGTTCGCCTCAACGGGCGAACACATGCGATGTTCGGTCCGCCCCTATACATCATCATTGAGCAAACTTTGACCCTGTACCTCACAGTCAGCAGACACATTCCAGCCAATCAGCAGCATACCCTCCTCCCAGACCCTCCCACCTCCTGCACAGCATCCATTTTAGATTCATTCTGGAAGCTGCAGTCTTAGTGAGAGGAGGGAGAGTGTAATTGCTGCTGATTTAATAGGGAAATTGATAGCTAGGCTAGTGAATTCAGTGTCCACTCCAGTCCTGAAAGACTCATCTGATCTCTGCTGTAAGGACAGCGTCCTGACAGCACCCCAAAAAGCCCTTTTAGGGCTGCAACATTAGTCTGCTTTTTTTTTTCTTTATATACATATTGCAGTTGCCTGGCCTTCCTGTGTGTGAGGAGCTGCAGGCCCACAGACTGTAGTGTGCCCACTGCCAGTGCCCACCCCTGTCATCCCGTGTGGCACAGGACTTTGCATCAAAAAAAGGCATTTAATTTTTACACTTTAATCTAAGGTTAGTTGCCTGCCAGTGTGTGCCAGGCTGACTTCCACTGACTGTAGTGTGCCCACTGCCAGTGCCCACCACTCATACCGGCTGGCACAGGACTTTGCATAAAAAAGGCATTTCATTTTTACACTTTAGTGTAATTTCAGCTTCTTGCCTGCTGCTAGTGTGTGTCAGGCCGACTTCAACTGACTGTAGGGTGCCCACTGCCAGTGCCCACCCCTGTCATCCCGTGTGGCACAGGACTTTGCATAAAAAAAAGGCACTTAATTTTTACACTTTAATCTAAGGTTAGGTGCCTGCCAGTGTGTGTCAGGCTGACTTCCACTGACTGTAGTGTGCCCACTGCCAGTGCCCACCACTCATACCGGCTGGCAAAGGACTTTGCATAAAAAGGCATTTAATTTTTACACTTTAGTGTAATTTCAGCTGCTTGCCTGCTGCTAGTGTGTGGCAGGCCGACTTCAACTGACTGTAGTGTGCTCACTGCCAGTGCCCACCCCTGTCATCCCGTGTGGCACAGGACTTTGCATAAAAAGGCACTTAATTTTTACACTTTAATCTAAGGTTAGTTGCCTGCCAGTGTGTGTCAGGCTGACTTCCACTGACTGTAGTGTGTCCACTGCCAGTGCCCACCACGCATACCAGCTGGCACAGGACTTTGCATAAAAAAGGCATTTAATTTTTACACTTTAGTGTAATTTCAGCTGCTTGCCTGCTGCTAGTGTGTGTCAGGCCGACTTCAACTGGGTAAAGCAGGAACAGCCGGCGCTCGCCGCTAGCAGCTTGCGACGGGAAGGAGCAGATGCTCCACGTGACCAGAAGTAAATCCCGGCAGACGCTGTGATTCTTTGGAGAGATATTCTTTTTTATTTTATGCTTCAAGTATAGGTGCTTCAAATATAACGCGTTTCGGCAAGTAGCCTTTATCAGACAAGTACATAATAAACGTGTTACATACAATTTATAGAGGTTAGTACAATGACTGTGGTGACGTCACCCGCCCACTGCAGGCGGGATGATGCTAGTGACCAATAAGCGAGTTAGTTTCACTCCACTACATAAACAAAAGGACATCAAAGGTAAAGTAACAGTATAGCCAACATACTATACCCAATCTAGGTCAGCGGATCTGATGGCTCTATAAAAGGAATGGGACACATATCAGTACAATGAATCTATAGATATATAAAATGATCTTATAGGTGAGCAATCTCATATTCACGATTGAGACCATTTGGGTGCAGTGTATTTAAGGTGTGTATCCAGTAGGCCTCACGCTGTAAGAGGAGTTTTTTCATATCTCCACCCCTCCTAGGCCTAGTAACCTGCTCAAGAATTTGAAACCTCAATTGGGCAATCGAATGCCTAAATCTGTCAAAGTGAAATGGTAACGGCAACAGTAGATTTTTTGTCCTAATTGTGGACTTATGTTTGCAGATTCTGTCTCTCACCGTCTGCATTGTTTCTCCCACATAACCAAGGCCACATGGACACCTTTGATGTCCTTTTGTTTATGTAGTGGAGTGAAACTAACTCGCTTATTGGTCACTAGCATCATCCCGCCTGCAGTGGGCGGGTGACGTCACCACAGTCATTGTACTAACCTCTATAAATTGTATGTAACACGTTTATTATGTACTTGTCTGATAAAGGCTACTTGCCGAAACGCTGTTATATTTGAAGCACCTATACTTGAAGCATAAAATAAAAAGAATATCTCTCCAAAGAATCACAGCGTCTGCCGGGATTTACTTCTGGTCACGTGGAGCGTCTGCTCCTTCCCGTCGCAAGCTGCTAGCGGCGAGCGCCGGCTGTTCCTGCTTTACCCATTGATCGTGTGAGCCGAGCGCCGCTGTGTACAGATGACTACTGCCCCTTCTACCGTGGGCTTTGACGATAGTGAAGCCGACAGGATCCTGTCTCAGGTGACATTACCTGCTGAATTTCTGAACATCCCAACTTGTGAGTACAAGCGGAGGGGCTGGGAGAGAGAACGGCGCAGACTCACCTCTTATGAGTTACATGTCAGCACACTAGCTGAATATTGCCGTTTGAATAGGATCCCACGGGGGTTGAGGGTTCATCTGCGCCTGACCTTTTTTCCAGAGGACCCTGAATATCGGACTGATTTTGAGAAAATCATCAATAAATGCTCAAGGGATCTGATGCTATTAACCATTAATAGACTACAGAAATCCATAGCGGAGATTCGTGTACAGATTGCCAGCGCTGAAACACAGTTGCAGGACTCATTGACGTCAGAGGAATTCAATCAACTGAAGGAAACTGTGGATACACATATATCTTCCTTTAAGAAGGAAACAGAGGAGAAGAAGCGAGCAAAGTTCTTACGCGACAACGAGGACTATCTTTTGAACCGGGTCTATAGATGGCAGGATATCTCGTTCCAGCCACGATCTGGATACAGGAGAAGTGGGAGACCCAATCACCCTTCATTCAGTTCCGGGAGCGACTCTGAGGCTCACAGGAATCCCGCTCTTCTTTTTACGAAGAGGCGGCCGGCGACCACAAGGCGGGGCGCCGTGCGGGCCGCAGACACCGGAATGCCGACAGGACAAGGCCTCCAGATGCTGACTCGCTCCCAGGTAAGAAAGAGACCCTGGTTATAAATTTGTCATCTAAAAATTTAGATTGTGACCAGATGGGGGCCCTTCAGAATGGACTTTCTTTTAGCCCCACCACAGGACTGGACACCTTTCAATTAGACATTGATCTTCAGCATTTTTTTCGCAAGATTAGACTGAAGGCACACTTCTCTGAACCCAAAGAGACAGGTGCTGTGAATGTGATTTCTCAGGAACGCCGAGAAGGACAGTTATATATACAAGACTTTGGTCTAAGAACAACCAGTACGTTCATGACACCTAAAGTGTATCACCCAGCAGAAACCTATATTCAATTTGTTTCTAAAGAAGTGGAAAAACACTTTCAGTGTATTAGACAGGGTGGCATGCACATGAGCCAGAACATGACCCCTATGGAGAAAACCGCAATTAAATCAATAATGGAGGATTCCTCCTTAGTTATAAAACCAGCTGATAAAGGGGGCTCCATAGTGGTCATGGACAAGGTTAAGTATATACAGGAGGTCAAACGACATTTGTCTGACTCTGACACATATGAGGTTCTGCCATATGACCCGGTCTTTAAGATCAAGGAGAAAGTGACTGGGGTCTTGGACCATTATTTGAAAAAAGGTGTGATTGATACCCAGTTTCGGGATTATTTGATTAAGCAATCACCAATTACACCAGTGTTATATGTCTTACCAAAGGTCCATAAGACATTGGTGGACCCACCAGGCAGGCCCATAGTGGCATCTGTAGATTCTATATTATCGCCACTGTCTATTACTTTGGAGAAGGTGCTGACACCACTAATTAAAGACACTCGATCCTTTTATTGGATACAGCACAATTTTTGAGAATAATTGCAGATTTACGGAGGGTACCTAAAGAAAGCCTTATGGTAACAATAGACGTAGTGAGTCTTTATACGTCTATTGACCATGAGAAAGGTATTCAGGCAACAGCTGATCTATTGCGAGAAAGCACTTACTCTGATTTACAACAAGAGTTCTTTTTACAGATGTTACATCTTGTGCTTTATGAAAATTATTTTTGTTTGAAGATACTTACTACCTGCAGCGAAGGGGAACCACGATGGGGTCTAACGTGGCCCCGCCCTACGCAAATGCTTTCATGTCGTCTTTTGAAAATCTACATGTTTACAATAATCCCCTATTTCTTGAGAATGTTCTAATATGGAAAAGATTTATTGACGACATTTTTTGCGTGTGGGCGGGGCCACGTGAGACCCTATCCATGTTCTTTGATCACTTGAACAGAGCTTGTAAGGGTCTGAACTTCACCATGACTTATGATGAGCACAAAGTCAGCTTCTTGGATATGGTAATCGTTAAGGACGACCAAGGAAATCTATCAACTGACCTATTTAGGAAAACGACGGATAAGAATAGCATCTTACATTTTTAAGTGCTCATCCACCATCTCTTAAGAGGGCAATACCGAAAGCACAGTACCAGAGGATTCAACGTATTGTGTCTGACCCAGAAAAACGTGAGCAAAGGTTTCAGGAGATGACTATAAGATTTGGAGAGAGGGTTACCCTAGATCTACACTGGATAAAGCCATGGGGACCTAACCTCACGGAGTGCCAATAGGAAGGAAGATCCTAGGATCGCTTTTATACACAAATATCATCCCTATAATGTCATATTTGACAACTCTGTTAGAAAACATTGGCACATCTTGAGGAAGGCGTACCCCAGGGTGGAAGAATTTAAGAATCCTCCTCTTATATGTAATAAAAGAAACCCTAGTCTCAGGGACAAATTGGTACGTGCCGATATTGGAAGTACTAAGACTGAGCTCAAACAGACCACATTACGCAGTATAAGGAATGGTACGTTCCCCTGTCTCCACTGTCTGCAGTGCTCCCACATTATCAAGGGCCCGGAATTTTTCCATCCCCATTCAGGTCAAGCATATAAAGTAAAAGGATATTTTACTTGTGAATCAAGAAATGTCATTTATTTGATTAAATGTCCATGTGGCCTTGGTTATGTGGGAGAAACAATGCAGACGGTGAGAGACAGAATCTGCAAACATAAGTCCACAATTAGGACAAAAATCTACTGTTGCCGTTACCATTTCACTTTGATTTAGGCATTCGATTGCCCAATTGAGGTTTCAAATTCTTGAGCAGGTTACTAGGCCTAGGAGGGGTGGAGATATGAAAAACTCCTCTTACAGCGTGAGGCCTACTGGATACACACCTTAAATACACTGCACCCAAATGGTCTCAATCGTGAATATGAGATTGCTCGCCTATAAGACCGTTTTATATATCTATAGATTCATTGTAATGATATGTGTCCCATTCCTTTTTATAGAGCCATCAGATCCGCTGACCTAGATTGGGTATAGTATGTTGGCTATACTGTTATCTTTTTGTATACTTTACCTTTGATGTCCTTTTGTTTATGTAGTGGAGTGAAACTAACTCGCTTATTGGTCACTAGCATCATCCCGCCTGCAGTGGGCGGGTGACGTCACCACAGTCATTGTACTAACCTCTATAAATTGTATGTAACACGTTTATTATGTACTTGTCTGATAAAGGCTACTTGCCGAAACGCGTTATATTTGAAGCACCTATACTTGAAGCATAAAATAAAAAGAATATCTCTCCAAAGAATCACAGCGTCTACCGGGATTTACTTCAGGCCGACTTCAACTGACTGTAGTGTGCCCACTGCCAGTGCCCACCCCTGTCATCCCGTGTGGCACAGGACTTTGCATAAAAAAGGCACTTAATTTTTACACTTTAATCTAAGGTTAGTTGCCTGCCAGTGTGTGTCAGGCTGACTTCCACTGACTCTAATGTGCCCACTGCCAGTGCCCACCACTCATACCGGCTGGCACAGGACTTTGCATAAAAAAGGCATTGAATTTTTACACTTTAGTGTAATTTCAGTTGCTTGCCTGCTGCTAGTGTGTGTCAGGCCCACTTCCACTGACTGTAGTGTGCCCACTACCAGTGCCAACCAATGATACCGGGTGGCACAGTAGCTTGCCGATAAATAAGGCATTTAATTTTTAGACAGTAGTCTAAATTCAGTTGCTTGCCTGCTGCCAGTGTGTGTCAGGCCCACTTCCACAGACTGTAGTGTGCCCACTGCCAGTGCCAACCACTGATACCGGGTGGCACAGTAGCTTGCCGATAAATAAGGCATTTAATTTTTAGACAGTAGTCTAATTTCAGTTGCTTGCCTGCTGCCAGTGTGTATCAGGCCCACTTCCACAGACTGTAGTGTGCCCACTGCAAGTGCCAACCACTGATACCGGGTGGCACAGTAGCTTGCCGATAAATAAGGCATTTAATTTTTAGACAGTAGTCTAAATTCAGTTGCTTGCCTGCTGCCATTGTGTGTCAGGACCTCTTCCACTAACTGTAGTGTGCCCACTGCCAGTGCCAACCATTGATACCGGGTGGCACAGTAGCTTGCCGATAAATAAGGCATTTAATTTTTAGACAGTAGTCTAATTTCAGTTGCTTGCCTGCTGCCAGTGTGTGTCAGGCCCACTTCCACAGACTGTAGTGTGCCCACTGCCAGTGCCAACCACCGATACCGGGTGGCACAGTAGCTTGCCGATAAATAAGGCATTTAATTTTTAGACAGTAGTCTAAATTCAGTTGCTTGCCTGCTGCCAGTGTGTGTCAGGCCCTCTTCCACTGACTGTAGTGTGCCCACTGCCAGTGCCCACCACTCATACCGGGTGGCACAGTACCTAGCACGCGTAGTACCACTTATCTAAAAAAAATGACAGGCAGAGGCAGGCCACTCCGCAGGGGCCGTCGTGGTCGTGGTGCTGTGATTTCCACTGTCCCTGGAATAATGCCCAGTGTTCAGAGGCCACGTACCCTGAACCCGAAAAATTCTGAGGACGTAGTTGTCTGGCTTAGACAGGACACCCAATCTTCAACAGCTTCCGCTAAGAACCTTGACGCACCATCCTCCTCCAGCTCAGCTTCGGTCACCTGCTCTCAATTTACCACGCACCTGCCCGTCGCAACAACCACCACTACCACCACAGCCACCACAGCCGCTTCACTTGATCCGTCAGAGGAGTTATTTACACATCAGTTGGATGCAATTAGTGATGCGCAACCATTATTGCCAGATGATGTAGATTACGGGATATGTCTCAGTCAGGCAGGATTACACACATGGACGTACAGTGTGATGATGATGATGATGATGTTGTACCCGCTGCTGCTTCCTTTGCTGAGGTGTCAGATACAAGTGAAGCGGTTGATGATGACGATGTGTCCACGGATGCCACGTGGGTGCCTGCTCGAAGAGAAGAAGAGGGGAAAGTTCTGAAGGGGAGACAGAGAGAATGAGGAGACGAGTTGGAAGCAGGGGAGGTCGTCGCAAGGAGTTAGTGGCACAGTCAGACAGCATGTATCGGCACCTGGGGTCAGCCAGACAGCACGCCAGTCAACGCATGCTGTTGCCACCACCAGAATGCCGTCATTGCAAAGCTCAGCAGTGTGGCATTTTTTTGTGTGTCTGCCTCTGATAAAAGCAATGCCATTTGCAACCTGTGCCAAAAGAAACTGAGTCGTGGGAAGTCCAACACCCACCTTGGTACAACTGCTTTGCGAAGGCACATGATCTCACATCACAAACGCCTATGGGATCAACACATGAGTACAAGCAGCACACAAACTCAAAGGCACCATGCTCCTTCTGGTCCAGCATCTTCAGCCACGTCAACCACTGCTGTCCTCCCTGCCCCCTCTCAACCACCCGCCACTCCATCTCTCACCTTCAGCAGTTCCTGCTCATCTGCCCACAGTCAGGTGTCTGTCAAGGACATGTTTGAGCATAAAGCCAATGTCACAAAGTCACCCCTTGCCCGGCGACTGACAGCTGGCTTGACGGAACTCTTAGCCAGCCAGCTTTTACCATACCAGCTGGTAGAGTCTGAGGCCTTCAAAAAATTTGTCGCTATTGGGACACCACAGTGGAAGGTACCCGGACGAAATTTTTTTCAAAAAGGCAATCCCAAACCTCTACCATGTCATTGAAAAGGAAGTCATGGCATCTCTGGCATACAGTGTTGGGGCAAGGGTCCATCTGACCACTGAAACCTGGTCTGCAAAGCACGGTCAGGGCAGGTATATCACGTATACTGCACATTGGGTCAACCTGCTGATGGCTGACAAGCATGGAATGCGTGGCTCCGCAGCGGAGTTGGTGACACCACCACGACTTGCAGGCAGACCTACTGCCACCTCCTCTACTCCTACTCCATCCTCTTCGATATCCTCCTCGGGTGAGTCCTCTTCTGCTGCGGCGTCTGGTTGCACATCAACTGATTCCCCCAGCTCCCCAGGGGCTATTTCACATCCCGGATACGACAGTGTCACGCTATCTTGAGGTTGACTTGCCTGAAAGCAGAGAGCCACACAGGACCAGCACTCCTGTCCGCCCTGAACGCACAGGTGGATCAGTGGCTGACCCCGCACCAACTGGAGATCGGCAAAGTGGTGTGTGACAATGGAAGCAATCTGTTGGCGGCATTAAATTTGGGCAAGTTGTCACATGTGCCGTGCATGGCACATGTGTTGAATCTCATCGTACAACGTTTTGTGTCTAAGTACCCAGGCTTACAGGACGTCCTCAAGCAGGCCAGGAAGGTGTGTGGCCATTTCAGGCGTTCCTACACGGCCATGGCGCACTTTTCCGATATTCAGCGGCGAAACAACATGCCAGTGAGGCACTTGATATGCGACAGCCCGACACGTTGGAATTCAACACTCCTAATGTTCGACCGCCTGCTCCAACAAGAAAAAGCCGTCAACGAGTATTTGTATGACCGGGATGCTAGGACAGCCTCTGCGGAGCTAGGAATCTTTTTGCCACGTTACTGGACACTCATGCGCAACGCCTGTAGGCTCATGCGTCCTTTTGAGGAGGTGACAAACCTAGTCAGTCGCACCGAAGGCACCATCAGCGACCTCATCCCATTTGTTTTCTTCCTGGAGCGTGCCCTGCGAAGAGTTCTGGATCAGGCTGTAGATGAGCGTGAAGAGGAAGAGGAAGAGTTGTGGTCACCATCACCACCAGAAACAGCCTTGTCATCATCGCTTGCCGGACCTGCAGCAACGCTGGAAGAGGAGTATGAGGAAGAGGAGTCAGAGGAGGAATGTGGCGGCTTTGAGGAGGAGGAAGATCAACCACAGCAGGCAACCCAGGGTGCTCGTTGTTGTCACCTATCTGGGACCCATGGTGTTGTACGTGGCTGGGGGGAAGAACAGACCGTCAATGACATCAGTGAGGATGAGGAACGGGAAATGAGTAGCTCTGCATCCAACCTTGTTCAAATGGGGTCTTTCATGCTGTCATGTCTGTTGAGGGACCCACGTATAAAAAGGATAAAGGAGAACGATCTGTACTGGGTGGCCACGCTACTAGACCCCGGTATAAGCAGAAAGTGGCAGAAATGTTACCAAATTACTGAAAGTCGGAAAGGATGCAGCAGTTCAAAACCAAACTAAAAATATGCTTTACACAGCTTATAAGGAGGATGTCACAGCACAATGGGAATCTAACAGGGGAAGAGGTGAGTGTAATCCTCCTCCTACCACGGCGGCAAGGACTGGACGATTTACAGATGTGTTGTTGATGGAGGACATGCCACAGCCCTTCGGGATCCAGCCTTAGAGAACGACTCGACCGACAGGTAGCAGACTACCTCGCCTTAACAGCAGATATCGACACTCTGAGGAGCAATGAACCCCTTTACTACTGAGTGTGCAGGCTTGACCTGTGGCCTGAGCTATCCCAGTTCACGATAGAACTTCTGGCCTGCCCTGCTTCAAGTGTCCTGTCAGAAAGGACCTTCAGTGCAGCAGGAGGCATTGTCACTGACAAGAGAAGTCGCCTCGGTCAAAAAAGTGTTGATTACCTCACCTTCATAAAGATGAATGAGGCATGGATCCCGAAGGGACTGACAGTGGGGATACGTTTGACTAACAAAAGGCCTGATTACATGCCTTGGCCTCAAAATGGTCCCCACGCTGCTGTATTTAATGTCTGCATACCGGATGACTTTCGTGAATTCTCCACCGCCAACTAGGGTTCAAGCCGCAATGTTTTAGTCACTTTTCTGCCTGGAAAACATCAATTTTTCCGGCCGCTGCTACAATAGCGGCTGCAACAATGCCATTATTTTTCAGGCATGTGTACATGCCTAATTTTTCTGTCCTATGGTGCAGCACTGTGGCTGCAAAAACAAACCAAAAAAAAAGGCACATACAAGTGTCAATTCCCCTTCGTGATCGTTACCTTGTTGTGGTGAAGGGGCTTGCGTATCACAATGAAGCAATCATCACCTCTATAAGTGTGTTGGCAATGTTGCCACACCCCAGATGATAAGGCCGTTGCTTCATTATGGTCAGAACAAAAGCGATCGGACGGCTGGATAATATTTCATAGAAAAACATTAATTTACCTTTTTTTATATGTTGTATGGGTTTTTAATACATAAAATAAAAAAATCATAATAAAGTCTCTTAATAGTTTATTAGAAATGATGCAGGCAATTAAAAAATCCCCATCAATTCCAATACAAAGCAAGTACAGAGCTCAGAACTAAATTATTTCATGATGTCGTAATGGTTCGCTAATTCGACAATGGTTAATCAATTCGACCGGATAGGGTCCGTAACAGGGATTAAACTGATAGGAATAGTACTAGTTAAGACACCACTCATATAGGGTGTCACAGCACATTGCTCTGTGCACGCCCAGTGCCCCAATTTGGGAGTAAGAGGACCGACCAAGCTGCTTTTTCCATCTCCCGATTCCTGAAATCAATTTAGTTTGCTGTATGAGAGTTTGGTCTGTCACTGTGAAGGCAGTCGAAGGTACCCGGCCTAAAATTTTTTTCACAAAAGGCAATCCCTGATATGGGACGTAACAGGGATTAAACTGATGAGAATAGTACTACAGAAAATACCACTCATATCGGGTGTGACAGTAAATTGCACGGCGCAGACGCAGTGACCTTGGATTAAAACAGAGTGGAGGGAGCCAGCGTTTTTTAACCATCTCCCGTTCGAAAAATGTATTCAATAAATTGCCCCCAGATTGGGGACGTTAGAGGATTAAACTGATGAGAATAGTACTACAGAAAATACCACTCATATCGGGTGTGACAGTAAATTGCACGGCGCAGACGCAGTGACCGTGGATAAAAACAAAGGGGAGGAGCCAGCGTTTTTTAACCATCTCCCCGTTCGAAAAATCAATTCAATTCACCTTTTGGGGACCCTTGTTGTTGTACGTGGCTGGGTGGAGGAAGAAACCTTCAATGACATCACCGGGACGTGGCTAGCTTGGTATCCAACCTTGTGCAAATGGGGAGTTTGCGGTTGTGCAAATGAACTGTTTGCGGTGCATTAAAGGGAGTTTGGTCTGTCAATGTCTGTGAAGCGGGCGTAACCCTTACACTACCTGATCGATACAACATCATACCTGATCGTATACACACACTGGATGTTTTAAAGCACGTTATTCCAAACAATTTAGGAATGTTAGTTGATTTATGCCCTTTATGGATTAAAACCCGACTCTGCGTCCACTACGTAATTTTCCATGGGAGTTTTGCCATAGATCCCCTCCAGCATGCCACAGTCCAGGTGTTAGACCCCTTGAAACAACTTTCCCATCACTATTGTGGCCAGAAAGAGTCCCTGTGGGTTTTAAAATTTTATGTTCGCGACATCACTACCCAGGTCACTGCTGGGAACGATGTTGTCTGAGTAGTACGCCACTTTTACAGACTGACAATAATATGCACAAAACCAAAGATAAAATCGATTTTAGAGGAAAAATTGTTAGGAAACATTCTTTCCTGTATATTAACTTGTATATAAAGTGCAAGTGCTGCCAAAATTTACAAGCAAGAGGGACCCCTACACTCATAAAGCCTATGCACCAGGGCTGTAGATAATTTTTTTTCCTGTGGGAGGTTCCCAGACTGTCATTACTAGCTGTGGCAGACAGATGCAGAAGTGGCACTCACTGACTCAGTAATACATTTGGACAGCCTATCTTAATGTATTACTGAGTCAGTGAGTGCCAATGCTGCGTCTGTCTGCCACAGCTAGTTATGACTGCCACAGGGAGTAGTGGCGGGAAAAAACGTACCATGGGGGGGGAGTTGGGGAGATGTTCTGTTGTCAGCCCAGGCCCATGGAGGTGGAAAACTTGCCCGTGCGTGAAGCCTATCTTAGGCATAGGTATCAAGCAGGGGCACATTTTCCCCCTCCATGGGCCTGGGTTTGCAGGCAGTGTATCTCCTACCCCCCAGTCTACCGGCCTCCATGATGGCAGCAGGGCAGGCAGGCAGTCTGTGGAAGACGCAGAAGTACGACAAGAAGAAGAAGTGCTGCAGCTAGCCTAGCCTGGAAATTCAGTGACAGCAGGAGCGGTGCATGTCAGTCTCACCTCTTGACGCACACAAACTCAGTGTGTGAGACACAGAGACTGGTCACTTTAGTTAGGCGATCGATCCGGATTCCGGGCGGGCGGGCGATGTGGGTGGCAATCAGCCGGCTTGTCTTGACAGCACTGGGGCGAGCGCACGCACTGCAGGCAGCTCTGCTCTGGAAGACTGCCTGTGCGCGCCGCCCGCACCACGTGACTTATGCTGGAGATTACTGCGCCGCACGGGCCCGGCCTGACACAGAGCGGTAGCTGAGCCTGGGCGGTAGGGCAACCGGCGCAATGCGCATTAAGAAAAAAAAGTGCCAACCAAAACTTAGGAGGACAGACACTCTGGGCGGTGTCTGAACCCTCTATCCCCCTTTTCTACGCCCCTGCTATGCACTACGTGAAAGGGCTACCAAAAATTACAAGAAAACTGCACTCCAATACACCTTTTGTTACACATAAAGGAGGGCATCATATACACCAATGAAAAACTATGATTGATGGCCTCCTGGTGACCCTCAAAACATTTGGAGCAGTGGCCTGCTGATCTGACCATCTAAAACATTAGGGGCGAGGGCCTGCTGCTGAGCTGACCCTGTAAAACATTAGGGGTGAGGGTCTGCTGCTGAGCTGACCTCTAAAGGATTGTAGGTGAGGGCCTGCTGGTGAGCTGACCCTCTAAAGGTTGTAGGTGAGGGCCTGCAGGTTAGCTGACCCTGTAAAACATTATATGCGTGTGCCTGGAGGTGAGCTGACCCTGTAAAACATTGTAGGTGAGGGCCTGCTGGTGAGCTGACCCTGTAAAAGATTGTAGGTAAGGGTCTGTAGGTGAGCTGACCATGTAAAACATTACATGAGAGGGCCTGCGGATGGGCTGACCGTTTAAAAATTATATGTGAGGGCCTGCAGGTGAACTGACCCTGTAAAACATTATATGCGAGGGCCTTGGCTACTGAGACTGGACTTGGTGGAAGACAGGGTGATGCTTAACCGACTGGAAGCATTATCTGCTGCAATCCAACAGACCGCCTGGTTGCACTGGTCTGACTTCAAGAGTGGTGTCCTGCGCCGCCCTGCAAATTGGGACATGAAGCTAGGTATCGTGGATGATTGTTTTCCTTGTGCTCTGGCAGCAGGCACAGTTTCAATGCGTACAGGGCCACGGCCTGTATGTGCACCATCAGCATCACGGCTACTTCAAAGTCCCTTACTGCTCGCCCTCTTCATATTAAATTTTATATATGCTTGAAAGCATGTCACAAATACAGTAGTGTAGGATTTGGAAGTGTATGCGCCATTTTTTGAAAAAATTTGTGATGTGGAAACGTCACACAAGAGATATCCCGCAGATAATGTCAATGCTGTCACCAGCAGCTAATAAAAATTATAGGGAATGTCACAGGTATTTGGGATGAGGAAACGTTATACAGGACAGGTACCACAAGTAATGTCACTGTTCGCAGCGTCTACGGAAAAAGTACACTGTATGTCACAGATACATTTTTTAAATACACACGTTACACTTTAGATGTGGCCCTGGTAATGTCACTCTTCACAGCAGACAACGTCTACAGAAAAAGTACACTGGATGTCACTGATATTTTAGGGATGCCCACACTTTACACGGGAGATGTGGCGTTGATAATTTAACTGTCTGCAGTGGTCACCATCTCCGTAAAAGTACACTAGATGTCACTGATATTTTAGGGATGCACACACTTTAGACAGGAGATGTGGCACGGATAGTTTAACTGTCCGCTTCGGCCTATTAGACGATATTTAGCTCAGGATGCGCTAACAATATATATTGCTGCTTTCACACACAATAGTCCTTAGAAGGACTTTTGGGTCTATGAAAAGTTTTTCTAATAAAAATCTTCCAATAACACTCCCTACAGTTTGAATGAATGACCAGAAAAAGACGCTGAGATGGGGACACTGAGCCACAGACCATGGGTCACCAGCCCTGTGACCAAGGGGCCACACAGACTACTGATCCACAGACCGTGGACCTCCAGCCTTTGGCAAGGGTACCAGCCTTTTAGAGAGAGAGAGACAGCTAGCTCAAGCCTTTCCTCAGCATCAAGCCCTTCTTCTGTCTGGGAGGAGATTGGAGAAGCCAGCCGTATGCCTTGCTTGTATTGTTTTGTACCTGAATTCCTCCAGTAAAGAAGCACGTTGGTAAACTGCAGACTCTGACTCTCTGGACATATTTCCCATTGGGGTGCACCATGCCTTACCTTCATTTCCAGAGAGCAGCAACACATAATGACACCTCAACAGTGTCCAGGGGGCCCAGCATAGCGTTGGGGCTATCCCAAACCCGGCCACTGCATGTACAGCCTTGGGGAAGTAGTTATCCATCGTATTGGCATTGGGAGTCAGTTTGGTCCTGGTCATATATGAAGCCCAGTTGGTTAAAACCTGGGGTGGGGGTGAGTTTTTCGGAATTTTGGTTCTCTTGCTGGTGCCACTAGTTTTTTCCTGTGTTCTTTCTTTTTTTCAAGTTTTTCTATGGCTCTTGTTTGGATCCTTGGGCAATCATATATTTACTTTTTCGGGGGCTTTGCATGCTCCAATGTGGCCGAATGGGTGTCAGATTGGGTTTTCCAGGGAGTCTGCAGTACTGCAGGGGCTTGGTTGTAGAGGTATATTGTAGCTATTGCCAGAAGTCCACTGTTTTGTGCAGCTACATAGGCCACAGGATGTCCTAGTGATGCATGTTGGAGGAAAGGATTTGGGCATATGGCCTTTTTGAGAACCAGAATTAAAGTGAATCAAGCTATGGGGTGGTTCATGGCCAGGAATGGTGCTTTGGTGGTTCAGCACATGAAAGGTACTGGGGAGTTTTGGAGATGTGGGTACATTTGAATGCAGTGGTGGGTATTGAGTTGTGGTGCCTTGGTTTGCAAGGCAGTATTGAGATGGCTTTATGGGGGTGGGGGATGCCCTGGCTTAAAGTTTCAAGTCCGTGTGTTGGTGGCGATGGGAGTTCACTGAGGTTGGTGGAATGGCAGGCTGTGGAGGAAGGAGGGCCCAATGGTTGGGGCCGGACTGGTTGGCAGTTTTGTGGTAGATTTAAGGGCCCATCAGTTGGTGCCTCTGAGCTGGTGATCATCGGTGGAAGGCAAGATGGAGAGCGTCTAAGGAGCTAAACAAAAATGTTGGGGCTTCGGGAACCTTCCTCGTCAGTATTTATATGTTACATAAAATTTGTTGGGGTGTTTTTTCATATGCTGGAGCTTGTTCTACTGAACCTGTTGCTGTTGTGTGCCGTTTTGGCTATAACTATACCCTCCTGGTTTTGACTCTTGGCTTCTTAGATTATCTTGTTTGCTTTCATTTGGTCAGCTGGTTAGATCTACAGTATGAACTGCAAACTTGCTCCTGTTTTCTGTCACCTTACTCCACAGTGGTGTATGATGTCAGGTAGCTGTTTTGAGTTTGCAGGTTTTGGCCAGTGATCTCTGTAGTTATCATTACTGATTTATTCATATCTGCATACTAGTTTGTATTATAATCTGGAAACCATAATAGTACCAGATACGTTTAATCTTAATGAGAACAGTAAGTATACTGCATATGGGAGTAAACTAAGAAATCTAAAAACACCAGTTGATGGAGTAATACAGAGAAGATAAAACAGTTGTCATATCTGTAGGACAATTCTAAAAACTGAATAACAGGATACATTATGGGGTTAATTTATTAAAGAAGAACTCCTGCAAAAATTTTATTCTCTGACCTGCTAGACAGGTACATGTTGTAATCTGTAGTGAATGTAAACTTACCAGTGTATTTGTGAGTTTTCCTCTCCATCATGTGACCAGCAATCACACTTTCCAAATAGCACAGCATCTTATGTGTGGACAGGAAGTCAGTTTCTCTATGTATTCCTATGGGAGCCTCAATGCCAGTCTCTTAGGAACAAACACTAACTTCCTGTCCTATATAAAAAGGGGAACAGGAGGCAACGCCTCGTGTGTGTTGCTGTATTATATTATATCACGTTATATATACAGTTGCGCTTACTGTATCGGGTTGTGATGAGTCACAACCACATTATTTCGCATTGCTGGTTTTTGCCCGTCCAGCGTGTGGGATCACTGCTGCCCAGGTTCTTGCCCATACCACACGCGCAGTCTTCGAGATAGGGAGATCCGTAGAGTAAAGGGTTAATGTGAACTATTTTGCAGGCACTGTATACAGGAGCCTTGTCACCAGGTAGATATTGGTAAAAAGATTTGCTTTATTCCACGTCAGCGTGTTTCAAGGGCGTACAGCCCTCTTCATCAGGGCAATAATACAATGCAATCAAATGGTTACAAATGTGTTCATTTAAAAAGTGTTTATGGCGGGCAAACAACCAGGTGGTTGCGGTCAGGGATAGTGTATGAGTGACACTAGAGTAGCTGCTAAGATTCCCACCTCCCTGTGTGGGACTGACAGCAGAGCGAGAAGCGCTGCTGTGGTCCCCCTCCTCCCTTGTCTTGGAATGTCAGCCCCAGGTAGGGATGACAGCTGAGTAAGAGCGCCGATGCAGTTTTGTCACTCCCTCCCTTTTTTCACCAAGGAGTGGCAGCAGGTAGGGTGGAATGATGCAATCTGGCCGCAGGTAGAGAGGTGTTGAGATCCCGCACCCTCTGACACGAAGTAGCAGAAAGGGTGAGGGCAACAAGGGAGCATCGCTGCAGTCTAGTCACAGCTATCATGAAGCGGCAGCGGGATCAGGGTTAAAGATAATACAGTCCTGATCAAAAGTTTAAGACCACTTGAAAAATGGCAAAAATATTATTTAGCATGGCTGGATCTTAACAAGGTTCCAAGTAGAGCATCAACATGCAACAAGAAGAAATGGGAGTGAGGCAAAACATTTTTGAGCATTCAATTTAATAAAAACAACAAATAAACTGAAACAGGCTGTTTTACAGCTGATCAAAAGTTTAGGACCACACATCTAAAAGAAAACCTAATCCCCCAAAACAGAAATCAAACTTCCAAACATGATCTCAGTACTGAGTAGCTCCGCCATTATTGTTGATCACTTCCAAAATTCGTTTCGGCATGCTTGATGCAAGAGTTTCCATGAGGTGAGTGGGAACATTTCTCCAAGTGGTGAAGACGGCTGCACGAAGACCATCTACTGTCTGGAACTGTTGTCCATTTTTGTAAACTTCCCTTGCCATCCATCCCCAAAGGTTCTCAATTGGATTTAGATCAGAGGAACACGCAGGATGGGCCAAAAGCGTGATGTTATTCTCCTGGAAGAAGTCCCTTGTCCTGTGGGCATTGTGTACTGAATGCTCTCTGCAACATCTGGACATAGTCAGCGGCCGTTTGATGCCCCTGCACTTCCTGAAGCTCCATTGTTCCACTGAAGGAAAAAGCACCCCAGACCATTATGGTGCCCTCTCCACTGTGGCACGTAGAAAACATCTCAGGTGGGATCTGCTTGTCATCCCAGTAATGTTGGAAACTATCAGGACCATCAAGGTTAAATTTTTCTCATCTCCCACGCTCTCTTGCAAAGTCCAAACGAGCAGTTCTGTGGCGTTCAAGGAGACGAGGTCTTTGAAGACGTTTTTGTTTTTGAAGCCCTTCAGTCTCAGATGCCGTCTAATGGTTATGGGGCTGCAGTCAGCAGCAGTACGGGCCTTAATTTGTGTCGAGGATTGTCCAGTGTTTTGACGGACAGCCATTTGGATCCTCCGACCCAGTGCTGGTGAAACCCTCAGGATCATTTAAGAAATTCCAAAGACTGTCTTACTGCATTCCATCTCAGCAGTGATGGCGCTGTGAGAGACCCTGCTTATGCAGTTCAACAACCCGACCACATTCAAAAGGGAGAGTTTTTTTTGCCTTTCCCATCGCAACATGTGACTACCTGACAGAAAATTACAATGAATCCACATCTTTGCACAGATTTGGCCTTTTAAAGGCATGCGGTCCTAAAATTTGGATCAGCTGAAAAACAGCCTGTTTCAGTTAAATCGTTATTTTCAATTAATTGAATGCTCAAAAAATGTTTTGTCTCACTCTCATTTCTTCTGGTTGCATGTTGAAGCTCTACTTGGACTTTTCAAGTGGTCTTAAACATTTGATCAGGACTGTACTAAATGGCAGTGCCCTGTGTCGATGGCTGGGTGAGGTGGGAACTTGAATAATAGATAGTGATGAGTCGCAGGTGCCATATCCAAATTTGCGATATTTCACAAATATTTCGCCAAATATGGGTCATTACCTGCCTGATTCTTGCTTGTGGGTAGACATGGCCCGAACTATTCGCCGGCGAACAGTTCCCGGCGAACATAGGTTGTTCGCGTCCGCCGCGGCGGGCGAACATATTCGATGTTCACGTTCGCCCCTATACTTTATCACTGAGCAAACTTTGACCCTGTACCTCACAGTCAGCAGACACATTCCAGCCAATCAGCATACCCTCCCTCTCAGACCCTCCCACCTCCTATCTAAACGCAAGGACAGCATCCATCTTTGATTCATTCTGAAGCTGCAGTGTTAGTAATTGTAAATCGCAATGCGATTAATATAACCTTTATTATTCGCATTGCGATTACAAGTTAGATCTGAGTTCCTAATGGTTGTATTGCTAGAATATAACAAAGATAATGAATATAGCACTATATTCTCAATCTTCGTTATATTCTAGCAAGACAACCATTAGGAACTCAGCTCTAAGTTGAATTCGCAAATAAGATGTCCCAAACTATTCACCGGCGAACAGTTCCCGGCGAACATCAGCTTAGCGCTGAGTTCGTCGCGGAGGGGGAACATATACGATGTTCCGTCCACCCCCTATTCGTCATCATTGAGTAAACTTTGACCCAGCAGACACATTCCAGCCAATCAGCATACCATCCCTCCCAGACCCTCCCATCTCCTGGACAGCATCCATTTCAGATTCATTCGGAAGTTGCAGTCTTAGTGAGAGGAGGGACAGTGTAGCTGCTGCTGATTTAATAGGGAAATCAATAGCTAGGCTAGTGTATTCAGTGTCCACTCCAGTCCTGAAAGACTCATCAGATCTCTGCTGTAAGGACAGCACCCCAAAAAGCCCTTTGTAGAGCTAGTACATCAGTCTCCCTCTCAGACCCTCCCACCTCCTATCAAAAAGCAAGGACGGCATCCATCTTAGATTCATTCTGAAGCTGTAGTGTTAGTAGATTGATAATACGCAGATGCGCTTTTGATATAACCTGTATTAATCGCATTGGGATTACAACTTAGATCTGAGTTCCTAATGGTTGTATTGCTAGAATATAACGAAGATTGAGAATATAGCGCTATAGCGCTATATTCTCAATCTTCGTTATATTCTAGCAATACAACCATTAGGAACCCAGCTCTAAGTTGAATTCGCAATGCGATTAATATAACCTGTATTAATCGCATTGCGATTACAACTTACCACACTCTGCGTCAACTACGTAATTTTCCATGGGAGTTTTGCCATGGATCCCCCTCCGGCATGCCACAGTCCAGGTGTTAGTCCCCTTGAAACAACTTTTCCATCACTACTGTGGCCAGAAAGTGTCCCTGTGGTTTTTAAAGTTTGCCTGTCCATTAAAGTATATGGCGGTTCGCCCTGTTTGCGAACATTTGCGTAAGTTCGCGTGCGCCGTTCGCGAACGGAAAATTTTATGTTCGCGACATCACTACTTGTGGGCCAATGTGAGAAGGCTACAATATCTTAGTCTGTAGTGAATTAGAATATTCCTCATTATTTAATTTATTTTAGCTTATGCGAAAAATCGGCAAAGTAATATTAAACGAGTAAGGGCAGTTTATAGGCAACTTTCCTATTGGGTTGGCTTGCTAGAATTCGCGAATATGTAGAATATAGTGTGTGTAGGAGAGTACCTGGGGTGGTGATAGACGGGAGGTACGTGCCACCGGGGATCCTAGCCCGGTGGAGTAAGAGACTGAAAAGTGCATTTTGCAGTGGTTATACTGTTAACACAGCGGATCCAGGCCGGCTCTTACTGGGAGCAGGCAGATATGCAGGTGGGTGCCTGTCTGCCCACGGTCCAGGCCAGGTTTTTCAGGGAAGCGTTAAAACCCGAACAGCAACAAGTGTGTGTTGTGCAATGTGGAGGTTTTTGTTCTCTTGCTGTGAGAGTGAGAGGTGGAGGTGAGCTGGGCTATGTGCTAAGGCCTGATCCATTGGTGGGTGACATTAAACACGTTTTGCCGTGAATTAACCCCTCCTCTGCATGTGTGCCAGGGGCCTACATTTCTAAAAATCGCCTGTTCCATTGGTTGGTGACATGAACCCCGTTTTGCCATGAATAAACCCCTCCTATGCCTGGGGGCCAGGGGCCTACATTTTTTTAACTCGTCTGTTCCATTGGTGGGTGACATTGAACCCGTTTTGCCGTGAATAAACCCCTCCTCTGCCTGGGTGCCAGGGGCCTACATTTCTAAAAATTGCCTGTTCCATTGGTGGGTGACATGAACCCTATTTTGCCATGAATAAATCCCTGCTCTCTATAGGTGACAGGGACCAAAATTTCTAAAAATCGCCTGTTCCATTGGTGGGTGACATTAACCCTGTTTTGCCGTGAATTAACCCCTCCTCTGCCTTGGTGCCAGGGGCCTACATTTCTAAAAATCGCCTGTTCCATTGGTGGGTGGCATGAATCCTGTTTTGCAGTGAATAAACCCCTGCTCTGCCTGGATGCCAGGGGCACACATTTTTAAAAATCGTCTGTTCCATTGGTGGGTGACATCAACCGCCGATGAAAAACCCCTGCTCTGCCTTAATACCAGGGGTCTACATTTTTACAAATCCTCTGTTCCATTGGTGGGTGACATGAACCCCGTTTTGCCGTGAATTAACCCCTCCTGCCTGGAGGCCAGTGTTTATATATGTTTTTAGTATAAGGCTGCTGTGGTTGGCTGTGCAGAGGGACCTTTTCATTGTTTTGGAAAATAGTGTATATGATTTGTTTTATGTCTACTTTCACAATTAAACACCATATGACATGTCAAAGCAGTTACATGATATATCTAATCGAATGCAAATGTGGGCTTCAATACGTGGGTCGCACAACACAACCGCTACATTGTCGTGTCAACCAACATAGGTATAATATACAGAGACAATATTCTAAGCAGAGTGTGTTCAGACACTGTGCATCCACTCCTGAGAAAGGAAACATCCATTAAGAATCACTCCAATTCAACTTATACTGGAGAACCTCTTCAACAGATTCAGTAGCCTACAAAAGAAATAGATCTACTGGATCTGTTAATTAGATACTTTTACACCACACGGCCTGAATGAGATAAGTGAAATCATACTGTAGGGAATCATTGCCCTTCTCATTCATAAGCCACTCTAAAAAGCACTGACACCATCAGTAACATTTCCATCACAATTATAAAGATAATGGACGTCCCCAGAAAACACAGGACTGTTCAACCTTATGGTTCTTGTTTATATATAAAAAAACAGCCGTATACTCTGTAACCTGTACCCTTGCTCCCTCCACAAAATATATATAAACGAAAAATCTGTCCACCATTTTATTTGTCTTTTAGTATTATACTACTTATTATTTATTATTATTTATTATATATATTTATGGAGATACTCAGGCACTTTATTTTATAAGTTCTAATAGATATCTTATTTAATTTGAGCATAATGTCCATACTGATTCCCAGCTTGATACATACCTCATATGATCAGATTGTCGTGATTAAGACTAAACTGTAAAGATAACAGAAGAAAATTAAACACCGATCCCCCTTTCCCATAAAGCAAATCATATATACTATTTTCCAAAACAATGAAAAGGCCCTTTCGCGCAGCCAACCGCAGCAACCTTATACTAAAACCATATATAAACACTGCATCTAGCCATATTATACAACTACCATATGTATATATAATTATATATATTATATATTATATGTACACAACAACTAAGTGTGTTTGCATATGATAAAATTATAAATATTAACAAAATTCGGGTAAGAAAGAACAAGCTACATAAATCTAATTTTAATCTACAGTTGCAAGAAAAGTATGTGGACTCTTTGGAATGATATGGATTTCTGCACAAATTGGTCATAAAATGTGATCTGATCATCTAAGTCACAACAATAGACAATCACAGTCTACTTAAACTAATAACACACAAAGAATCAAATGGTACCATGTTTTTATTGAAGACACCATGTAAACATTCACAGTGCAGGTGGAAAAAGTATGTGAACCCTTGGATTTAATAACTGGTTGAACCTCCTTTGGCAGCAATAACTTCAACCAAACGTTTCCTGTAGTTGAAGATCAGACGTACACAACGGTCAGGAGTAATTCTTGACCATTCCTCTTTACAGAACTGTTTCAGTTCAGCAATATTCTTGGGATGTCTGGTGTGAATCGCTTTCTTGAGGTCATGCCACAGCATCTCAATCGGGTTGAGGTCAGGACTCTGACTGGGCCACTCCAGAAAGCGTATTTTCTTCTGTTTAGCCCATTCTGTTTTTTATTTACTTCTATGCTTTGGGTCGTTGCCCTGTTACAACACCCATCTTCTGTTGAGCTTCAGCTGGTGGGCAGATAGCCTTATGTTCTCCTGCAAAATGTCTTGATAAACTTGAGAATTCATTTTTCCTTTGATGATAGCAATCCGTCCAGGCCCCGATGCAGCAAAGCAGCCCCAAACCATGATGCTCCCACCACTATACTTCACAGTTGGGATGAGGTTTTGATTTTGGTGTGCTGTGCCTCTTTTTCTCCAGACATAGTGTTGTGTGTTTCTTCCAAACAACACAACTTTGGTTTCATCTGGACAGCAGTGGCTTCCTCTGTGGTATCCTCCCATGAAAGCCATTCTTGTTTAGTGTTTTACGTATCGTAGATTCGCTAACAGGTATGTTAGCGTATGCCAGAGACTTTTGTAAGTCTTTAGCTGAAACTCTAGTTATTCGACACCTCATTGAGCAGTCTGTGCTGTGCTCTTGCAATCATCTTTACAGGACGGCAACTCTTAGAGAGAGTAGCAGCAGTGCTGAACTTTCTCCATTTATAGATAATTTGTCTTACTGTGGATACTTTTATAACCCTTTTTTTTTATCCTACTTCTGACAGCGGTCATTTTATAACCCTTTCCAGCTTTATGCAAGTCAACAATTCTTAATCATAGGTCTTCTGAGAGCTATTTTGTGTGAGGCATCATTCACATCAGTCAATGCTCTTGGGAAAAACAAACCCAGAACTGGTGTGTGTTTGTTATAGGGCAGGGAAGCTGTAACCAACACCTCCAATCTCATCTCATTGATTGGACTCCAGTTGGCTGACACCTCACTCCAATTAGCTCTTGGAGATGTCATTAGTCTAGGGGTTCATATACTATTTCCACCTGCACTGTGAGTGTTTACATGGTGTGTTCAATAAAAACATGGTAACATTTAATTATTTGTGTGTTATTAGTTTAAGCAGACTGTGATTGTCTATTGTTGTGACTTAGATCAAGATCAGATCACATTTTATGACCAATTTGTGTAGAAATCCGTATCATTCCAAAGGGTTCACATTCTTTTTCTTGCAACTGTATATGTGTTTTTTTTTAGCTTCTTACCATCTATTTACCACATATCTTTATACACAGTATATATATAAAAAACCTAGCACAGGCACACAAAATATGCGCAAAGGGTACTTATGTGGATAATACCTTACTGACTGTGAAAATTATGCCGGTAAACTGTATTGGGAGCACAGACATTTGCGCTCTGAAGTACAGATACCATATCTTATCATTCAAGTTCCCACCGCACCCAGCCATCGACACAGGGCACTGCCACTTAGTATTATCTTTAACCCAGATCCCGCTGCTGCTCCATGATAGATAAGACCAGACTGCAGCAATGTCCCTTGCTGCCCCCGCCCTTTCTGCCCCTCAATGACAGAAGAGGCGAGATCACAACACCTCTCTTTACCTGCAGCCAGATCACATCATCCCACCCTACCTGCTGATGCTCCATGATAAAAAATAAGGGGGAGTGACAGAACTGCATCGGCGCTTCTTACTCAGCTGTCATCCCTACCTGGGGCTGACATTCCAAGATAAGGGGGCGATATCAAACCAGCACTTCTTGCTCTGCTGTCAGTCTCACACAGGGCAGCGACTACTCCAGTGTCACTCATACACTATCCCCGACCACCACCACCCGTTGTTTCTGTGCCAAAAACACTTTTTAAATGACCACATTTGTATCCATTTGATTGCATTGTATTATTGTCCTGATGAAGAGGGCTGTACACCCTTGAAATGTGTCAACCTGGAATAAATCAAATCTTTTTTACCAATATCTACCTGGTAACAAAACTCCTGTATACAGCGCCTGCAAAAAGGTTCATATTAACCCTTTACTCTACTAACTTACTGTCCTGTGTCAGTTAGAGATCAGAGAGTTGATCACATGACACAGCTAAAAATTAGAAGGGAGGGGATAACTCACAAATACAGTCACTGATGAGAAGATAACATTCACTACAGATTACATCATGTACTTTTCTAACAGGTCAGAGATTAAAACTTTTTGCAGGAGTTCTTCTTTAAGACTGATGTTTTAGACACCGGTCTTAATAACTCCACGTACTGGCGGTGGATCCTGCGAAGTTATGTAAGCCAGCTTCCTACTTAAATTTAGACCATTTTCTCCCTTCCCTGCCCATGCCACAGCCCCTTTTTTAGACCTGGTATGACTGGGGAAAAGTCACAGATTACAGCGCAAATAAATTTTGCTCCGCAAACTGCGACAGATATACGCTAGAAAACTGGGGTATATCACTTAGTAAATGACCTCCTTTATCTTTTGTTAGTTTTGTAACTTGTTACAACCATCATTGATTTAAACTGTCCTATACTAATCCTGCATTTAATTTCTTTAAAATAATGAGAATTTATTCTCTTTATAAAAGGGACAAGACAGACAACAATGATTGAAGACTTGTTCGCAGAATGACAGATACTTTCTTGCTTCAGTGACAGTTATGCCCTTTTGAAAGCATCAAGATTAATGCATTATTCTGAAAGTGTAATGAGAAACATGGGTCCAGGTTGTAGACTTTGCCTAGTTCATTTTCATCCATTTTAATAAATGTTACTAGACTGTGTAGATTATCTACGTATCTATGTATAGACGAAGTTCTTAAATTGTCATGGTAGAATTATAGTGATCCACAACTTTAGATAATACAGACAATTTCAGAAAAGCATAAATTCACGTACCTCTCTTGTAAGGATAAGTGAACTGGCTCTAGTAAGAATATTTAGGACAAACCTAGAGAAAGATGTCACTACACCAATTAAGACATTTGGTGCTTGCTTTGCTCCTAGTTGGGCAACCAAATGGGCAACATTTACATGATTTACGATATATCATCTATTCAAAGGAACAGTATTTTATTGTGTATTGAATATACTTTGGCAAAAAGGATATGTTTGTTTATTTGATTTTGATTCAAAGGTAATAATTTGTTGGTTTTATCTTTTATCATATTTCAGTGTTTCATACTTAGAAATTAAGTTTGATTATTGTAGTTTTCGTGTACAACCAACAAAAGTTCATTTTCAACCTTGTCCCTAAGGTAAGTATTGTTATATAAATACTGTAGATGAAAACTAAAACGTGAATTTAAGAAGAGAATATAGATGAGTGAACCAGGCAAGATTCTGTTTGTTTGAAGTTCGCCAAATTTTTGGAAAAATTTGGAAAAAGAACATAAGAGACTAGTATACAAATATATGCTCCTCAACAATATATGTGATTTCTCGAAGGAGCACTCTTGCCATTATGGAGAGCCCCTAGTATGCCTAGTATATTATAAACTTTAAAAATCATATAAATGTTGCCCGTTTGGTTGTCCAACTAGGAGCAAGCAGCAAATGTCTTAATTCATGTAGCGATATCTTCCTCTAGCTTTTCCCTAAATATTCTTACTGCTTACCCAACAAATAACTAGCTAATAATTTATAACTAAGGATCTTCCTAGGTTGCTAGCTATAACTTTAACTCTTAACCCAAAAGATTACTTTGTCAGTATTTGGATTTGTCAGGTGAGCTTCAGGGATATAAAATAGACACTCATTTACTATTCAGGCATACTTTTTGATGATGTATTAATGGAAGGTTTCATTAGTTAAAATATGTCTTCACTATTAGTAAAATGTTGCATTTGAAAGATTGTAATAGTCCAGCAGTATACTCACATTTTAAATCATGTATCATGAAAATGTATCATTAAGTAGAATTTTTAAGTAGAATTTTTAAAGTCAGTCTTATAGAATTCTGCATTTTCATAAGTTGGGCGATATTTATTAAACATCATACAGTACATTGGGAGACTTTTATCAAAACTGGTGCAAAGGAAAACTGGCTTAGTTGCCCATGGCAACCAATCAGATGAATCCTTTTATTTCCCAAAGGACCTCTGAATCTGATTGGTTGCTATAGGCAAATAAGCCCAGTATCTTTTAACCAGTATTGATAAACCTCCCCCTTTTTTTTTTTTTTTTGTGATTTTTTTTTTGCCCAAAAGACAAAACTGTACGTGTACAAATCTGCTTGGCCATTTTTACTCATCTAAAAAGGTACGATAGAAATTCCTCACATTTTTTTCTACTGCCTATGGTTTTATAGAAATTGTGTGAACCATGTTTTTTCCCTATAGAGAAAGAGATTCAGAAGCCCACAAAAGCCACTTTAACAAAAGTGTGAGTAGCAAAAAAAAACACATCAAAAATGCTTGCGCAAAAAGTCCAGTGAAAATGCAAATGTACAGAAAAAGCTCACAAAAACTGTGAATCCAGCATTAATGTTAATTTTTTTCTAAAGCACTGCATTGCTTTCTTTTTTTTTTTGTATTGGGCTTTTGGTATCTATGCTCCAGTTGTATTATCTTTGAAATAGCAATGACGGATCCAGCATGAATACCATTGAACTGATCAGTTTTCTATTGTATTCGAGATGGATCTGTCACCATTAACTTGCATTGTATGTCATGCTGGATTCATTTTGCTCAGCATCCCATTGCGGAAAGAAAACCGCAGCTTAGACTTCTTTTACACTTGCGTTGTTAGGATCCGGCGTGCACTTCCGTCGCGGAAGTGCCCGCCGGATCCGTAACGATGCAAGTGAACTGAAAGCATTTGAAGCCTGATCAGTCTTTAAAATGCTTTCAGTGTTACTATGGCAGCCAGGACGCTATTAAAGTCCTGGTTGCCATAGTAGTAGTGGAGTGGGGAGCAGTATACTTGCCGCCCGTGTCGCTCCGGGCGCTCCAGAATGACGTCAGAGCGCCCCATGCGCATGGATCACGTGATCCATGCAATCACGTGATCCATGCGCGTGGGGCCCTGGCGTAACTCTGAAACGCCCCAGGAGCTGCACGGAGGTAAGTATACTGCTCCCCCGCTCCCCACTACACTTTACCATGGCAACCAGGACTTTAGCGTCCTGTCTGCCATGGTAACCATTCAGAAAAAGCTAAATGACGGATGCGCCAAAACGACGTTTAGCTTAAGGCCGGATCCGGATTAATGCCTTTCAATGGGCATTAATTCCGGATCCGGTCTTGCGGCAAGTGTTCAGGATTTTTGGCCGGAGCAAAAAGCGCAGCATGCTGCAGTATTTTCTCCGGCCAAAAAACGTTCCGGTCCTGAACTGAAGACATCCTGATGCATCCTGAACGGATTTCTCTCTATTCAGAATGCATTGGGGTTCCCGACGACGGAACTCTATGCCGGAAAAGAAATACGCAAGTGTGAAAGAGCCCTTACTGTGGTTTGCTCTCCGGTTTGGGAAGGCAACCAAGTGAAATGGAATGCATTTTGGAGCATTCTGTTCTGTTCAGTTCAGTTTTGTCCCCATTGACAATGAATGGGGACAAAATCAAAGTTTTTTTCTCCAGTATTTTCCCACAAGCTTCTATATAGTGGGAAATATCTTGGGATACTATGTTGAAATTTGCAAGGTAAAGCATCTCACGTTATACATATCTGGTTATTTTAGACAAATGAAAAAAAAAGTGTGGACCCTCTGTACATTGAAAATATGGACATTATTTTACTTTGACATTTTTATAAAATTGTAGGGATATATTTGAACGAATATCCCAAATATTACAGTACTAATATTATTATTATAATCAGTGTTGAGCAAAGCATTGAAAGTGGAATTCCGTCTGAAGTTTAGGAAAACTGTGATTTGAAACAAATCATAATTTTTTCCCGCTTCAGGGTCTTTCCTAAAATGGCGGCTGCACGTGTTAAAAATTAAAAGTCAGAAGCCTGGGATCTCGAGATCACCCAAAGTGCTGTGCATCCAGTCAGTCCGCAGATAGTCATTCCCTATGATGTCACAGCTCTATAAAGCCCTCATCCCTTGCAGTCTCCACCATTGTACTGTGAGCTGAGCATAGGGAAAGACAAGGCAAGTAGTGTTGAGTGAGTATGCTCAGCCAAACATCTTTTTCATTCGAGCCTCCTTTACAGCCAATAAACGTGTGGGAAGTACTGCCACTCACTGTAATGCCGTAGCAATGTTAGTTACTGGCATTACAGTGATTAGCTAGCTGGAACGTGTCATCAGGTACAGACTTAGTCAGAGCGAGCTGCAGCAGAAGGGACAAATAGTGTACAGAGAGGAATTGTGTTTTTTTAGGTAGTTTTGATTTTTGAAAGGTGTTAGAGACCCAACAGTCCTTTTAAGGACTGTTGTTTTATCTGGCTGTGAAATATATAAGCACGATGTGCGCTAAATTGCGTGCAATTGTTTGGCTGCTGGTGACAGCAGCGACATTACCTGCGCTACATCTCCTTTATAATGTTAGCCTCTGTTGATAGCAGAGACATTACCTGAGCTACATCTCCTGTATAACGTTAGCCGCTGTTGATAGCAGAGACATTACCTGAGCTACATCTCCTGTATAATGTTAGCTGCTGGTGGATTTTGGGACCTGTAATCCAGTGGCCTACAGTAAAATTTTTATCCAGTGACCGCCTAATGTACCTCCAGCCACATCATCACAAGTTCTTTTCTGTCAGGTTAATGTTTCATTTTTGGGGCCTGTACTGGCCTACAGTAAAATTTTTATCCAGTGACCGCCTAATGTACGTCCAGGTGAATGCCTAATTTTTGTGGACTGTACTCCATTGTGGGGGCCACTAGGGGTCATTATTCTGATGGGGGTGACTGAGGGTTATTATTTTGAATGGAGGGCCATTGTAGTGATGTCGCGAACATACAATTTTCCGTTCGCGAACTTCCGCAAATGTTCGCGAGCATGCGAACAGTGCGAACCGCCATAGACTTCAATAGACAGGCGAATTTTAAAAACAAAGGGACTCCTTCTGGCCACAATAGTGATGGAAAAGTTGTTTCAAGGGAACTAACACCTGGACTGTGGCATGCCGGAGGGGATCCATGGCAAAACTCCCATGGAAAAATATCTAGTTGACGCAGAGTGTGGTAAGTTGTGATCGCAATGCGATTAATACAGGTTATATTAATCGCATTGCGAATTCAACTTAAAGCTGAGTTCCTAATGGTTGTATTGCTAGAATATAACGAAGATTGAGAATAGGAACCCAGCTCTAAGTTGAATTCGCAATGCGATTAATATAACCTGTATTAATCGCATTGCGATTACAACTTAGATCTGAGTTCATAATGGTTGTATTGCTAGAATATAATGAAGATTGAGAATAGGAACCCAGCTCTAAGTTGAATTCGCAATGCGATTAATATAACCTGTATTAATCGCATTGCGATTACAACTTAGATCTGAGTTCCTAATGGTTGTATTGCTAGAATATAACGAAGATTGAGAATAGGAACCCAACTCTAAGTTAAATTAGCAATGCGATTAATATAACCTGTATTAATCACATTGCGATTACAACTTAGATCGGAGTTCCTAATGGTTGTATTGCTAGAATATAATGAAGATTGAGAATAGGAACCCAGCTCTAAGTTGAATTCGCAATGCGATTAATATAACCTGTATTAATCGCATTGCGATTACAACTACTAAGATGGATGCCATCCTTGCTTTTTGATGGGAGGTGGGAGGGTCTGGGAGGGAGACTGATGTACTAGCCCTAAAAGGGCTTTTTGGGGTGCTGTCAGGATGCAGTCCTTACAGCAGAGATCTGATGAGTCTTTCAGGACTGGAGTGGACACTGAATACACTAGCCTAGCTATCGATTTCCCTATTAAATCTCAGCAGCAGTTACACTGTCCCTCCTCTCACTAAGACTGCAGCTTCCGAATGAATCTAAAATGGATGCTGTATCCAGGAGATGGGAGGGTCTGGGAGGGAGGATATGCTAATTGGCTGGAATGTGTCTGCTGACTGTGAGGTACAGGGTCAAAGTTTACTCAATGATATGGGGTGGACCTAACATCGCATATGTTCGCCCGCAGCGACGAACGCGCACAAGCTATGTTCGCCGGGAACTACTCGCCGGTGAATAGTTTGGGAGTTGGGACATTATATTTGCGAATTTAACTTAGAGATGGGTTCCTAATGGTTGTATTGCTAGAATATAACTAAGATTGGGAATTTAGCTCTATATTCTCAATCTTCGTTATATAATTCTAGCAATACAACCATTAGGAAACCCAGATCTAAGTTGAATTTGCAATGCGATTAATATAACCTGCATTAATCGCATTGCGAATTCAACTTAGAGCTGAGTTCTAATGGTTGTTGTATTGCTAGAATATATGTTATATTCTAGCAATACAACCATTAGGAACTCAGCTCTAAGTTGTAATCGCAATGCGAATAATACTTACAATTATTAATCGCTTTGCAAATCCATTTAATGCCTCTATTTGATTGTATATGATGGTTGACTATGACTACCACCAATGTTCTGCTGCCTCCGAGGCAATATATCTGAACCCCCAGGGGCCATTTGGGCGTTTTTGATAGAAAACGCATCAAAAACGCATCTGCGTTTTTATATTTTTCATTTTTAGTTTAATTTTTGTGTATTTTGCCACATTTGGTTGCATATTTACATTTGGTATAGGCAAATATGGTAGTCTAGATCAGTGATGGGCAACATGCTGCTCTCCAGCTGTTGCAGAACTACAACTCCCAGCATGCAAAGCCTGTCTATAGCTATCAACCTACTGCAGGGCATGGTGGGAGTTGTAGTTTAGCAACAGCTGGAGAGCCGCACGCTGCCCATCACTGGTCTAGATCATTACTCTGCCCAAATCTATATTCAGCTACATGGCTTAGAAAATATGCTGTCAAACAATGATCCTAGGTTTTGGTATAGACACATGATCTAGACTACCATATTTGCCTATACCAAATGTAAATATGCAACCAAATGTGGCAAAATACACAACAAAATAAACTAAAAAATGAAAAATTATAAAACGCAAATGCGTTTTTATGCGTTTTATGCATTTTCTATTAAAAATGCCCAAATGGCCCCTGGGGGTTCAGATATCTTGCTTTGGAGGCAGCAGAACGTTGGTGGTAGTCATAGTCAACCGTCATATACAATCAAACAGAGGCATCAAATGGATTCGCAAAGCGATTAATAATTGTAAGTATTATTGGCATTGCGATTACAACTTAGAGCTGAGTTCCTAATGGTTGTATTGCTAGAATATAACGTATATTCTAGCAATACAACAACCATTAGGAACTCAGCTCTAAGTTGAATTCGCAATGCGATTAATGCAGGTTATATTAATCGCATTGCAAATTCAACTTAGATCTGAGTTCCTAATGGTTTTATTGCTAGAATATAATGAAGATTGAGAATATAGTGCTATATTTGTTATCTTCATTAATATATTCTAGCAATACAACCATTTGGAACTCAGATCTAAGTTGTAATCGCAATGCGAATAATACAGGTAATATTAATCGCATTGTGATTTACAATTACTAACACTGCAGCTTCAGAATGAATGTAAGATGGATCCTATCCTTGCGTTTAGATAGGAGGTGGGAGGGTCTGGGAGGGACGGTCTGCTGATTGGCTGGAATGTGTCTGCTGACTGTGAGGTACA
Organism: Bufotes viridis; assembly: GCA_033119425.1. NCBI lineage: Eukaryota > Metazoa > Chordata > Amphibia > Anura > Bufonidae > Bufotes > Bufotes viridis. The sequence continues at coordinate 113,986,905 of CM065593.1, read as the reverse complement.
GGGTCAAAGTTTGCTCAATGATAAAGTATAGGGGCGAACGCGAACATCGAATATGTTCGCCCGCCGCGGCGGACGCTAACAAGCTATGTTCGCCGGGAACTGTTCACCGGCGAATAGTTCGGGCCATCTCTAGGCCATTGTGGGGTCATTATACTGTGTGTGGGGCCACTGGGGGTTATTATACTGTGTTAGAGGGCATTTGGGGGTCATTATTCTGTGTGAAGGGCCACTAGTAGAGTTCAGTGAACACCTGGATGTTCGGGAAGTTCGGCCAAACTTCCGGAAAATGTTGGGCACTTTTGGACAATAAAAAGGCTGTAAAATAGCCCAGGAAAGGGCTAGAGGGCTGCAAAAGGCAGAAAAATGTAGGTAAATCCCCTGCAAACAAATGTGGATAGGGAAATGATTTTAAATAAAATAAAATAAATAAAAATTAAGTTGAAGTTGGGAGTTGAAGTCTCATCACAGTCAAAAAGGATTCATGTCTGCCTGCAGTGCCACAGGCCTCATTCACAGACTCAGGGCCATGGCACCCGCAAAGAGGAGAGCGGTCCCGTAACAGCAACACAGACCTCAGGTCAACCTGCAATGGAACAGGCAATTATCATTTATGTAGGCCCCTGACACCCAGACAGAGAAGAGGTCATTTGACAGTAAAAAGAGTTTAATGTCTCCCACCAAGACAAAAAATGATTAAACGACATATAGACCCCTGACACCAAGACAATGGGGCGCTCATTAGACAGTAAAAAGTGTTAAATGTCTGCCACCAAGACAGCAAACAAGTACGTGAAATTTAGGCCCCTGACACCCAGACAATGGGGCGGTCATGACAGTAAAAAGAGTTTAATATCTCCCACCAAGACAACAAATGATTAAACGACATATAGGCCTCCGACACCCAGACAATGGGGTGGTCGTTAGACAGTAAAAAGTGTTAAATGTCTGCCACCAAGACAGCAAGCAAGTACGTGAAATTTAGGCCCCTGACACCCAGACAATGGGGCGGTCATGACAGTAAAAAGAGTTTAATATCTCCCACCAAGACAACAAATAATTAAACGACATAAAGGCCCCTGACACCCAGACAATGAGGCGGTCATTAGACAGTAAAAGTGTCAAATGTCTGCCACCAAGACAACAAGCAAGTACATGAAATTTAGGCCCCTGACACCCAGACAATGGGGCGGTCATGACAGTTAAAAGAGTTTAATATCTCCCACCAAGACAAAAAGTGATTAAACAACATATAGGCCCCTGACACCCAGACAATGAGGCGGTCATTAGACAGTAAAAAGTGTTAAATGTCTGCCACCAAGACAGCAAGCAAGTACGTGAAATTAAGGCCCCTGACACCCAGACAATGGGGCGGTCATGACAGTAAAAAGAGTTTAATATCTCCCACCAAGACAACAAATGATTAAACGACATAAAGGCCCCTGACACCCAGACAATGGGGCGGTCATTAGACAGTAAAAAGTGTCAGGTGACGGTGCAGTTAGCTGTGGCGTGGTGACAAAACTTTTCCACATCTCTGCCATGCTAACCCTGCCCTCAAAGGAGCTGGCCGTGACACAGATGCGTTGGCGACCTCTCACTCCTTCTCTGCCTTCGCCTTGGGCTTCCACTTGTTCCCCTGTGACATTTGGGAATGCTCTCAGTAGAGCGTCTACCAACGTGCACTTGTACTCGCGCATCTTCCTATCACGCTCCAGTGCAGGAAGTAAGGTGGGCAAATTGTCTTTGTACCGGGGATCCAGCAGGGTGGCAACTCAGTAGTCCACACATGTTAAAATGTATGCAACTCTGCTGTCGTTGCGCAGGCACTGCAGCATGTAGTCGCTCATGTGTGCCAGGCTGCCCAGAGGTAAGGACAAGCTGTCCTCTGTGGGAGGCGTATCGTCATCATCCTCCGTTTCCACCCAGCCATGCACCAGTGGGTGCCGCCCCGCTGTGAACATGCTTCATCCTCATCCTCCTCCACTTCCTCATCCTCATCCTCGTCCTCCTCATCCTCCAGTAGTGGGCCCTGGTTGGCCACATTTGTACCTGGCCTCTGCTTTTGCAAAAAAACTCCCTCTGAGCCACTTCTAAGACACTGGCCTGAAAGTGCTAAAAATGACCCCTCTTCCTCCTCCTCCTCCTCCTCCTGTGCCACCTCCTCTTCCATCATTGCCATAAGTCTTTTCTCAAGGAGACATAGAAGTGGTATTGTAACGGTGATAACGGCGTCATCGCCACTGGCCATGTTGGTGGAGTACTCGAAACAGCACAACAGGGCACACAGGTCTCGCATGGAGGCCCAGTCATTGGTGGTGCTGTTCCGCAGTGCGACTGACCCGTGCGTGCTGCAGCTGAAACTCCACTATGGCCTGCTGCTGCTCGCACGGTCTCTCCAGCATGTGCAAGGTGGAGTTCCACCTGGTGGGCAAGTCACATATGAGGCGGTGAGCGGGAAGGCCAAAGTTACGCTGTAGCTCAGACAGGCGAGCAGCGGCAGGATGTGAACACCGGAAGCACGCACAGACGGCCCTCACTTTATGTAGCAGCTCTGACATGTTGGGGTAGTTGTGAATGAACTTCTGCACCACCAAATTCAGCACATGCACCAGGCAAGGGATGTGCGTCAAACCGGCTAGTCCCAGAGCTGCAACGAGATTTCGGCCATTATCGCACACCACCAGGCCGGGCTTGAGGCCCACCGGCAGCAACCACTCATCGGTCTGTTGTTCAATACCCTGCCACAACTCCTGCGCGGTGTGAGGCCTGTCCCCCAAACATATGAGTTTCAGGACGGCCTGCTGACGTTTTCCGGGCTGTGCTGAAGTTGGTGGTGAAGGTGTGTGGCAGACTGGATGAGCTGGTGGAAGAAGAGGATGAGGAAGCCGAGTAGGAGGAGGAGGCTACAGGAGGCAAAGAATGATGCCCTGCGATCCTTGGCAGAAGAAGTACGTGCGCCAAAGAACTCTCCGCCTGGGGCCCAGCCTCCACTACATTTACCCAGTGTGCAGATAGGGAGATATAGCGTCCCTGGCCGTGCTTACTGGTCCACGTATATGTTGTTAGGTGGACCTTGCCACAGATGGCGTTGCGCAGTGCACACTTGATTTTATCGGATACTTGGTTGTGCAGGGAAGGCACGGCTCTCTTGGAGAAGTAGTGGCGGCTGGGAACAACATACTGTGGGACAGCCATCGCCAACAGCTGTTTGAAGCTGTCTGTGTCCACCAGCCTGAATGCCAGCATTTCAAAGACCAGTAGTTTAGAAATGCTGGCATTCAGGCCACAGGGCTCGAGGGTGGCTAGGTGGGAATTTACGCTTTCTGTCCAAGGTTTGTGAGATGGAGAGCTGAATGCTGCCGTGTGACATGGTGGAGAGGCTTGGTGATGCAATTGGTGGTGTCGGTGGCACATCCTCTGTTTGGTGGGCGGCAGGTGCCAACATTCCTCAAGAGGCGGAGGAAGACGCCAGGGCAGCAGCAGAATAGGGAGCAGGGGAGCCAGAGTGAGTTCCTTGCTTTTAAGGTGTTTAATCCACTGCAGTTCATACTTTGCATGTAGATGCCTGGTCATGCAGGTTGCGCTAAGGTTCAGAACGTTAATGCCTCGCTTCAGGCTCTGATGGCACAGCGTGCAATCCACTCGGGTCTTGTCGTCAGCACATTGTTTGAAGAAGTGCCATGCCAGGGAACTCCTTGAAGCTGCCTTTGGGGTGCTCGGTCCCTGGTGGCGGTGGCCAGTAGCAGGCGAACTCTCTTGGAGGCGGCTGTTCTGCTTTTGCACCCTGCTCCCTCTTTTGCTACACTGTTGGCTCGGTCTCACCACTGCCTCTTCCTCTGAACTATGAAAGTCAGTGGCACAACCTTCATTCCATGTGGGTTCTAGGACCTCATCGTCCCCTGCATCGTCTTCCACACAGTCTTCCTCCCTGACCTCCTGCAGAAAGACGCAGCAGTTGGCACATGTGTTTCGTCATCCTCAGAGACGTGCAGACTGCGATGAGATGGTATTCCCATGTCCTCATCATCAGGAAACATCAGTGGTTGTGAATCGGTGCATTCTATGTCTTCCACCACTGGGGAAGGGCTAGGTGGATTCCCTTGGGAAACCCTGCCAGCAGAGTCTCCAAACAGCATAAGAGACTGCTGCATAACTTGAGGCTCAGACAGTTTCCCTGATATGTATGGGGGTGATGTGACAGACTGATGGGCTTGGTTTTTAGGCGCCACCTGTGCGCTTTCTGCAGAAGACTGGGTGGGAGATAATGTTGTGAACGTGCTGGATCCACTGTCGACCACCCAATTGACTAGCGCCTGTACCTGCTCAGGCCTTACCATCCTTAGAACGGCATTGAGCCCCACCAAATATCGCTGTAAATTCTGGCGGGTACTGGAACCTGAGGTAGTTGGTTCACTAGGACGTGTGGCTGTGGCAGAATGGCCACGTCATCTCCCAGCACCAGAGGGTACACTAACACCACCACGACCGTGTCCGCGTCCCGTACTAGATGTTTTCCTCATTGTTACCGTTCACCAAGCACCACAATAAGGAAAAAAATATTTGGCCCAATGTATTGATTTCAAATTCAGGCCTTTTTTTAACAGGCACCTAACACTATCTGCCTATTTATTTATGTAGCGTATTACACTAATCCAGGCACAGCAGTAACCACTGATTTAGGGAAATATCTCTTTTAGGGCTAGTATTTAGGCCCTGGATGAAAGGTATCCTTTTATGGACAGATTTAAACTAGGCCTGCAACAGCTGGAACACCAGATTCAGAGTATTGCTATTTTGGAAATTGAATTTCACCCCAGAACAAAATATACCCTGTTACGGACAGATTTAAACTAGACCTGCAACAGCTGGAACACAAGATTTAGGGTATTGCTATTTTGGCAATTGAATTTCACCCCAGAACAAAATATATCCTTTGCAGGACACTATGAAACTTGGCCAGCCACAGCTGAAACTACTGATTTATGGTATTGCTATTTTGGCAATTGAATTTCACCCCAGAACAAAATATATGTTTTTGCGGACACTATTATAGTTTGCCAGCCAGAGCTGAAACCACTGATTTATGGTATTGCTATTTTGGCAATTGAATTTCACCCCAGAACAAAATATATGTTTTGGCGGACACTATTATAGTTTGCCAGCCAGTGCTGGGACACCAGATTTAGGGAATGCTATTTTGGCAATTGAATTTCACCCCAGAACACAATATTCCCTGTTACGGACAGATTTAAACTAGCCCTGCAACAGCTGGAACACCAGATTCAGGGACTCAGGGTATTGCTATTTTGGCAATTGAATTTCAGCCCAGAACAAAATATATGATTTGCAGGACACTATGAAACTTGGCCAGCCACAGCTGAAACCAATGATTTATGGTATTGCTATTTTCGCAATTGAATTTCACCCCAGAACAAAATATATGTTTTGGCGGACACTATTATAGTTTGCCAGCCAGAGCTGAATCCACTGATTTATGGTATTGCTATTTTGGCAATTGAATTTCACCCCAGAACAAAATATATCCTTTGCAGGACACTATGAAACTTGGCCAGCCACAGCTGAAACTACTGATTTATGGTATTGCTATTTTGGCAATTGAATTTCACCCCAGAACAAAATATATGTTTTTGCGGACACTATTATAGTTTGCCAGCCAGAGCTGAAACCACTGATTTATGGTATTGCAATTTTGGCAATTGAATTTCACCCCAGAACAAAATATATGTTTTGGCGGACACTATTATAGTTTGCCAGCCAGTGCTGGGACACCAGATTTAGGGAATGCTATTTTGGCAATTGAATTTCACCCCAGAACACAATATTCCCTGTTACGGACAGATTTAAACTAGCCCTGCAACAGCTGGAACACCAGATTCAGGGACTCAGGGTATTGCTATTTTGGCAATTGAATTTCACCCCAGAACAAAATATATGATTTGCAGGACACTATGAAACTTGGCCAGCCACAGCTGAAACCAATGATTTATGGTATTGCTATTTTCGCAATTGAATTTCACCCCAGAACAAAATATATGTTTTGGCGGACACTATTATAGTTTGCCAGCCAGAGCTGAATCCACTGATTTATGGTATTGCTATTTTGGCAATTGAATTTCACCCCAGAACAAAATATATCCTTTGCAGGACACTATGAAACTTGGCCAGCCACAGCTGAAACCCCTGATTTATGGTATTGCTATTTTGGCAATTGAATTTCACCCCAGAAGAAAATATATGTTTTGGCGGACATTATTATAGTTTGCCAGCCAGTGCTGGGACACCAGATTTAGGGGATTGCTATTTTGGCAGTTGAATTTCACCCCAGAACAAAATATATGTTTTGGCGGACACTATTATAGTTTGCCAGCTACAGCTGAAACCACTGATTTATGGTATTGCTATTTTGGCAATTTAATTTCACCCCAGAACAAAATATACCCGGTTTCTGACAGATTTAAACTAGGCCTGCAACAGCTGGAACACCAGATTCAGGGTATTGCTATTTTGGCAATTGAATTTCACCCCAGAACAAAATATACCCTGTTACGGACAGATTTAAACTAGGCCTGCAACAGCTGGAACACCAGATTCAGGGACTCAGGGTATTGCTATTTTTGCAATTGAATTTCACCCCAGAACAAAATATATGATTTGCAGGACACTATTATAGTTTGCCAGCCAGAGCTGGATCCACTGATTTTTGGTATTGCTATTTTGGCAATTGAATTTCACCCCAGAACAAAATATATCCTTTGCAGCACACTATGAAACTTGGCCAGCCACAGCTGAAACCACTGATTTATGGTATTGCTATTTTGGCAATTGAATTTCACCCCAGAACAAAATATATATTTTGGCGGACACTATTATAGTTTGCCAGCCAGTGCTGGGACACCAGATTTACGGGATTGCTATTTTGGCAGTTGAATTTCACCCCAGAACAAAATTTATGTTTTGGCGGACACTATTATAGTTTTCCAGCCACAGCTGAAACCACTGATTTATGGTATTGCTATTTTGGCAATTGAATTTCACCCCAGAACAAAATATATGTTTTGGCTGACCACTAAGTTTTAGCTCTTGTATATCCCTAGACACTGCCTCTGAGAAAAGGTTAAGTTTTCTTTTTTACTTCTTTAATATATATATATATATATATATATATATATAATGTAAAAAATGATGAGAGCACCAACCCAAAATAGACAAAAATAGGGTGCAAAGTCCAATCAGGGAATAGGCTTACCCAATATAAAAAGACGAAAATATGGACAGCACTCCGTAGTGGTCAATCGTGAAATTTATTCACCCAGGTGGTGAGGAGCGACGTTTCGGCTCAACATGATCCTTTCTCAATATATATTTATATATATCAATTCTATATTTAATAAATGGAATATGTGAAAAACAAATATATATACAGGGTGGGCCATTTATATGGATACACCTTAATAAAATGGGAATGGTTGGTGATATTAACTTCCTGTTTGTGGCACATTAGTATATGTGAGGGGGGAAACTTTTCAAGATGGGTGGTGACCATGGCGGCCATTTTGAAGTTTGCCATTTTGAATCCAACTTTTGTTTTTTCAATAGGAAGAGGGTCATGTGACACATCAAACTTATTGGGAATTTCACAAGAAAAACAATGGTGTGATTGGTTTTAACGTAACTTTATTCTTTCATGAGTTATTTACAAGTTTCCCTTTGTTTACAGCCATTGACATGTCGCCGAGGTTAACACATGAGGAGCGGATAGAAATTGTGTTGATGTCTGGTGAACGCAGTAACTGGGTCATTGCAGCAGATTTCAATGCAAGACACCCTACGAGACCACCCATCTCCCATGCTACAGTTAGCAAACTGCTTGCTAAGTTTCGTGAAACTGGTTCAGTGTTGGATTTGCCAAAATGTGGACGCATGAAATCTGTCACTAATGAAGAAATATCAGTGGCTGTCCTAGCTTCATTCAGCAAGAGCCCACAGCGTAGCACTCGCCGCATGTCACTGGAGAGTGGCATTAGTCGAACATCCCTTCGGCGGATATTAGCTACTCACAAATGGCACCCTTACAAACTCCAGCTACTGCAGCATCTCAACGAGGATGACCCAGATCGGCGCACTGAATTTGCAGAATCGGCAAAACAAAAATTGGAACAGGACCATCCATTTAAGCAGAAGATTTTGTACAGTAATGAGGCAAACTTTTATGTGAATTGTGAAGTTAACAAACAAAACCACCGCTATTGGCCTGACACTAACCCACATTGGATAGATCCGTCCAAGACTGTTGGAACAAAAAAATTGATGGTATGGTGTGGTATATGGGGTACAAAGATAGTGGAGCCATTCTTCATCAATGGAAACCTCAAGGCCACTGGATATGCAAAATTGCTACATGATGATGTGTTTCCCTCTTCATGCACTGAAGCTGGCAGTTTTTCCAGCAAGAGGGTGCACCACCACATTATGGGTGTCGGATCCGAGCATTCCTAGATGAACAAGTGGATTGGATTGGTCATCGTGGGCCAGTTGAATGGCTGCCAAGGTCTCCCGATCTGACCCCCTTAGACTTTTATCTTTGGGGTCTTCTGAAGGCAATTGTCTATGCTGTCTATATCTACGAGATGTGCAGCACCTGAAACTACGGATACTGGAAGCCTGTGCTAGCATTTCTCCTGCGGTGTTGCTATCAGTGTTTGAAGAGTGGGAGAAGAGGGTTGCATTGACAATCCAACACAATGGGCAGCACATAGAACACATTTTATAAGTGGTCAGAAACTTGTAAATAACTCATGGAAGAATAAAGTTACGTTAAAACCAAGCACACCATTGTTTTTCTTGTGAAATTCCCAATAAGTTTGATGTGTCACATGACCCTCTTCCTATTGAAAAAAACAAAAGTTGGATTCAAAATGGCCGACTTCAAAATGGCCACCATGGTCACCACCCATTTTGAAAAGTTTCCCCCTCACATATACTAATGTGCCACAAACAGGAAGTTAATATCACCAACCATTCCCATTTTATTAAGGTGTATCCATATAAATGGCCCACCCTGTATATTCTCTAGATGCCTGTAATTGAAGTGTGCCTGACTACAGTTATAAATTAATTTGATTTTATATATATGAAAGGGGAGAATTAGCCGATCACCCAGTTCTTTGTAGGACATTGTAGAATGATCTGGGCAGTATTTGCTACTTGAGTTTTTAATACATTAGAGGTTATGGACCGACTAAGATATATTTAACCTGCAAAATATCTACAAGAATAAATAACACTATCATACTGGCATTTTTTTTTTTTTTTTTGGATCATAGCCATATGAAAAACCAGTAAGAAGAGTGCCTACCGTGTTTATTACATTTTTCAATTATCAAGAATAAAAAAATGTATATGAATTTTTTAAGAGAGGCTCTTAAGCAGCTCTTAAGCGGCCCTAATCAGAGCTCTTGTTTACGATTTTTTCTTCATTTCTTCATTTCTTTTCTTCATTTAAGTTTTCTTTCTTCTCCGAGTTTTTTAAAAATTTTCTTCTTTCTTCTAAGAGTAAGAGGCAGGTTCACACACCATGAATGAGTACAGTATAGGGATATACAGTATAATGATTTACAAGGAGGGCTGAGGGGCAACTACAGTATGAAGTACTGCTCTGCGCTCCTGTTCCAGGCTCCCTCCCTGGGAAAAAAAATATACATGACAAAAATAAAAATGTAATTTCACTGTATCTGGTACTATGAGAGACTCTTTCTTGAATAGTTAAGCGGCCCTAATAGGAGCCCTTGTTTGATTTTGTCTTCACTTAAGCTTTCTCTCTTCTCCAGTTTTCTTCTATTTTTCTATTTTCAGCTTTTTTTCTTCTTTCTTTCTTCAGTTGGGTTCTCCTTACTTTTTGTTTAGTGATGCAGGAATTAGGGTTATTTACTTTAGAAAAAAGACGCCTGTGGGGGGGAGGGATCTAATTACGATGTATAAATATATCAGGGGAGAGTACAGAGATCTCTCCCATTATCTATTTATCCCCAGGACTGTGACGAGGGGACATCCTCTGCGTCTGAAGGAAAGAAGGTTTGTACACAAACATAGAAGAGGATTCTTTACGGTAATATCAGTGAGACTATGTAACTCTCTGCCTGAGGAGGTGGTGATGGTGAGTACAATAAAGGAATTCAAGAGGAGCCTGGGTGTATTTCTGGAGTATAATAATATCACAGGTTATAGCTACTAGAGATGGGTCATTTACTGCTTTATCAATTGTCAAATTGAGAATGTTAGTCACTGTTCGGCCTGTGACCACAGAGCTGAAAGCAGTGCAGGACCAATGTGGCTTTTGGCTTCCAGGCACAGCAGCCGCAGCAAATCATGGCAATGTCTCACCTGGGATGTCGAATAGATTCTGGGGAGCTTAGGGAGAGCAGCAGAAGAGGCGGTAGCAGGGGAAAAGGAGGAGTCAGCTGAGGAGGAGACGGGGGATTGAGCAGCAGGAAGAGAAAAGGGGCAGGCCTGCATGCAATTCTTGGCGGTAACACCAAATTCACACGGGAGCCACGGGTTACATGCTTGACTGCCATCAGAAGGTTCAGCCAGTGGGCAGTAAAAGTTATGTACTGTACCTTCCCTGCCTGAGTTTTCTAGAACACGTGTCGGTGGTCAGATGTATCTTTGCACCGACACTGTGTGCCAGAAAAATATTTACTTGCTGCTGAACGTGGCCATATAGCTCTGGGATGCTCTTCTGGGAGAAATATTTCCTTCCGGGGACGTTCCATTGTGGTATTCCAATTGCCACAAATTTTCTAAAGGCCTCCGAGTCTACCAGTTTATATGGCAGTAGTTGGCGGGCTAAAAGTTCCGACAAGCCAGCAGTCAGTCCTTGGCCAAGAAGGTTTTCCGGCGTCATCAACTTTTTACGCTCGAACATTTGGGCCAAGGAAGCCAGCCTTCTGCCAGATGAATGCGACGACGGCAAGGTGGAAGGTGGAGTGGAGGACAAATGGGAGGAGAGAGGAGACAGAGAAGAGGCAGGACGTGGAGTGCCGGGAGTGTGGCTTTGTGGGTTCTGATGGCGTTGCTTCCACTGGGCTTGGTGATGGGAGGCCAGGTGCCTTTTTAAGGTGGTCATCCCTAGGTAAATGTTGGGCTTACCGCAACTTATGTTTTGACAGCACAGGCTGCAGGTGTAAACATTATTTTCCGCAGATGACATGTTACAAAAAGCCAAAACTGACATCCTGGAAGCGCCAGAAGTGAAGTGTGCATGGTGGATGGCTTGCTCCAGATACATTTGCATTCTGCTTTTTGCCTCCTGTACTCTGCGAGCTCTGCCTGCTCCTGCTCCTTCTCCTCCCTCGTCTTTCCCTCTGAACTCCTCTCCTCTTCCTCTCTTGTGGGCACCCACGTGACGTCTATCGACAGGTAATCATCGTCTCCTTCACCACCACTGACATTTAAGATCTTGGAGAAGCAAGCAACAGCACTACTTGGGCTGATTCGGGTACTGTCGTCAGAACACTGGGTGGCGGTCGTTGCTACCTACTCTTCCTCATCCGATGTCAAGAATGGCTGCGCATTTGTAATGTCTGTGAATGGATGTGAAAATAATTCCTCTGACTCGAGTGGAGGGGCTATGGTTGTGGTGGTGTGTTTGGGGGTGCACACAGCAGAGAGTGAGGAGGGTGCATACAAAAAGACGATGAGGAGGGTGCAGAAGCCGAAGGCTGAGTGAGCCACTCAACCAACTCTGGAGCGCTTTTTGAAGTAATCGCACGCACCTTCTCCAACTTCCCACTTGTGCACCTAGCCTGGTGCACCTTCCCGACCGATACCACCCCTATGGATCGGCCTGCCTCTTCCTCTACCTGTCATTTTCAAAATTACACAGTGCCTAAGTCCCTAGAGAAGAGCAGTATTTGTGGAAGCAGGTATATCGCAGGCCTCAATCAATATTTGGTGGAAACAGGTATATCGAAACCCCTTAATCGGTATTTTGTCGAAGCAGGTATATCGCAGGCCTCAATCAATATTTGGTGGAAACAGGTATATCAAACCCCTTAATCAGTATTTTGTGGATGGAGGTATATTGCAGCCCTCAATCAGTATTTTGTGGAAGAAGGTATATCAAATCCCTTAATTATTATTTTTTGGAAGCAGGTATATTGCAGGCCTCAATCAATATTTGGTGGAAACAGGTATATCGAACCCCTTAATCAGTATTTTCTGGAAGCAGATATATCAAACCCCTTAATCATTATTTTATGGAAGCAGGTATATCGCAGCCCTCAATCAGTATTTTGTGGAAGCAGGTATATCAAACCCCTTAATCAGTATTTTGTGTAAGCAGGTTTATCCAGCCCTCAATCATTATTTTGTAGAAGCGAGTATATCAAACCCCTTAATCAGTATTTTTTGGAAGCAGCTGTATCGCAGCCATCAATCAGTATTTTGTGGAAGCAGGTATATCGCAGCCATCAGTCATTATTTTGTAGAAGCAGTTATATTAAACTCTTTAATCCATATTTTGTGGAAGTAGGTATATCGCAAGCCTCAATCAATATTTGGTGGAAACATGTATAGCGAACCCAGTAATCAGTATTTTGTGGAAGCAGGTATATGGCAGCAGCCATCAGTCATTATTTTGTGGAAGCAGTTATATTAAACTCTTTAATCCATATTTTGTGGAAGTAGGTATATCGCAAGCCTCAATCAATATTTGGTGGAAACATGTATAGCGAACCCAGTAATCAGTATTTTGTGGAAGCAGGTATATGGCAGCCTTCAATCAGCATTTTGTGGAAGCAGGAATGTCAAACCCCTTAATCCCTATTTTGTGGAAGACGGTATATCGCGGAAACAGGTATATCGAACTTTTTAATCAGTATTTTGTGAAAGCAGGTATATCGCAACCCGTTAATCAGTATTTCGTGGCAGCAGGTATATCACAGGCCTCAATCTTTATTTGGTGGAAACAGGTATATCAAACCTCTTAATCAGTATTTTTCGTGGAAGCAGGTGTTTCACAGCCCTCAATCAGTATTTTGTGGAAGAAGATATATTGCAGCCCTCAATCACTATGTTGTGGAAGCAGGTATATCAAATCTATTAATCAGTATTTTGTGGAAGCAGGTAAATCGCGGACCTCTATCAATATTTGATGCAAACTGGTACATCGAATCCCTTAATCAATATTTTGTGGAAACAGGTATATCAAACCCCTTAATAGGTATTTTGTGGAAGCAGGTATTTTGCAGCCTTCAATAGAGATGAGCGAACTTTAAAAAAAAGTGAAAAAATGTGATCAGTGCAGGGGGCGTGGCCCAGCACTGGATTTGATCCCGTGCTGAGCCACGCCCCCTGCACTGATCACATGACGGTGACGTCACCCCAGGTCCTTCGGCTGTTCAACAGTTCGGGTTGGTGGAAGCTGCCCCTTATGGATTCCATATGCCGCGATAGTGAAATCCATACCGGGATGCGCGAGTTACCACAACCCGAACCCAAACGCCGAACTTTTTTTTAAAGTTCGCTCATCTCTAGCCTTCAATCAGCATTTTGTGGAAGCAGGTATATCAAACCCCTTTATCAGTATTTTGTGGAAGCAGGCATATTGCAGCCCTCAATCAGTATTTTGTGGAAGCAGGTATATCGCAGGCCTTATGCAATATTTGGCGGAAACAGGTATATCGAACTTCTTAATAAGTATTTTGTGGAAGCAGGTATATCACAGCCTTCAATCAGCATTTTGTGGAAGCAGGTATATCAAACCCCTTTATCAGTATTTTGTGGAAGCAGGCATATTGCAGCCCTCAATCAGTATTTTGTGGAACCAGGTATATCGCAGGCCTTATGCAATATTTGGCGGAAACAGGTATATCGAACTTCTTAATCAGTATTTTGTGGAAGCAGGTATATCACAGCCTTCAATCAGTATTTTGTGGAAGCAGGTATATCAAACCCCTTAATCAGTATTTTGTGGTAGCAGGTATATCGCAGGCCTCAATCTTTATTTGGTGGAAACAGGTATATCAAACCCCTTAATCAGTATTTTTTGTGGATGCAGGTGTTTCACAGCCCTCAATCAGTATTTTGTGGAAGCAGGTATATTGCAGCCCTCAATCATTATTTTGTAGAAGCAGGTATATCAAACTCTTTAATCTGTATTTTGTGGAAGCAGGTATATCACAGGCCTCAATCAATATTTGGTGGAAACATGTATAGCAAACCCAATAATCAGTATTTTGTGGAAGCAGGTATATGGCAGCCCTTAATCAGTATTTTGTGGAAGCAGGTATATCAAACCCCTTAATCAGTATTTTGTGGAAGAAGATATATTGCAGCCCTCAATCAGTATTTTGTGGAAGCAGGTATATCAAATCCCTTAATCAGTATTTTGTGGAAACAGGTAAATAGCGGACCTCTATCAATATTTGATGCAAACTGGTATGTCGAACCCTTAATGAGTATTTTGTGGAAGCAGGTATATCGCAGCCCTCAAACTGTATTTTGTGGAAGTAGGTATATCGAAGGCCTCAATTAATATTTTGTGGAAACAGTTATATCAAACCCCTTAATAGGTATTTTGTGGAAGCAGGTATATTGCAGCCTTCAATCAGCATTTTGTGGAAGCATGTATTTCAAACACCTTTATCAGTATTTTGTGGAAGCAGGCATATTGCAGCTCTCAATCAGTATTTTGTGGAAGCAGGTATAAACAAACCCTGTAATCAGTATTTTGTGGAAGCCGGTATATAGAAGGTCTTAATCAATATTTGTTGGAAAAAGGTATATCGAACCCTTTAATCATTATTTTGTGGATGCAGGTGTATCGCAGGCCCCAATCAATATTTTATGGAAACAGGTATATCGAACTTCTTAATCAGTATTTTGTGGAAGCAGGTATATATAACCCCTTAATCAATATTTTGTGAAAGCAGGTATGTCGCACCCCTCAATCAGTATTTTGTAGAAGCAGGTATATCAAACTCTTTAATCTGTATTTTGTGGAAGCAGGTATATCACAGGCCTCAATCAATATTTGGTGGAAACATGTATAGCAAACCCAATAATCAGTATTTTGTGGAAGCAGGTATATGGCAGCCCTTAATCAGTATTTTGTGGAAGCAGGTATATCAAACCCCTTAATCAGTATTTTGTGGAAGAAGATATATTGCAGCCCTCAATCAGTATTTTGTGGAAGCAGGTATATCAAATCCCTTAATCAGTATTTTGTGGAAACAGGTAAATAGCGGACCTCTATCAATATTTGATGCAAACTGGTATGTCGAACCCTTAATGAGTATTTTGTGGAAGCAGGTATATCGCAGCCCTCAAACTGTATTTTGTGGAAGTAGGTATATCGAAGGCCTCAATTAATATTTTGTGGAAACAGTTATATCAAACCCCTTAATAGGTATTTTGTGGAAGCAGGTATATTGCAGCCTTCAATCAGCATTTTGTGGAAGCATGTATTTCAAACACCTTTATCAGTATTTTGTGGAAGCAGGCATATTGCAGCTCTCAATCAGTATTTTGTGGAAGCAGGTATAAACAAACCCTGTAATCAGTATTTTGTGGAAGCCGGTATATAGAAGGTCTTAATCAATATTTGTTGGAAAAAGGTATATCGAACCCTTTAATCATTATTTTGTGGATGCAGGTGTATCGCAGGCCCCAATCAATATTTTATGGAAACAGGTATATCGAACTTCTTAATCAGTATTTTGTGGAAGCAGGTATATATAACCCCTTAATCAATATTTTGTGAAAGCAGGTATGTCTCACCCCTCAATCAGTATTTTGTGGAAACAGGTATATTAAACCCCTTAATCAGTATTTTGTGGAAGCAGGTATATTGCAGCCTTCAATCAGTATTTTGTGGAAGCAGGTATAGCAAACTCGTTAATCAAAATTTTGTGAAAGCAGGTATATCGCAGCCCTCAATCAGTATTTTGTGGAACCAGGTATATCGCAGGCCTCAATCTTTATTTGGTGGAAACAGGTATATCAATCCCCTTAATCAGCATTTTGTGGAAGCAGGTATCTAACAGCCCTCCATCAGTATTTAGTGGATACAGGTATATCAAACCTATTAATCAGTATTTTGTGGAAGCAGGTATATCGTAGCCCTCAATCAGTATTTTGGGGAAGCATGTATATCAAACCCCTTAATCAGTATTTTGTGGAAGCAGGTATGTTGCAGACCTTAATCAATATTTTTTGGAAATAGGTATATCAAACCGCTTAATCAATATTTTATGGAAGCAGGTATCTTGCAGGCCTCAATCAATATTTGGTGGAAACAGGTATATCAAACCCCTTAATCAGTATTTTGTGGAAGCAGTTATATCACACACCTCAATCATTTGTTTGTGGAAGCAAGTATATCAAACCCCTTAATCATTGTTTTGTGGAAGCAGGTATATCGCAGGCCTCAATCAATATTTTGTGGAAATAGGTATATCGAATCCCTTAATCAGTATTTTGTGGAAGAAGGTATATCACACCCCTTAATTATTTTTTTTGCCACAACAGTTATATCACACCACACTGGTTTTTTGGTGCAACATGTATACTGTATAGCAGCCCTCAATCAGTATTTTGTGGAAGAAGGTGTTTCACAGCCATTGCAAATAGTTGTTCCAATAGTGCTTGTCCCTTTATATAGTTGCGGTATCTCATCAGAACCACACACAACTGCTGCACAATACAAAGGCACTATATACTTTTTATGTTAGAAAGTATATTATAGGAATATCACACTTCCTTTCTCTTCCTCTGGCAGCACATCATGGGTTAATCCCATTCCCTTCAGTCTCTAGGACTGCCCACCTAGATAAATCAGAATAATAAATTAATTAATTGATCAACTCACTATATAAGGTAGCTACCAGAGTGCATTGGGTTTTTTTTTTATTGTCCTTCAGTTAGCCCACCTAGCAGCTGGTTACCTGGTTAGGTAGCCTTATTTTAGTTGATTTATAGTTGTCCATGTATTTTTTTGCCATATCCTTATGCGCTTTTACATTGCGCTCTCTGCCGGGATTTCTGGGGAGTTGTACCAGCGTTCGATCGTCCCGAACTTCCGCTTTCACGGACACTGTCAGTGGAGCGCATTGAAGCGCATGGTGGAACACAGGCGCAGGGCGTCTGACGTCACCCTGCACGCCGCCTCCTCCCCTCGGAGTAAGTATTTAAGGTGGCTGTTTGTAATGCTCATTGCTGCATGTGCCTGGCAGCCAAGCTCTAGCATGTCTAAGGTAAATTTGCCTGTCCTGTGTCAGGCAACCCTTTTTATGCTCTGCTTATCCCTGGGTTAACTGGTTGCTTGGATTTTTTTATTACAGATGTCCAGATCTTCCAGCAAAGGGAAGAGGTCCAGAAAAAACAGGCACAGGTTGTGCCATTCATGTGATCAGCCCCTGCCTGATGAGTACCCAGAGGATTTTTGTAAGAAATGCAGTGGGAATTCTTCTGAGGTTTCTCCAGCCAGACCTGCAAAGCACAAGACAAAGCAATCCTTGTGTATATCTTGTATTCAGCCACTTCCAGATGATTGCACCTCTAAGATATGTGAAAATTGTTCTCATTCAGATGAAGTCTCTGATACAGAAACTATGAGACTTATGTCCCTCTTCAAAAAGTTTCTTGCAAAAACAAAAAGGAAAAATGAGAAAAAGAAGTATTTTCTACCCCCGCCATCGTCTGAGCAGTCTTCACATTCTGAGGGAGAAGTCTCTTCAGATTCTGAATCTGATTCTAAAATTCTACAAGATAACTTCCTTTTTAACAAAAATAATGATAATCATCTGATCAAGGAAGTAAAAAAGAGTATGGAATCTAAAAAAGAAAAAGCCTCGGAGCATGAGGAAGAAAACCTTTTTTATTTTCCAAGATGAAAGCTTCCGTGTTTCCTAGTTATCCAATACTTAACTCCATTATGTATAAGGAATGGGAACAACCCATTGGAAAAATAAATCTGGAATTTAGATTTAGAGCAGCGTACAAGGGTAGATCCTGTGGTTAAGCAACTAGCTAAAAGATCTCTCTTTTCTAGCGATGACTCCTCCTTGCTTAAGGATTGGATGGAGAAGAAAGCTGATGGGCTCCTTAAGAGACTACATACCTACCTGGCCTCCCTAAACAAGGCAGCTATGGTGACAGTCCCTGTAGCTCGGGCACTCAGAGTATGGCCTAGCCAGCTTGGTAGAGATATGGAGGACGGAGTCTCCAGAGAAGAATTGTTGCAACAGTTACCAATGTTAAAGCTGGTGGCAGAATTCCTCTGTGATTGCGAAAAACATGGCCCTGTCTAACTCAGATAGAAGAGCTTTCTGGTTAAAGCTATGGTCCGGTGATCCTGCCTCAAAAAGCAACCTCTGCTCTCTACCTTTTGAGCCTCGGAAGATTGTTCGGCTCCCATCTGGATAAACTTCTCTAGTCTAATATGGAAGAGAAAGTATTAAACTTCCCTCAACCTAGACGGAGAGACAATCCGAAATTTTTTCATCCCTACAAAAGTCAAGATTATAAAAGATCAAATTTTAGAGGACGTTCAACCAGAGGAAGACCTGATCACAGATTCAGATCAAATTCTGAGAAGCCAGGAAAGAAGTCAGGTGATACGAAACAGAAAAAGACGGAGTTCTGACGCCAGAAGTCAGGAAATGGGAGGCCCCCTGTCAAATATTTCCTCAGAATGGCTGCAGATTACCTCAGACATCTGGGGTCTCTAGATTATCAAAGAAGGTTACGACCTAGAATTCGACCACTTCCCAAGAGACAGATGCCTCTTAAACAAGGGAGAAGATCCTCTAGTAGCTCAACTCCTGGAATATTTTTTAGAGAAGGGTGCATTAGAACCTGTTCCTTACCAATAAAGAGGAAAAGGAGTATACTCCAGAATATTCCACGTTCCCAAAGACGGGAAAAATCGTCTCATCATAGATTTGCGTTACCTGAATCAGTACTTAAAGAAAGTACACTTTAAAATGGAGACAATAAGATCAAGGACCTCAAGGATGCATACCTACACATCCCGATAAGAGAATCATTAAGAAAATTCTTAAGATTGGCTATTCAGAGAAAAGGTACCATCTCCCACTTCCAATTCCAATTTTTACGAAAATTGAGGTCATAGTAGCAGTGAGTCTCCACCTCCAGGATATTTAACTCTTCCCATACCTGGGCGACTGGCTATTGGTATCCCAATCCAAACACCTCCATCAAGTCCATCTCGAGAAAGCAGTGAAACTCCTGCAGTCCCGGGGATTTCTAATAAACTGGAAGAAATCAGATATTGTTCCCACCACATTCAAAACCTTCCTAGGGTTCACGATAGACACACGCCACATGACCTTATTTCTGCCACTTCCCAAGATAAGGGCACTAAAGAAGGAAGTAAGAACCCTGTTATCCTTACATCAGCCTACAGTGCGCAGGGTAATGAAAACATTAGGACAAATGACAGCAATAATAGATGGCGTCCCCTGGGCCATGATTCATACCAGGGACTTACAGCAGGACATGCTACAGATGTGTCATGACAGCCACCACAGTCTGAAAGCAAGAGTGCAGCTGAGACCTGCAACAATTCAAAGCCTAAAGTGGTGGCTTCAGACCAGGAACCTTGCTTGTGGGAAGAGTTTTCAATTCGTGTCTCCAGTAATAATTACCACAGATGCTTCTGGCCAGGGATGGGGAGCAAACCTCCAGGACAGATGGATTCAAGGCCTCTGGTCCCCACAAGTGAAAAGATGCTCCTCAAATTTCAAGGAACTGAAAGCGGTCCACCTAGCTCCTCTCCAGTTCGCAGCAGAGATAGTAGAGAAACCAGTGCTTATCCGTTCAGACAATCTCCCTGCAGTTTTTTACCTTAACAAGCAAGGGGGGACAAGGAATACGGTTCTTCTGAGCTTGTGCAAGAAGATTTTTATCTGGGCAGAATCTCAACTCTTAGAGTAAAAGCCTTGCATATCAGAGGTTGCTACAATACTCAAGCGGATCAGCTGAGTCGGAGTATGATCAAACCAGCAGAATGGGAGCTGAATCAAGCCATCTTTCAGCAAATAGTGGCCAGATGGGGTCTGCCTTCCTGGGATCTGATGGCATCCAGGAAGAACAAAAAACTACCAAGGTTCTGCTCCCTGAACAGTTGGGAAAACCCAACAGCAGTCAATGCTTTCTCAATAAGCTGGAGACAACTGTTTGTGTACATCTTTCCTCCAGTTCCACTCAGAAGATACTTGCAGAGAAGCCACAAGCGATATTAATAACACCATTCTGGCCGAGAAGGTCGTGGATTCCCCTTCTTCTCCAGCTGTCCAGGGGGGAATTCTGGAAACTCCCTCTAGTTCCGGATCTATTACTACAAGAGGGTCTGTATCATCGGCATCTGGACAGGCTACACCTCACAGCCTGGAGGCTGAAAGATCTGCACTAGAAGGGAAAGGGCTCTCAAGCTCAGTAATTATTGCACTTCTCTGCTCATGTAAAGACTCAACTAATAAGAAGTATGCCAAGATCTGGAATAAATTCTCAGAATGGCTCTGTGAGTCCAACTGTTTGGACATTAAAATTTCTTCTATACTACAGTTCCTTCAAGATGGCTTTCAAAAGGGTCTCGACTCTCATGCCTAACACTTTGAGGGCTCATATGACGGCGATCAATGCCATGACTGAAAATAAATTCATTCATCACCCCCTCATCTTCAGGTTTTTTAAAGCAGTAAGAAAGTTGAAACCTGCTTTCCGGGAACCCATTCTGGTTTGAAACCTGTCTGTGGTACTCAGAAGATTAGCGGTCTCTCCATTTGTGCCTCTCCAACAAACAGATTTCAAATGGCTTACCTATAGAGTCTCATTTCTGATCGCCATTACTTCTGCAAAGTGGTTGGGTGAGCTCCAAGCCCTTTCCCCCAAGCATCCGTACCTAAGACTTCTTCCAGCTGGAGTGCTTCTCCGTTACATGCCTTTCTTCCAACCAAAGGTCTCATCATCATCAAACATTAACAGAGAGTCTTTTCTTCCTGTATTCTTTTCTGACCCTTCGGATGAACAGCAGAGTGTCCTGCACACTCTAGATGTTAATAAGGCAGTTGAGATCTATCTTCACAGAACCAAAGAATTCAGAAAGGCAGAGAAGCTCCTTTTGCTGTATGCTGGATCAAGGAGAGAGCAACCTCCATCTAAAGATACCCTTGCAAGGTGGATTAAATCTACAATTTTGGAAGCATATGCCCCTTGAGCAGATCCCTCCTCCGTTCCCAATCAAGGCACACTCTACAAGAGCCACAGCAGCATCCTGGGCAGAGCAAGTATCGATAGAGGACATATGCAATGCAGCATCTTGGTCTTCATCGCTGATCTTCGCAAATCACTATCGCCTGGACATCTATGCTCAGCCTTTAGCACTGGGGTATTAAGTGCTGTACTAAATGCTGACCCCCCCCCCCCTTGTGATCTATGCAAAACCCAGGATGAGCTGCCGGAGGACGAGAAGGGAAAGGAAAAATTCGTACCTCCGGACTCAAGGAGAGTAAAATCGCAGGTACAAATTTTTCCTGGTGGAAACAGGCATATTACACCCATTGCAATTACTTGTTCCAATAGCGTTTGTCCCTCTATATAGTTGCAGTATCGCAGCAGAAATGCACACAACTGCTGCACAATACAAATTAGCTAGTGCACTATTAGCTAGTGTCTGGTGTCCCTAACAGCCTGTCCCTGCTCCACAAAGCAACCTCTCCCTACACTGGCAAAACACAGAATGTAAAATGGCTGCTAGATCGGGTTCTTTTATAGTTAGTGTGGTGGTGGGGGTGTGTGTCCATATGCTGAAACGTCTCAACTGTCCCACCTGATGGATGTGTCATGGGACCAAGATCAGCACAATGCAAAAGAATACGGCGTCGGCAGACATCGCCATATGTTCGCATGTTTAGCAGATAGCAAACGGTCAAAGTTCGCCACGAAATGACCCTCGACGTTTTAAAATTTTGCAGTGAAAAACTGTGGCCTACCCTGTATTTCATTCATTTTAAGTAACCTGTGGAACTCCGTATTTACATAGGTTGTAAAAACACCAGTTTTGTGGTAGATAGCACATTTGCGGTGTACGCTGCATTTCTGAAAAATCTAATTTTTGTTGATAGTAAAGTTATTGTATTGAATTGCTCCGTTACACTGTTGTGTGACCTAAAGAAATATAAGTTTGTTTATGGCACAGGCACTGCCTTACTGTTAGTGAACTTAATTGTTGACTTTTGGCAGTTAAATTGACACCTGAGATAAAGCATCTGTTATTTTGGTGGGTGAATGCAAATAATGAGGAGAACATCAAATAAAGTACATGGACATGGTCGTGGTGGTGTTGGTGGAGCTCCTGTTGCTGGTAGAGGACGTGGCCATTCTGCGCCAGCTACAGGTCCAAGTGAAACACCTTCCTCAGGTGCGAGTAGGCGACAGAACCTGCAGCGTTACTTGGTAGGGCCGAATGCCACTCTACGGATAGTGAGGCCAGAACAAGTACAGGCGATAGTAGATTGGGTGGCTGACAGTGGCGCCAGTTCCTTCACAGTTTCTCCCACCCAGTCCTCTGCAGAAAGCTCAGAGTTGGCACCTGAAGCCCATGCCCATCAGTCTTTCACCTCACCCCCTTGCAAAGAAGCCAAGCAGTCTGAGCTCCAAGTCATGCAGCATACTATTATTCTTTTCGATGACTCTGCTGGCAGGGTTTCCCTGGGCCATCCACATAGCCCTGCCCCAAAAGTGGAAGACATTGAATGCATTGATGCCCAACCACTTCTGTTGCAGGATGAGGACATGGGAATACCACCGTAGCACGTCTCTGATGATGAAACACAGGTGCCAACTGCTGTGGCTTTCTGCAGTGTGCAGACCGACGAGGAGGGCAGGGGTCAAGAATAGAGATGTCGCGAACATAAAATTTTCCATTCGCGAATGGCAAACGTGAACTTCCACAAATGTTCGCGAACGGGCGAACCGGGCAAACCGCCATAGACTTCAATAGACAGGCGAATTTTAAAACCCACAGGGACTCTTTCAATAGTGATGGAAAAGTTGTTTCAAGCAGACTAACACCTGGACTGTGGCATGCCGGAGGGGATCCATGGCAAAACTCCCATGGAAAATTATGTAGTTGATGCAGAGTCGGGTTTTAATACATAAAAGGCATAAATCACCTAACATTCCTAAATTGTTTGGAATAACGTGCTTTAAAACATCCAGTGTGTGTATACGATCAGGTATGATGTTGTATCGATCAGGTAGTGTAAGGGTTACGCACCGCTTCACAGTGACAGACTTTACTGTGACAGACCAAACTCCCCGTTTAACGCAACACAAACAACCGCAAACAATCTATTGCAAAACCGCAAACTCCCCATTTGCACAAGGTTGGATACCAAGCTAGCCATGTCCCGTTCCTTGTCCTCACTGACGTCATTGAAGGTCTCTTTCTCCACCCAACGACGTACAACACCAAGGGTCCCCGAATGGTGACAACAAGCCCGCTGGGACGCCTGCTGTGGTTGATCTTCCACCTCCTCAAAGCCACCTTCCTCCTCTGACTGCTCTTCTACAGACTACTCTCTCTGCGTTGCCGCAGGTCCAGCAATCGACGATGACAAGGCTGCTTCTGGTGGTGATGGTGACCACAACTGTTCCTCTTCATGCTCATCTATGGCCTGATCCAGCACTCTTCGCAGGGCATGCTCCAGAAAAAACGCATATGGTATGAGGTCGATGATGTTGCCTTGGGTTTTACTGACCAGGTTTGTCACCTCCGCAAAAGGACGCATGAGCCTACAGTCATTGTGCATGAGCATTCAGTAACGTGGCCAAAAAATACCCAGCTCCGCAGAGGCTGTCCTCTTTTTTTTAAATTAAAATATTCTGTTCTTACCAGTTTAATCTCTGTTTTGTCCCCTATCAGGGGAAGGTGTATGGAATAGATTTTAGGAACCAGGAGATGGAAAAAGATGGTTGATCGGTCCTCTTCCTTCCAATTTGGGGCACTGCGCTTGAGCCGTGCAATGTACTGTGCCACCCTATATCAGGGGACGTGTATTGAATTGAATCCTTGCATGGGGAGATAGAGAAAAAAGCTTGCTCTGTCCGCTTCCTTCTAATTTTGGGCACTTGCAATGGAATTTGCCACCAATGCAACTACTGTTAACTAAGTACTATTCCTATCAGTTTAATCTCTGTTTTGTCCCTTATCAGGGCCAGGGCCGGTTTAGTGAATAGATTTTTGGAAACGGGAGATGGAAAAAGACCCATTGAATTTTAGGTCACTGCGCGTGAGCCGTGCAATGTACTGTGACACCCTATATGAGTGGTGTGTTAAGTAGTACTATTCTTATCAGTTTAATCCCTGTTATGTCCCCTATCAGGGTCGTGTATCAAATAGATTTTAGACAACCGTAAAGAGTTGTCAATAGTTGACAAACTCGTGACATAAATTTTATTACTCTATGCGTCAATTTTGGTGTACTGATGACTGTGCTCATGTGCAGGTTTGGGAGATTGCAGGCGATGGCGGTTTTTCAAAGACTATGGTCATGCTGAGGTAGTTCAGTGACAGTTAAGTGACCCAGAAAACAATGATTCTGAAGTGTTGGCCCATTGTTGGCCTAGTAGGCTTTAATGATCAACTTAGATGATCACAAAGAAAATTAATGTTTTTTCTATGAAAAATTATCCAGCCGATAGCTTTTGGTCTGTTCACAATGAAGCGATGAAAACGACCTTATCGTCTGGGGTGTGCCAACATTGCCAACACACTCATAGAGGGGATCGCTTCATTGTGATTCGCAAGCCCCTTCATCACCAGAAGGTAACGATCACAAAAGGGAATTAACACATGTACAGTTGTGTTCAAAATTATTCAATGCTGTAAAGGGTTTAAGGGAATTTAGTGTACATTTGTAATTGTGTTTAGAATGAAATCTTACAAGGACTTTTTAAAGAACCAAATGCAACTAAAATGACATCAATTGTTTTTGTAATATAGTATTAAATGTTTTTTTTGTGATTTCTTCATTGACACAATTATTCAACTCCTTAAAGACTACCACTCTTAAGAACAGAGGTTCATTCAAGTGTTTTTGATCAGGTATTGAAAACACCTGTGGATGTCAAGGAGCAGCAATCAAGCATAATACGAACCAATTAGGCAGATTTAAAATGACTGTGATACTCAGCTCCTTCTAGACATTTACTGGTGTGTTTACAAACATAGTGAAGTCAAGAGAATGGTCCAGGAAGACAAGAGAAGAGGTAATTTCTCTTCACAGGAAGGGCAATGGCTATAAGAAGATTGCAAAGATGTTAAACATACCAAGAGACACCATAGGAAGCATCATTCGCAAATTCAAGGCAAAGGGCACTGTTGAAACGCTACCTGATCGTGGCAGAAAGAAGATGCTGACTTTGACTGCTGTGCGCTACCTGAAGTGCAAAGTGGAGAAAAGTCCCCGTGTGACTGCTGAGAAACTGAAAAAAGATTTGTCAGATGCGGGTACTGAAGTTTCAGCTCAGACAATAAGGCGCACACTGCGTAATGAAGGCCTCCATGCCAGAATTCCCAGGCGCACCCCCTTTCTGTCTCCAAAGAATAAGAAGAGTCGACTGCAGTATGCCAAAAGTCATGTGGACAAACCACAAAAGTTTTGGGATAGTGTTTTGTGGACTGATGAAACAAAATTAGAACTGTTTGGGCCCATGGATCAATGCTATGTTTGGAGGAGGAAGAACAAGGCCTATGAAGAAAAGAACACCTTGCCTACTGTGAAGCATGGCGGGGGGTGAATCATGCTTTGGGGCTGTTTTGCTTCTACAGGTACAGGGAAGCTTCAGCGTGTGCAAGGTACCATGAATTCTCTTCAGTACCAGGAGATATTGGATGAAAATGTGATGCAGTCCGTCACAAACCTGAGGCTTGGGAGACGTTGGACCTTTCAACAGGACAATGATCCCAAGCATACCTCCAAGTCCACTAGAGCATGGTTGCAGATTAAAGGCTGGAACATTTTAAAGTGGCCATCGCAGTCACCAGACTTAAATCCGATTGAGAACCTCTGGTGGGACTTAAAGAAAGCAGTTGCAGCGCGCAAGCCTAAGAATGTGACTGAACTGGAGGCTTTTGCCCATGAAGAATGGGCGAAGATACCCATAGATCGCTTCAAGACACTTGTGTCAAGCTATGCTTCACGTTTAACCTCTTTCCGACCGCCTCACGCAGGATTGCGTCCTGCGGGCGGTCGGTTCATTCCTCCTTGACGCGCCCGCGCGTCATCTCGCGAGACGCGAGATGACGCGCTCCTGAGCCCGGTGGAACGCAAATGGAACGCACCGCCGGGCTCAGGACAAGTTCGTCACCAGCCTGCCAGCCAATGATCAGAGCTGGCAGGCTGGTGATTTTCAAAATCGCCTATGAAAACAGGCGATATAAGTTATATTTACAAATATATGGCTTTTATAAGGGATCTGTGCCATGTGCTGGGTCCTTTTCATCGGTTGGACCCAGCACAGAGCACAGATCCCAAGTAAGTGCACCAATCACTACATATCAGGCCCTGATCACCCCCTGATCACCTATAATTAACCCCTTGATCACCTGTCAATACATAGTGAAAGGGAAAAAGTGATCAGTGTCACTTTTGTGAACTGTCACTTTTTTTTTCACCAGTATTGACTGTTAGGTTTAGGTTAGTTTAGGTCCCTTTGGTAGGTAGTTAGCGTTAGCGCCCAGCCCACCGCACCGCAGTCACTGATTCGCTGATTAGCGTAGCGCTAATCAGCGTTTGTACTTTATAGTATCTGTAAGTGATCAGAACTGATCACGGTCAGATCTATAATAGTATTACTGTCACTTTAGTTCGCCCTCCACCCCAAACGCAGTGTTTGCCCGATCAGACCTGATCGGTCGCCCACACCTGCGTTCACCCACGCCCGCCTCGCCGCAGTGACAAAAAAATTTTTTTGTATCACTGCACAATCACTTCATAGCGCTGCGGCGATAAAAATCAGTTTTGATCTTTTTATCAATCGCAGCGGCTTCTGTACTTCGCTACACTCCCATTTGTAAGACAGGCTTGCTTTTTTTCTTGGGTAGTCTCAGGGAATACCCCTAAATTTAGACGGCCAAATGTCAAACAAGGGGTATTCCTCTGAAGAGGCCTACAGGATTCTGACCCAGTCGGATGAGGAATGGGAACCCTCATCTGACGAATCTAGCGGGTCAGAATATGAACCTGTAGAAAGCAGTGGCTCTCTGACTCAAAGTTCTGACGAGGAGGTGGAGGTCCCTGATAGAAGCAGGCGTACCCGGCCCCGTGTTGCTAGACCGCAGGTTGCGCAGGATCCGCTTCAAGGGCAGCAGAGTGGGGCTGGCGCTGCAGGATTACGTGGTGAGGCATACACCAGCAGCGCAGCCCGTCCTGGACCTAGTACCAGCACTGCCGTAGAACATGGTGAAGTGGCGAGCACCAGAAGGGCAGTTGAAGCTGGTACGGTGGCACGTGCAGTAGTTTCCCCGTCGCAGCCACCGCAAAGACAGGCCCGTAGAGCCCCTAGAGTCCCTGAGGTGCTGGCAAATCCTGATTGGCAGCCCCCAACTTCAGCCGCACCAGTAGTTCCCCCTTTCACCGCCCAGTCAGGAGTTCGGGTGGAAACAGCTCAGATAGGATCGGCGCTGGGGTTTTTGAGCTGTTTTTCACTGCGGAGCTCTATGACTTAGTCGTGGCAGAAACAAATCGGTATGCCACTCAATTTATCGCCGACAACCCGGGAAGCTTCTATGCCCAGCCTTTCCGGTGGAAACCAGTCCAAGTTTCCGAATTTAGAACTTTTCTGGGCCTTCTCCTCAACATGGGCATTACAAAAACATGAATTGCGGTCATATTGGTCCACGAACCCAATTCATCACATGCCCATGTACTCTGCTGCCATGTCCAGGACACGTTTTGAGACCATCCTGCGTTTCCTGCACTTTAGTGACAACACCACCTCCCGTCCCAGAGGCCACCCAGCTTTTGACCGGCTCCACAAAATTCGGCCCCTCATAGACCATTTCAACCTGAAATTTGCAGATTTGTATACCCCTGCACAAAACATCTGCGTAGACGAGTCCCTAATACATTTTACCGGGCGCCTTGGCTTCAAGCAGTACATCCCAAGCAAGCGCGCCCGGTATGGGGTCAAATTGTATAAGCTCTGTGAAAGGGCCACAGGCTATACGCACAAATTTCGGATCTATGAGGGAAAAGATCAGACCCTGGAGCCGGTCGGTTGCCCTGACTACCTGGGGAGCAGTGGGAAGATAGTCTGGGACTTGGTGTCACCCTTATTCGGCAAGGGGTACCATCTTTACGTGGACAACTTTTACACAAGTGTGGCCCTCTTCAAGCATTTGTTCCTAGAACAGATTGGCTGCTGCGGCACCGCGCGACCTAGTCGCCGGGCTACCCTCAACGGCTTCTTACCACCCGACTTGCAAGGGGGCAGAGGGCTGCACTGTGTAACGACGAACTGCTCGCGGTGAAATGGAGAGACAAGCGTGACGTTTACATGCTCTCCTCCATTCACGCAGACACGACAGTCCAAATTGAACGGGCAACCAGTGTCGTTGAAAAGCCCCTCTCGGTCCACGACTATAACCTCCACATGGGAGGGGTGGACTTCAACGACCAGATGTTGGCCCCGTATTTAATTTCCCGACGCACCAGACGCTGGTATAAGAAGGTGTCTGTATATTTATTTCAATTGGCTGCCTATAATAGTTACGTTCTCTACAGTAAGGCTGGGAGAACAGGATCCTTCCTCAAATTTCAGGAAGAGATCATTTCGGAACTCCTGTATCCAGGAGGTTCCGTGGCCCCATCCACCAGTGTAGTTAGCCGTCTACACGAGCGGCACTTCCCTAGCGTTGTGCCTGGTACCTCAACCCAACCGCCACCCCGAAAAAGATGTCGTGTCTGTAGCAGGAGTGGAATAAGGCGTGACACCCGTTATTTCTGTCCTGACTGTCCTGACCACCCTGCCCTATGCCTAGGGGAGTGTTTCCGGAAGTACCACACTCAGGTACACTTAGGGACCTAGGGATTGCAGGACACAGGTAGTTTTTACCTTAGGGTGTCTACTTTCCAGAATGGGGTCACTTGTGGGGTATTTTTATTGTCCCGGCATTTTAGGGGCCCCTAAAGCGTGAGAAGGAGTTTGGAATCCAAATGCGTAAAAATGCCCTGTGAAATCCTAAAGGTACTCATTGGATTTAGGGCCCCTTTGCACGTCTTGGCTGCAAAAAAGTGGCACACATGTGGTATCGCCGTACTCAGGAGAAGTAGGGCAATGTGTTTTGGGGTGTATTTTTACATATACCCATACTAGGTGAGAGAAATATCTCTGTAAATTGACAACTTTGTATAAAAAAATGGAAAAAGTTGTCATTTACAGAGATATTTTTCACACCCAGTATGGGTATATGTAAAATACACCCCAAAACACATTGCTACTTCTGCCAGTACGGCGATACCATGTGTGGCACTTGCAGCCAAGATGCAAAGGGCCCTAAATCCAATGAGTACCTTTAGGATTTCACAGGACATTTCTACTCATTTGGATTCCAAACCGCTTCTCACGCTTTAGGAGCCCTAAAATTCAGAGCAGTAAAAATACCCCACAAGTGACCCCATTTTAGAAAGTAGACACCCCAAGGTGTTCTGTGAGGGGCATAGTGAGTCCATGTAAAATTTTATTTTTGTCACAAGTTAGTGGAATATGAGACTTTGTAAGAAAAAGAAAAAAAAAAAAAAACATTTCCGCTAACTTGTGACAAAAATAAAAACTTCCATGAATTCACTATGCCCATCAGCGAATACCTTAGGGTGTCTACTTTCCAGAATGGGGTCACTTGTGGGGTATTTTTATTGTCCCGGCATTTTAGGGGCCCCTAAAGCGTGAGAAGGGGTTTGGAATCCAAATGCGTAAAATTGCCCAGTGAAATCCTAAAGGTACTCATTGGTTTAGGGCCCCTTTGCGCATCTTGGCTGCAAAAAGTGTCACTCATGTGGTATCTCCGTACTCAGGAGAAGTAGGGCAATGACTTTTGGGGTGTATTTTTACATATACCCATACTTTGTGTGATAAATATCGCTGTAAATCGACAACTTTGTATAAAAAATTGATACAAAGTTGTCAATTTACAGTGATATTTTCTCACCCAGCATGGGTATATGTAAAATACACCCCAAACACATTGCCCTACTTCTGCTGAGTACAGCGATACCACATGTGTGCACTTTGCAGCCAAGATCGCAAAGGGCCCTAATTCAATGAGTACCTTTAGGATTTCACAGGACATTTCTACTCATTTGGATTCCAAACGCTCTCACGCTTTAGGGGCCCCTAAAATGCCAGGGCAGTAAAAATACCCCACAAGTGACCCCATTTCAGAAAGTAGACACCCTAAGGTGTTCTGCTGATGGGCATAGTGAGTCCATGTAAAATTTTATTTTTGTCACAAGTTAGTGGAATATGAGACTTTGTAAGAAAAAGAAAAAAAAAAAAAACATTTCCGCTAACTTGTGACAAAAATAAAAACTTCCATGAATTCACTATGCCCATCAGTGAATACCTTAGGGTGTCTACTTTCCAGAATGGGGTCACTTGTGGGGTATTTTTATTGTCCCGGCATTTTAGGGGCCCCTAAAGCGTGAGAAGGGGTTTGGAATCCAAATGCGTAAAATTGCCCAGTGAAATCCTAAAGGTACTCATTGGTTTTAGGGCCCTTTGCGCATCTTGGCTGCAAAAAGTGTCACTCATGTGGTATCTCCGTACTCAGGAGAAGTAGGGCAATGACTTTTGGGGTGTATTTTTATATATACCCATACTTTGTGTGATAAATACCGCTGTAAGCGACAACTTTTTAAAAAAATTTATACAAAGTTGTCAATTTACAGTGATATTTCTCTCACCCAGCATGGGTATATGTAAAAATACACCCCAAAACATTGCCCTACTTCTCCTGAGTACAGCGATACCACATGTGTGCCACTTTTGCAGCCAAGATCGCAAAGGGCCCTAATTCAAAGAGTACCTTTAGGATTTCACAGGGCATTTTACGCATTTGTATTCTCACGCTTTAGGGGCCCCTAAAATGCCAGGGCAGTAAAAATACCCCACAAGTGACCCCATTTCGGAAAGTAGACACCCTAAGGTATTCGCTGATGGGCATAGTGAGTTCATGGAAGTTTTATTTTTGTCACAAGTTTGCGGAAAATGAAATTTTTTGAAAAAAAAAAAAACATTTCCGCTAACTTGTGACAAAAATAAAAACTTCCATGAACTCACTATGCCCCTCAGTGAATACCTTAGGGTGTCTACTTTCGGAAATGGGGTCATTTATGGGGTATTTCTACTGTCTGGGCATTGTAGTACGTCAGGAAACAGGACAGGTGCTCAGAAAGTCAAAGTGCGGAAATTCACTTTTTGCACCATAGTTTGTAAACGCTATAACTTTTACCCAAACCAATAAATATACACTTATTGCATTTTTTTATCAAAGACATGTAGAACAATAAATTTAGAGAAAATTTATATAGAAATGTAGTTTTATTTGACAAATTTTCAAACAGAAAGTGAAAAATGTCATTTTTTTGCAAAAATTTCGGTAATTTTTGATTAATAGCAAAAAAAGTAAAAATGTCAGCAAGAATGAAATAGCACCAAATGAAAGCTCTATTAGTGAGAAGAAAAGGAGGTAAAATTCATTTGGGTGGTAAGTTGTATGGCCGAGCAATAAACGGGTAAAGTAGTGTAGTGCAGAATTGTAAAAAGTGGCCTGGTCATTAAGGGTGTTTAAGCTAGGGGGGCTTAAGTGGTTAAAAGCTGTTATAACTGGAAAAGGATGTTGTAATAAGTACTAAGATTGACTGTCACTTGGGGGTTGAATAAAACTGATGTGAGCACAGAAAAGACATTTGTGGTTATTTCATTATACATGTTATGTTATATTTGTCTGACTTACAAGTGCCTCTTTGATTTAATTGTAAACAAGATGACTGAAATGATCAAAATCAATGTCAAACTGGCCAAAACACTCAATTTCAGTGGGGGTTGAATAATTTTGAACAAAACTGTATGTGCCCTTTTTATTGTTTTGTTTTTGCAGCACAGTGCAGCACCACAGGCCTAAAAAATTAGGTATTGTTGCAGCCGCCGGAAAAATTGATGTTTTCCAGGCAGAAAGTGTACTAAAACATAATGGCTTGAACCCTAGTCGGTGGCTGAGAAGTCACACAAGTCATCTGGCATGCAGAGATTAAAGACAGCAGTGTGGGGACCATTTTTAGCCCAAGGCATCTCATCAGGCGTTTTTTAGTCAAATGCATCCCCCACTGTCAGTCCCTTCGGTATCCACGCCTCATTCATCTTAATAAAGGTGAGGTAATCTAGACTTTTTTGACCTAGGCGACTTCTCTTGTCAGTGACAATACCTCCTGCTGCGCTGAAGGTCCTTTCTGACAGGACACTTGAAGCAGGGCAGGCCAGAAGTTCTATCGCAAATTGGGATAGCTCAGGCCATAGGTCTAGCCTGCACACCCAGTAGTCAAGGGGTTCATCGCTCCTCAGAGTGTCGATATCTGCAGTTAAGGCAAGGTAGTCTGCTACCTGTCCGTCGAGTCGTTCTCTGAGGGTGGACCCCGAAGGGCTGTGGCGATGCATAGGACTTAAAAAGCTCTGCGTGTCCTCCATCAACAACACGTCTGTAAAGCGTCCTGTCCTTGCTGGCGTGGTCGTGGTAGGAGGAGGATTACTTTCACCTCTTCCCCTGTTAGATTCCCGTTGTGCTGTGACATCACTCTTATACGCTGTGTAAAGGATACTTTTTAACTTGTTTTGGAACTGCTGCATTCTTTCCGACTTCCGGTAATTCGGTAACATTTCAGCCACTTTCTGCTTATACCGGGGGTCTAGTAGCGTGGCCACCCAGTACAGGTCATTCTCCTGCAGCCATTTTATACGAGGGTCCCTCAACAGACATGACAGCATGAAAGACCCCATTTGCACAAGGTTGGATGCCGAGCTACTCATCTCCCGTTCCTCGTCCTCACTGATCTCATTGAAGGTCAGTTCTTCCCCCCAGCCACGTACAACACCACGAGTCCCAGATAGGTGACAACAACGAGCACCCTGGGATGCCTGCTGTGGTTGGTCATCCTCCTCCTCAAAGCCACATTCCTCCTCTGACTCCTCTTCCTCAGACTCCTCTTCCAGCGTTGCCGCAGGTCCAGCAAGCGATGATGATAAGGCAGTTTCTGGTGGTGATGGTGATGAAAACTCTTCCTCTTCACGCTCACCTACGGCCTGATCCAGCACTCTTCGCAGGGCACGCTCCTGGAAGAAAACAAATGGGATGAGGTCGCTGATGGTGCCTTCGGTGCGACTGACTAGGTTTTTCACCTCCTCAAAGGACGCATGAGCCTACAGGCATTGCGCATGAGCGTCCAGTAACGTGGCAAAAGAATTCCCAGCTCCGCAGAGGCTGTCCTAGCACCCCGGTCATACAAATACTCGTTGACGGCTTTTTCTTGTTGGAGCAGGCGGTCAAACATTAGGAGTGTTGAATTCCAACGTGTCGGGCTGTCGCAAATCAAGCGCCTCACTGGCATGTTGTTTTGCCGCTGAATATCAGAAAAGTGCGCCTTGGCCGTGTAGGAACGCCTGAAATAGCCACACACCTTGCTGGCCTGCTTGAGAACGCCCTGTAAGCCTGGGTGCTTATACACAAAGGGTTGTACGATCAGATTCAACACATGTGCCATGCACGGCACATGTGTCAACTTGCCCAAATTCAATGCTGCCAACAGATTGCTTCCGTTGTCACACACCACTTTGCTGATCTCCAGTTGGTGCGGGGTCAGCCACTGATCCACCTGTGCGTTCAGGGCGGACAGGAGTGCTGGTCCGGTGTGACTCTCTGCTTTTAGGCAAATCAACCCCAAGACAGCGTGACACTGTCGTATCCGGGATGTGGAATAGCCCCCGGGGAGCTGGGGGGTGCAGTTGACGTGGAGCAAGACGCAGCAGCAGAAGAGGACAAGGAAGTTAGCGAAGAGGATGGAATAGGAGGAGTAGAGGAGGTGGCAGCAGGCCTGCCCGCAAGTCATGGTGGTGTCACCAACTCTGCTGCAGAGCCACGCATTCCATGCTTGGCAGCCGTCAGCAGGTTTACCCAATGCGCAGTGTACGTGATATACCTGCCCTGACCGTGCTTTGCAGACCAGGTATCAGTGGTCAGATGGACTCTTGCCCCAACACTGTGTGCCAGACATGCCATGTGTGCCAGACATGCCATGACCAGGATTGCCTTTTGTGAAAATAAAATTCGGCCGGGTACCTTCCACTGCGGGGTCCCAATAGCTACAAATTTTCTTAAGGTCTCAGACTCCACCAGCTTATATCGTAAAAGCTGGCGTGCTAAGAGTTCCGACAAGCCAGCTTTCAGACGCCGGGCAAGAGAGTGACTCTGTGACATCAGCTTCTTACGCTCAAATATTTCCTTGACAGACACCTGACTGTGGGCAGATGAGCAGGAACTGCTGAAGGTGAGAGGCGGAGTGGCGGGTGGTTGAGAGGGGGCAAGGAGGACAGCAGTGGTTAACGTGGCAGAAGATGCTGGACCAGGAGGAGGATGATGGCTTTGAGTTTGTGTGCTGCTTGTACTCATGTGTTGATCCCATAGGCGTGAGATCATTTGCCTTATCAAAGCAGTTATACTTAGGTGGGTGTTGGACTTCCCACGGCTCCGTTTCTTTTGGCACAGGTTGCAAATGGCATCGCTGTTATCAGAGGCAGACACACACAAAAAATGCCACACTGCTGATCTTTGCAATGACGGCATTCTGGTGGTGGCAAAAGCATGCGTTGATTGGCGTGCAGTCTGGCTGACCCTGGGTGCCGATACATGCTGTCTGACTGTGCCACTAGCTCCTTGCGACGACCTCCCCCTGCTTTCAACTCATCTCTTCCTCCTCTCTGTCTTCCCATCTTAACTTCCCATCTGTGTGTAATGCTGCCTGACTGAGACATATCCCTGTTATCTACATCATCTGGCAATAATGGTTGCACATCACTCATTTCTTCCAACTGATGTTTAAATAACTCCTCTGACAGATCAAGTGAAGCGGATGTGGTGCTAGTGTTGGTGCTGGTGGCGGGCGGGCGAGTAGTAACTTGAGGGGTGCCCGAAGCTGAGCTGGAGGAGGATGGTGCATCAAGGTTCCGAGCGGAAGCTGTGGAAGATTGGGTGTCCTTTGTAAGCCAGTCAACTATGTCCTCAGAATTTTTCGAGTTCAGGGTACGTGGCCTCTGAAAACTGGGCATTATTCTAGGGCCAAAGGAAATCACAACACCATGACCACGACGGCCTCTGCAGGTTGGCCTGCCTCTTTCCTGTCATTTTGTTTTTGATTAATGGTACTATACGTGCAAGGTACTGTGCCACCCTATATAAGTGGTGGGGAGTGGGCACAGTACAGTCAGTGGGCCTGACATACACTGGCAGGCAACTGCAATTATATTAAAGGGTAAAAATTAAATGACTTTTTTATCTGCAAGGTACTGTGCCACCCGATATGAGTGGTGGGCAATGGGCACAGTACAGTCTGTGGGCCTGAGACTCACTGGCAGCCAACTGCAATTATATTAAAGTGTAAAAATTAAATTACTTTTTTATCTGCAAGGTACTGTGCCACCCTATATGACTGTGGGCAGGGGGCGCAGAACAGTCAGTGGGCCTGACACTCACTGGCAGACAACTGCAATTATATTACAGAGGAAAATTTAATAATTTTCTTATCTGCAAGGTACTGTGCCACCCTATATGAGCGGTGGGCAGTGGGCACAGTACAGTCAGTGGGCCTGACATACACTGGCAGGCAACTGCCATTATATTAAAGGGTAAAAATGTAATGACTTTTTTTATCTGCAAGGTACTGTGCCACCCTATATGAGTGGTGGGCAGTGGGCACAGTACAGTCAGTGGGCCTAACATACACTGGCAGGCAGCTGCAATTTTATTAAAGGGTAAAAATTGAATGACTTTTTTATCTGCAAGGTACTGTGCAACCCTATATGAGTGGTGGGCAGTGGGCACAGTACAGTCAGTGGGCCTGACACACACTGGCAGGCAACTGCAATTATATTACAGAGGAAAAATTACATGACTTTTTCACTGCAAGGTACTGTGCCACCCTATATTAGTGGTGGGCAGTGGGCACAGCACAGTCAGTGGGCCTTACATACACTGGCAGGCAACTGCCATTATATTAATGGGTAAAAATGTAATGACTTTTTTTATCTGCAAGGTACTGTGCCACCCTATATGACTGGTTGGCAGTGGGCACAGTACAGTCAGTGGGCCTGAAACACACTGGCAGGCAACTGCAATTATATTACAGAGGAAAAATTACATGACTTTTTATCTGCAAGGTACTGTGCCACCCTATATGAGTGGTGGACAGTGGGCACAGTACAGTCAGTGGGCCTGACACTCACTGGCAGGCAACTGCAATTATATTACAGAGGAAAAATTTAATTACCTTTTTATCTGCAAGGTACTGTGCCACCCTACGTGAGTGGTGGGCAGTGGGCACAGTACAGTCAGTGGGCCTGACATACACTGGCAGGAAACTGCAATTTTATTAAAGGGTAAAAAATTTATGACTGTTTTATCTGCAAGATACTGTGCCACCCTACATAAGTGGTGGGCAGTGGGCACATTACAGTCAGTGGGCCTGACATACACTGGCAGGTAACTGCCATTATATTAAAGGGTAAAAATGTAATGACTTTTTTATCTGCAAGGTACTGTGCCACCCTATATGACTGGTTGGCAGTGGGCACAGTACAGTCTGTGGGCCTGACACACTGGCAGGCAACTGCAATTATATTACATAGAAAAAATGAAATCATCTTTTTATCTGCAAGGTACTGTGCCACCCTATATGAGTGGTGGGCAGTGGGCACAGTACAGTCAGTAGGCCTGACACTCACTGGCAGGCAACTGCAATTATATTACAGAGAAAAAATGAAATAACTTTTTTTTATCTGTAAGGTACTGTGCCACCCTATATGAGTAGTGGGCAGTGGGCACAGTACAGTCAGTAGGCCTAACACTCACTGGCAGGCAACTGCAATTATATTACAGAGAAAAAATTAAATAACTTTTTTTTATCTGCAAGGTACTGTGCCACCCTATATGAGTGGTGGGCAGTGGGCGCAGTACAGTCAGCAGGCCTGACACTCACTGGCAGGCAACTGCAATTATATTACAGAGAAAAAATGAAATAACTTTTTTTTATCTGTAAGGTACTGTGCCACCCTATATGAGTGGTGGGCAGTGGGCACAGTACAGTCAGTAGGCCTAACACTCACTGGCAGGCAACTGCAATTATATTACAGAGAAAAAATTAAATAACTTTTTTTTATCTGCAAGGTACTGTGCCACCCGATATGAGTGGTGGGCAGTGGGCACAGTACAGTCTGTGGGCCTGACACTCACTGGCAGGCAACTGCAATTATATTAAAGGGTAAAAATGTAATGATTTTTTTTTTTTTGCAAGGTACTGTGCCATCCTGAATAAGTGGTGGGCAGTGGGCACAGTACGGTCTGTTGGCCTGACATACACTGGCAGGCAACTGCAATTATATTAAAGGTTAAAAATTAAATGACTTATTTATCTGCAAGGTACTGTGTCACCCTATATGAGTGGTGGGCAGTGGTCATAGTACAGTCAGTGGGCCTGACACACACTGGCAGGCAAATGCAATTATATTAAAGGGTAAAAATTTAATAACTTTTTTATCTGCAAGGTACTGTGCCACCTGATATGAGTGGTGGGCACTGGAAGTGGGCACAGTACAATCTGTGGCCTGACACACACTGGCAGGCAACTGCAATTATATTAAAGTGTAAAAATTAAATGACTTTTTTTATCTGCAAGATACTGTGCCACCCGATATGAGTGGTGGCCACTGTCAGTGGGCACAGTACAGTCATTGGGCCTGACACACAATGGCAGGCAACTGCAATTATATTAAAGGGTAAAAATTAATGAGTGGTGTGCACAAAGAACAGTCTGTGGGTCTGCGGCCTCTCACCCACGGGCAACTGCAATATATATATAGAAAAAATAAATAAAAGCAGACTGATGTACCAGCCCTAAAACTGACTTTTTGGGGTGCTGTCAGGACGCTGTGCTTATAGCAGATGAGTAGTGTTGAGCGTACAGTTCGAGCATAGTTCGGACATTTTCAAAAAAGTTTGGGTTCGGGTTCGTTGTTCGGCGATTACTTCCCGCTTTCTGAAGGGCTGCACAGCAGCCAATCAGCTAGCGTTTTACTTCTTGCCCTAAGAGTCCATCACAGCCATGCCTACTAATGGCATGGCTGTGATTGGCCAAGTGCAGCATGTGACCCAGCCTCTATTTAAGCTGGAGTCACGTAGCGCCGCACGTCACACTGCTCTGATTAGTGTAGGAAGAGGACGCATCTTCTGTGAGGGCGAGATTAGGCAGGGAAAAGTCAGCAACAGCACCTAATGAATGGATCGATCTACAGCTGTGAATGATTGAACTTCTGCTAGTTACTTGCTCACTGGTTTTTAGGCTGCACAGAGCGTTTTTCTGTCACTTATTTTCTGGGGTGCTCGGCGGCCATTTTGTAACTTGTGGTGCACCAGAAGAAGCTGCCACCAAGTCCATCAATCCATCAATACTAATTTTTTTTGCTATATCCTACATCAGGGGCATGGCTGTGCTAATTGTCACCCCTAGAAACTCAGGATAGCAATTTCTATATTTTATTAAGGGGTTAAATACAATTGCCCAAATACCAATCCGTAAATCTGGTGTTCCAGCTTTGGCTAGCCAAGTATAATACTGTCTGCTGTCTGGCAAAGGATAGATTATTTTCTGGGGTGAAATTCAATTGCCAAAATAGCAATACCATAAATCAGTGGTTTCAGCTGTGGCTGTCAAAGTATAATAGTGTCCGCCAAAACAAATATTTTGTTCTGGGGTGAAATTCAATTGCCAAAATAGCAATACCCTGAATCTGGTGTCACAGCTGTTCAAGGACAAGATTCATAGTGTCCGCAAAAACATATATTTTGTTCTGTGGTGAAATTCAATTGCCAAAATAGCAATACCCTGAATCTGGTGTCCCAGCTGTTGCAGGCCAAGATTCATAGTGTCCGCAAAAACATATATTTTGTTCTGGGGTGAAATTCAATTGCCAAAATAGCAATACCCTGAATCTGGTGTCCCAGCTGTTGCAGGCCAAGTTTCATAGTGTCCGCCAAAACATATATTTTGTTCTGGGATTAAATTAAATTGCCAAAATAGCAATACCCTGAATCTGGTGTTCGAGATGTTGCAGGCCAATTGTAAATCTGTCCATAAAAGGATACCTTTCATCCAGGGCCTAAATACTAGCCCTAAAAGAGATATTCCCCTAAATTAGTGGTTACTGCTGTGCCTGGATTAGTGTAATACGCTACATAAATAAATAGGCAGATAATGTTAGGTGCCTGTAAAAAAAAGGCCTGAATTTGAAATCAATACATTAGGCTAAATATATTTTTTCCTATTGTGGTGCTTGGTGAACGGTAACAATGAGGAAAACATCTAGTAAGGAACGCGGACACGGTCGTGGTGGTGTTAGTGTACCCTCTTGTGCTGGGAGAGGACGTGGCCATTCTGCCACAGCCACACATCCTAGTGAACCAACTACCTCAGGTTCCAGTACCCGCCAGAATTTACAGCGATATTTGGTGGGGCCCAATGCCGTTCTAAGGATGGTAAGGCCTGAGCAGGTACAGGCGCTAGTCAATTGGGTGGCCGACAGTGGATCCAGCATGTTCACAACATTATCTCCCACCCAGTCTTCTGCAGAAAGCGCACAGAAGGCACCTGAAAACCAAGCCCATCAGTCTGTCACATCACCCCTATGCATATCAGGGAAACTGTCTGAGCCTCAAGTTATGCAGCAGTCTCTTATGCTGTTTGAAGACTCTGCTGGCAGGGTTTCCCAAGGGAATCCACCTAGCCCTTCCCCAGTGGTGGAAGACATAGAATGCACTGATGCACAACCACTGATGTTTCCTGATGATGAGGACATGGGAATACCACCTCATCGGAGTCCGCATGTCTCTGATGATGACGAAACACAGGTGCCAACTGCTGCGTCTTTCTGCAGTGTGCAGACCGAACAGGAGGTCAGGGAGGAAGACTGTGCGGAAGACGATGCAGGGGACGATGAGGTCCTAGACCCAGGGCCGGGCCGACACAGAGGCTGAGGAGGCTCCAGCCTCAGGGCGCTCAAGCCTCAGGGCGCAGGCATAGGCCACTCTCACCAAGTCCCTGCTGCTGCAGTGTAGCTGTATTAGCAGCAGAGCATCCATTTCTGCGCTCTGCTGCTGTAACAGCCGGTCCTGCGCCCCCTAGTGGTGTTCTTCCTCCCTCCCTCAGTCTAGTGCAGTGTGCTGCAGCTCCGTACCTTCCCCAGCCCCTGACTTCCTGCCTGTGTGTGCACCAGAGATTCACAACCCCCTCCCCCAGCACAGAGAGAAGAGCAGCGTCGGGACAGAGAAGGAGAAGGAGGAGGAATACTCTGCATCCTGCCTCTCCCTCCAAGTCACCAGAGACTGTATGTGCAGAAAATGTAAGGGGTTAAAGGGAATGGAATGGCAGTAATGTAATGTGCATATTGTGTGTTTTTATGTATGTGTGTCATATGTATGTCTGTATATATGTATGTGTATCATATGTATGTCAGTATGTGTGTGTCTGTGTCATATGTATGTCAGTATATATGTGTGTGTCATATGTATGTCTGTATATATGTGTGTGTCATATGTATGTCAGTATGTATGTGTGTGTCATATGTATGTCAGTATGTATGTGTGTGTCATATGTATGTCAGTATGTATGTGTGTGCCATATGTATGTCTGTACATATGTGTGCGTCATATGTATATATGTGTGTCATTTGTATGTCAGTATGTATGTGTGTGTCATATGTATGTCAGTATGTATGTGTGTCATATGTATGTCAGTATATATGTGTTGTCATATATATGCCAGTATATATGTGTGTCAAATGTATGTCAGTATAGATTATCTAACCCAGTCCCCCTTCCCCCATCAGCCCTTGTCCTACCCCCATCTACCCCACCAGACATTTAGATGTTATTTATTCCTGCTATTCTAATGCTCTGATCAGTAGATGGCTCAAGTCAAGCCCTCACCCCCCCAGCCATTTAGATATGTATGTTATCAATCATCCCCCACCCCCGCCTTTCTTGTAATTTGCTGGCCCCCAATATCCATTGTGAGTCACAATCGATAACAGTGCCATCCACAGATCCCCCCATAACAATGCGTCATCCAGAGATCCCCCATAACAGTGTGTCATCCACAGATCCCCCATAACAGTGTGTCATCCACAGATCCCCCATAACAGTGTGTCATCCACAGATCCCCATAGCACTGTCATCCACAGATCCCCCATAGCACTGTCATCCACAGATCCCCATAGCACTGTCATCCACAGATCCCCCATAACAGTGGGTCATCCACAGATCTCCCATAACATTGTCATCCACAGATCTCCCATAACATTGTCATCCACAGATCCCCCATAACAGTGTCAGCCACAGATCCCCCATAACATTGTGCAATCCACAGATCCCCCATAACAGTGCAATCCACAGACCCCCCATAACATTGTGCTATCCACAGATCCTCCATAACAGTGTCATCCATAGATCCCCCCATAACACTGTCATCCATAGATCCCCCATAACACTGTCATCCATAGATCTCCCATAACAGTGTCGTCCACAGATCCCCCATAAGTGTGTCATCCACAGATCCCCATAGCATTGTCATCCACAGATCCTTCATAACAGTGTCATCCACAGATCCCCCATAACAGTGTCATCCACAGATCCGCCCCATAACAGTGTCAACCATAGATCCCCCCCATAACAATGTCATCCACAGATCCTCCATAACAGTGCGTCATTAATTGATACATTAAACTGTGCATATTTATGTGTGATTACAACAGTATTTAGTAAAGACTCCACAAGTTGGGGGGGGGGGGGGGCGCACTTGGGCAGCTCAGCCTCTGTTGGTGGTGGACCTTGTCCCATTCCTGAGGACTATACTGTATATTGTACCGGAGGGTGCAGAGGTTATACTGTATATTGTGTGTGTGTCATATGTATGTCAGTATGTATGTGTGTGTCATATGTATGTCAGTATGTATGTGTGTGCCATATGTATGTCTGTATATATGTGTGCGTCATATGTATATATGTGTGTCATTTGTATGTCAGTATATATGTGTGTGTCATATGTATGTCAGTATGTATGTGTGTGTCATATGTATGTCAGTATGTATGTGTGTCATATGTATGTCAGTATATATGTGTTGTTATATATATGCCAGTATATATGTGTGTCAAATGTATGTCAGTATAGATTATCTAACCCAGTCCCCCTTCCCCCATCAGCCCTTGTCCTACCCCCATCTACCCCACCAGACATTTAGATGTTATTTATTCCTGCTATTCTAATGCTCTGATCAGTAGATGGCTCAAGTCAAGCCCTCACCCCCCCCCCAGCCATTTAGATATGTATGTTATCAATCATCCCCCACCCCCGCCTTCCTTGTAATTTGCTGGCCCCCAATATCCATTGTGAGTCACAATCGATAACAGTGCCATCCACAGATCCCCCCATAACAATGTGTCATCCAGAGATCCCCATAACAGTGTGTCATCCACAGATCCCCCATAACAGTGTGTCATCCACAGATCCCCCATAACAGTGTGTCATCCACAGATCCCCCATAGCACTGTCATCCACAGATCCCCCATAGCACTGTCATCCACAGATCCCCCATAGCACTGTCATCCACAGATCCCCCATAACAGTGGGTCATCCACAGATCTCCCATAACATTGTCATCCACAGATCTCCCATAACATTGTCATCCACAGATCCCCCATAACAGTGTCAGCCACAGATCCCCCATAACATTGTGCAATCCACAGATCCCCCCATAACAGTGCAATCCACAGACCCCCCATAACATTGTGCTATCCACAGATCCCCCATAACACTGTCATCCATAGATCTCCCATAACAGTGTCGTCCACAGATCCCCCATAAGTGTGTCATCCACAGATCCCCATAGCATTGTCATCCACAGATCCTTCATAACAGTGTCATCCACAGATCCCCCATAACAGTGTCATCCACAGATTACCCCATAACAGTGTCATCCATAGATCCCCCCCATAACAATGTCATCCAAAGATCCGCCCCATAACAGTGTCAACCATAGATCCCCCCCATAACAATGTCATCCACAGATCCTCCATAACAGTGTGTCATTAATTGATACATTAAACTGTGCATATTTATGTGTGATTACAACGGTATTTAGTAAAGACTCCACAAGTTGGGGGGGGGGGGGCGCACTTGGGCAGCTCAGCCTCTGTTGGTGGTGGACCTTGTCCCATTCCTGAGGACTATACTGTATATTGTACGGGATGGTGCAGGGGTCATACTGTATATTGTACGGGATGGTGCAGGGGTCATACTGTATATTGTATGGGATATACAGTGTTCGGCATTCGGGTTGTGGAGCACAGGGTTGTGGAGCACAGGATCAAATCCAGTGCTGAGCCACTCCCCCTGCACTGATCACATGACAGTGACGTCACCCCAGGTCCTTTGGCTGTTCAACAGTTCGGGTTGGTGGAAGCCGCCCCTTATGGATTCCATATGCCGCTATAGTGGAATCCATAACGGGATGCGCGACTTACCACAACCCGAACGCCGAACACTGGACTTTTTTTTAAAGTTCGCTCATCTCTACGCAGGGGTTATACTGTATATTGTATGGGATGGTGCAGGGGTTATACTATATATTGGATGGGATGGC
Source organism: Bufotes viridis (assembly GCA_033119425.1). Lineage (NCBI taxonomy): Eukaryota > Metazoa > Chordata > Amphibia > Anura > Bufonidae > Bufotes > Bufotes viridis. The sequence continues at coordinate 113,942,844 of CM065593.1, read as the reverse complement.
GCAGGGGTTATACTATATATTGGATGGGATGGCGCAGGGGTTATACTGTATATTGTACGGGATGGCGCAGGGGTTATACTGTATTGTATGGGATGGTGCAGGTCTTATACTGTATAGTATGTGATGGCGCAGGGTTATACTGTATTGTATGGGATGGTGCAGGGGTTATACTGTATTGCATGGGATTGTTATTGGGATCTTATTGACATTGGGGGTCTGATTGAAGCTGTCAGCTAAGGTCTGATTAACATTGGGGTCTGATTGCTGGTCTGACCTGAGGTGTAATGAAAAATATTTTCATCTTATTATCCCCCTCTAAAACCTAGGTGCGTCTTATGGGTCAGAGAGTCTTATAGGGCGAAAAATTCGATAAGTTTAAAAATTATTTCTTCTCCCTTCATTATATTGATAATGCGGGTCTGTATGTATTTATACAGAGTGTATTTGTGTATATATATGTGTGTATGTGTATATAATAGATATATACATGCATGCATACATACATACGCACGCGTGCGGCGTGTGTTTGTTCTTAGGGTGCACACCCTAATGTAATAGCCTGCGCACGCCTATGAGAACTGCAAAAGTAAAACAAGCATCTGTGATAATTTCTTGTAGGCAGAGAAACTGACCAATAATCTTACAAAAACCTCTGGAAGAGCCTGACATTGTGAATTGATTAATGGAATTTATTTACCAAAAAAATTAAACATATACAGCCTTATTCTACATAATTAAAAAGCGAATCTTCATTTCATGATGGAATAACCTTTGGATGGTAAAAATGTTTCCTCAAAAAGCATTTTAAATAAAAGAGATCCAATTTAAATCAAAAAAATACGATTTAAATCAAAATAATGCGCTTTTTTTGATTTTTTTAAAAATCATTGATTTTTATTCACCCTGATTCTAGATAGCCATAGCCAAACAATAATGAAGTAAGTTGCATATACCTCAATGCAAGAATATTACTTTGCCTACTTTTTTTTTAAGTACATGTCACTGTTAAAGGGGTGGTCGCTCTTAAAGGGGTGCTCACTCCTAAAGGGGCGGTCACTCTTAAAGGGGCGGTCACTCTTAAAGGGGTGGTCAAAGTCACTGTTAAAACGGCAGTCACCGTTAAAGCGCGGCCATAGTGAAAGTCACTGTTATTTTAAAATAGAATTACAATAAATAAATACCCGAGCAATGCCGGGTCATCAGCTAGGATGGACAAAAAGCACCATAAAGGGATGCAGAAAATGGAGGAGCTACTTTCCCAACTCACAATGTTGCCATAGAGGCCTTTTTTATAACACGTGATTTAATTTTTTAATAATGTTATGTTATGGCATAATTCTTACTGATAACTTTATTGTAAGGCCCCTTTAGTCCAGTGAGACAAAACTATGTGTAGGCCTTGAACAACAATGGAAACTTACCATCTGCCTGCTGCTGCTGTTGTCCTGATTTTTGAAAGTTCTCTGTAGGCCTTATACTCCACTATTACCAATAACTGCTGCAATTATCCATTCCTGACCACTATGAGTTCTGCATAGGCCTTATACTCCACCGTTAACAAAGACTGCTGCTATTATCCTAACCACTATGAGTTCTGTGTATGGCAATGTACTGTATATTCAATTTCCATGTACCTATGGCTGCTGTATGTCATGATACTGATTAGTTTCGGCTGGAAAAAATTTGCCTTAATGTAACCAGAGTTGTTAAAATAAAAGAGAAAACCAAAAATGATTTAAAACCAAACCACACTTTATAAATAAAATACAAAAAAATTGTTTTAACAAACATAAAATAAAAAATAAATAAAACTAAGGCATAGCTTTCAGAACATCATGCTGGTTGAGCAGCTCTGCTATGGCCTTCTGATGACACTCCTCCATGGCCTTAATTATCTGATTAAATAACTTTTATTGATTAGTGTATAAAGGAGCTGGCCATTAAAATCGCAATCAGTTATATAGTTCTTTACTTAGGAATATTTCAATAGAGTATTTTTTATTTTTTTTGTGGTATGAGTTGACTGTTTCATTGGTACTATTTTTGGGGCCAGACGTCTTTTCTATTGCTTGGTGTTGCTATTTTTGATATGTAAGCTGACAAAAAAATGACGCTGTTTTTTTGGCATTGTTTTACTTTTTTATCAGTGTTCAACAGAGGGGTTAAATCATGTGATAATTTTTAATGAGCACTGTGGGGAGTCGCTCTGGTAGATAGCAGTGCGGGTGCAGTACAGAGGCAAAACAAGAAGTCCGGAAAGTGCAATAAACAGTGTTTTATTCACACTTGCACAAAATAAACGATAAACAGTCTCTTGGTGTTAATTCACACTCAGCAAACACAAAAAAGCAAAACCAAAGAGTCCAAAACCAGGTTCAATCACCTGTGAGATGTTTAGGTGCGCGTTCGCACCTGGCGGTCGGCCCAGCCGCAGGATAATCCGCCTTCAGGCTTCCAGGACGACTGCACGACTCCTTGCTGAGCTCATCCTTCCAGCCCAGAGAGCAACACAACACTAGCAGCAGCTCCAGGACAATCACAGCCACACCTGCTGATGTGGCTGCCCTTAAAAAGCCCGGCAAAGTCCGGCCTGGACCGTGGGGAGTAGGCACCCACCCAACTCTTTGCCTACTCCCAGTAAGAGCCGGCCCGGATTGGCTTTGCAGCCAAACTAACTATCAATGTCAAGCAGCACTAGCTGCTGCTGACACATAAAACCCGGCTCTCACCTCACCGAGGCCAGGAACCTCGGTGACACGTATCTTCCGTCCATGACGGCACCTTGCGCCCTCTTACATACCTCCCCTTTGTTCAACCCCGACAGGGTGAACACACGCCAAACACTGTACTCGAGACAGTGCATCCGCATTTCCTTGCAAGCGGCCTGCCCTGTGTTCCACTGTGAACTTAAAGTTCTGCAGAGACAAGAACCATCTGGTGACCCGAGCATTCCTGTCTTTCGCCTGGCACATCCACTTTAGAGGGGAATGGTCGGTCACCAGACGGAACTTTCTCCCTAGCAGATAATAGCGGAGAGACTCTAGTGCCCACTTGATGGCCAGGCACTCTCTCTCCACTATACTGTACCTGGCTTCGGCTGGGGTGAGTTTGCGACTCAGGAAAACCACGGGATGCTCCTCCCCATTGATTTCCTGAGAGAGTACAGCCCCGAGGCCCACTTCAGAGGCATCGGTCTGTACCACAAATTCTCTCTTGAAGTCGGGCGTCACCAAAACCGGGGATCCACACAGGGCCGACTTCAGAGCAGAGAAAGCCTTTTCCGCCTGCTCATTCCACTGGATCGACATTGACCTGCATCCCTTTAAAAGGCTTGTCAATGGAGCAGCAATTGTAGCGAAGTTGGGAATAAACCTCATGTAGTATCCCACCATGCCCAGGAATGATTTTACTTGCCGCGTAGTGACAGGTCGGGGCCAATTCTTAATTGCCTCAATTTTGTTTACCTGAGGTTTGACCATCCCCCGCCCAATAACATACCCTAGGTATTTGGTCTCTTCTAACCCTATCACACACTTTTTTGGGTTAGCAGTTAAGCCAGCTTTCCTAAGGGAGTCCACTATGGCCTGTACCTTCGGTAGGTGACTCTCCCAGTCGGTGCTATGGACAACGATATCATCCAGATACGCTGAGGCGTACCGTCGATGTGGACGGAGCACAATATCCATTAGTCTTTGAAACGTGGCGGGGGCGCCATGTAGACCAAAGGGTAATACCTTGTACTGATACAACCCCTCCGGTGTGATAAAAGCAGTTTTTCCTTGGCAGCCTCCGTTAAGGGTACCTGCCAGTACCCTTTGGTGAGGTCCAAGACAGAAAAATACCTGGCTTGGCCCAATTTTTCAATGAGCTCATCCACCCTCGGCATGGGATATGCGTCAAACTTGGACACCTCATTCAGCTTGCGGAAATCGTTACAGAACCTCAATGTCCCGTCCGGCTTGGGTATTAAGACTATCGGACTGGCCCAATCACTTTTGACTCCTCGATGACCCCTAACTGGAGCATCAGCTGCACTTCCTTCACAATGGCTTGTCGCCGAGCCTCGGGTACCCGATACGGCTTTAATCGGACTTTGGCCTGAGGCTCAGTGATAATGTCATGCTGGATTAGGGATGTGCGCCCAGGGAGGTCGAGAACACATCCGTGTTCCGACTAATGAACTCCTTAACTTCCTGGACCTGTTTGGAGGATAGGCTATCTGAAATTTTTACGGTGGCTGCTGCTTCCGGACTTCGAGGTGAGGGCTGGATCCTTCTCACCTAGAAGCCCTGGCCGAGGGCTGTCATCGCTGGGCGAGTTCCTATCCTTCCATGGCTTCAGCAAATTCACATGATACACCTGCTCCGGCTTCCGCCGCCCTGGCTGGTGCACCTTGTAATTTACTTCCCCCACTTTCTCGAGCACTTCATAGGGCCCCTGCCACCTAGCTAGAAATTTGCTGTCAAGGGTGGGTACCAGAACTAAAACTCGGTCTCCGGGATTAAAGTCTCGTACCCGAGCCTGACGATTATAGACTCTACTTTGGGCCTGTTGTGCTGCCTCCATATGCTCCCGGACCAGCGGTAACACCCTCTCCATACGTTCCTGCATCTGGGTAACATATTCAATTACGCTTTTGTGGGGGACGGGCTGTTGTTCCCACGCTTCCTTAGCGATGTCCAACAGGCCCCGTGGGCGTCTGCCATAAAGCAGTTCGAAGGGCGAGAACCCAGTAGAGGCCTGGGGCACTTCTCGCACTGCAAACATGAGATAGGGCAGAAGCAGATCCCAGTCCTTTCCATCTCGGGACACCACCCTTTTTAGCATATTTTTTAAAGTTTGGTTAAATCTTTCCACAAGGCCGTCCGTTTGTGGATGGTAAACGGACGTCCATAATTGCTTTATATGCAACAGTTTACACAATTCCCTCATAATCTTAGACATAAAGGGGTACCTTGGTCCGTCAGAACCTCCTTAGGTAGGCCCACCCGGGTAAACATCTCCATTAACTCCTTTGCAATGAGCCTAGCCGATGTGTGTCGCAGAGGCACCGCCTCTGGATATCGAGTAGCATAGTCCAGAATCACCAGGATATGTTGGTGACCCCTAGCAGACTTCGGTGCGGGTCCGACCAGATCCATGGCAATACGCTCGAATGGGACCTCAATTATTGGGAGAGGGACCAGGGGACTTCTGTAATGCGGCTGGGGGCTATTTACCTGACAGGTCGGACAGGACTTACAGAACTCCTCTACTTCCTTAAACAAACCGGGCCAGTAAAATCGCTGTAGTACGCGGTCCTGCGTTTTCTGCCACCCCATGTGTCCCCCAAGAACATGTTGGTGGGCAAGCTCCATAACAAGCTTGCGATATGCGGTGGGCACCACCAACTGTTCAACTGGCTCACCTCGGATTTGGTTCACCCGATACAACATATCCTGAAGAATAATAAATCGTGGAAACATTAATTCAGCCCCAGGTTTCTGGGGTTTACCGTCAATCATTACAACACTTTCCCAGGCCCTGGTTAGGGTTTGGTCCCGGTGTTGTGCGGTCCCAAAATTTTCCCCGGAGACATTGAGGTCTGCCAACTCAGGTCCCGGTGGCAAGTCCTCCGTGTCTCCCACCATTACACCCAGTGGGGTTGTCTCCCCCTCTACCGCTGGAGCAGTGGTCACCCCTACCGCTGGCCCTTCAGATCCGGGCTCCCAGGGTTCTGGCCTTCCAGTGGTATCAGGCCACTCTACTAGGGTTACCCCTGTCTCGGGCCCATCAGACACTTTTATAGCCGGCCACAGCGCCGGGAAACCTGGGAAGTCCCTCCCAAGTATCAGTTCATGTGGGAGTTTGGTAGCGACAGCCACCTCGTGGGTCCACTTACCAGCAGCTGTGGACAAAGTCACTAATGCAGTGGGGTAGTCTTTTAAGTCTCCGTGGATGCATAGGACCCCGACTTTACGGCCGGTATACTCCGCAGGCCGTACTAGGGCAGCTCTTACCAGGGAGACTAAACTCCCGGAGTCCAGCAGGGCCACCGCCAGAGAATCTCCCACCTCTACCTGACACAGGTGGTTATTGTCCTGCCCCTCACGGGTGCCAGTTGCACACAGCTTCCGGGCATACAGGGAGTGGCGATACCCGTAGTTCACATCCATCGGCTCACCCTGATGCGGACAGTCGGCCCTGATGTGGCCTGGCTCCTGACACCTCCAGCATACCACGGGAGGCGGATCCGCAGGGGATACATTCCGTGCAGGTCTCTCTGTCGCCGGTCGTCGGAACTGGGGTGGAGGCCTCCGGGGTTTGACTGGCCCCTTCCCAGCAAGACCCCCTGCAGGTTTCTGGTGGCCTCGTAACGCTCCACCAGGTCGACCATCTCCAGGGCACTTACCGGAGACGCCTGGCCGACCCAGTGCTGGAGGGGATAAGGCAGGGCCCTCCAAAAGATGTCCGCCAACAGTCGATCCAGCATGGCAGTGGGACTTAGTAGATCAGGCTGCAGCCACTTTTGCAGCCTGTGCAGCAGATCGTAGTACTGCGGCCTAGCAGGTTCAGTCGTTTTAAAGTCCCACTGGTGGACTCTTTGAGCGCGGACCAGCACGTTCACCCCAGTCTGGCTAGGATCTCTCCTTTCACGGTGTCATAATCGGCCGCTTGGTCGTCCGACAAGTCGAAAAACACCTGCTGGGGTCCGGAAGCCAGGAACGGAGCGACCACCTCAGCCCACTGGTCACGGGGCAGCTTCTCCCTCACGGCCACTTTTTCGAAGACTGCCAGGTAGGTCTCGGCATCATCCTCGGGGTCATCTTGGGAATTGCTGCACGGACCGCTTTCCGGGCATCATGGGCACGGTGAGAGGCTCCAGTCGCTTGCAAAGCCATTACATGTTGCAACAGCAGCTGGTTTGTCTCCTGCTGCTGCTTGTTGGCCTCCCGCTGCTGTAAATTGGCCTCCACGAGAGCCTTTACAACTGCCTCCATCTTATCAGAGTTCACGTGTTGAAACTTTGCCGGCTTGACATATGACATTCACTTTGGGAAAAAAACTTCGGCGTTTACGCCAGCCTCACTGCGCATGCCCGCATCCGACACCAAATGTGGGGAGTCGCTCTGGTAGATAGCAGTGCGGGTGCAGTACAGAGGCAAAACAAGAAGTCCGGAAAGTGCAATAAACAGTGTTTTATTCACACTTGCACAAAATAAACGATAAACAGTCTCTTGGTGTTAATTCACACTCAGCAAACACAAAAAAGCAAAACCAAAGAGTCCAAAACCAGGTTCAATCACCTGTGAGATGTTTAGGTGCGCGTTCGCACCTGGCGGTCGGCCCAGCCGCAGGATAATCCGCCTTCAGGCTTCCAGGACGACTGCACGACTCCTTGCTGAGCTCATCCTTCCAGCCCAGAGAGCAACACAACACTAGCAGCAGCTCCAGGACAATCACAGCCACACCTGCTGATGTGGCTGCCCTTAAAAAGCCCGGCAAAGTCCGGCCTGGACCGTGGGGAGTAGGCACCCACCCAACTCTTTGCCTACTCCCAGTAAGAGCCGGCCCGGATTGGCTTTGCAGCCAAACTAACTATCAATGTCAAGCAGCACTAGCTGCTGCTGACACATAAAACCCGGCTCTCACCTCACCGAGGCCAGGAACCTCGGTGACACGTATCTTCCGTCCATGACGGCACCTTGCGCCCTCTTACAGCACGTTAAATAGGGATGCAGCAATTCCATAATATGTCTACTTTTCTTTTATATTTCACTTTTGCACAATATCAACAGTTTAGAGGCCCTGAAAAGATGTCTCCATTGTCTGAGAGTCATATTTTCTTTTCATATTGCCTCAAGTAGTGTATCATTTATTGCGGGATGAGGTGACGGTTTAATTAGTACTATTTTGGGGTGCATACGCCTTTTTGATCGCTTCGGGTTGGAATTTATGTCATGGAACATTACAAATTATGTCTATAAAATATGTTTGTTTTTGACACTTTAAAAAAAAAATTGTATGGGATTTGCCAAAGGGGTAAGGTCATGCTATATTTTTATAGAGCTGTTTTTTACGGATGCGGCTATACCAATTATGTGTACTATTATTATTTATGTAATTTTTAGATTACATAAATTAATATATATGAGAAAAGACCATTTCTACATTATTTTTCTTTTAAATTTTTATTTTTATTGTCTTTCAATTTTTTAATGACTTTTTTTATATGTATATATATATATAACAAAAAAAGAGCAGGCAGCACTCCGGACTTGTGAAAAAAGCGTGGGATTTAATGACACCCAAACAACTGCCTGTTTATATATATATATATTTTTTTTATCAAGACCCATCTGGATCCTAAAGATCCATTGGGTCTGAGCACTACACAGTGCATTGCAATAGTAATCTATTGTAATACACTGTATAGTCAGTGCTACACTTACACTAAAGCTGATCAGACCTCAGGGTCTGGTCAGCCTTAGGTAAATGGCAACTAGAACGCCTTTGTAAGGCTTTCGGGTGCCAAGGCAACCATCTTGCCGTTGCGTCAGCAGTGACGGCAAGATGGAAGAGAGAGGGAGCTCCCTCCCTCCCAACCACATAGATATTGCTGGCCTGAAACAGGCTTTTTTTAAAGTGCTGCGCTACGATTGGTTAGTCTGCAGAAATAAAACAATCGGAGCGCTTACTAGCAAGGGAACACTCTGATTGGTCCCTTGCCGGCTTACCACGTGTGTCTGCTTCTGGGGAGAGCGGAGACTCCGGGGCTGTGACACTTTATATTCTCTTCATGAGAACCGGGGTGGTCTGGAGGTCCGGCATCCTCATGCTGTGGGGTAGGGGCAGAGGGTCCGGCCTGCTCCTGCTCCTCCTCCTCCGACACCTCCTCCACCACCACTGCCTTTTTTGAAGGCCTGCAGCGGACCAAGGGGATGGGATCACCTATAATGACAAAATTTACATAAGTTATAAAAACCTCATGAAGCATAACTGTACATATACATTACAAAGTGTTGGTGAAAGATACAAAAGTTATGTAAGCATTGTACCTGGGCAGATTTTGTTTTGGATCTCAGTGATTCGATCCTGATGTTTCCACTTTGCCATCCGCCTGTGCTTGCCATCGTGCTTATTATATAACTTGTAACCAATTCTCCTCCGCTGCTTCTCCGGACGGGACCTGGTGGTGTTATTTTTTATCTCCAACATGCGCTGCAGGAAAAATGGGGCTAAATCATGTGATAATTTTTAATGAGCACGTTAAATAGGAATGCGGCAATTCCATAATATGTCTACTTTTTTAATATTTCACTTTTGCACAATATCAACAGTTGCACAATATTAAACATTTTTTAATCACAATCCTTTTCCCAAAATTAAAAAAAATAACTAAACAAACAAACTGAAAGTCATAGTTTTATTTATTTTTTGGGCGACTGTCTTGTGTAGGGGCTCATTTTTTTCGGGATGAGATGACGGTTTGATTGGCACTATTTTGGGTTGCGTATGACTTCATTTTCTTGCTATTACACTTTTTGTGATGTAAGGTGTCAAAAAATGGCTTTTTTTACACCTTTTTTTTTAATGATATTCACCTGAGGGGTTAGGTCATGTGATACTTTTATAGAGCAGGTTATTACGGACGTGGCAATACCTAATATGTATATATTTGTTTTTATTTATGTCAGTTTTACACTATGATTTCATTTTTTAAACAAACAAAAAAATGTTTTAGTGTCTCCATAGTCTGAGAGCCTTTTTTTTTCAGTTTTTGGGCGATTATCTTGGATAAGGTAGGATTTTTGCGGGATGAGATGTCGGTTTGATTGGCACTATTTTGGGGTGCGTATGACTTTTTGACCGTTTGCTATTACACTTTTTATTTTTATTTCTTTACGGTATTCATCTGAGGGGTTAGGTCATGGGATATTTTTAGAGAGCAGGTTATTACGGACGCGGCAATACATAATATGTCTAATATGTCTACTTTTTTTCTCCCTACCTTTTACCAATTTTTTTTTTTGTTTTACTTTATTTGGGGAAAATGATGTTTTAGGGGTTTTTTTTACTTGAAATTATTAAAAATTTTTGGGGGGGATTTAATTTTTTAAACTTTTTTTTCACTTAAATTTTTGTCACACTTTGGGACTTCAACTTTTGGGGGTCAGATCCCCTTTACAATGCATTCCAATAGTGCATTGGCTGTATGAGTAATACAGTGTGTATTACTCATACAGCTTCCTGCCTGTGAGATCCAGGGGGCTTGATCTCACAGGCTTCTTCACCGGAAGGCAGACCCGATGCCTTCCCTGCTATCAGGTCCCCGTCACAGCAGCACGGGGACCCAATAACCACTGCAGATGCCGCCAGATCACTCGGAAACGCGGCAAACCGCAGGTCTGAATTGACCTGCGGTTTGCAGCGATTGCCAATACAGAGGGCGGGGGGTAGGGTCCCAGGGTGCATTGTCCCAGGGTGCCTGCTGATTTATTTCAGCAGGCACCCAGTGCTGAACACGGCCTGCCACGCGGCGGTGATCGGAACTACACATGACTTACCGGTACTTCATGTGTCCTTAAGGGGTTAAAAACCTGTAAAACTGGGGTGGCATTGCTTTTATTTTACAATTTTTGTCCATTTTGCATTTTGTTTGGCTTCCCAATACATCATATGCAATATTAAATGGCGGTGTTAGAAAGTACTTGTCCTGCAAAAAGCAAGCCCTCATATGGCTATGTGAACAGACAAATAAAAAGTTATGGCTCTTTGAAGGCAGTGAGCGAAATATCAGGCTAACAAAAAAACATCTGGCTTTGACAGGGTTAATATGCACTGACGCAAGATAACATGTGAATTTGTATAAATACATTGAAATAACAAGCATGTCATATGTAATACAGTGCTGTAATGTTAAATTACTTCCAGTGCTCAGGAGATCTTCCTCGACTTTTTTTAAATTGCTTGAGACCATTTTCACGTGAGTCACACACGAGTAATGCACTGCGCTTAGAACTTCCACCTGTCAACAAACTCGCAAGACAAAGCCACGCCCATATAGGCTCACACAAATATTTCAATAAAGAATTTCTCGCAATAGAAATACCATGTGAATATTGCGAGTGCAACTTAGGCAACTTCCTATTGGTTGCCTTGATAGAATGAACGACTATTGAGAATATACCCTTACATAGCTGTAAGTTGGATGTGCCATGCAATTAAACTTATTTAAATTACTCGCATTAAGCATCCAACTTAGTTCTGTGTATAGGCAAAGTTTTCCTAACAATGGTCGGCTTGCTAGAATTAACAAATATGACTAATACGAATATAGCGCTATATTCTCTATTCGTTAATTCTAGCAAGCCAACCATTAGGAATGCTGCTCATACACAAAATAGTGCTGGATGCAAGAATGCGAGTAATTTCAGTAGGTTTACTCGCATTAAGCATACAACTTAGGAAACTTTCCGATTGGCAATTGCAAATAGTAAAGTTGTGTAAAGCCTATTTCACGCTTCTAAGTTGGATGCGCAATACGAGTAATATTCTCGCATTGCGCATCCAACTTAGTTGGCTTGCTTACTAGAATTAATCAAATATAACGGATACTAATTCCCCAACCCCAAGTACTCCCCAACCATTAGTAAACGTTGACTATACACAAAATTAAGCTACGCACGCAGTAATTTTAGTAAGTTTACTAGCATTTACTCCCGGCCATGCTATCGACTTGTTGGCTCAGCCACTGCCTGACGAGCAAGCTGCCACCCTCTTCTCCTGATAATGACGAAGCCCCTTCTTCACCCGGCTCCCAAGTGTGATCGGCTTCATCATCATCGAGTAGTGTCTGCAAATCACTGATGTCCTCCTCAAGCTTCTGTGCCACTCTCCTCATCACTACTTGCCTGCCTAGCGGAGGTAGCGGTGGATGTCTCCTCCCTATTTTCCCTGGGCAGTAGCTGCTAAATGTCCTCTAGTAGCTCTTTCTCGCTGAAAAGGGAAACTGAGCCCTCTGCATATAGTACTTCTCACGGAGAAGGAACAGAAAAGGCCAGAGGCAGGTTGATGACAGTTGAGGACACAGGGCCTTCTCCTGGGCCATGCAAACTAAGGGTTGTGTCTGACGAACCCACCGACTGTTGGCTGGGGGTGTCTGATGTCATTTGGGATGACGTGGATGACTGAGTTAACCAAAAACTGCTGGGTTTCTGGTCAAGACACGACCGGTGGATGAAACCGGGAGCTCAGACCTCTCATTGCGACTACTGCTGCCATGACCCCTTACTCTGCTGCGACCTCTGCTTGTGCCAGAAACATTCTGGCCTCTGCCACTCTTCTGTGCATGGCCTGGCACTTCTCTGCCTGACATACTTGTAGCTGAACTAAACAAATTAAACGGTAATTAAAACACCCATAAAAGCGACTAATATATCTTTCTTTTTGTACGAAAGGCCACTAAACGCTTACTACGACATTAACTGCTGAAATGCACTGACAATATAGTTTTCTTGTTGTACTAAAATACGACCCTATACGCTTTGACCAGAAAAAAATTAAAGAGTGAACTGCATATATATATTTCTCGAAGTACTGAAATAATCCCCTATATGCTTTCAACAAAAAATCACTGCAGCAGTGCACTGAGAATATATATTTCTTGTTTCACTGAAATTGGCCACTATACACTTTGACCAGAAAAAAAGACTAAAATGCGTATATATATGTCAAAAAGTACTGAAATACGTCCTTATATGCTTTCAACAGAAATAACTGCAACAGTGCAGTGCGTATATATTTTTCTTTTTTTACTGAAATACGCCCCTATACGCTTTCACCAGAAATAACTAAAACAGTGCAGTGCATATATATTTATCTTTTTTGACTGAAATACGCCCATATACGCTTTCAACATAAAACACTGCAACAGTGCATTGTGTATATATTTTTCTTTTTTTACTGTAATACGCCACTATACCCTTTAACCAGAAATAACTGCAGAAGTGACCGGAGAATATACATTTCTTGTTGGCTGGAAAAATGCCACTATACGCTTTAACCAGAAAACAATTAAAGAGTGAAGTGCGTACATATTTTTCTTGTTGTAATGAAATACGACCCTATACGCTTTCATCAGAAATAACTGCAACAGTGCAGTGCGTATATATTTTTCTTTTTTTACTGAAATACGCCCCTATACGCTTTCACCAGAAATAAATGCAACCATGCAGTGTGTTTACGTGTTCCGTGTATTACTGAAATACCACCCTATACTCTTTCACCAGAAATGACTGCAAACGTTCAGTGCGTTTATATTTTTTGTGTATTTTTTTTTTGAATTTCAATCTTTTTTTTATTTTAAACATCTTAAAAAATACAATCCATAAAAAGACAGTAATACAAAAACATATCTAGCCACCCCACAACTCCCCGAACCCTGCAGGGGAATAAAAAAAAACAAAAAAAAAAACCCACTAATAATAACATAAAGATGATCGTTTAATCGTCCCAATCCTTCCATATAATACTCCACTTTGCATAGGACCCTCTTTGTCTATACAAGACCCTCTCATAACTTTTCACCTTCTTAACTAAACTTAGGGGAATCTGGGGCGAGAGGGGAGCACCATTCTCTGGATATAAGAAGCCTGGGCAGAAAAATCCCTTTCATCAACAGTTGACGCTTCAAAGGCTGACAATTAACTTCCGATAGATCACCAAGGACCTACAACTTTGGGGATAAGGGGATATCCATATTAAGTCTCTGAGCCAAAGTTGTTTGAACCATTCTCCAATACTTGCTCACCATCGGGCAATCCCAGAACAGATGAAGATGATCTGCCCCGGGGTCCCCGCATCGAGGACAATCAGAGGAGGCTCTAAATCCCCTCTTATGGAGCCATAGAGGTGTCACATAAATTTTATGTATAATATTAAACTGTACAACAATGTGATTAAAATTGTGAGAAACCCATCTTAAACCGTCACCTATATTCTCCCAATCCGGGGAGCCCATCTCAAACAGTAATCAGACCAGGATCTCTGTCCTGGAGAAAGACAATCCAGAAAAAAATGTTTCATCAAGTGTCTATAACATTGTGAGAGTTTAACTTTCATGCTTCCTTTGTTACTAATCAAATTGTGCAAAAATTCAGGAGTGTCTATATTAAGTGAATGACTAATAGCAGTGCTAAGAAGTGCCGACCTCAATTGAAAATAGGCATACCAAGCCACCTCACCTACATTTAACTTTTGTTTTAGCTCCATAAGCGGCAGGATTTGTCCATCCCTGACCACCTGATGCAAATATTGAATATTTTTCATCCTCCAATATTGCCGACAATTTGGGTCATCTAAGTTCAGAAGCTTTTGGTTATGCCATAATGGGGTACAAGTAAGTGATGCCTCCACTTTAAACCAACTCTTTATGACTAGCCAAGCTTTTATAGCCATTCTGCAGAAAGGTTTAAACCCGGTCTGTGTATTAATTAAATAATCAGACTCCAATACTGTGTAAAAATCGGAAAAACCTGAGTCCTTTACCAATTTTCTACAGAAATGGCTATTTTCCCAATCATTAAAAAAATTAAGTTGAGAGGCCATATATTAACCCCTAAAATAGGGGAGGTTAAGACCTCCCCGATTATAGGGCATAGAGAAATAAAGCGCCTTTAGTCTCACACGCTTCCTCCCCCATAGCAAGTCGTTAATCATCCGCTCTATCAATCTAAAATATTTATCTTCAATCCATACAGGCGAGTTACGTAGAACATAAAGAACCTGGGGCAGCGCCACCATTTTTAAAGAGATTCTATCTGCTCTTGCGGGCAGAATTTTTTGCCATACCTTAACTTTAGATCTAACTTTTAACAGTAAGGGAAGCAAGTTAAATTTTAATCTTGAATTTTGGCAGTAACTGTTATCCCCAAGTATTTCATTGAGTCAGATATCAATAACCGATTTGTTATAGAATTCTCCATCGTTCCTCGCGTTTCATCTACAGGGAGAAGAACAGTTTTCTCCCAATTAACCTCAAAGCCGGAGGGAGCAGAAAATAGATTAACCAACTCCATTATTCGAGGGAGAGTGGTTTCTGTTTGATGAATAAAAAACAAAATATCATCTGCATAAAGAGATATGCGATCCTGCATCCCCATTACACCAAAACCAGCCACTTTCAAGTCCTGCCTAATACTAGCTGCAAGAGGTTCGATATAAATATTAAATAAAAATGGTGACAGGGGACAGCCTTGACGGGTGCCTCTTCCTAATACAAAACTCTCTGTCAGCGTATCATTAATCTTAATCCTAGCTACTGGGCATTTATATAACAACTGCACCATCGCCATAAACTTAGGCCCAAAACCCATCTTTTTCATCACCTCCCAGAGGAACCCCCACTCGACTCTGTCAAACGCCTTAGTGGCATCCAGTGACAGAATAGAGCGGGCGCCGTTCCCAGGAGATTGAATATTATTGAAAAGCCTGTGCAAATTATGGTGGGTACCCCTTTTTGGCATAAAGCCATTTTGGTCTAGATGGATAATGGACGACATAACCTCTATCTTCCGGCCATTCCCCCCCCCCCCCCACTCGTCCCATCCCCCCTCCATCCCCTCCGTTACTTATTTTCAAATCATTTCGTTTCAAAGAAATATTTCATATGCCCAACTGTTCCATCCAGTTCAGCACTTGTTGCGGTTTTTCAAAAAATTGGGAGGTCCCGTTATAAATCACTCTCAATTTCGCTGGATACTGTAGGGAATATTTAATATCCTTGGACGCCAAGCGTTTCTTTATCTCAATAAAACTTCTTCTTTTTTCTTGAGTCTGCCGAGCAAAGTCGGGGAAAAATAGCAATTTTGTGCCCTGGTGGACAATAGGCGAGCATTCTCTTGCTCTTCTCAATATCATATCTCTGTCCATCGACAATAGCAGCTTTATTAAGATTACTCGCGGCGGTCTCCCTGGGATGGGTTTCCCCCCTGGAATCCAGTGGGCTCTTTCTATTTGAAACATAGACGAAAAATGTTCACTACCCAGGTTTTCCACAATTAAATCCTTCAGTTGCTCCACTAACTGTCGACCTTCAATTCCTTCTGGAAATCCAACTATGAGGATATTATAACGCCTTGATCTGTTTTCCAGATCCTCCAACTTATTTTGTAGAAGGGAGTTTTCAAGAGCCAGGGACACAGTCTTAGTTTTTAGCATGACAGTATTTGTGGTCGTGGCTACAAACGAACCGTTCCCTAACCCTAACCAACCATACTGTACTAAGCGGTTAGAGTTGTGCCGCAACCGCGCCGAATAGGAACACCTGAAAGAGGGCAAAAAGTCATACCGGTTAGAAGGGTATTTTATTACAATCACAAATCACAAACCAAATTCTGAAAAGCTACCGACATTTCAGATTCAGGGTTAGGAACGTAGCGACTGAAACATGAGGAGCGCCATCGACCGAGTTTCTGGATAACATGCACTGGGACCTGGTTTTTAGAAGCAGCGGATGCTGCCCCTATGCGGAAGGAGTGACCCAAGACAGAGGCAGGATCGTCACCCAGGTTAGCAACAAGACAGCGTATATGTGACACGAACTGGCGAGTGGTAAGAGCTGAACCCTCGAACGGTAACAGTGGGCTAGTAGATGAGAGACCATCTAGGGTAGACAGTAACTGTTTGAAGACTATAACGGGACACCACCGATGAGGAGTTTTGAAATAGGGGATTGAGGTAGGGGGGCCAGTTTGAGAAGTCTTGGAAGACTTAAGTATTAGCATGAAACCCTTGGGACTCGGGATCAACTGGCCGATTGTGAGAAACGTGGTACTGTACTGTGGACGCGTAAACTCCCCGGGTCTGAGAAACCCATAAAAGGCTAAGTAAGAGGCAGCTTTGAGGATTAAGCTTGGCAAGGTACCAAAGGGGTGCCTATCTAACAGGTCCGACAAGTCGCGGAAAAGCTGACCTGAGATGCCTGGGGTGACATCTGCTGAGGCCTCTCAAAGTAGCTTTGACCGCATGTAGCGAAAATATAGAACCATGCTCTGGGTGACTAACTGATAGGTAGTGTTGTACCCCTGAAAAGTAGGACCTTACCGTATTATGCGATAACCTAAGCTCTGAGTGGCAGTAACCAATGAAAGCGAGAATGTACTCTACAAACCCGAGTTCCCCTTGTGGGCATCTGACCTTGAATCTACAGAACGTAGCCCAACCTGTATTATACGCCCTAGTAGTATTAGAGGACAAAGACTTGGCCAGTAAGAAGTGGGCTGTTTCCAGGAGGCACCCTAATTCAGGATTAGTGACTCGAAGGCCGGAACGGTGGCACCCACTAGATCTGCCTCCGGCATAACCTGTGAAAAAAGGGAAAAGTTAGCTCTAGACAGAGCATCAGCTGCAACATTAGAGGCTCCTGGCACATGAGTACTGACAAAGCGGAAGTGGTAAAACAAAGAGAGCTGCACTAAACGTCTCAGGAAGGACATAACATGGGAAGATTTCGATAGACCGCTCGTGAGGATGTCAACGACTGCAGAGTTATCCGTGACAAATAACACTGTTTGATTTACCCAGAGCCTACCCCAAACGAAGGCTGCTGCTACTATTGGATATAATTCAAATAGAGCGGAAGTCTGTAGAAACCCCGTAATCTGCTTAACCTCGATAGGCCATTCGCCAGCAAACCAGTGGGGGCCAAAAATAGCACCAAAACCTGTGCAGGCGGCAGCATCTGAGAAGACTATAGGGGATTTACTGGATAGCTCAGGAATGAACAGGGACACACCATTCCAATTGCTGAGGAACTGATCCCACATATGTAGATCCGCTGACTGTCTAAGCGAACCGGGCTCTCCTGATGTGGGGCGGTGGCAAGAAGGGCCATCAGACGGGAGATGAAAGACCTGCCCTGAGGAATGATCCGCATGGCAAAGTTTAACATGCCCAGTAACAATTGTAAGTCAGCCTTAGAGATCACAGGGGAGATTAAAAATCTATGTACTACTTCCTTAATCCTGGCTAACTTATCTGAAGGTAATCTGGCTACCATGTTAAGGGAGTCTAACTCAATGCCGAGGAAGGTGATTACTGTGGACGGGCCTTCTACTTTTTTAGGGGAGACAGGAACACCTAAGCGAGAAAAACAACTCAACAGTTTATTTAGACCTACATGGGCCTGGCCAGGTCTCTCTATAACGAGGAAGTCATCCAAGTAGTGGATGACAAATTCGCAACCAACCTTGTTTTCTAATATCCAGTGGAGGGCCTGAGCCAGCTGATCGAACAGCCACGGGCTGCTTTTCGAACCAAAAGTGAGCTTGGTTGCGAAATAATAAAGACCCCTCCACTTGACACCGTGCCATTGCCAGAGGGCGGGCATTATGGGTAGTAACTTGAATGCGTCCGAAATATCAGCTTTGGACATGGCCCTGCCGGGCCCTAACCGGACTAAGATAGAGATAGCCTGATCAATAGAGGAGTACCTCATGCCTACTTCCTCAGAGGGGATAAGGGAGTTGAGGCTTGGAAAGTGAGACCCGTGCGGGGCGGACAGATCAATGATATGACGCTCTTTCTTACTGAATTTGCCTGTCACCACCCCGACGGGGCTCACTCTCCACAATTGAAAAGGGGGTACCATAAATGGACCGATCATGAACCCTTTGTCAAGCTCGGCTTTGATCAAGACATCCACAGAATCTGGGCTCTTGTTGGCCGACAGTAGATTTTTACACTCATAAGACACTGCGGGTGTGGTCACCAGGCCAGTGTGGAAGCCGGCGGTGAAGCCTGAAATTAAAAATTCCACAAAACCTGGATTGTGATGGCCCCTCAGATACTTCTTTAAAGAAACAATATCTACGACAGTCATGTAGGCTTTAATGGATTTTAATGAGCATGCAACCTTGGGATGGGCCCTGAAACAGTTAGAACAGACATGAAGCAGTCTACATTGGCTGAAGTTACAGGAAGCGTAATTATAGTTATTGCAGATCTGAGCCTTGCCCATCTGCACAATGGGCCGACCTAACTTATCCACGGAGTTGGGGGGTTTAAAGACACTTAGAGGCCCTGCAGACGAGGTGGAAGGGATAGACAATACATTGGAGGCTGATTTATGGCACCATTCTGCTGTATGGAAAATGGATTGACATAAAGAACATGCGGGAGCTTTTAAACCTGCAAAATGCCTACAAAACAACTCAGTATCTAAATTAGACCAATCAGTGACAAACTGAAATTGGGTTAAGGTAGCAGCGGCCTTTGCTGAAAAGGAACAATGATAATCATAAAATGAACATCCTCCATACCATACTTATAACCTAACTCAGTGACACGAAACAGGTACATATCAAGCTCCTCTCTCCTTTCAGGTTTAGTAGAACAAATGACATCCCTGAATAAACTAAAAGCCATGACAAATTCCGGGATGGTTAATTTACAGTTAAGTCTATGGTCACGGCCCTTTAGAACCACGGAGACTTCACCGCAAGCAATCACCCGGCTATCAGATATGTCTCTAGTGGCAATTAGTAAAGCAGCGAGATTAACATCCCTACCCTCTAGGATGTCTTTCCTGACGTTGGCGGGGACGAAGTGAGATGGAGACACATTGGGTGCTGTCACCTGAGAACGGGCGACACCTGATACGGCGGTTGAAGTCGCAGGAATAAGAGAAGCTGGGGTAGGTGTGGATGTATTGCGAGATTCCACCGTTTCCAATCTAGCCTGTAACCCACTATTTGAGGTTGTGAGGTTATTAAGCATAACATGCAACTGAGCAAGTGAGGTTTGCACCGTAGACATGGGAACATCATCTAGGCGTGGTGACACGGAGTCCTTCAACAACCGATACAACTCAGCTTTCCTTGCGGTGGCCGGGAATGGGATACCCTTCTTAGTCAGTTCTGCAGAGAGTCTGGAAATAGTCCAGGACCGAAGGGACCGAATACTTCCCCCTTCTGATACCCCTGCCACATTCTCTTCCACAGAGGCGTCGACAATATCAGAAACATGTGACATCACGGCTGTGAAGAAAATTTGACAAAATCAACATGAGAGCACAGACTGCGGTGAACGGACGAAGCTCCCGTGGTGTGACGAGAACCACTGAAATCGTGCGAGTATGAGAATGAAGAGATCGAAACCCGACACACAATGGAAGATGAACAGAAAGCAGAAGCGGACGTGACCCAACACCTGAAGACAGAACAGATAAAACCTGGAGCCCACGGTTCCCCCACCCCCGCACTACCTAGCCTGGAAGATTAGAACTTTGACAGATAAGTTCAGCCGGAATAAGCCTGGAATAAAATAGTCAACTGTTAAGTAAAACCAATGGTAACTTTTTTTTTTTTTTTTTTAATTTTTTTTTTTTTTTTTATTAATAGACCTAAATAAAAATAATCAAGACTAGGCAAATAATTAGAAGCATGATTGTCCGGATACAGATCAGGAACGTCGACAGCTGTACAAGAGAATCACCTGATAAGACACGAGTGAGCGCAGGCAACACCTGTGAAGGTCCAGGAGGCGGAACCAACATAATGACCCGTTAACGAGCCGTAATGAAAAGGTTCAGCTGAGAAACCCATGGTTCGTGAAGAGGTCTAAAAGTGAATTACCAGGAGATCTCATTGAAACCTTTAAATCCTTACTTGTTTTTTTTTGTTTTGTTTTTTTTATAAAAAACCTAAATATAAGTAATACGTACAGCTGGTATAACCTAGGGAAGAAGACTACAGCTCCCTGAATGTCTTGAAAAATACATGATAACAGGGGAATTTATATGTCGAGGGCACATGAGTGGAGACCGAATGCAAACCCGGCTTAGTTTAAATAAATAAATTCGGCAGACTTAAACGGGAGGGGGACATGATGAAGTGAGCTGAGCTGAAATACCCTGATAACCTAAACTTAAAACAACAACTTCTGGACAAAAAATTGCACAGGTGAATTACTTAACACCTAACAAGCCTGGCTGGATTAACCCTGATTAACCTGTTAATTCAATTTACAAAATATAGTGGAAAATCTGAATGTAAAAGACCATGACAGAACTCCCTGGTACTGCATACAGTCATGCGAAAACACACTAAACTTATATGGGTACCGTGAAACCACCAAACTGCACCCTATTAAAGTCATTGGTTTGTATAAGGAACAAGCTAAAACGGCCTAGGTAATACCTGATACCACCTACAGGTATACCCTGCTACATGACATAAAGCATGTTTCATTTACAAGAGGGTATAAGAACACTTTCCCTGGCAATATTTCATATGAATGAAAAGGTTATATAGAAAGTCGTGACCCTACCTAACTTAAAAGGCACAGCGGCCGGTGCCAGACTTTAATGAGCGGAGACACGCTGTCCCCTGCAACCTGAACTCGCCGCGTGAGGGGAGCACACAGATCCTAGCCCGGCACCCGGACCGGGGAAGCCAGACCGCAGTAGCAGTCGTATCCCGCCGGTCAGAGCCCCTAGCACGTGAGGATGTGCGCGTCCCCAAGGCGAGTCGCTCCGGTGCGGGAGGCGGACCCCTCTTACCTAGGGGCCGGGACCCCCACCGGCCGGACTGTGGGAATGCGGCTGCTAGCGTGGCAGCTTACTTACCAGGAGCGGAGAGGGAGGAGGGGAGACAGAGTTTCACCGTGCGAGGCAAAAGTCTTCCACTGGAACGGCAGCCGACCGAACGTTGTGTTGCACACAACCACAGTGACAACGTTCAAAAGGGGAGGGACGCCGACCTGGAGATAAAGGCGGGAGGGCGCCCCTCCCACAAATGCAGGCCAATGAATCGGCCTTAACACCTGTTTGCAGAGAGTCGACCATTTTTTCCACGTTGAGAACTCGATCGCGGATTTTTGTCAGCTCATCTCTTATCAAGGATATATCGCTCTGCATAGAGCCCAACTGAGTGGACATCCCCTGCGTAAGGATACCGTTATTTTTAACCGCACGCAGGATTTCTTCCAAAGCTAGGGGGTCGTGCTCAATTTCTGTTGGCATTAGCAGACTTTCCTCCCCTCCTTCCTGGCCCACCTCTGAAGATCCGTCCTCAGAGACTTCTTCAGCTTGGGGGGCTTTAACCACTTTTTTAGGATTAACACCCGGTTTCCCTTTAGGTAAATCCTTTTCATTTAGAGAGGGAGTGTCTAGTGTCTTGGACCCTGGCTTAATTCCAGAAGAGTCAATTGAGCGTCGCTTTGGAGCTATTTCTTATTTAAAGCCTCTTTTCTATCTTAGTATGTTTTATTTTTTATATTCGTTTATATTCATTTATATTGGTTTTTTTCTTTTATTTTTTTTTCCTCTTCTTTTTTCCCTTTTATCTTCTCTTCCTTCCCTTCCTTCTTCCTTCTCTCTCTCCTTTTTTCCTTTTTTTTTTTTTTCCTTTTTCTTCTCCCTTTTTTCCCTTTCTTCTTTTTTTTTTTTTTTTCTCCCCCTTCTTTCCTTTTTATTTTCTTTCCTCCTTTTCTTTCCTCCCTTTCTCTTTTTCTTTTGTTTTTTTTTTCTTTCCTTCTTTTTCCTTCTCCTTTTTTTTTTTTAAAGTTCCTTGGGCTTACTCCCCCTTTTTTTTTTTTTTTTATTCAAGGTTTTTTTTTTTTTTTAGGGTTTTTTTTTTCTTTTATTTTTTTTAGGGAATTTAAGGAATCTCCCCTTTTCTTTTTTCACCCCCTTTTACCTCCCCTTTTCTCTCCTTTTTTTTTTTTTATATGTCCTGTGCTTCCAGTGTCCAAATAAATAATTCCTGTGGGACACCACAGAGGCGCAGAAGAAGAGCCGGCTGCAGATAGAAAAGTGCCCGGCCAGGGCCCGCCGCGTGTCATGGGTGGGCGGGGCCAAAAAATGTGGGCAGGGCCAAAAAATGTGCGCTCCGGGCCCTCCAGTGCTGCGGGCCCCATAGCAGTGGCGTGGTCTGCCTCTATGGGCGGTACGCCACTGAGTACAACTATAAGCAGCAGATAACATGAAAGTCAGTTACCGGTTAGATGTGTAGGCTTTAGTGCTGCAGCCACATGGGTGGCAGTGATGCTAGAGGGGTTTCCTTGTCTACTCCAACACGATACACAGCGTGACCTTTCTTCAGAAGAAAAACAATGGCTACTGCCCCGCACAATCAATTAAACCCTCCCACACCCTGGGAAAGTCCAACTCCCCTTTCAGTATGGTTGCTAAAAAACCAAATATGCATCATAATTCCTATCCAGAAGGTCATAGGGAGGCAGTTCTAGTGACAATGGATCCGGATAGGTCAATGGTACATTAGGAGAACAAACATGTTGTTGCTACTTGGTTTTTACTATGAGTTCTCCATATCTCTCCTTCCCTGGGTCCTACAAGTGAGCGAAGCCCAGGGGAACGTTTGGCTTCTTTTCGGGGTCTTGAAGATTTACCCGGTATATGGGTAAGGTGTACAGTAATTTCAAACTGTCTGGGGGGACTTCTTGGATGCAGTTGACCAGCTCGGGCCCCCCAGCAAGGGCTCTTTGTTTCAGAGAAGCTTGCTTTAAGTCCCGCTGCTGGAGGTATGAAATGTTATCACTTTGAGGCTTAGAGGCTGGGACACCTGTGGAGCTTATTTCCTATGGAAGATGCCAATTATGCTTGACAGAAAATTGGCAGGCATCAAATTATATTTACCCATATTCCTCACACTATCTACATACATTTTTCCAGAGTGATTACATTTGCTCACTTCCAATATGTTTCACACAAACACACAAATAATAAAAAAGAGAAAACGCATAATACAATATGTTTTCTATATGCTTTAAACAAATATTCATCCTACTTAATTAAGTTGTGTGGGTCTTATCATCTGTGAATATATTTGTTTAATTTTCTACAGCTGTCTTCCCTTTCTTTCTTCCAGCAGTTTAATTTCGGTTACATCAAAAGGATATTCCATATTTGCTGAGGACTTATATTTTAGCTTAATATGGTTGCTTAGGAAGATTGTTGAATATGTGCCCACAGAAATATGTAATCCAGCTGTATTAACTGCAAGATGGTGAAATGTGTTTTCATGCCCGGTTGGAAGATTTCTATTCAAAAACAACTTTGTGATGCAGAGATTCTCAATCCTCTACTCAAGTATCCTCTGCAAGTCATGCTGTGACGAGCGAACATAATTACTGGCTCAGTTAGCCTATGCTCAATCATATTTGTATCTTATCACAGACATATGCTGCAAAAAGAGTAATTCAAAATGTATAATACCTTTTTATTAATCTATCACATAAATATATAAAAAAAAATATACAATGGTTATCCGTTAGGAATCTGTAAGTATTTAAATTGTGAGCCTTACTGGAACAGGGACTGATGTGATTTTTAACAATCTCAATACGGAATATATTTCTGAAAATAGCTTTAACCACTTCAGCCCCCCTAGCTTAAACACCCTTAATGACCAGGCCACTTTTTACAATTCCGCACTACACTAATTTCACCGTTTATTGCTCCGTCATACAACTTACCACCCAAATGAATTTTACCTCCTTTTCTTCTCACTAATAGAGCTTTCATTTGGTGGTATTTCATTGCTGCTGACATTTTTACTTTTTTTGCTATTAATCAAAAATTACCGAAATTTTTGCAAAAAAATGACATTTTTCACTTTCTGTTGTAAAATTTTTCAAAAAAAACTACATTTCTATATAAATTTTTCTCTACATTTATTGTTCTACATGTCTTTGATAAAAAAAAATCCAATAAGTGTATATTTATTGGTTTGGGTAAAAGTTATAGCGTTTACAAACTATGGTGCAAAAAAGTGAATTTCGGCATTTTGAAGCAGCTCTGACTTTCTGAGCGCCTGTCATGTTTCTTCAGGTGCTAGAATGTCAGGATAGTATAAATATCCCCCAAATTACACCATTTTAGAAAGAAGACACCCCAAAGTATTCGCGGAGGGGCTTGGTGAGTTCATGTATCATTTCATTTTTTTCACAAGTTAGCGGAAAATGACACTTTCTGAGAAAAAAAAAAAAAGTTTCAATTTCTGATAACTTCTGGCAAAAAAAATAAAAATCTCAGACGGACTCACTATGCCCCTCAGTGAATACCTTGGGGTGTCTACTTTCTGAAATGGAGTCATTTGTGGGGTGTGTTTACTGTTCTGGCATTTTGGGCGGGGCTAAATTGTGAGCCGCCATGTAAAACCTAAAGGTACTCGTTGGAATTTGGGCCCCTTTGCGCACCCAGGCTGCAAAAAAGCGGCACTTATGTGGTATCGCCGTACTCAGGAGAAGTAGGGCAATGTGTTTTGGGGTGTATTTTTACATATACCCATGTTGGGTGAGAGAAATATCTCTGTAAATTGTAAACTTTGTATAAAATTTTTTAAAAGTTGTCGTTTACAGAGATATTTTTCACAAAAAGTATAGGTATATATAAAAATACACCCCAAAACACATTGCCCTACTTCTCCTGAGTACGGCGATACCACATGTGTGCCACGTTTTTGCAGCCAAGATGCGCAAAGGGGCCCTAAAACCAACGAGTACCTTTAGGATTTCACAGGGCATTTTTACGCATTTGGATTCCAGACTTCTTCTCACCATTTAGGGGCCCCTAAAATGCCAGGACAGTATAAATACCCCACATGTGACCCCATTTTGGAAAGAAGACACCCCAAGGTATTCTGTGAGGGGTATGGTGAGTTCATGTAAAATTTTATTTTTTGTCACAAGTTAGTGGAATATGAGACTTTGTAAAAAACAAAAAAAAAAAAAAAAAAACAATTTCCGCTGACTTGTGCCAAAAAATAAAAATTCTGTGGACTCACCATGCCCCTCACGGAATACCTTGGGGTGTCTTCTTTCCAAAATGGGGTCACATGTGGGGTATTTATACTCACCTGGCATTTTAGGGGCCCCTAAAGTGTGAGAATCCAAATGCATAAAAATGGCCTCATGAAATCCTAAAGGTACTCATTGGTTTTAGGGCCCCTTTGCGCATCTTGGCTGCAAAAACTGTCACTCATGTGGTATCGCCGTACTCAGGAGAAGTAGGGCAATGTGTTTTGGGGTGTATTTTTACATATACCCATGCTGCGTATGAGAAATATCGCTGTAAACGACAACTTTTTACATTTTTTTTCAAAGTTGTCAATATACAGAGATATTTCTCTCACCCAGCATGGGTATATGTAAAAATACACCCCAAAACACATCGCCCTACTTCTCCTGAGTACGGCGATACCACATGTGTGACACTTTTTGCAGCCAAGATGCGCAAAGGGCCCAAATTCCAATGAGTACCTTTTAGGAGGGCATTTTTACGCATTTTTCTTCTCACGCTTTAGGGCCTCTAAAATGCCAGGGCAGTATAAATACCCACATGTGACCCCATTGTGGAAAGAAGACACCCCAAGGTATTCTGTGAGGGGTATGGCGAGTTCACAGAAAAAAAAATTTGGCACAAGTTAGCGGAAATAGTTTTTTTTTTTTTTTTTTTACAGTCTCATATTCCACTAACTTGTGACAAAAAATAAAATTTTCCATGAACTCCCCATACCCCTCACGGAATACCTTGGGGTGTCTTCTTTCTAAAATGGGGTCACATGTGGGGTTTTTGTACTGCCCTGGCATTTGAGGGTCTCCGCAATCATTACACGTATGGCCAGCATTAGGAGTTTCTGCGATTCTCCGTATATTGAGCAGACGGGTAATGAGATTTTTTTTTTCCGTTCAGCCTCTGGGCTGAAAAAAAAAAAAAATGAACGGCACAGATTTTTTCTGCACTTCCGTTCCGCAAAAATATAGAACATGTCCTATTCTTGTCCGCAATTGCGGACAAGAAAAAGCATTTTCTATATAGTTCTGGCAATGTGCATATCTGCAAAATGCGGAAAGCACATTGCCGGTGTCCGTGTTTTGAGGATCTGCGGATCGGATCCACGGATCGGATCCGCGGATTGGATCCGCGGATCCGTGAATCCACGGATCCGTGAATCCACGGATCCGCAAAACACATATGGACGTCTGAATGGAGCCATACAAGGGGTGTGATCAATGACAGGGGGGTGATCAGGGGGTCTAGATGGGGTGATCAAGGGGTTAATAGGTGAGGGGGTGGGGGGTTAGTGTAGTGTTTGGTGCAACTTTTACTGTGTTACCTGGTCCTCTGGTGGTCGATCCCAGAAAATGGGACCACCAGAGGACCAGGTAGCAGCTATATCAGACGCTGTTCATAAAACAGCGTCTGATATAGCTGTTTGATGCGATTTATATCGCATCTACAGCCTGCCAGCGATTGATCACTGTGAACGCTCGCGTCTCGCGAGATGACGCCCCGGCGCGTCCAAACAGAAGATCCCGGCCGCCCGCAGGACGCAATCCTGCGTACGGCGGTCCGGGACTGGTTAATGTAAACCCGCCTCTATTTCTTTTGGCCTCTCTGGTATTTCTGAGGGCAAAAACAGTGTACTCTGAAAATCTGTCCAACAGTTTTCACTGGTGTTGATCAAGAACCAAAGTGCTTGGGTGCTCGAGTACAATGGAAGTCAATGGGAGAACAAGAGCCTTAAACCAGGCACCCCTGCTCTGAAGAGGGGCGGGTGTCTGGTTCACAGGAAAAGGTCAGAAATTGATGGAAACACTACTGAAATGGTTCAGGAACATCATGGGGAGGATTTCTGGATGCATCTTGGACTCCCAGGTCGCTGCTGTGAATGATGTTGTCCGAGTAGTACGCCACTTTTACAAACTGACAATAATACGCACAAAACCGAAGACAAAATAGATTTTAGAGGAAACATTGTTAGGAAACATTCTTTCCTGTATATTTACTTGTATATAAAGTGCAAGGGCTTGCTGGTGACACTAAAACATTAGGGGCGAGGGCCTGTTGCTGATCCTCCCATCTAAAACATTAAGGGTGAGAGTCTGCTGCTGAACTAACCTTCTAAAACATTAGGGGTGAGGGCCTGCTGCTGATGTGACCACCTAAAACATTAGGGGTGAGGACCTGCTAGTGACCCTCTAAAACATTAGGGGTGAAGGTCTGCTGGTGAGCTGACCCTCTAAAACATTAGGAGCAAGGGCCTGCTGGTGAGGTGACCCTCTAAAACATTAGGGTCGACGGCCTGCTGCTGATCAGACCATCTGAAATATTATGGGCGAGGGCCTGCTGGTGACCCTCTAAAAAATTTGGGATGAGGGTCTGCTGCTGAGCTGACCCGCTAAAACATTAGGGGTGAGAGTCTGCTGAGCTTACCCTTTAAAACAGGGATGCTCAACTTGCGGCCCTGCAGCTGTTGTAAAACTACAACTCCTACATTGCCTGCTGTAGGCTGATAGCTGTAGGTTGTCTGGGCATGCTGGGAGTTGTAGTTTTCCAACAACGGGAGGGCCACAGGTTGGGCATCCCTGCTCTAAAACATTAGTGGCGAGTGCCTGCTGCTGATCTGACCATGTAAAAATGATGGGCGAGGGCCAGCTGGTTACCTTCTAAAACATTAGGGGTGAGGGTCTTCTGCTTAGCTGACCCTCTAAAACATTAGGACATTAGGAGCAGGGGCCTGCTGGTGACCCACAAAAACATTAAGAGCAACGGCCTGCTGCTGATCTGACCATCTAAAACATTAAGGGTGAGGTTCTGCTGGTGACCCTCTCAAACATTAGGGGTGAGGGTCTGCTGCCGAGCTGACCCTCAAAAACATTTGGAGCAAGGGCCTGCCGATGACCCTCTAAAACATTAGGGCGAGAGCCTGCTGCTGATCTGACTGCCTAAAACATTAGAGGTGAGGGCCTACTGCTTATCTCACTATCTAAAACATTAGGGGTGAGGGGTGAGGGTCTGCTGCTGAGCTGACCCTCAAAAACATTAGGAGTAAAGGCCTGTTGGTGACCCTCTAAAACATTAAGGTGAGGGCCTGCTGCTGATCTGACCATCTAAAACATTAGAGGTGAGAGTATGCTGCTGAGCGGACCCTCTAAAACATTAGGGGCGAGTGCCTGCTGCTCATCTGACTATCTAAAACATTATGGGCGAGGGCCTGCTGGTGACCCTCTAAAACATTAGGGGTGAGGGTCTGCTGCTGAGCTGACCCTCGAAAACATTAGGGGTGAGGGCCTGCTGGTGGCCCTTAAAAACATTAGGGGTGAGGGTCTGCTGCTGAGAAGACCCTCTAAAACATTAGGAGCAAAGCCTTCTGGTGAGGTGACCTTCTAAAACATTAGGGAGAAGGCCTGCTGCTGATCTGACCATCTAAAACATTAGGGATGAGGGTCTACTGCTGAGCTGACCCTCTAAAACATTAGGAGCAAAGGCCTGCTGCTGACCATCAAAAACATTTGGAGTGACGGCCTGCTGTTGATCTGACTATCTAAATCATTATGGGCGAGGGCCTGCTGATGACCCTTTAAAACATTAGGGGTGAGGGTCTACTTTTGAGCTGACCCTCAAAAGGTTAGGAGCAAGGGCCTGCTGGTGACACTCTAAAACATTAGGGGCAAGGACATGCTGCTGATCTGACCATCTAAAACATTAGAGGTTAGAGTCTGCTGCTGAGCTGACCCTCTAAAACATTAGGGGCAAGTGCCTGCTGCTGATCTGACCATCTAAAACATTAGTGGCGAGGGCCTGCTGCTGATCTGACCAAAACATTATGGGTGAGGCCGGCTGGTGACCCTCTAAAACATTAGGGGTGAGGGTCTGCTGCTGAGCTGACCCTCCAAAACTAGTGATGAGCGGCAGGGGCAATATTCGAATTTGCGATATTTCGCAAATATTTTGGCGAATTTTCGCCATATATTCAAAAATTTTCCAATTCGTAATCTCCAGACATTATTTTCTTGTTTGCGAAAATTCGCTTAAAAAATTCGCATAAATTAGCATAAAAATTCGCATAAATTAGCATAAAAAATCGCATAAACTGGCATTTAAAAGATACCTTTTAAATACCACCGTATGCAAATTCTTATGCAAATGTTTGCAAAGTTTATGCTAATGACATTATTTTCGCAATTGCGAATATATTTTGCGATATTCTAAATATTCGCGAATTCTCGAAGTGCTGATATTCGCGATTAAAATTCGCAATTCGAAAATTCGTGATCAACACTATCCAAAACATTAGGAGCAAGGGCCTGCTGGTGACCCTCTAAAACAATAGTGGTGAGGGCCTGCTGCTGATCTGACCATCTAAAATATTAGGGGTGAGGGTCTGTTGCTGAGCTCACCCTCTAAAACATTAGGATCAAGGGCCTTCTGGTGAGGTGACAATCTAAAACATTATGGGTGATGGTCTGCTGCTGAGCGGACCCTCTAAAAGATTAGGAGCAAGGGCAGCCTAATAAGCATGTTGATATGATGGAGGATGAGAAAAGGAAGATTGAACCCTATAACCTTTTTTTTGTGGTGGAAGGAGTGCATGGGAATATAGTGTATTCAATACACCATAAAAACCACATTTAGAGTGCCTTTATGTTCAGCAGTTTTCCTCTGGTGGAGTAGAGAAGTCAGGGGAAATCCAGGCCTTGTTCATTTTGATAATAGTAAACATGTCAGCATTTTCAGTTGACAGGCAGATGAGCTTATCAGTTATTATGCCCCCAGCAGCACTAAATACCAGCTCTGACAAATCGCTGGCAGTTGAACAGGCCAGCACTTCCAACGTGTAGAGCGCCAGTTTGTGCCATGTGTCCAGCTTGGACACCCAATAGTTGTAAAGCACAGAGGGATCACTGAGGACTCTCACACGGTCTCCTACATACTCCTTCACTATCTTCCAAAACTTTTCCCTCCTTGTGACACTAGGCCGTGCATCAGGGTGAGGGTGCTGGCGGGGTGTCATGAAACTGTCCCAGGCCTTGGAAAGTTTTGCCCTGCCTCTGTTGGAACTGCTGTGTGTTCCCCTTGTCTCCCCTCCTCGTTTGCCCAAGGAACTATGTATTCCGCAAGGACCTTCTGGTATTGCACCATTTTGCTAGTTCTCTTCACCACAGGAATGAGAGATGAGAAGTTCTCTTTGAAGAGGGGGTCGAGAAGGGTGAACAACCAGGAATCGGTGTTGGCCAAAATGCATATAAAGCGAGCGTCACGGGAAAGGCAGCATAACATAAAGTCAGCCATGTGTGCCAGAGTCCCAACAGACAAGACTTTACTGTCCTCATCAGGAGGATGATGATCAATTTCCTTATTCTCTTCCACCTCTTCGGCCCATCAATGCTGAACAGATGGAATAAACCAGCTATGGGTACTGTCACGAACTCGCCCCGAGCTCCCAGACCGCAGTACCTGATCAGACCGGGATCAGATGCCAGCAATCAATCGGGACAAGTTCTGACACTACACACTATCCAATTTGATCACCTTGCTTCTTACAATCCACCAGATTGCACAGGAGATCAAATTGTGACCGGTTCCTTTTTAGAAATGAAGGAACTTTACAGGGGCCTAGGCTTGGAAGAACTCCTCTCCCACCTACCAGCCCACACACTCATTCACACAGCAAACCCCCACCAATCTGATCTAACCAACCCGATCTGCCAGATCAGACTTGGTGGGACTTGGCGGACACAGAATCCCTCCTGCCACACACACAGGGCCTTCAAGGGAAACCTACAACCCGGACGCAGACCTCTCCTCTAAGAGGCTGCTGTCCTCACTTTGTCCGTGGGATCAATTACCCCACACACCTCGGTCTATGATATACCTGGTACTGAGACCGCACACAGAGTCTCAGCACGTACACAGAGGATACCCCACTATCCACACTTCACACAGAAGCTATGGTCACAGACTTACAATCAGACATCCACAGTCACCTTCAGAGAAAGATTCGCATTTAAAGCAAACAGGTAGCTGAAAATTAGGAACTCTAATTGCCTCAAAAATATTGCCCGTGCTGGGTTAAGAAAAGAGGTTTTAATAAACATAAAGATATTACTGAAAAACAGAAGCATACAGATATATACAAAGAACAGTTTTAAAATAAAAGGGATAAATGAAGACTGACGCTTACGTTACTCACACAGAGACTGCAGCTATCAGGTCCTGAGGCAAGACGGAAACACGGATCCTCATTCAATCAGATTGGCCTCAAAATGGGGAACACAGTACAATCTGCTCTGTCCAATTTATGAGGACTGGTCCAGGCAGTCTGTAAGCCGACCTGTAAGGCGGGACAC
This sequence comes from Bufotes viridis, assembly GCA_033119425.1. Taxonomy (NCBI): domain Eukaryota; kingdom Metazoa; phylum Chordata; class Amphibia; order Anura; family Bufonidae; genus Bufotes; species Bufotes viridis. The sequence continues at coordinate 113,910,708 of CM065593.1, read as the reverse complement.
ATGGGTGGGCTGTGAGGTTTATGACCTGTCAGTCCCACTGAAATCTGGTGTGAAATTGATTTCTGCCCATAACCCGGCACAGGAGAACGCCCGCCCGATGATTGTGGGCTCATTTTTCAGCTCTCAGGGTTGGGGTCACAGAGGTACCAAACACGGGGTGTCCACGTGGCCCCAATCAGGAGAACCGATTTCCTGAGCCAGGGTTATCACAAGTGGGTGGTTCTTGATATGAGCCTAACCGACATTCCTTGACTGTTACAATGGCGTAGGTCAACAACCTCTATTGAGCAGTATATTCGAGTTATGACCAGAATATGATTTTTGGATTCTTCTGGTGACAGGGAGAGCTGCTCGCCCCCTCCCTCCGGGATGCACTCAGCTTGCTCCTATCATAAAGTAATAAACCTCTTTCAAGTGGTTCACTACCTGAGTCTGTTTATATAAAGTGTCCTGGAGGCCACAGACCGTTGTCACCTCTAGGTCAGAGGCCAGGAACTAAGGAGTTTATGGCTGTGGTCTGGTTTTGAATGTAGGGAGAGACCTTATAGGCCTGGGGTTGACATGAGGTAAATTCAGGAAACATGGCTGCCATGGAAAACCATAATCCATATCCCTCATACCTCACACCTCCCCTTTTAGAAGGTGCCTGGGGAGGATGACTCACAGGTCATTCTCCATGGCACCTGTCACTGTGGGTTCAGCAGCCCGGGACAGTCCATCCGCATTCCCATGGTCACTCCCCTTCTTGTGCTGGATGGTGAAATCGTACTGCTGCAGAGCCAGACTCCATCGCAGCAGTTTTCCGTTGTCACCGGCTACACGGTTCAGCCAGCTCAAGGGGTTATGGTCCGTGATCACCGTAAAGTTGCGCCCATAGAGGTATGGCTCTAGTTTCTTGAGAGCCCAAACTATGGCAAGACACTCCTTCTCGATGGTGGCATATGCCACCTCCCGGGCAGCAACTTTCGGCTAAGGTACAGAACCGGGTGCTCCTCCCCAGCCAGGTCCACCTGGCTGAGGACAGCTCCTAGGCCATAGGTAGAGGCATCCGTTTGTACCACAAACCTGCGGGTGAAGTCAGGGGCCTGAAGAACAGGAGAGTGGGAGAGAGCGTGTTTCAAGGCCTTGAAAGACGTCTCACAGTCAGGGGTCCAGGTGACCATTTTGGGGAGTTTTTTCTTAGTGAGGTCTGTCAGGGGTTTTGCCAAGGCACTGTAATTCGGCACAAATTTCCGGTAATACCCGCAAGTACCCAGAAAAGACATTATTTGCTTCTTGGTCTGCGGGGTGGGCCAGGTAGTAATAGCTTCCACCTTGCCAGTCTCAGGTTTAATGGTGCCTCCACCGACCAGGTGTCCCAGGTAGTGGACTTCAGTCATGCCCACCTGGCACTTTTCAGGTTTGATAGTCAGCCCTGCGGCGGATTTTCTCGAGGACCTGTGACAGGTGGGTGAGATGCTCCTCCCACGTGTTGCTGAAGATAGCGATGTCATCGAGATAAGCCACCGCGCAATGTTCCAACCCTCCCAGCAAGTCATTCACCACTCGCTGAAAGGTGGCTGGGGCATTTTTCATGCCAAAGGGCATCACTAAAAACTCAAAAAGCCCAAAGGGAGTGATGAAGGCCGACCTTTCACGAGCTTCCGGGGTCAGGGGTATCTGCCAGTATCCTCTACTCAGATCCATGACTGTTATGAACTGGGCTGCTGCCAGTTTGTCTAACAGTTCATCGATCCTGGGCATGGGATAGGCATCAAAGACCGTCACAGCATTTAGCTTCCGATAATCCACACAGAACCGGGTTGTCCGGTCCTTTTTGGGACAAGGACGACAGGAGCAGCCCAGGCACTGTGGGATTTTCGGATTATCTTTAAGTCTAGCATCTCCCCACCTCTCGCTTCATATTCTCTAGAACCTCCAGGGTAACCCGGTAGGCCGACTGCCGGATCGGGCGGTGACTGCCGGTATCTACATGGTGCTCTGCCAAGTGGGTCCTACCTGGTTTCCCGGTAAAAGATCCTGCTGCCCAGAAAGGACTGCTGCAAGTTTACTTTGTTGCTCCCCCGTGAGCTGCGGGTTAATTTGTAATGCTTGCATAGATCTACAGTCCTTGCTGACTGCCAGCAGATCAACCAGGAGGTCCTCTTCTCCATTCTCAGGTAGGCTACACACTGGCAGGGCCCATGTAGCCCTGTCCTGGTGGGCTTTAAGCATATTGACATGAAAGGTCCTCTCTCTCTTCCCCCATCATCCAAGGCCACTACATAGGTCACTTCATTAACCCTTTTTGTAACGGTATATGGCCCTTCCCAGGCTGCCTGGAGTTTATTCTGGAGCATGGGTACCAGGGCCCACACCTTCTGCCCAATTTCATAAGCTCTCTGTCGGGCATGCCGGTCATACCATCTTTTCTGGTTGGCCTGGGCCTTGGTAAGATTCTCCCGGACCTGACCAACCAGAGTCTCCATTTTCTCACGGAGGTTTAACACATAATCCACCACAGAGGTCCCGGCCCCCAGTCTCTCCCTCCCAGGCCTCACGAATGAGATCCAGGGGTCCACGGACCCGTCTCCCATACAGAAGCTCAAAGGGGAGAAGCCTGTGGATGCCTGGGGTACCTCCCGGTATGCGAACAACAGGTAAGGGAGATAGCGTTCCCAGTCCCGGCCTTGGGTCTCCACAAACATCTTAAGCATCTGCTTTAGGGTGCCGTTAAAGCGTTCACAGAGGCCATTCGTTTGCGGATGGTAGGGGCTGGCAACGATATGCTCCACCTGCATTTTCTTGCACAAGCACTGCATCAAGTTGGACATGAATTGTCCACCATGATCAGTGAGCATCTCCTGTGGGAAACCTACACGAGAAAATATACCTAACAGAGCATCTGCCACTTTGTCTGCACGAATGGAAGACAAAGCAACAGCCTCTGGGTATCGGGTGGCATAATCTACCACAGTGAGTATAAACCGTTTGCCAGAAGAGCTGGGAATGGCCAAGGGTCCGATGATATCCACTGCCACCCTCTGGAAGGGCTCATCGATGATGGGCAGAGGGATCAGCGGAGCCTTACTTACATCCCCACATTTTCCGACTCGTTGGCAAGTAACACAGGAACGACAGTAGTTGGCAATGTCCGTTCCCATGTTAGGCCAATAGAACCGGTAGGCCAGCCTGGCCTTGGTTTTCTGTACTCCCAAATGCCCAGACCAGGGGACTTCATGAGCTACTCTGAGTAGCTGAGCCCGGTACTTTTGGGGTACAATCAACACCCTCTCAGCAACCGGTGATTGGCTGGGGTCATGGGAAACTGTCTCTCTATATAACTTCCCTGTTCCCAGTAAACCTTTACTTTGTCAGACTCTCCAGGGGGCCTGGCTGCAGAGGCCCTTAGATCTTCCAAAGTGGCATCTGTAGACAGGGCCTCCTCGAACTCCAAGTTCGCGGCAGGTGCCTGCTGCACCGCCCAGGTAATTTCAGGGAGAGGATGTGGGGAAGCTGTGTCACCCAGATGCTCCCCTGTGCAATCAAGTCCCCGCATCCTCCTCAGCAGCATTCTGGGCACTCTGCTGTCGAGTCACAACTGCTATGGAGGGTACGGGGTGCCCTCGTCACGGGAACCTCTTAATGCAAATACATCACACTCATTATTCATATGGGAAGCCGGTGGGGGACAGACAGGTGTCTGCCCGGCGTTCCCCTCTGTGGAAAAAACATGATTAGGCAAGACACAATGGTTTACTCCCAGTCCTTGCCCAAAGTCCTCTTCTAAGGGTCCCTGGTTCACAGGCAGGGGGGGGCGAGAAAGGGTCGGAGGGGATAGAAGCAGGTTCATACTGGGACGTCATGCGGCCCAAGTCAGTGCCCAGCAGCACGTTAGTCGGAATGGAGTCTGACAACCCCACTTCTCTCAGGCCGGACCCTGCACCCCAGTCTAGGTACACACGAGCCATGGGGACAGCAGGGCTAACTCCCCCAATCCCGGTCACAGTCATGGTCTTTCCAGGAAGGATGTCTTGGGGGTCCACCAGCTCGGGACGCACGAGGGTCAGCTGTGCGCCGGTATCCCGCAGACCAACGGTAACCTTTTCTCCGATTTTAACAGGTTGCAGGTTATCAGCATTGGAACTTGGCTGTGTGGCCACGCAGTACACACCAGAGGGTTTTCCCGGCGGCCCGGATTTCTTCTTGTCTGGGCAGGTGAGGCTGATATGGCCGGTCTTGTTGCACACATAGCAGCGCCGGACATCTGCGGTTGCGGGTTTCCCTCCAGAGTGGTGGGTGTTTGCCCCAGCGGGCATTGGGTTGGCAACAAAAGGGGGAGGAATGCTGGGCTTGGGGCTCTTCCAGCTAGGACTCGGTTTGCGGTGGTCGGGCACCCTGCTGGTCACATATAGGTCAGCAAGCTCTGCAGTTTCTTCTGCTGTTTTGGGCAGTCGCGTTAGGACAAATTGCTTGACTTCAGGGGGGCATATGTGAAGTAGCTGGTCCTGGATGGTGAGGTCAGCAAGACCCTTGAAGGTAGTAATGTCCAGACCCTTGATCCACTGGTTAAAGGCATATCTCAGGCTACCCAGGACATCGGTATAGCTGTCAGTGGGGCCACGCTGCAGAGTCCTGAACCGTTTTCGGTACATGTCAGGGGTGAGGTTGTAGCTTTTGATGATGGCTGCCTTGATTTTAGCATAGTCCCCATCACAGTCCATAGGCAGGTCAGCAAAAACATCCAGTGCCTTCCCTCTCAGGCCTGGGGTGAGGTATTTTGCCCACTGGGTTTCGGGGAGCCCATACTGGCGACACATCTTTTCAAAGCTCCTGAAGAATCCATCAACTCCTGACCTCTCATCCATCACAGGGAACTTGTCAAAAGACGGCATTGGTTGACGTACCTCTCTGGTGTCTGTGGGGACAGGTGATGCAAGACCCCGGTCGAGCCGTGCCAATTCCAGCATCAGCTGGCGCTCTGCGGCTTCCCTCTCAGCTTGGCGCTCAGCTGGCGCTCAGCTTGGCGCTCAGCTTGGCGTTCAGCGGCCCTCTGGTACTCCAGGATGAGTTGAAAACGAAGGTTGGCATCAGAGTCACCCAGGCAAGCCAGCGCAGCCTGTAGGGATGAGGGCAGTCCTTCTGAGGTGGTACTCTGCTCAGAGATCTCACCAGCAGGAGAGGCAGGCCTTGGGTTTACCTCACGGAGCAGCTGGGGAGGACTGCCATCTGACCCAGGTGTCATGCCTGTCCTCCCTTCATCATCCGTCTGCAGCGCCCGTACGAGGAAGTCCTTTGTCCGGTCTGAACCATCAATCCCTCTGAGCTGACAGAGACTGACTAGCGCTTCCTTGGTCATCTTCTGGTATGAGGCGGACATGATGCTGCACTTCACCAAATAAAAGATAGAAAAGAAAAACAAGAGGGGGGAACTGTTCTGTATGTGTATGTTCTGCAGCACGGTCAGCTCACCTGTACACTGGCACCGCACTGCCAGCTGTTAGTGGAAGGTTTAATTGCTTAAACCCGGCACTAATGCTTTAAATGAAATCCCACACGCTGCCACCAATCTGTCACGAACTCGCCCGAGCTCCCAGACCGCAGTACCTGATCAGACCGGGATCAGATGCCAGCAATCAATCGGGACAAGTTCTGACACTACACACTATCCAATTTGATCACCTTGCTTCTTACAATCCACCAGATTGCACAGGAGATCAAATTGTGACCGGTTCCTTTTAGAAATGAAGGAACTTTACAGGGGCCTAGGCTTGGAAGAACTCCTCTCCCACCTACCAGCCCACACACTCATTCACACAGCAAACCCCCACCAATCTGATCTAACCAACCCGATCTGCCAGATCAGACTTGGTGGGACTTGGCGGACACAGAATCCCTCCTGCCACACACACAGGGCCTTCAAGGGAAACCTACAACCCGGACGCAGACCTCTCCTCTAAGAGGCTGCTGTCCTCACTTTGTCCGTGGGATCAATTACCCCACACACCTCGGTCTATGATATACCTGGTACTGAGACCGCACACAGAGTCTCAGCACGTACACAGAGGATACCCCACTATCCACACTTCACACAGAAGCTATGGTCACAGACTTACAATCAGACATCCACAGTCACCTTCAGAGAAAGATTCGCATTTAAAGCAAACAGGTAGCTGAAAATTAGGAACTCTAATTGCCTCAAAAATATTGCCCGTGCTGGGTTAAGAAAAGAGGTTTTAATAAACATAAAGATATTACTGAAAAAACAGAAGCATACAGATATATACAAAGAACAGTTTTAAAATAAAAGGGATAAATGAAGACTGACGCTTACGTTACTCACACAGAGACTGCAGCTATCAGGTCCTGAGGCAAGACGGAAACACGGATCCTCATTCAATCAGATTGGCCTCAAAATGGGGAACACAGTACAATCTGCTCTGTCCAATTTATGAGGACTGGTCCAGGCAGTCTGTAAGCCGACCTGTAAGGCGGGACACATGGGTGGGCTGTGAGGTTTATGACCTGTCAGTCCCACTGAAATCTGGTGTGAAATTGATTTCTGCCCATAACCCGGCACAGGAGAACGCCCGCCCGATGATTGTGGGCTCATTTTTCAGCTCTCAGGGTTGGGGTCACAGAGGTACCAAACACGGGGTGTCCACGTGGCCCCAATCAGGAGAACCGATTTCCTGAGCCAGGGTTATCACAAGTGGGTGGTTCTTGATATGAGCCTAACCGACATTCCTTGACTGTTACAATGGCGTAGGTCAACAACCTCTATTGAGCAGTATATTCGAGTTATGACCAGAATATGATTTTTGGATTCTTCTGGTGACAGGGAGAGCTGCTCGCCCCCTCCCTCCGGGATGCACTTAGCTTGCTCCTATCATAAAGTAATAAACCTCTTTCAAGTGGTTCACTACCTGAGTCTGTTTATATAAAGTGTCCTGGAGGCCACAGACCGTTGTCACCTCTAGGTCAGAGGCCAGGAACTAAGGAGTTTATGGCTGTGGTCTGGTTTTGAATGTAGGAGAGACCTTATAGGCCTGGGGTTGACATGAGGTAAATTCAGGAAACATGGCTGCCATGGAAAACCATAATCCATATCCCTCATACCTCACAGGTACTACCTTCTGTAGCGGAGGCAACCGTCTCCTGGTCCTCCTCCTCCTCATCATCATCATTCAATTTGCGCTGAGAAGACAGAATGAGGGTGGTCAGGCTATCACCCTGTGTACTGTCTTCACCCATTTCCACCTCTTCTATATGCAGAGTGTCCGCCTTCATTGTGAGCAGCGAGCTTTTCAGTAGACACAGAAGTGGGATGGTTACGCTGATAATAGCCACATCGCAGCTCACCATCTGTGTTGATTCCTCAAAGTTGCATAAAACCTCACAGAGGTCAGACATCCATGCCCACTCGTCGCTTGTGAAGAGCGGAAGCTTACTGGAAAAGCGATGACCATGTTGCAGCTGGTGTCCCACTACTGCCCTCAGCTGCTCACAAAGCCTGGCCAACATATGGAACATGGAGTTCCAGCATGTGCTCACGTCGCACAACAGTCGGTGAGCTGGCAATTGCAAGCGTTGCTGCAGCGTTGACAGTTGAGTGTCGAGAGCCAAATTAGTTTCAGCACGGCCTGTTGCCGCTTCCCCACTGCATTGCTACACTGCTTCCAGCTACTTACTGATGACTGACTGGTGCTGCAAGATAAGAATTAAGAGGTGGAAATGGAGAAGGAGGAGAACGGGGAGTTGTAGCCACTAATGTAGATGGTGGCAGAAATCCTGATGGAAGTAGGGCCTGCAATCCTTGGCTCGGTAACATCTGTGCAATCTCTGGGTACGACTTGTTCCCGGCCTCCACAACATTACTTTGCCATCAGGGAAATGTAGCGTCTCTGGCCAAAAGCATTTGTCCATGTGTCAGTCGTTAAGTTGACCTTCCCAGTAACTGCGTTGGTCAGGGCACAGGTGATGTTACGGGACACATGCTGGTGTAAGGCAGGGATGGCACACCGGGAAAAATAGTTTCGGCTGCTGACTGAGTAACGAGGGACGGCGAGCGCCATCAGGCTGCGGAAAGCCTCTGTGTCCACAAGCCTAAATAGCACCATTTCTAGGGCCAGCAATTTGGAAAGGTGTGCATTTAGTGCTATGGCCTGTGGGTGGGTGGCTGGGTATTTGCACTTTCGTTCATAGGCCTGGGGTATGGACATCTGTACGCTGCACTGGGACACAGAAGTGGATGTGCTAGATGATGGTTCTTGCGAAGGTCCAGGTGCAGGGCGGGATGCATCCGGGCCTGCGTCTTGGACAGGGGATTGGCCAGCTTGTAACACAGGGGAAGAGGAGGCAGTGGTGTGACCTGCAGCCACTGATTGTGGAGCCAGGCATTCATGCCCACATATTACGGTGCTTTGATGCCATGTGGCAGATCCTGCTGGTGGTGGTGAGGTTGCTAGTGTTCATGACCCTGCTCCTTTTGGTACCGCACAGGTTGCAAATTATTTTATCATCTGCACTTTCCTCAAAAAAGCGCCAGAATGCCGAACACCTACCACTTGGCAAGGGAGATTGCCACAAGGAGATGCTCCGGGGAACAGTTGCGGGCCTGTTTGGTGTGGCTTGCCTTCTCCTATTTGCCACCCCACTGCCTCTTCCAGCCTGTTACGGTGCTGTGGATCCATCCCCCTCTGTACTGCTGTCCTCGCTCAGCTTGCAACTTTCCCAGGTTGGGTCAGTGATTTCATCGTCCACCACCTCCTCTTCCACTTCCTCACTCTGGTCATCCTCCTGACTTGTTGACCTAACAAGAACCTCACTTATTGACAACTGTGACTCATCCTCATCATGAACTTCTTGAGACACTAATTGCGGTTGACTTAATGGCAACTGTGATTCATCATCATCATCGTCCACCTCGTGAAACAATAATTGCCGTTCTCCACCGACATCTTTTTCTGACTGTGGATGCTCAAGAGTTTGGGAATCAGTGCACAAGATCTCCTCATGTCCCTCTTCAAGCGCGCTTGGCGAGAGGGCCAAATCAAGGAATGGCGATGAAAAATGCTCCCCGGAATATCCGAGTGTGGGATCACTTGTTTCACTTTCCATGGTGGGAGGAAGGAGGATCAGGGTGAGGATTCTGTTGACCAGACTTTTGGCTACTGAGACTGGATTTTTTGGAAGACAGGGTGGTGCTTAACTGACTGGAAGCATTATCTGCTGCAATCCAACCGACCACCTGGTAGCACTGGTCTGACTTCGAGAGTATTGTCCTGTGCAGCCCAGCAAACTGGGACATGAAGCTAGGTATCATAAATGAGTGTGTTTCTTATGCACTGGTAACAAGCACAGTTTCACCAGGGTCACAGCGTCTGCTTGCACCATCAGCAGCATGGCCACTTCCCCGTCCCTTAATGCTCGACTTCATCATATAAAATGGTAATTATTCTTAAAGTATGTCACACGTACAGTAGCACAAGTTTTGTAAGTGTATGCGCAAATAAATTACAGTGAATGTCACAGATATTTAGGATACGGAAACGTTTTACAGGAGATGTTGCTTAGTTAATGTCGCTGCTATCACCAGTGGCTAATAATAAAATACAGGAAATGTCACAGCTATTTGTGATGCACAAATGCTATATAGGAGACATAGCGCAGGTAATGTCGCTGCTGTTATCAGCAGCTAAGAAAAAATTACAGTGAATGTCACAGCTATTTGGGATGTGCAAACCTTCTACAGGAGATTTAGCTCAGGTAATGTCGTTGCTGTCGCCAGCGGCTAATAAAAAATGACAGGAAATGCCACAGCTATTTGGGATGCGCAAACGTTATACAGGAGATGTAATGCAGGTAGAGATGAGCGAACACCTGGATGTTCGGGTTCGAGAGGTTCGGCCGAACTTCCGGAAAATGTCCGGGTTCGTGATCCGAACTCAACCCGAACTTCATCCCGAACCCGAACCCCATAGAAGTCAATGGGGACCCGAACTTTTGGGCACTAAAAAGGCTGTAAAAGACTCCCGGAAAGGGCTAGAGGGCTGCAAAAGGCAGCAAAATGTAGGTAAATCCCCTGCAAACAAATGTAGATAGGGAAATGAATTAAAATAAAATAAAATAACATAAATAAAAATTAACCAATATCAATTGGAGAGAGGTCCCACAGCAAGGAATCATGCGTCATATCACCCACCACCGGAGAAGGCCACTCTCATTTATTTCAGACCAGCACCCAGACAGAGGATACAGGTCCCACAGCAAGGAATCATGCGTCATATCAACCACCACCGGAGAAGACCACTCTCATTTATTTAGGACCAGCACCCAGACAGAGGAGAGAGGTCCCACAGCAAGGAATCATGCCTCATATCAACCACCACCGGAGAAGGCCACTCTCATTTATTTGGGACCAGCACCCAGACAGAGGATACAGGTCCCACAGCAAGGAATCATGCGTCATATCAACCACCATCGGAGAAGGCCACTCTCATTTATTTTGGACCAGCACCCAGACAGAGGATACAGGTCCCACAGCAAGGAATCATGCGTCATATCAACCACCACCGGAGAAGGCCACTCTCATGTATTTTGGACCAGCACCCAGACAGAGGAGAGAGGTCCCACATCAAGGAATCATGCGTCATATCAACCACCACTGGAGAAGGCCACTCTCATGTATTTTGGACCAGCACCCAGACAGAGGAGAGAGGTCCCACATCAAGGAATCATGCGTCATATCAACCACCACCGGAGAAGGCCACTCTCATTTATTTTGGACCAGCACCCAGACAGATGATACAGGTCCCACAGCAAGGAATCATGCGTCATATCAACCACCACCGGAGAAGGCCACTCTCATGTATTTTGGACCAGCACCCAGACAGAGGAGAGAGGTCCCACATCAAGGAATCATGTGTCATATCAACCACCACCGGAGAAGGCCACTCTCATTTATTTTGGACCAGCACCCAGACAGATGATACAGGTCCCACAGCAAGGAATCATGCGTCATATCAACCACCACCGGAGAAGGCCACTCTCATGTATTTTGGACCAGCACCCAGACAGAGGAGAGAGGTTTTCACAGCAGAGAATCAGGCATTTAGATCACCCACCACAGGAGTAGGCCATCATTTAATGGGACCCCGGCAACCATGTCAGATGGCACAAACATCAGTTTCACATCACCCAGCACAAGAGAAGCCACTTTGAGAGACTTTGACCCCTGCACCCAGACGGAGGAGAGAGGTTTTCACAGCAGAGAATCAGGCATTTAGATCACCCACCACAGGAGTAGGCCATCATTTAATGGGACCCCGGCAACCATGTCAGATGGCACAAATATCAGTTTCACATCACCCAGCACAAGAGAAGGCGACTTTGAGAGACTTTGACCCCTGCACCCAGACGGAGGAGAGAGGTCCCACAGCAGAGATTCAGGCATTTATATCAGCCAGCACAGGAGAAGGCCGCTTTCAGTGCTTTGGCCTTAGCACTGACACAGAGGAGACAGGTCAGATAGCACAAGCATCAGTTT